>JAJNCF010000023.1:0-1200000 GCA_022457085.1 Saccharomycotina sp. CBS 16003
CTGAGAACATTCAATTCATTTGCTTATCCCATAGAGATTGACAAAGTATAACCCCACAAAGAGCGTGTTATGTTTTCAGTGCTCAATAGCGCCAATTTCTTTGTAGGAGTAGCCATAAGCAAAGGTAACTCTGAGAGACAAAAGGCTGGTGATCAGAACCAACTTTTGATTCTCAGCAGAACTTTTGCAGGCTGCTAACAGTTAGCGAACTATCATAAAATTAAATGCGGTAGCGTTCTCATAAACTCAATCACTGCTTCCGAATTCTCACTGAAATCAAGTATGATTTGGAAATCAAGCTGGCTTGTTGAAGATAATTCAATGACGTTTAATTGCCAATGTTAGGTTTTGTCTTGATATCTATCTGGCTTATTGACAAAACATTTTTACTAATATCCAATCATTCTCTTTGTGCTATGTATATTTATATATTATATCACACTTCAATTTACTAACTCTTCGTCGTCATCATCCAAGTCAGAGTCGTCTTCAGAATCTCCGCTTTTGTGGCCGTTGTCCAAAGACCTTAAAGTCAGTGCGCACTTTTTAAGAAGTGTAGCCGATTGAATTTGGGCATCAGCCTGGGCTTTCACCATCCTTTCGGTTGATTCAATCAGTAAACGATTTAATTCAGCGTCTTGCTCCATTTTCCTATGTAAAAATTCGATAAGCAGGTCTTGTGGGGTTTTTTCTCTAAATGGCCTATTAGTTATCCCATCCCAATAGTTCAATTGCTCTACCAAATTAGTACGCAAAAGAGTTTCCATGTTGTCTGTGTTCAAGTTATCGGGTCTTGTGTTTACTGTGGGAGTTCCAAGGATATTGTTTGGGCCAGCTCCTAAGACCTGTCGTATCATTGGTGTCCATCTTGAATTTTGAGCTCTTACGGGGTCATTCGTGGGCTCTAAGGGAGATGGATCTATGAATTCAGTAGAGTATATTTGATCCATATGGCTGTGTCTTCGCTTCCGCTTCTTTTTGCTATTGCTGTTGGAATCGAGGTTATTTGCACGAGTAGACCGTTTAAATGCAGCACGCATATTGCAAATCTTTCCGAATAAGCGTTTGGGCGTGACTTCATCTTCGTCCGGAAAAACGTCGCGTTTGATATAGAAACAACTCTCAAGACTCGGAGAGGTAGCATATTCTACATGACTCTCGAGATATTTTGACAGCTTTTCCATTTGGGACTCTTTCCAATGAATGTATCTTTTATTGCGGTGCTGCCCAGAACTGTGATCCTGATTTTGATTTTGGCCTTCACCAGTGCCTGATATATCCATCATCTTTGCGACGTAATTGGTTCCTCGCTTCGTAATTTTTGTCTTAAAAGTGTTGAATTAACTTGACGATTTGCTGTTTCTATGGCTTAGTCGACGCTTTCAATACAAATTCGATTGTACTTTTTGTGTTTTGTGATATTTGGTTTGAAAGAATTGCTAGAGTGGGGAGGGTAGCCATGCAATTTTTTAACAGAATTTAACAAAATTTAATATTTTACGTAATTCTACTCGCTGGCTTAAATAACATTCAGTTTTCACTGATACTGGACGACACAATGAAAAGTTAATATTTTGAGCTTAGTTAAAAACCAGTGTGACAAATATACTTGATTGATCAACACGTCCACCCACACAGCGAAGCAATCATTCAAACGTTGATAGAGCTTTGGACTCTCTGGCATCTCCACCATGTCTATTACAGTACGTCGTGTTTGCAAGTTTTATACGTGTCCATCTCATTTTGCTCATTCCTCAGACTATGACAAATATGGCAATTTCTCTTTACAAAAAGACTGACATACGATTCTGTACATCAAGTTCAACACTTCTCTAGGGCCATTAAAAATTGAGCTCTTCTGTGAATCTGTTCCAGAGTCAGCATACAATGTTCTGTCTCTGTGCGCAAGTGGTCGATACGATGACACTCATGTGACTCGTAATATAAAATCGTTCATAGTTCAGATGGGCCCCAAAGCGAACGAAAGCATATACGGAGGATTATACAAGGATGAAATCAAAGTTGCACTTAGGCATTACGGTCGAGTGAGTATTTTCATGATTGCGAATGTGAATAGAAAAACATGGCGTACCAATAAACTAACTGCTTGAGTTTCGGTAATTAGGGAGTGGTGTCAATGGCCAACAAAGGACCAGATACAAATGGTGCACAGATATTCATAACCTACGGAAAGCAGACCAGTTTGGATGGTAAATATACAGTAATCGGTCGAGTTATAGATGGTTTCGATGTTTTGGACAAGATGGAAATGTCCGAAGTAGATAAAAAGAATCGGCCTATAACTCCAATCAAGATATTGGATACAGTCATTCACGCAAACCCTTTGGCCAAGTAGCCATACGCTACAGTCACTTTCAATGTCCTGCTAGTGTCTGTGATGTATTTTGAGGTATTTGACCTTTTCAGCAAATAAAGAAATCAGTCTTGATAAACGACTTCAAAGTAGTGAAATTGTGTGACAATTTTTTGATACAAATTTTCCTTTAATTTAGTGAATAAATTATAAAACAATAGAAACATTTTTTCAAACTATTTGTAGTCCACATAATTTCACTTACAGGCTTCACAATATTGATGCTTCTGGATATGTCCTTCTACTGTTGCACGTTCTGTGCTTTGTGTCTGTTTTTTAGAATTCGAGCTCAAGACAAGAAATGATACAAGATTGAGTTAGGTCTCATAAGAGATCATCATCTCCCAACATGTGCACATAACATTGATCATCCAAGAACTCAGTATACCTACCAAAAAACACTCAAAGCCTCTACAGGTTGTACAATCATTTAACTATGTGCTACAGCTTGATGGCAAACATACTTTTTGTCAACGAAGAATTGTACACCATGAATCCCGAATTCAGCCACTGCTTGTTCACAATCATTTAAAAACAATAATTTTATTTACTTTGATTTTCAAGTCTCTTTGACTCCTTATGCGCATAGGTGTGTAAAGTACGTCAAATAACAATCACTATTTGTCTACAAAGGGAGCAAAACAGTATGCCGCAAGTCGAAATGATTTCAATTTTTAAATGTGAAAACTTCAGTTTAGCGGGATCTATAGCAGCTACAGGGAATTTTTGGGCAGACTATAGGTGAAAAAAAGCGTGCACAAATTGGATTTGAGAATAGACTTGCAGGCCTCAAGTAGAACATTCACAGACAAAGAAGACATCAAGAAAGAAATAATCGAAAGAAAAGACAAAAAAGATGGTATCAGAGACCTCTGATAGTTTGATCGATGGTGATGAAGCTGACAATCTCAACAAAGAAAAAGTTCAATTCTTTTATAACAGATCAAGCATGTTAAAATAAATCAATGTCATTACACAACCAATGAGCAGCATAGTTTTGCATTGCCAGGTGATCTTGGTTTATGGGGTTCGGCATTGCAAGACATGTACTATAAGCGAAGGCAACGGGAGCTATTTCCTTCTCCATACAAAGTCAAGTGAGCAAAAGAAAGAAAGTTTGGGTCCATACCTACGCATGTATCTAAGCCGTGTCTCAGAGACCGCGCTTTAGGTCCCTCGTCTCGCTACGGAGCATAGTTTTTATTATTATTTTTTTTTTTTGCTAGTTCTCCATCATTTATCTGCAGCTTTTCCAGATCACCAGTATTATCGCACGCATCAATCAAAAATTCCGTATCCTACAATTGCTCAGCTCTCTGATCATTGTCACAGCCAATCAGTTTGTCGCCTCCACGATCCACCGACTCCATGTAATCTCGCTTCAGTTTGACCAAAATGTCTCTGATTTACCAGGTTAGGGTCCCACCACACACCATTTAGAATCAGGTTCAGCTCTTGTTGATCACATAGACATAACGCCTTCTCTCTTCAGTTCAAAAACCTTGTTTCTTTTAAAAGTTCATCCATTTCGTCTTGTTTCAACCTCAATTCCAATTTTATTTTGCACATTCCCATCGCTACTCCATCCTATCATCATAGTTGCTACTCAATAGAACAATGTCAATTCACGCAGTAAGCCTCAAGTACCCCATTTACGACAGTACCTTCATATCTAGATCGCAAGTCCTCGTCGGCGGAGGCGGCGGTGAAGGCAAACACGGTATTCCTAACAAGCTGACTCTTTTGGATATTGACAACATAAAATCCTCAGGCAATTTGATTGAAAAGGAAATCAAATTTGAGGGTTCTAATGATAATCCCACATGTTTTGATTTCAATCCCAGAACCAAGGAAGTTATTGTCTCCATCAATAAAGACTTGCAAAGCGTCAAGTCCAAGAAGAACTTTGGCCATCTGAAAGTCTTTCCGTTTCTCACCGACTCTCCTAAGGAAGAAATCACACTTTTCAACAACGGTGATATGGATATTTACACAAAAACCATAATTTCAGGTGTTAGATCCAAGCAATACACAATCGTCGCAAATAATACAAACACAATCATTCTTCTAGACTCAGACTACAAAATTGTGTACACACACATCACTAATAACTCTTCAGATATCATCAATAATGTCGACTACCTTGATGAGCTGATTCTTTACACTACATCGAATGGATCCTTGGTTTTGCTTGAAATGGAAAGCGGTATTGAATTGCTTCATCTTGATGTTACAAGAATCAAATTTGGCAAACTCTTACCCAAGCACCAAATTCTCATGGTTACAGACGATGGTAACAACTTTGTTTTTAGAAAACTCAAGTTTTCATTTAACGAAAAAACAAACAAAATTACCATTGACAAGTCCAACACTGAGACTTTGAAATCGATCAAAAAATCAAAAATCACTGAGAAAATCACCAACTTTGATTATGCCAAATATGGGCATTCTGAAGTTGTTGTTTTTTCCAACAATTCAAATGATCTTTCTATTGTTGATCTTACCTCTGACTTCAATGAGTATATCAAGATTCCTCATCATCACTCTTTTCCTATTACCACCATTTGCACAAACGCCGAATTTGTTGATAAAAAGGGTTTGGAAATTGTCACAGGCTCCTTTGATCATGAAACGAGAATCATCAACTATGATTCTCTTTTACAAGATGAAAAGTTCAACAAAAAGTACACTGTTTCTAATAGTGGCATTGATTTGAAATCAATGCTTTTGATATTGACAGTGTTGATCTTAACATTGGCGGTTCTACTTCGCTTCATATACAGTGCCGAAAACACTTCAAATATTAAAGCAGCTACACATGAGGAGAGCTCTGAAACCCAAACGTTGATTGAAGTAGTTGAAACCATTTACTCGTTGAATAGTGAAGGTGCCAAGGTGTCGGTATCTGAGCACACTGCTTATAGCACTATTTGATCCGTGGCTGCTTTTAATATTGGCTTTAGCTACCTTTGATGGAAAGTAGAATTATGTAGTGAAATCTTCATGATAATATCCACGTAATGAATTTCTAGAAATTTTTAGTTATCTTGAATACTTATCCATGCTTCCCAGCCTCACATCCACGTGACTATGTCTGACTACTGACGTATGCTCGAAAAATTGTGTGAAAAATTCCTTTCAATATTGGTTCTACATTTGCAGTTTGTAGTGATTTACTTTCAGTTTACGAGGTCAGCGATATGTACAGACAAGTTTTGACAATTCAATCCTATGTCGTACACGGCCATGTGGGCAATAAATCAAGCTCTTTTCCGCTTCAAATTCTAGGATGGAACGTTGATGGTTTCAACACACTTCAGTTCGCAACTCATACAGGGTACGGTACACCAAAGGGAATATGTCTTGACGCTGACGATATTCAAAAGACGTATGAAGGACTTCCTAATGATGTTAAACAAAACTACTCCGCGATATTATCTGGATATCTTACAAAAGGCCAGGTTGGTGCTGTTAGCAAAATTGTTTCGGATATCAAAACCAACTACTCTGAAAAGGCCATTTGGTTGCTTGATCCAGTTCTTGGGGATAACGGCAAACTATATGTTGATCCAGCAGAGATCGACTATTACCGTGATATTCTTAAATCAGGGTTGGCTGACTTGATCACCCCCAACTGGTACGAGCTTGAACTTTTAACTGGAATTTCACTAAAAGACTGGGCCAGCGTTTCCGCTGCTCTGGAAAAGACTAAGACCTGGACTACAGAGGGAGTTGTCGTATCCAGTTTATCGCCTGGATCTCATCCTAGTGGAGGTCAAAGCCAAGTTGCAGAAACACCTTCTGAGAAAAACAAATGGATATATACTTTATCGCTTGACAAGAAGGGTCATGTGCAGGTTTTCAAATATCGCAAGTTGGCTCGGTACTACACAGGAACTGGTGATCTTTTTGCATCCATGCTTTTGGATCGCTATCTGTCGACTGGTCTTTCTCTTGGAGAGTCTGTTTCGCAAACTCTGGCTATTGTGCAAAAGGTGTTAAATCTCACCGACGATCTGAGTCAAAAAACCGCAAACCCTGAATATATTGGAAACAGAGAACTACGAATTATTGAATCAAGGGACTTGTTTATGGAAATGTGTAATGTTTCCGAGAGTAATAAGGCGGATACGGTTTATTCTGGAAAGGAGTTTTTGGTCTGGGAAGGAGACATTGGTGGACTCAAAAATTTTCAAGGATAGGCATGACGAGAAGATGATAAATGCAGTATACATATTATAGTGCATTATAGATACAGAAAACTTTAGGTGTGCTACAATTGGCTCCTTCGACTTGTCATAGTCAGAACAAGATGAACATTTATTGATTAGATGTGTGCCTTATGTATATATCAAATCGGTATTCGAAACACAATAAACTCAATTGTACCTATCTGCTTTGGACTGATAAGAAGAATCAAGAACTGCAAACAGTAATTTGTATAATTTCCTGACCAGTAACAAATGAAAATTGCAATGCAAATGATACAATTGCTAGTACTTACGCTACCCCCAGAGCACAAGCATACTCCGTAACCTCTAGAAACGTTGATATGTCAGGGAGGTGCCTTTCCTTAAGGGATGAAGGTGGCTGGAGCTATATTTGGAAAGTCTCAGCTCGTTGTACAACATTGATTTTTAAACCCAATTCAAAGTTGATCATAACCGTTCGATTCCTTTTTCTTGGGAATATATCGTTCCGTTTACATAAAACGGAGTTTCGAATATCTAATAAAATCATCATAACAATAATGTCGTTTTTAATATTATGAACATCAACCTTAGTAATCCCGAGACATAGGGACAATAAACAGATTATCATCATCATCATCAACCTTAGTAACTTAGAAGGGCTACCTTAGAAGAAGTCTGATGTTGAGCTATGGTCTTGGCTAAAACTTTTTATCAGTAAGACGTTAATGTTTGAGATTTTTATTTTATATCGCTGGCAAAACAATATACGAATGACGCAAAAAATAATTACAAGCTATCTAGAGTCATTACTCTCTGAAAGACACTAGTACCGCCGATTCAAGTTAAGATCAAGCATTCTGATATAGGCAGACAAAGTAGAAGTGCTATGGCATTACTGCTTATCTAAC
The DNA here is from genome assembly GCA_022457085.1 of Saccharomycotina sp. CBS 16003. Taxonomy (NCBI): domain Eukaryota; kingdom Fungi; phylum Ascomycota; species Saccharomycotina sp. CBS 16003. Next base: position 7,476 of record JAJNCF010000023.1, read on the forward strand.
TACCAGATTCTGAACATTATTTACTAGTTGTGCTTTATGGGTCAGGACTTGTCGCTTGTAAAAAAAATTCGAAGAAACATTTGTATTTTTTTACACAGAAAAAAAGTGTTTATTCTGTACAACTTGTAAAATTTGAAGATTGCAATGGGGACAAGTTCATATGATTTCTTTTGACATTTGCTGATTTTGAAGAGTCTCACAATAATTTTTTTTCTCTAGCAGACGAAATCAATTCCAGATTTTCTCGATCTCATACAACCCACAACGCCAAACACACTGGAACTGGAGTATCTAAGTGTAAGAAATAATGCCTAACTATTTGCTATCGCTGACTGAGATGGCTTGATGCGAATATACGACATGAAAGGAAAGTAAAAACGTCAAGATCAAAACTACTTGCCGTTTCAGAGAGGGTGTGTTAACAAAACGTAGTTACCAGCGTAATATTTGCGTTATTGAGCACTTAAATGTTGTCTTATCCTACTATTGCTGGCTAAACAAGTACACTTCAAAACTGACTAAATTTATTTGATATTTTTGTAAACTGGTCAAAGCTTACTATCCTCCGACAGCAAAATGCTTTTGGCGCTGAAAAACCTGTTTTGCTACTGGTTCACCAATGATTTTACCCAACTCTACTTGACGTGCATGAAGCAACTTCTTCGGGCTTTTGAACTTGTTAGTAGTGTTTTGACAATTTCCTTTGCTGACGCCAAGTTTAGATCGTAAAATATCAAAGTCCAAATGTTTAAAATGTTCGTCATTGTCATAAATAAGCTCATACTTTTTTTTCTTCCAAAACAACTGTTAGGAACATCCGTCAAAACTCGAGTAAGTTTTTCTTCCGAGTAATGCTGGTAAAATCATAGCTATGATTATTGCAAGCTGTCAATTTTCATTAATAAGACCTTCATTTTGTAAAATGAATTTACCAGGAATTACATTTTTAAAACATGATTGAGCAGTTCTGAAAGGTAAAAAAGAACTAATATTGAACCATAACTAGCACATATTGTGTATGCCCGATATTAGTTCTATCAACTGCTACTATTCAATGTGTGACAGATGCTTGTAGAAAAGTTGTGTTTTGGCACACATGACTTAGAAGTTGAGACAAAAGCGTGTGTTTTGACCGGTAATATTTGTATAATCCAACTCCGTCATTAGCCGCGTGTTTCCAAAAAAACTCCTTGAATGTATCGAGATTTTCTTGTTTATTCACAACACAATAACCAGACTTTTTGTAGATTCAATATTATCTACTCTATTAACTTTGAAGTTCGACATTTCAAGTAAATTGGGATCAATACCTGCGTCATATATTGCATGTATTAACTGAGATGCTGTTCTAGTTAAGCTTAATCCTTTCCTAAAACGAGAAGGCTATCCTTTGCCAACATTTTCACATTTTTTTGTGAAACGGTAAAGCTGTCGATGGTGTGAAGGAACGTGTTTTGAGAAACAGGTATGTTTCGATCTAGAAACTTTTGAACTTATCAATTAACAAGCGAGACTTTTTGTTTTAATAAGAACTGCATCTGACTTGTTTTTGCCGGTTTCACTTGATTCTTGTTGAGCTATTCATTCTTCGCCAACATCAACAATTAATTTGTCTTCATGACCTCTGTGCCCTTGCTTAAATTGACAAATTTACGAAAAGCCATTTTCCTTCTGCTTCATCAACATTACAAACAAGACTCATACTGTTATCGCTTGGTAATTGTTTTAATTTTCAAGTGGTATGAACTCATTGCTATTTCTATTCGAGATGGCGAAATTTGAGTAAAATGTCACGAGTTTCGGTAGTAGACGCAAGGCTGGAAATGGGAAGAGCAATAAAAAAGTTATTGGGCTAAAAGAGAATTCTTTTCCTTTTTTTTCCTCCCACACCAAATTCGAAGCTGCGATCCACAACGTCTTTTGGCTTTTATAAAAATTTCAGATAGCATCTGAGTTACTTAATTTGCGATACAAAATGTCTACAGTCAGAGAGCTGATTGGTTCACTCAAGCCCGACGAGACTTTTTTCTCTTTGGAGTTCTTTCCTCCCAAAACCAATAAAGTAAGTTTTGCATTATTACAGATTTCGATCTATGCGCTAACGACGATAACTATAGGGTCTAGAAAACTTGAAAGCCCGTATTCAGCGTATGACATGTTTGGGATCTTTATTTGTTTCTATCACTTGGGGTGCTGGTGGCTCTACAGCTGAAAAATCAATGGATCTTGCAAGATATGTTCAGCGACAAGGAATTCCAACCTGCATTCATTTGACCTGTACAAATATGGATCAGAATATTTTGGATTCTACTCTTAGCAAGGCCAAGGAGGCTGGGATCCGCAATATTTTGGCATTAAGAGGTGACCCCCCTAGAGGAGAAGAATATTGGGAGGGCAACGCAGATTCTCAGTTTAGCCATGCTGTTGATTTGGTTAAGTACATCAAGAAGTCTCATGGTGACTACTTTTGTGTTGGCGTGGCTGCTTATCCAGAAGGCCATGTTGAGGGTGCAGATGACTCGAAGCAAGATCCCAAAACCGATTTGCCATTTCTTGTTGAAAAAGTAGAAGCCGGTGCCGATTTTATGATCACTCAAATGGTTTATGATGCTAGTAAATTGGTTGAGTTTGAAGCAATGATTAGGTCTCATTCGTCTGAAGCATTAAGATCGATTCCTATTATCCCAGGTATTATGCCTATTAACACCTTCCAGTCTTTTGTTCGGGCTGCTAGACTAAGTCATGCATCGATACCCGGCAAGCTAATAGATGCTTTCAACGAAATCCCCAAGGGAAACGATGAAGCGGTTAAATCTTTGGGTGTTGAGGCTTTGAGTAATCTTATCAGTGAGGTTCATCAAAAAACCGAAGGCCGCATCCAAGGTGTTCACTTTTACACCCTCAACTTAGAAAAGTCAGTTGCTCGTATTATTGAGCAATGCCCTGTCATTTCAATCCCTTCGAGCGCATCAAATGATGAAAAGGCCAAGGCTCGTACATCGTTTTCTAGTGCAACCAGCTCAGGCTCTGTTGCCGTTTCTGACGGAGACTCTGAATTTATCATTACCCCACCCTTGACCGCAACTCGCAAGCACAGGCGCTCAAGTGTTAATGCACACAACAGATTGATTGTAGAGGATTCTGCTGCAACTGGAAACAGCGCTTTTCTTACTGTCGCCGAGCAGAATGCTGGCTCTTCGTCTCTTCTTAAGACACGTTCTTCCGATGATATTCTGGCTATTTCTACAGGTGAGGGTGCCCTAGGAAGAGAGGCTAACTGGGATGATTTCCCCAATGGTAGATTTGGAGATTCTAGATCCCCCGCGTATGGTGAGATAGATGGCTATGGTCCTAGTCTACATGTTGACAACAAAAAGGCACTGGAGCTTTGGGGCCACCCAAAGAGCAGATCCGACATTGCCAAGTTGTTTGAAAAGTATTTAACCGGGAAATTGGATGCACTTCCTTGGTCAGATCAACCTCTTGATGCAGAGACTATGTTGATTCAGGAGTACCTTATCAAACTTAACACCAAGGGCATGTTTACTATTGCATCTCAACCCGCATGCAACGCGGCAAGGTCAAGCGATAAGATTTTCGGATGGGGTCCTGAGAGCGGCCGTGTGTTCCAAAAGCCATTTGTAGAGTTGTTCATGAATGAAAGCACCTTTGCGAAATTGCAAGAAATCATTGCTCAGAAAAATCAAGAGTTTGAAGCATTGACATTTTACGCCAGAAAAGTCACAGGAGAACTTTGTTGTAATCTCCCTGCCGAATCATCAAACGCTGTCACTTGGGGTGTTTTCCCCAACAGGGAGATTCTACAGAGTACTATTATCGAAGAAGAATCATTTAAAGCATGGTCTGACGAAGTCTTTAGCATATTGAAGGAGTGGAAAATGCTGTATCCTAAAGGCGATGAATCTTACGCTCTTCTTGAAGAGATTCACGACTCTGACTATTTTGTTACTGTTCTTTCCCACGATTACATTGACGAATACAGTTTGTGGGATGCCCTGCTAAGCCTTTGATTTGGTGTCGACATTTTATAAATCAGGTTATTCATAAACGTACATACAAATTGTAACTACAATTTCAATTTTTATTCCAAACTTTGAGTGTGTTTGCACAGTACTCCGCTGCCCACTTGCATATACTGCTAAATTTTCTCTCAAGGTTGACTCATTTATACACTACCGTTCACGTTTGAAAAATTATTTCACACGATTTGAATATTCTTCCGCTATAATCAAGTTTCTCTAATTTCTAGCTAACCAAAACTGTCTTAATCATGTCACAAGGAAATACAACTCATTAAAAGTCTTTTTTGAATCCAAAAAGTAGAGTGGTTGAGTCAACCCAGAGAGAATTAGTATACAAGTGAATCGTGAACTAAATACTCACTCACAAGCATAATGATGTTTGGATCAAGAAGCGCTAAAACCTGTATATAGTGGGTTCTGGGCAAGGGTGTAGAGTGGCAGTACATATCTGCAGTTCGAAACTTTCCAATCTGTTCGTTTTCTTGATAAGACCATCAACACTAGCACTCAAAGCTTCTCAAAATCTCAGAAATGGCATCTATCAATGAACTCAAATCACAATACACAATTGGTGTAGTTGCTTGTGGAACTATGGGTACTGCAGTGCTCAGTGCTATTCTCTCTGCTTTGGACAAACCCGAGGTCTCCTCTGCCTCTGCTACGCTACCTGGAAAGTTTCTAGCTACAGTCAACAGCCAAGGTTCAGTTGACAGACTGGACAAACTGTTCAACTCTAAGGTTACAGTAACTATTGGAAACAACGACGAGGTAGTCAGAAACTCAGATTTGATCATTCTTGCATGCAAGCCTTTCTTAGCCAACACTATTCTTTCTTCTATCAACAAAGAGAGTTTTGCTGGAAAGGTTGTTATCAGCTTGCTGGCTGGTAAGACAATTGAGCAACTTTCCGATCTCACAGGTACAGCGGTTGCTAGAGCCATGACAAACACTCCTAGTAAGATTGGTGCTGGTATGACTGTTATTTCTCTTCCTCCCGCTGGTGTTCCTGAATCAATCAAAGAAACCATTTCTTGGATTTTTAACAATACTGGTCGTTGTCTGTTTATGGATGAGAAGTACATGGATGTTGCTACCGCTCTTTGTGGAAGCGGCCCTGCCTTCTGCTTCCTGATGATCGAAGCTCTTTCTGACGGTGCTGTGAAGATGGGCATGCCTTACAGTGTTGCTCAAGAATGCGCAGCTCAAGTTTTACATGGGGCTGCTCAAATGGTCCTTGACGGAAACCACCCTGCAGTTCTTAGAAATGCTGTTTGTACCCCCGCCGGTACAACAATTGGTGGCTTATCTGTTCTTGAAAAAGAAGGTGTCAGAGGATCTATTGCCGGTGCTGTTGTTGAAGCAACCAATATTGCCAATTCCCTTAGCAAGTAATGTAGCCAGATATCCAAAATGTATGAACACTTAATATTATATAAAATTAATCATGCCAATATACTATCTTCCTTGTCAATTTCTTTTTGAAGAAACGTCAATAAAGCTGTTCGTGTTTTGAGTTGTAAATTCGGAACGCAACCACCGATAAAATTTGTATTCGCAGGCTCAAGCAATGCCATTCCTCGATAGAACTTCACTCGTGTAAGTATCATCTACGAAATACGTTAGTAAAAAGTACAACTCGAAAGTCAGAATTGATACACACCTTTGCTCCTAACGGGGTTTTCATTGTAATAAAGCTGAGTCGTTTAAGTTCTGCTGCATACACAATCATGCCATTCGAGTCTTGAAGTATAAGCCTGTGCATCACTTTTGGTGGCGTTGTAAACGAAGTAGTAGTTGGAACTGTAGGCAATTGATCTCCATCGTCGACTTCTTGTGTAAGAGTTCCAGGAAGTCGAACAATATTTCTTCTGGTTCCTCTGTTGACTTGAAATGTATCTTTGGTGGTGGACTCTAAATTGGGAAACTCTGGATCAGCATTGATGGCGTCAATAAGAGCTAGTTTGGATCTTGTGATCTCGTGTACTTGCAAAAGTTGTACTAGAATTGGTCCCGGAAGTATTCGACTCTTGCAATCATGGATATCAGAAGGCACTTTGTTTTGAGAAGCTTGTCGTAACAGCTGGGTGTTATATGAAATATTACTTTGAGTGATATCAGCGTTAAGAAAATCAGACATTGTGGAATCGAGTTGCAACCCAAGATATGCAAGTATTGTGGTTAATTTCAAACTATTATGCGTGGAGTGTTGGAGGCGCGAAATAGATTGGCAGTGAAACACGAAAAATACTCGACTTTTAGTCGCGTGGCTACCAATGAAAATCAAGAAGTACGCGACACACGGCTGAATTTTTCTTTGGAATTTCATAAAACTTGTAACGACTAAGCCAATGTATTGTTCATATTAACAAGTTAAATACGACTTTTGATCAAGACTTGTTATCTCAATGTTGTTCTCACCAAGTTTTGATTCAACAAGGTTCTTGCTGTACTATTTTGACTTTATATTCTGTTAAATACAATGAGCCTCTATAAGGATCTATCCAACCTTCCCATCAGCAGTCCCACCGCCAAACCTATTCTTTATAGAGGACTAGACGACACTGAAAACGATGTTACCATGCAAAACGACTATGGTGAAGAGGATGCTGAAAAGCACTACGAATGGACCGGAAAGCCAGTTTTGGCTACAGACAAGGACATGTACGATACAGCTATGAAAGACAACGCATTGAACCGAGCTACAGCCGACCAATTTTCCCATTTCTCTAAGCCTTTTCAATATCTTGACAAAAATACTAGAAGTGTTAAAGCAAATCAGACTAGAAATGCCACTACTGTTCACAAATGTAAGTAAAAAGAATTTAATCATCATTTGATATGGTCTAACCATTTGCAACAGACTTTTTTGATCATTACACAAGCCTATTTCTATATTTGAAAGAAAGACAATCCAGGCACAGTAATCTGCTTCAGAGTCAAGGAATATTTTCAGGAAAGTTGGACTATTCTAAACTTTCTAGAAATTCCAAGTCATTGGTTACAGACGATTTTCTCAAAGAGTCTGCTATTCTCAGGCAAAGACGGCTCAAACCCAAACTTTCTGATTTTGTGACACTTACCCAAATAGGCCAGGGAGCTTTTGGGGAAATTCATTTGGTCCGCCATAAGCGTACTAATCAAGTATGTGCTCTCAAAACTATCCCTAAGCTTCATATACAAAGGAAAGATCAAAGATTACAAATTTTGACCGAGCGTGATATTTTGTCTACAGCAAAATATCCTCATTTGGTCAAACTCATGTATTCTTTCCAAGACAAGGAAAAACTTTACCTTGCTATGGAATACTTGCCTGGAGGCGACCTTCGAACATTTTTGAATTCCAATATGCCTTTATCACTGCGAGAAATCAAGTTCTACGCTTTAGAGATGGTATTTGCTGTATCTTCAGTTCATGAACTAGGATATATTCATCGAGATGTCAAGCCTGAAAACTTTTTGATTGATGGTAATGGACATTTAAAGCTCACTGACTTTGGGTTAGCTTGTGGCAATCTTTCAAAGCAGAGAGTTTTTAGCTTGCAAGCGCAGTTTACTAGAGATAGTGAAAATTTTGGTTTGGAGGTAAACTGTACCAGAAATCATGTAAATCCAGTATCAGCACCTGCAGGGACAACTGACGCACCAGTCTGGTCAGAAGATGCAGTAGGATCTGTTGAGTATATGGCTGTTGAAGTCATTCATCACCAATTATACTCAAGCTCGGTAGATTTTTGGTCTTTGGGTTGTTTGTTCTATGAAATGTTTATCGGGAAAACGCCGTTCCACGGAAACCCTGAAATGATTTTGCAATGGCCTCAGGTCATGAGAAGTTGTGCCACACATCATGTTCGATTTTTTGATGAAATTAAAGATTCTCAGTCTCAAAGCGGTGAGAGTATCCATCAATCTCAATTTTTTGATAATTTTGTATTTGGTAGCTCAATTCCTATCCAAAATACAACAAAATACAATAGTGCCGAAGAAGTTGCCGCTGACGGGTTCATTGATCAAGTTTCATGGGATTTGATTACACACTTGATCACAAGTCCAAACAGGAGATATAAAACGAGTAGCGAAATTCTCCAGCATCCTTTTTTCATGAGCATGGATCATGAGCACAGAGTTATTCCACCATTTGTACCCACATTAGACCACGAAGCCGACTGCAAATACTTTGATGACTTTGATTCTCCTGATATTCAAAGTATGTATGTGGATATTATAATGCATCGAAAAAAAGTTGAATCTAGGCTTGCACAAGATCCAGATGCTAAAAACAAGTTCCAGCAAAAATATCTTGGATTCACGTTTAGAAGGATTCGTTAATATTCGTTAGTGTAAGACTACAAAGATTGTTATGATTCAAATACCTGCTTCAATATTACAAAACTGTATCAAATTTAAACTTAGCCTAGATGTTTTATTGTATTTTTGCTTTTTTTCTATTGATTCTACAGACACCATTTTAATATAGGTTAAATGTCTTTTGATAGGCAGATGTGAAATTGCTGTACACAAGCGTACTAGTGTTAATTGAGTGGACAAAGCTTTTTGTCTACATACAAAATCAGTCTGATGTAATTAAATGATATTTTTTAAGACTATATTTCTCTAGCTTGAAAATGATGATACAATTCAATTACTTTTGAGCTTCTGTGTTTTCATGATTTTGTCTAGACAATGGCAAAACCACTTGGTATTGAATTCACATTTTCTAATTGACTTTGATTTTATAAATACACCTTATAGCGTTGAACTGGAGCCAAGCATCCTTTTTCTTCATGTAAAAAGTTCTTTAGGCTCACTGATCAAACTTTGTAATAGTAAAGATAGTTTCTCTGATATCGTTGACTTGGTGGATTCGGCAATTGTTCAGCAAACTATTTTTTCAATCAATAACTTTTTTGATCAACAATGATTACTTTTTGGCATTTATATATTCGTAAATTCAAAAGTTTCAAGTAGGTCTACTGCAGCTTAACAAGCGATACTTACAAATAGCTCGGAAAATATATAACAATTGTTTCCATAGAGATACACACAATCAAAATTGTATGAAAGATCAACAAATTAATAGACCTGCTCATATACGGCTTATTGTGCAGTTAAGAACAATCAGGTCTCGTTTCTTCAGTCAATGAGCATTTAAAACACATTGTAATACATAATAAGATCTATTAAATATACTGGTTAGAAGATCTGATATTCAGGTTGATGTACTCAGGATAGCTGAGATTTTCCGAAGTGTAAAATTAGGTGCTAATTTTCTCAGCACACAAATGCATAAACTTCGTGCCGAGGACAACTTTTGACGCTTTACATACAAGATATGTCACCCATCTTTCCATAACGCTAGAAAATGAGATCATGGCAAGAGAGAATGCTGGAACTTGAGAGTAGTGAAGCCTAACCCTTGGATTTGGTTCCTGCGAATTTGTCCCAAGGTGGAACGAAAAGCTTTCTTTATTTCGGCAATTGGAACAAAAATCAATCGTCATGTCCCTTGAACAAAAGAAAGATGCCAGTGTAAAAGGAGACGTGGTTGAAGTTACTAATGAAGTTTTGAAAGACGAAACAACTAAGGAGTTGTATCCGATAATCAACACTCTGGCTGAGGTTACGACTGAAACTAAAAATCAGCTTGAATCCCATGGCGATACAATTGAAACCCGAAAGCGGTCAAGAGAAGACAAATTAGTCAAGCAAGTGAAAGTTTCCGGAAAAAAGGTCCGAACGCCTACACTGTCGTTTGTTCCTAGTAATGTCAAGTTTCAACTCCACGTCAGGCATCTACGAGATCTCATTACATATGTGGCTGCAGATGGCCGGGCGCCTAGCTGGTTAGCAATTGAAAACAAGGCATCTATTAAACGAATTGTGAGTGTTTGGGTTCCATCTATATACCCGCACGAAATGGGTGTCAACGATCTGAAAGATGTTCGACCAGTCAAAATCAAGACCCAGGCAGGCACGCCAGCCGCGCAGCTTTCATTTTTAAAAGAACGGTTTGAATACGTTTTTCCGGTCAAAGCGCCAGGCAACAGAGCAGCATTACATTCTCCATTTGCAGAGTTTACGGAAGTTCCACTGACAAAGGAAGAACGGAAAAAAGTTGAATTTGATGCAAAGACACCGAAATCCGTGCTGCCTATAAAATGTGCACTGAGTCCGGATCAGTTTCTGGAAAACAACTATCCATTGCATTCTCAGACTCTAGGTCTTCTACAAAAACCAAAAATGGAGCCGAAAGAGGGATGGGTTGATACTGAAGAGCCATCTAAGTCGGATCACAAAGCCAAGCTTTTTGGAATGGACTGCGAAATGTGTGAGAGCGCTAAGGGACTGGTTGTGACGCGCGTAACGGTTGTTGGGTTTGATCATGAAACTTTATACGATGAGCTTGTAAAGCCTAGCGAACCTATTACCAACTATCTTACGCAGTTTTCCGGTATCACGGCTGAAATGCTTGAGGGAGTAACTCGGACACTTTCTGACGTGCAGACCGAGTTGTTAAAGCTGATCAGCGCAAAAGACTTTTTAGTTGGGCATTCATTAGAAAACGACTTAAAAGTGCTTCAAATGCGGCACCCGTTGGTGATAGATACAGCAGTGCTTTATGGGTCGCGGGGTGCACGTTGGAAGCCCTCGTTACGGTCGTTGACAAGTACGTATCTGAGTCGAGAAATACAGAAGGGAAGCGAAGGCCACGATTCAGTTGAAGACTCAATTGCGTGCTTAGACTTGGTTAAATTGAAGTTGGATAATGGGTTAGATTTTGGCAACAAAAAAGAAACCAAGAACATTGTTGACAAATTATACAACTCTTCGCAAGAACGGCGGACCTCGCTGATTATTGATCAGCAGCTGGGAAAATGGACAGAGACTTCTGCATCGTTGATTCAGTGCTCAACTGACGCTGAAGTTGTTGAAAAGACAATTAGCAATTCCAATAGCGCCAATTTTATCTGGGCGCGATTGACCCATTTACATAATCTCCGGTCACCTAACTCTGTCAAGAATTCGACCACGGATGTATCGTCCAGCTCTGCGATCGATGCCGAGTTCCGAACTATTGATGCCAGTCTCCGCCGGATATACGATAGTCTTCCCGAACACACGTTGATGCTTGTTTGGACCGGGCACGGTGACCAGGCTGAAATGCGGGAGTTGCATGCGCGTAAGCGTCAGTTTCAATTGGAGTTTAACGAAAAAAAGGATTGGAAGGAGTATAGTGTGAGCTGGAGTGACAAGGAGAACCAAGCGTTGCTGCAAGCTACGGAGCGCGCGAGGATGGGCGCAGCGTTTGTGTCGTTAAAGTGCAACGAGACTGCTGAGGAAATGGGTGGTAATTTGTTGGATAAAAGAGAAGTGAAGAAGGTGAAGAAGTCGAGGCATGATGAAGGTGAATCGAGCCGAGAAGACTGTTAAGCCGTGCAGGCGAAAACTTGTATATAATATTTAATTAATAGATTTTTGCTTTCCATTGGATCATCAGCAATGACTCTTGATACGTTAAATGAGCGATTTTGGGTACTTCATTGTAGTCCATTCAGTATCTATGGATGATGACGAAAACAAGTATAGAGAACTAGCGTTTGACAGGGTTGATATAATGAGGATGGATGTTGGCCATTTGACGAGGTGGCCTCGAGATTGATCCACTGAGGCAGAAAAGATTCACTCTAAATGAATTCACAAGGCTGTTCAGTGGATAAGCAGTTATGTGGTGTTCCAAAGAGGTTGATTGACACGAATCTGAAGAGCTGGGAAAGGGAAGTGATAAGAATAGAAGGCTATGTACAGGTACAGGTTCTGGAGATACTCTAGCGAGACCTCAAAGCGATTCTGTTCCTTGCGGCATGGCTGGTTCCATATCACACTGTTTTTCAAGCGCTGAGACATGCTGATCGTTATCCGCACCATTGTCTGCCAGCGCAATAGGCATTGTGGGCGAAAAGGACTAGAAATAGCAGCTATGGTAATTGGTGGACGATACGATGAAGCTGAAGCTACATTGACGGGAAAGGTGGGTGGGTGGACAGAGATGTGAGTGGAGCTGGTGAAGTGCATATCTGGGATGAGTTCACATGGTCGACGAGGATATACTGTGGGGCCTATCAAGAGAATCAGACATAGCCGAGACGTTTAAAGTATGATAATTAAAGCTGTTGAGCAGGGATTGTAGAACCTATGGTGTCTGGTACTAGATGAGCGGTTGGTATTCTTTACAAAGTGCAGTGAACGACAGGGAATAGACATGGGTGTAATAACGAGCGGAATACAAACGCTGAGATTGATTTGTGTCAATGGACATGTGTTGGGATCCATTGATGAGATGAGCCAATGTGTGTACTTTGGATTGGGTATTTTTGAAAGCATGAAAAATACGATGACCATTAGCCTCAAGTAGGCGCGATGGATACGTTATGAAATAAATTATTATTATGAAAGCCGTGATAACCGTGAAAAAAAAATCCTTGACAAATTACAGAAAAAAAATTCTAAATTCATGAGAAATCATGAAAAACATCCAATGAATTCTCGAGAACAGCTTAAACCGGAAAAAAATTCAACCAAAAAGATCATGTTGAAATCATGAACAGATCATTAACAGAAGTTGTACGACACGAAATAATCATGGGAAAATAATAATCGCGAAAAAATATCCCAACATGACAAAAACAAAAAAAGTCATGTCAAAAAAAAGCATGATTTGAGAAATCACGAAAAAAAAAATATCTTAGAAACAGTCATGAAGTAGACTGAAGAATCACGAAAAAATAACAGGCCGAATCATTTCGAATTTCATCGAATATATCTACGAGAATAAAACCTGAAGCATTTTAGACCTGTAGATGGAAATATCCATACGCATATTATTATAATATCGCCTAAAGAGGCACAATGAAATATTTTTAACAGTCGCTTAAGGCTCGAAATAATCAGTCCCAAAGCATGAATGACAAACTCAAGATAACCCAATGAACTCTTGATCCTCTCTCATGAAAAAGGCAGAATCCAATCAAAACATCTGCCACAACACACTTGATAAACCCTGAAATTTCACTTTACAACAGTATTACTGGCACAGCACTGCTTCAACGACCAGCCCAACCACCGCTTTCAAGCGCCCGCCGCACAACCTTAACCCATGGCTTTGGGATCTCAAGTCGAGAGTTTTGTCAAGAGTGTACATTCAAATCATCGCTTCTCTAGTGTTTCTGCGACAATCAGGAGAGTGTTCTCGGACAAACATGATGTTGATTGTAACCCAGACACTGGTCAGTTTTCTTGATAGTCGACGATCTGTTCATCTCGTTAGAAACCAATGTTTATTTTATTCCCACAACATCAACCGATATTTTTGAGTTCAATGTATCAACCGATATATTTTTTTTCTACATTCTCAAATCAAGCGAGCCACTAAAAAAAAAACGATTTTTATCAGTCTTGACGAATGTTTCTTAAAGTGAAAAAAAAACTAACCTGCCATTCTCATTTTTTTTCCTTGAAATATTTTTTCTTCTCGTTTTCTTTCCTCCACTGTAAAAAGGGTTTTTGCCTTGTCTGTTTCAAACCCCATTCGCCGCTCAACTGGGACTTTGAGTGTATGCACCGGGCGGTTCTGGCATTACCATAATGTATGTACAGTGTTGATTGATCAACAGCTTCGGTGAACTGAATCAGAGCACTGCTTCAGGGACACGACGAGACTGATCAGCCACTGCAAATAAAATCCATGTTTTTGTGTTTATTGTTCACACATGCTCAGAGTTAATCTAAAATCTAAATTATACACCATACAAAGCAGCTAAACCTGTATTGATACTCTAAATACTCCAAACAATGAAATTCAAACTCTAGCTCTTGTAAATGCTTGAACTAACCAAACCAACATCTATTCTACCTTCTCTATTTCGTGTCACAATCCTATGCGTTGTTGTCTGCTCATTTGTCGAGAAAAGGATGGTTGTGCCTTCCCCAGGAATACACACGTTTCGCGTACCCTTTTCACGCGGCTGATACAGAACCGCCCTAATTGCTCATGTGTACATCACCGCCACGCGAAATGCATGAATCAATGATATCGCCAATCTAGACAGGCGTAGCGGGTGTCAGAGCATGGTTGTTCCGTAAAGATTCATGTAGTTGAAAGGAACATATAAAACTGGATTAGCTCGGAGTTCCAGACGCAGATAACAAGAAAAACTAGCGAGTAAGCCGAGAAAAGCGACACTGAGTAGCTTTGAGGTCTGAAATATCGGAACTGGCATTTGAAATTGATCAAATAGAGTGAGAATTAAATGAAAAGATGTGCGATTATGGTCAACCTAGATGTCTTCAAATCAAAGGCATGATTCAAGTGAAGCACTTTGTTGTCAGACCCGTGAATTGTTTGAGCTCATAACTGTACTAAAACATGACGCCGATTTGACTGTCAAAATCCGAGTTTGAAATCTTTTTTGGTAAGAAACTGTTTTCTACAAATTATTCCTTTAACAACAGCTTTGATATGATGCAAACAGACGCTTATCTGGGGTGTCATGGCTTTACGACTTGTGTACTTTAAAAACTAAGCAATAAGTTTCATAATACAATACTCAAGTCTCAAATATTTATTTTTCAAAACCCCCAAAAAGAAACGACTACACATTTCTAATTTCACTGCACTGCTTGAAGCTGCTTTTATTTTTATTTTATTCCATGGATTTGAGTGGATGAAAGATACATCACGAAAGAGCAGAGCATACAAAAATCATTTCATTTATTTTTTTGTTAGTTTGTATGGGATCTGCAGCAACAGGCTTATTTTTTTTAAGCTGAAAAAGCCGTTAAAGAAGAGTAGTGTATAAGTTGGTTATCAGTGGTTAATCAGATAACATGTAGTAACCTCATGGCTTTGTCAGTGACAAGTCGACTCGAACTACAATTTTACTGGATTTTCGTGATTTTCGTGATTTGCCTGAATTGCCATATCCAAGATTCATTCAATCATTCATTATCCAGTCACTAAAATCAGCACCAAAGCCACAGTAACCACTCTTGAAACACTCTGTCCAAATCACGCCTTTCTCCCACTCTACTAACCACACTCTAACCTTACCCAACCACCGCTCCATTCGGCTAGTCTGTGCGGTGCGGGCTTCCCCAAAGGACAAACTCACCTTCTTTCCCCAGGCCATAAATACTCTCCAGGAGCCCTCTGTTTCTATCTCGCTAATTCCACTCGATACCAATCATCGCATCTCCTTTCCTCTCTGCATACCTCTCTCTGGTGTTCTCGGGCACGTTTGTCTACCTTTCGTCTACTTCATCTTTTTGCTATGCTCTTAAACAACAGATACAAGGTTCTCTGCCCGATCGGAACAGGGTCGTTTGGCGTGCGCATATTCAAAGCCAAAGACACCTTGTCCAACACCGTCGTGGCCCTCAAATGCATTCCGTCAAAGCATCACCACACCCACAACAGCTCCTTCGACGAGGCCGCTACCGAGCTCAGTGTGCACCGCAAGCTCAGCGCACACCACTCCAACCCTGCACTGGCCAAGCCCTCGCCCTTCATTGCACATCTGCTCGACAGCTTCACCATTGCTCAGCAAGGCACTTACCTGGTATTCGAGTACTGTTCTCATGGCGATCTGTTTGAGGTCCTGCGCCGCAACGAGTTCCACACGCACTTTTCCTCAGTCAACGAGTTTGCTCGACAGCTGCTCACGGCTCTTGACTACTCGCACAAAAAGGGCGTGTTCCATCGCGACATCAAACCAGAAAACATTCTTATCGCCGACGAC
Source organism: Saccharomycotina sp. CBS 16003 (assembly GCA_022457085.1). Taxonomy (NCBI): domain Eukaryota; kingdom Fungi; phylum Ascomycota; species Saccharomycotina sp. CBS 16003. The sequence goes on from JAJNCF010000023.1 coordinate 23,311, forward strand.
GGGTCTTTGCGCCTGGCCGACTTTGGCCTGGCCACTACAAAGAGACATCGCAGCACCGAGCGCGAGATCGGAACCGTCAAGTACATGGCGCCAGAGCTCATTGGCAGAGGCTCGCACAAGCTCGATGCCGCCAAACTCGACATCTGGGCTACTGGGATCGTGCTGCTTAATGTTTTATTCCGCACAAACCCGTTTGAAGTGGCCTCTGAAACACAGTGTCCCAACTACGCCGACTTTGCCTGTGATCCTCTCTCGCTCTACGACATGTTCCCTGCTTTGTCCATGCAGGCCTACGAGTTCATTGTACGGAGATGTCTTGTAATCGCGGCTACTCGTAGATCGCATGTCTCCTCGCTGCTGACGGTGCTCAACAAAGTACAGTATTGGACTGTTGATGATGAGTACTACAACGACGACAATGATACCGACGAGTACTACGAGCAAGAGCAATCCGGCTCGATCTACTCACAGACTACAGTCGACTCCTGGGAGCCCTCGATCTCAGACAAGCTTGTTTCAGAATGGGCCTGTGCTGCTCCAGTCTGTTTCGACGACGACGACGACGATTACGAATTCTTCACCAAACCAACCACCGCATCCCATCTTCCCACCTCTTCTCCTTTTATTAATGACTACGACGATTACGACCACCTTCAACACCATCATGCCCAAAACCTGTACCAGACCGGGCTCACTGCTAATACCAACATTGCAGTATGTTAATGACCATCACCACTCCTTTTTATTCACGAAATGATTTTATCTTTTTTAAAAAAATGTATGCAAATAGTTGTTTTATGTAGTATATTATTATGAATGTCTTTTTTAGTAATGGTTTGACCCGATAGCAACTGGAATCTGTTGGGGGAGGAGGAGAAGAAGGATAATAATATTATGCATTATACAGTTATACAGGGCAAAATGGACCAACCATCACAAGGCCCAGTGTAGTCACGAGAGCGCAGAAAGCAACAAAGAAAGCTTCAGGGAATGTCCGAAACTGCAAAAGTGTTTTGAAATTTATCAAAAAAAAAAAAAAAAAAAAAAAACTGATAAACGATGGTGGTTCCTGGAAATACACATTGGCTTTGAATAGAATGGTATTATTGCAGTCAAGATAACACACTGGAACATCAGCAGGAACCCGGTGATAAGCAAATGGATAAAGATTGGGATTGTACATCTGTTAGAACTCTCGTAATTGAAAGGTTTTATACCTTAGCAATCGTGGTGGACTTGGAATCAAACTATCAAATAGATTTCATGAGACAAAAGGGTCTTTCCAGCAAAGCAAAGAGTAAAACATGCTTCTTTAGAATATAGAACTGGATACATTGCTAAACACCATTCCAGTTTGGCATTCTTTGAGCAAAAGACATTCAAGTCGGTCTACTATTGAATGAAAGTCATGGTGCTTTACAATCAACACAATTGATTAGGAACCTACAATTGCACAAAGACTAAACATGATCTTTTGAATTAAATATTCATCATCATCTTCTACTCTTATGACTTGTTACAATCACCATCACCACTTTTTGATCCATTCCCTTCATCTTCAGACTCTTGTACACTTTATCACAAACTTCCCTTTTCAGCCAATAACCGGGACACATCATCTCCTTTTCTTTTGCAGTAGTAAACCAAAGCCACTCTCTTTCCCTTTCTCCCCCTTAGGTGTAATACACACCCTTATTTTCCTCATACATTGCCCGCCTGTACATACGCCCATAATCTTTGTGCTGTTCTTATTTTTTTCCATCGTTTTCTTTTCTTCCCCTTCTTCCTACTACTACTATCACCACTCTTTCCCTTCTTCATCACATACCCCTTCCATTCTACTAACCCAGCATACACAATGGATAAGCTAAGAGAAGTATGTCACATTCCCATCCATCCAACAAAACCTATCATCTCCTCCCCTTTCATGTTTTCTCTAGACTAATACTAACATCCCTTCCTCTCCTTCTCACTCCCACAGAAAATCAACTCCCTCAAACTCGAAACCGAGTCAGCTCACGAAAAAGCCGACGAGGCCCTTTCCCAAATCAAAAAACTCGAATCAGAAAACCTCCAAAAAGACCAGGAAATCTCCTCGCTGACCCACAAAAACTCTTTGCTCGAAGCCGAAGTAGAAGACCTGGAATCAAAACTGTCAGACGCCAAGGGCGCCGCCGAGGAAGGCGCCGCTCATGGCTCGGCAAACGACGCATTGTCAAAGAAAATCGCTCTGCTCGAAGAGGAATTGGAAGAGTCTGATAACAACCTCCGCGAAACTACTGAAAAGTTGAGACTCACTGACGTCAAGGCGGAACACTTTGAGAAAAAAGTGTCCTCTTTGGAAACTTCTGTCGACGAGTGGGAGAGAAAGTTTGAAGAATTGCAGGCAAAATACACCTCTTCAAAGGCCGAACTGGACGAAATCACCCAGCAATTGGAGGCCATCTAATCAACCACGCATCCATCATGTATCTACATCTATATATATACCAATCAACTACAATATACATGTGAAATCACATCTTTTAAAAGAATATCTTGTTGTTTGCTGTTTATAGATAAAATTATTCACTTACAGGAAAAGATTGTGTTTACAATAATTTATTTAGCCTTGGCAAGACCAACGGCAGAGTGACCGTAGTCGTAGACAGAGTAGTACTTTCTAAGGAAAGCATCACCAACAATGGCCAAAGGTCCAACGGGTTCAGGGAAGTCCATAGGAGTAATGGCAGAAATACAAGATCCAGACATCTCCAAAGTGTAGTCATAAGCATCAATAGTAAAGTTGTAGCCATCAAGAGTGAAAGTAAGCTCAGGAAGACTATCACGAGTGCTACAGTCAACAGTGTATTGACCGTTCCATCCCTTGGTAGCACCAATTTGAGCATTGATGATCTCAGCAAGACCAGAGGGAAGAGTAATAAGAGAAGTACCAGTGTCAACAACGGCACCAGTGTTCTCAAGCTGGGCAGTCTCCTTACCCAAGGTCAAAGCGTCAAACTTGACCTCCCAGTAAGCCTTACGGCGGACAGGCAAGTAGGTGAGTTCACCAGTAAAGGCGTCCTCGTCGTATCCACCAAGGATAAACGAGCTTTCGCCACCCTTGTTGGTGTCACCGAGCTTGAATGAGAAAACAGGCGCGTCTAACAGACCAGCGTTCATGGCATTGTAGAAAGGAGGAACAATGTGGTTGACAGAGATGGTGTCGTAACCGAGACCAAGAATACCGTCAAACTTGCCAAAGGCAAAGGCCAAACCAGGCTCCTTGGTAGTCTCACCAAAGTCTTGGTGGGGAATAACCAAGTCACCAATGGTAAGAGTGTCCTGGGAAATGTATCCTTCAACAGCACCAGAACCGTATCTGATTTCAAAAGAAGAACCGTTGGCCTTGTAAGAGCTAGAGGCTTCAGGATCGTACTTGGTGTGCAAGAAACACGCAATAGAGTTACACTCAGATCCGGGGACCCAAAGATTAGAAGAACCGGTATCAAGGACAACCTTGAAGGTTTGGTGGGGAGTACCAAGAGAAATCTCGGCAAAGTATTGAGCATTCAAGTAGTTTTCAACGGGGATCGCTGTGTTACCATCGGCAACGTATTGTGCCTCAGGGAAGGATTGTTTGCGAGCTCCACCAAGAACCTTTTGGCCAATGTTCATGTACTTTTGGCCCAAAGAGCGGACGTGATCTTGAAAGTTATCCTAAACCAGATACAAGGTTAGTACTGAATTCCGGGGGGAAGGTCGATAAACAACGGCCATTGCAGGCCACCAGACATCATTGCAGCACAAAAGTACGGTACAAACAAACAAGGCAAGTACAAAAATGCTTGTTTTGAGTGCACCGCACCCCCGCGGACTCCCAGTCTGGGGTTAGCACATTCCAGACAGAATCGCCACCGCCGCAAACGGTTGGGGCAAAGAGGGTCGGGGGAATTGTGTGGTATGGAGCGCTGGTTCCGGCTACAACCGGGGAATGAGACAAACAGAGCACACATGGGCGCACGTTACACTTACAATTGAAATGGCATCTTCGGTGGGAATCTTGTTAAGAGGAATCCTTGAAACAGACAAGTTAGTGATATGGTGATAACAGATAAAGAAGGGCAGCAGGCACGTACTTGTGAACAGAGGCGGTGGCAGAGCAGGCCAAGAACGCCGCAGCAGAGGCAATTGAGAACTTCATGTTTGAAATGTGATTAAGGAAAGAGCAGTTTGGATGGAGGTATCAGCGAGAGAAGAAGAAGAAGGTGTGAGGAGGAGGAGGAAGAAGAAGAAGAAAGAGAGAAGAAAACAGGAAGCAAAAGAAGAAGCGCAACAAGAACAAGCCGCAGTTTGTAAAACTCCGAGCCTCACATTACACAATCAAGCACCCCAAACACAAACATCCCATTCCACAGCACCATCACTAAGCAGGTTGTCCCGTTTCGGCCATGCGCTACTCCCGTTTGGGATATTGCGGTACAGATTGCCCCGTCAATCACCGCATTTGGCAGGTCTACGTTAGGCATATATTACTATTTTGGGTTAGACCTGTTACCATAAAAAGCAAGAACCGCTCTGCCTCTGTAAGGCTCGGACTGTATTGCAGAAGTTGGGTATTAGGATTTGATATTTGTTGCTTGAGACTTACAAGAGTATATTCATATGTTCTTAAGTTTATGTTTCATGTACGATATGCGTTCATTAATTGGTCTGATCATTGCTGGCAAACAACTGATCACCAGTTTCAGCTACAGAGCATAATCACTCCTAAGTGCCCACGCATAAATATCTATAGACCAATATACTCTGTATGACTCTAACTACTACCAGCCTCGGGTGTTTCTCCTGGTGGCAGCGCGGTTTCTGCGTAACGCGTATTGATTGAGGCCTGCGGAGCCCGTACAATCTGCGTGGCCCGCTTCTGATCCTCGTCTAACCCACTCTCTGCCATCTCCTTCATCTTGCGTAGATCTTCCTCACTGGGCTCGTACAAGTGCCAGACCGTGTAGTTGGGCAAACCGTTCACCTGGAATCCCATGCGCTTGCACATCTTGCCAAACCCTTCTGTCTCGGCGTGGTTCATGAACGTGAACCCAGGGAAATGCGAGCCGTGACGGAACACTTTGGCCTTGGCCAGGATCGAGACACCTCCGATTCCGTCCAAGTCGTACATCAGGTCAGGGTCTCCGTCGGCTTCGCGGAAATACGCCAGATGCGGACGCCACGTCGTGTACTCCTTGTAACCTTCCACGATCACGTCGTCTTCGTTCAGCGTCGCGGCCAGCTCGAGTCCAGGACCGCTTTCCTGCCACGAGTTCAGATCGTAAGGTTGCTCAGACCCAAGCCATTCGGGCAGTGGTCGCCACACGTTAGGGACAATTACGTCTCGGTTATGGCGCGCAAGATCCTGGATAATGCTCACTGGCGAGGTCTCAATGTCGGCGTCTCGCCAGTAGACCCAGCTGTGATAGGGCTTAAGTGACACGGAAGTCAACCAGTTACGCGCCCGACCCATCAGTTTACGTCGCATGCCTTGAACATGCACTGAGTGCCGGTCGTCAAAGCCTTGGCCAATGACCGCGCCAAAGTCCTTTTCAAACACACTAATGTCGTGGAAGTCTGTAAGGGCCTGTAGTCCAGCGTTCAAACTGGCCTGTGTCTTGTCGGTCGAGTCAGAAACCAAAAACGCCAGATCGATTCTTTCATGTGGATAGGTCAGGTTTTGCAGATGCGATATCATCATGGGAATGACAGGTTCAGCGTTCCGTAGAGGAATGCAAACCAGAACAAACTCGCCGGCATCCATACTCGCACCAGTCGCGTCGTACTTGGACATATCGTAAAACACTACATTTTCAGTATCTGAAGGCATGCGAGATCCTCCCAATAACGGCCCGAGCACTAGCTTCCACAACCCAAGCACCGACAAAATCACCAGAGTTATGGTCTGCAGCTTTTTGAGATGCCGCGAAGACATTCGAAATGACGTCTTCTTACCCGGTTTGAATCGGGGATCGTCGTCATAATGCGGCAGTTGGTTTCTGCGCTTGAAGCTGTCAAAAACCATGTTGATTTTGTATATGTGTCCAGTATTGGGGATGGAAAAAAAGTGAAAGGGATGAACTAGGAGAAATGGCAGGTGTAAAACTGAAAAAAAAAATATATACGTGTTGGGTGTTCATCTCGAAGCAGCTGAACAAAATATTCAATCAAAGCTTATCGATAAAAATTTCAAAGGCCAGTGGTTCAATTGCACAGAGTCTACTAAAGAGGTGTATATAAATACAATCATTTACAAACTATACTATAACCTCGCCTTCTCCTGATCCTATTGTTTAAGATATTTCGCAGCGTGCTCAACGTGGTCTTTAGCAAAAGAGGAAATGAAAAAGTACGAATGGTCGTAACCGTCTTGAAGACGCAGTTGGATTTTGTCATTGTACGCTGTTCCTTTCGAAGCCTCGACCAGGTTCTCGGGAAGCAGTTGTTTGCCAGTGTAAAAGTTGTCGCCAGTGCCAACATCGATAAGAATCTCCGGAGTAGGGCCTGTGTACTTCTTGATCAGTTCTGTAGCATCGTGCTCTTTCCACTTGCCGTCCTTTTCGCCTTCGCCAAAGTAACCGGTGAACGCCTTTACGCCCCAAGGCGCGTTGACTGGGTTGCTGATTGGAGCGAACGCAGAAACAGACTTGTACTTGCCTGGATTTCTCAGGAACAAAGTAAGTGCACCATGACCGCCCATTGAGTGGCCTGTGATGGACACGCGTTCAGAGTCCAGCTCTTTGTATTCGTCAAATACCAGCTTGGGCATTTCTTCTGTGATATACGAGTACATCTTGTAGTGCTTGCTGTAGTGTTCTGTGGTAGCATCAATATAGAATCCAGCGCCTGAGCCAAAGTCGTAAGCGTCATGCTCGCCAGGAAGCTCCAATCCACGAGGAGATGTGTCTGGGTATACGATTGCAAGACCGTGCTGAGCAGCCCATCCATGAAGGAATCCCTTTTCAGTTGCGTTTTGAGGTGTGCATGTGAGACCGGAGAGATAGATAAGCACGGGCGCCTTTTTTTGCTCCGAAACCTGGGGAGGCAGGAAAATGTTCAGGTCGATAGAAGCATTAAGAACCTTGGAAGTGTGAGAAAGTTTAAGCAGCTTGCCGCCGAATGTGCAAATAGTGGAATTGACTGTGAAGGACATTGTTTATTTGGGGATATTAAGAGGATCAGTGGTAAAGAAAAAAAGAATAAGAAAGAAAGTGGAATTGACGAAAGGATTTTAAACATTTTGCTTCCAAGTATGAAAAGCGTATGTAGAGGAATTATGTAAGGCCGTTATCACAATAGAAAAATGAGAGCAAAATAATCCGTTGGTGATGATATCAATTTGAGAGCAGCGACAGAAGCAATAACAGCAGAAGAGGCAGCTGAAACAACGATAAGACAAATGATGACGGTGATTGCAAACGTAGCGCAGTTATGATCCAATCCAAACGGCTGGCACATTTGATATCGCCGTGGACTTTGTGCAAAACCAACTTTGGGGTTTCAGTCATTCTCCAACACCAGAATTCGGTACCTGATCGTGATTCAGTGTTTGACTTCGCCAAAGTTCGCCGGTTTCCCGCCTCTTTGCGCGTTCAGCAGTGTTTTTTTCGCGTTCAACGAAAACAGCGTCGTAACGTACACAATTAGCACGTTCAAGAACCACGACAGCCGCATGCTCAGTGGCTGCGAATCGACAACTTTGCCCTTCGAGACAAACTTCTTGGGTTTTGGCGCGATGCTGGACATGATCAGATTGAAAGAGAGTGTGTATACAGTGTTTGTGTCCGGACTTGCGTCTGTGCGTTTGTTGAGAAAAGTGGAAAAGGAAAAGCGTGTTTTGAGAGTTGACAGAGATATGGGGCTCAAATTAAAAACAGAAACAAGCCCTTGCCCCGTCTCAATTGGGCAATTCACAAGTGGTAATACACATGGATGTATCTGGCAATAAGTGTAGCATAAAAGCCATTAGAATCCTGGTGGTTTGCATTCAATGGCTTTTGGATCCAGGTAATCTGCATTAATGAAGTTACAAAAGTGTCGGGTAGAGATACAAAAATGTATTGATTAATGCAAACAGTGACTGTGAAGCTAACAAAACAGAATCATCTAACTTAGCGCTTTACGCTTGTTTTGATGATTATTGCTCTATAAATTTGCATGTCACTAAAACTAAAGCAATAGGGAGTGTCTAATACTCAAAAAATCATACTAACTAAAGTCGAGTGTTATATGAACCAGATAATCAGAATTGGCTAGAAGAATACCTTAAAATCGTGTAAAATTTTGTATCACATATTTTTCTATTTGTAAACACCCTTCCGCCATGACTGTCATGTTCTTGAATATCAAGATATTAGGAAGATTAATCATCTGGAGTGTTTTGAGCTTGCTATATTACAATTGGATTCATCATCAAATATTGTGGCTTATTATGCAAATCATAAACTTGTCAAAAAAATACTATATCTAGTCTTTGTACTTGATTACAATTGGTTGTAGTCCTCAATGTATATTACTTGCTTATTCAATAACGTTTAATTCACACTTTAGCAAGTTTAACTACAGCTCTATTCACATATACGATTCAGAACATGATACAAAATTGTCGATATATCTATAATCAGATATCCAAATGCAAGGCACTTCTTCAGGTGCACGAGTTCGGTACAGGTAAATAGTCTTGATGTGATATGATTGTTACTGCTAGTATTTTTCCTCATTGAGAACAAGCGTTTTCGTGCAAAAGATATTACAACTCAACATGCTTTGAAATGAAGCATTTTTGGGTCTAGGTTAAAGTACTTAGTATTAGTCTATACAACTCATGTCAATTAATACTTGCTAAATCGATCCAACATTTTGCGTATTGAGAAATAATTTCTTTGATTTTACTAGTTCAAATGTATAAAATTGGACTAGTACAGTAAATAATAAGTCAAAAATAGCAATTGGAAGTTTCTGGTATCAAGCTATTGAAAAGAATTTGCAAATTTACTAAATTACTGAGCAAAAAATGGTACATTGACAGAGAAGTATGTATGATCAGGATGCCGCTGATGAAGCAAAAACGTTGAGCTCAAGCTTACAAGTATAACGTACCTTTGACAAAATCCAAATGACTATACATTAGACCATAATATGATTTACAATTATCTGGATATTTACCGATAGTTCCCTGTGAATGTGATTTATAGCTATTGTATTACTTCAATAAAATTGCGAAACGAATTGTGCTAGCACCGTTTTTAAGAATCTCCATAACCGTCATAATATTTTGCTCAATGACACTAGATGCCTTTAGAATTGATCTTGAGTTATTGATCAGAACGCACATTCGAAACATGTTTCCAATTTTGGTAATTAAATTTTGGTCCTCAATGCAATTGAGCATATTATGTATTGGTTTTTATAAAATGAAACAGAAATAGAATATCAAATTTCTTGGATGACATTTTAATCTAACTAGAGCCAATCGGTCTTGTATGATACAAAAGTTGACGTTTTTAAAGGTATCTGAGAATCTTCAACTTGAGCATATTACGATACACGATTCAGTGCAGGGTTCAGAATAATGCAAGTTACGCTAGTGAGACTTCAAAGTTAATAATCACCAGTGGCAACCGTTCTATCAAAAAACTACAAATATACACCATACACCAGCATACACATGCATTATTTTGTTATCACTAGAAACTACTTTTGTAAACCGGAAAACCAACGCAACAAAACCTTCAATCAGTGCAACACGTTATTTGGTCCCATCATTGAATTCACGTACTGATAGACACATTTAACTCATTTCGTATTCGGTTGCATTGTCTTTATCCATCACAACAGTTGCTGCAACAATTTAATCATCATCGCTAACTCTGTATTGCTTCGTCTCCCTTGTTTGTCTGAATGCTAAAGTATAATTTGCTTTATGCTTAAAGTTATTTATACATCTCACGCTAAATCCATTTATAGCTGCCTGTATGGCTGATACACATCACATTACGGTCAAATCGCTAATTTGCTCTTCAGAAACATTGTTCAACTCTGTATTTTAGGTCGCTACAAATGAAAATCCACATGATTCACAAGCCTTACGTTTACACTTGGACAATAGACTTTAACAAAACCAAATACCATAAGCTTTTGGCCCAGACGCAGCACCAGAAATAAGCTCTCAGATTTGAGTTTCGTATTGATTTAAATTGTACGCCTGGACTGATCAAGCGTCTAAAATTGTATACAGTCAGTATGTACTGAAAATTTCACCCAGCAAACTCATTGCCTGAGCTTGTCAACTTACTGACTTTTAGGAGAATCCAAGTAAGCCAGCAAAAGGTCATTGCCGCATCAGCTAACCTGCGCTGTTTCACAACACATCATCGCGTAGCTCCACCTGTGAAAAACTGTGCAGCTTTTACATAGATGATACTTGTCAAGTGACAAACTAGCATGTATCTAAACAAACTAATTGCAATACACATTTTGTCGAAAAAATAGCAAACAAATAAACATGTTGGTGATGAATGAATAATTATAAAAAACACATGAACAGCATTACACAGATAATAATAAAGAATCGCATCGAAACAGGAAACAAACTATAAATATCTATTTCAAGTCAAGAAGTTAGTTTAGTTGGCATCGGGAAGCTCAACGTCTCCATCGGCATCCTTCTTGGCCTCCTTGCTCTCACGAGCGGCCTTGTCGGCAGCAAGCTTCTCGGCAAACTTGCGTTGAAGCTCGGCCTCACGGGCAGCTTGCTTAGCTTGCTTCTCCTCCTCGATCTTGGACAAGTAACGACCTCTGATCAAGTTACCAGTAGAAGTCAACTCTTCGTACTTGGCAATGTATTGAGCCTTGGTGGCATCGTAGCCATCATCGTAAAGCCAGTTCTCAGCGGCACTGAGCTTCTCTTGGAGACGGGCCTTCTCGTCATCGCTGGCGAAAGGAGCGTACTCACCGTCGAGCTTACCTCTGATCTCGTAGATGTACTCTTCAAGAGCGTTCTTGCGCTCCTCAGTGTCGGCAACCAACTTGTCCTCGGCGCTCATCTCGTTCTCCTTCTCAATAAGAGTGTTTCTAGAGGCATCGTCGTAACCGAGATGGCTGTGAACAATGGTCAAGTCATCCTTCTTGAACCACTTCTTAACGGTCTTGTACTTGGGTTCAGGTTCTTCCTCACCTTCCTTCTTCTCTTGAGGAATCTCTTCCTCAACCTCCTTCTCCTCAGCGGTGTAGGCGGATTCGACAGTGTAAAGACTGCTGGGATCTTGTCTCAACTTAATCTTGACAGCAACGGGTTCACCGTTGTCGCTAGGAGTGACACCCTTAATGGACCACTTACCGATCCAGGCGTTAACACCCTTCTCAAGAGTCTCAGGGTTGGTGTACTTGGCTTCCAGATCAAAGTCAGCAGATCTGAAAAGAGTGATAACCTTAGTGTTGGGGAAAGCACCGCCCTTGGGGAAAACCTCAAGCTCGGAGAACTCTTCACCCTCAACAGGGGCCCAAGTGAAGGTGACGCTGTGGGGGTTGACATCCTCAAACTTGAAAGGTCTGACACGAAGAGTAGGAGAGTGGATGGCACAGATGAAAGCGGCACCACGGGCAACGGCCTCTTCTTGGTTAAGAGTGTAGGAAAGAGGTCTGCCAAAAAGCTCAGCAAGCTTCTCCTTGATCATGGGGATACGGGAAGTACCACCGATGACCTCAACGGAGTCAAGATCAGCGGGGGCAACACCAGCCTCAGTGAAAGCTCTCTCGATGGTGGATTGCAAGTTGTTGACAAAGTCGACAATGTAAACCTCAAGCTCCTCACGCTTCATGGAAGAAGAGACATCGATGTCGTCCATAACGGACTCGACGTTGAAGGGAGCGGTGGTATTGGCAGAGAGAATCTTCTTGAGCTTCTCAGCTTGGGTCATGACACGGGAGAAAGCCTTGGCGTTGGTTCTGATGTCAATCTTGTACTTCTCAAGGAAAACCTCGGCGAAGTGGTTGGCAATGGCGAAGTCAACATCACGACCACCAAAGTTTCTCTCGTAAGAGGTACCCAAGATCTTGAGCTCACCCTTCTTGAAAGCACCAATGGAGACGGTGAAGTCAGAGTGACCAACATCGACAAAGGCAACGAGTTTGGGCTTGTCCTCAGGAAGCTCATTGTTCTTGAAAACACCGTAACCGACAGCAGCGGCGGTGACGTCGTTGACAATTCTGACAGGGTTGAGGCCGGCAATGAGAGCGGCATCAGCGGCAGCGCGACGTTGGACATCGGAGTACCAAACGGGGACAGCAAGACAAACGTCGACAACGTTACCACCCTTAAGCTCGGCCTTGGTGATAGCCTTGAGCTTGTTCAAGTACATGGCGGCCAATTGAACAGAGTTGAACTCTTGTTGCTTACCTTGGAATCTGACCTTGACACCAGCCTCGCCATTGACAGCGACAAGAGGAGCGCTGACAAACTTCTTCTCAGTCTCAAAGTTGGGATCGTCGGCCTTAAGACCGAGAATGCGTTTCAGCGAACCGACGGTGTTCTTAAGGTTGGAGATTTCTTGACTCTTAGCGGACTCACCGATGAATCTGTTCTTTAGGCCGAAACTGACGAGAGAAGGTGTAGCTCTGTTGGAGACCTCGTTGACAATAACGTCAATGCCGCGGTTACGGGCAACGCCAATGACGGAGTTGTAGTTACCGAAATCAATACCGAATGGGACACTCATTGTTCTGGATGTGGCGATGTGGAATGGATGGACTGTGTGTCGATGTTAATGCGTTGAGACGGGTATAACGTAAAACGTGGAAAATCAATGCACAAATAAATAGGGAAAAATTTTTAGGGAGAATATCTAAGAATGGTATACTTTTCAGAACCCAGCACATGGCCGCCGCTGTTGACTATGGGGTCCTTTATATACTGCTAGGCACAATGCGAGGCTGACTGCAAGGCCCTAGCCCTGCCAGGCTGATCTTGTATGCGTAGAATATTCTACCAGGTTCCGGCCGGTTCTTGAGCAGTTGCACCGGTCGGGTCGGAGCCCGAAACACGAGCATGGCATAGAAATCGGCGGTGCAGTTGCCGTATGGGCGAATGGGCGTAAATATGAGATGACTACGGTGCTTCTGACTTGATGAGGGCTCTTTCGACTACGAGAACTGTAATGGTGATCTTTAGAATGAGATGTTTTAAAGGCTGCTTAGCTCGGTCAGGCACGAAGAAGAAGAAGAAAAAAGACTCAATGAGCATTTCTCCGGTCCTCACAGTGTTCAATTGCTACGCCATTTCTCTGCTAGACGTCATCGATGTAGAGTGCTCGGGGTGATGCTGGTCATCGAACTTGTGCTAAACGCTTCTGTTTTAGCAGGTACCGGCGATGTACACCTAGTTAATATACATGACTCTGCGATGAAGTCATCTCAACTACATCTCACTGAACAAAAACAAGCATCGACAATATGATATGTATTCAAACTAAGCCGCCGATGCTGACTATCGAATAGATAATGTACATAAAACTCCTACAGGCGTTTGGACCGACTAAATCGAGCTCTGGACAATTGTGATCAGTGTATTCCAACCTGGAGAATTCAATAGCAATGCGGCATCTTTTGAAGCTGGTTTCGTAGCAATCTCCGCAAGCACCCGCATTTCTTGCTCCGACAACACATCCATGTTCTTGATATGATTCAGCAGATGGAAATCAGAAACTGCAGACTGAACCTGCTCAGCAGAGCTCGGTGTAGACCCTCTTGTGATTCCAAGCTGCTTAGCCAGGCTCTGCATGTCCTGCGAAACGCCAATATGACCACGGTTTTCAATAGGATAACTGCTGCTTGAAGTAAACGTTGGAGTCTCTTTTTCAGGGAACCCATGCGTAAGCGTAAGCAACAGGTACTCTACTGGAAAAGCGGGTTTGGCGTTTTCTTGGACCTTGCGCTTGTACTCATTGATCTTTGAGTAAAAGATCTCAGGTACATATCGCGTCTTGCTGGGTTCCTTGATTCGCATTACCGCTGGATTGGTAGACGGTTCAACCAAGTCAGCCTCCACCATGGCCTCTGCAGACGTGGAAACTTGGTAACTGGAAATATCAATCTCCTTTTGTACATTTCCTGAAATCACACAGGTCACAAACTTGGACGAAAACTTACCGCTAATACTCCACTTGGAAGGATTGGGATTTCTTCTTTGAAGTTCGGCAGCAAAGCATATTTCCAGAGAAGAAAGAAAGAAAGAATCAACATGGCGTTTACATACAACATTGCCATTTCCCTCACCAGCATCGATCAAATCGGTAAAAATCACACCTACCTTTTCGAGTCCACAGTCTTTGGCTACAGCGTCCACGCTCTTCTCTTCGTTCCAAGGCAGAGTCAAAGTGACACCGTCCTGCTCGTCGTGTTGTGGAGGTTCGTAGATCGCCTCTACAACAGCCTTAATACCCAATGGCACAGCTTCGTAGGGCATGTAGCGACCGTACATGTAACCTATCCGCTGAGTTCCGGTTTGTCTCCATGAATCAATAAAACTGTTGATAACTGATGATTTACTGAACTCAACATGATCCACCATTCTAAAGCTCTGTTGTTGTAATGTAATAGCTGACGGCTGACATTTGGAACAAATTCCATTAGGCCAAGGAGCATGACCACTAGGACAGTTCTTGTTCACAGTGTATTTAGGCTCGTCCAAAGGAGCCATATACGATGATCCCTGGTTCTTGTTGGCCTGGATGTTGAGCTTACGCAAGTATGCATGAAAAGAAAGGTGCTTGATTTTGTGTTGCTCTTGGTACTCTAGATCAAAGGGCTCCAAAGGCATACAGTAGTCGCACATTCCCTTCTCGCCATGCTTGCACATTTTTGGGTCTCTCTGGCGCTTGATTTTGCCATCCATTTGGTCCAGCACATCGTCAACCTCGGGCTGCTTGACTGATTCAAAAACTGCTTTGGCAGAAGTAGTGCTGCTAATCTCTACTGACTGTCCGTTGTCTCCAGATGCCCCTACAGGATCGCCAATAGTCGCAAACAGCAGGCTACCATGCTCCAACCCTAGTTCTTTGACAGTCTTGCCCACTAGTTCTGAGACAGGAAGGCCTTTGGCTGTTGGATTATCTCCAATAAAAAAGTTTTTGGAACTGTACTTAGGGATGTTTTTCTCAAACTTGTAGTCATGTCAGTAGGGTATTGTAAATAATGTGAAGCCCATAAACATACCTGTTTCAAAGCCACGGAAAAGTCATCTGAAAGCTCAACATTGACCTTGAAAGTGCCTTCTTTGCATCTGAATCTCAGTATCTGCCAGTCTGGTTAGCAATTGATATCAGCTTCATTGTTTGATAAATACTCACCATTGTAAATAGCTCTGTTGGTAAAATATAATATGAGTTGATCGTAGAGAAGTGATTTCCAGACCGCAGGAAAACAAGATTGGGAAGTACACACATTGCCCTAAAACAACCAACGCTTTTATAGACTTTATCCACTCATGGCAGGCAATTGATTCATAAAGCTTAGATAGCCATTACATTTAAATATTTCATTGATTTGTGAATCTATTCGGCTGCTGTATCAAAACTAATCGTTGAGTACGCCTGGCCCTTGGCTTTCATATTAAATAGCCTTTGTGCCTGCGTTTTGACTGGCATATTCAAATCAAAGTATATCACGTGATATAGCACAGATTAGACACTAAAGCTGGAAATTTTCTGGTCAAACGTGTCCATCAACTTTTTTCCCCTTCTCACGATTCACAGGTTCTTTATTGTCTCAAAAGACCTTATCATCACGCATATATTCGAGCTATAACAATGTCTCAATCTGTATCTATTTTGACGCCGCTGATCTACGTGTTTGTAGTGATCTCGTCGCTCATAATCTTTTCTTCTGTCTACCGCCGACGGAAAATCAGTATGTATTCTCATATTGGATGTAATTTTCGAGCCAGGCACACATCCACACCTGTAAGCACAATGAAGCAAGCGACTAACAAACAACTCCTTTAGGTCAATTGTCCAGCATGGACCCCATTTACTCCACAAACTTTGCCCGCGACAACTATTTCGAATTAAAGAATATGGAGAAACCACCACCAGAGAGACTCATCAACGCTGCGTTAGTTAGATGGGCCAGTGAGAGTGTCCGCAAGCTCCTTAAAATGAAAACCAACAAGGAAGTCGTTACTACTCTTCATCAACGCGGATCTATTGGCGACAACACTTTCACAAAATTCTTGGTACAGGAAAAGCAAATCGAACTGGAACTCAACCTGATCGGTCAAGAGGCCAACTCAATCAAGCCAGATTGGGCAAACACCATTTTCCAAAGTGCCCAAGATGTTGCGCTTAGCCAAGGATTGAGAAAGAGATTGGATGACTCGAAGGAGATCGTTGCCGAGTACCAAAAACAGTTGGATCTTGTACAAGAGCAGACTCTAAAGGAGCTTACTGAGTAGTTACACAAAAAAAATTAAAAAAAAAAATAACACAGAAAATTAATTCATTAATTTCTACATTGATAGCATTTCTATGTACACATATAATATTGAGTCTTGATTCATTCAAACTATCAAAGATTGGCATCTAGCATTATGCAATTACTGTATTCGAAATTCAATATAGTATGTCTTAGTCCTTTCTACCTTTCTTCTTGCTGACCACCTTGAAAGATCCGCTCCAGCCGTCATTGACAGGTTTGGGTGTTGTTTGCGCCTTTTGTAAGATATCAGTCCAGGTGCTTCCTGAGATCTCGTTGTCAGCAGCCTTACGTCTTTTGAGAAATTCCTCGGAGAATCTACGACCATCCATGGTGGTAGAACTAGAGTAAATAGTTTCTGAAATGATTTCTCTGGATTCGGGGGAAACAGGCAAGGAAAAAAGCATAGAAAGGAGTTCAGTTTGATTCACACCAGGTTGAAGATCAACAAGGGAAAGCTTGCACCACTTCAAAAAGTCCTCGCTAGCAGCAGAAATCTTTGAATTATTAGAGGTTGAGATAGATGACTTCACAGATTCAGTCTTAACGACTGGTGGGGTTGAAGACTGAACGGGGGCGGCAACAGAAGCACCACTGTTGGAAACCTTTTTACCACCAGGTCCGACAGTAGTCCAGGCACCACCTGAAGAAGTAGTGGATGTAGCAGGAGAGCTGGCTGAAGACACGATTTGAGGACGTTGAGGAGTCGAAGACGTAGAGAGAGAGGCAAGTTCCGAATATTTCTTGGTAGTGCTTTTAGAAGCTGGTGCACGTTTACGAGCGGCTTCTTCTTCCTCCTTTTGAATTTGAGCTAAAGTTTTCTTTGGAGTAGACGAAGATACACCAACTGTAGCCCACGTGGCACCAGAAGGAAGAGCAGGACTGGTGTTCAAAGCAGTAGGATTAGATCTGGCAGCTTGCAAAATAGCAGCGTTGACTGCTGCTTGATGTTGGAGCTGGTGAGCCTTGCGGGTCTTTCTCTCGGCGGCTTCCATCTCTTGAATCTCTTTAAGAGAGGGAGTCTTGGGCTTAGAGGACTCTTTGTTAGCCCATGGAGCCAAAGGAGGAGAAGTAGGTTTATCAATAATAGGACTTTCAACAATAGGACTTTCGACTTCAACGGGTTCAGTGATCTGAACGTCTTCAAAAGATGCAGTCAATTCCTCAGTGGCCATAGGAGTGTTTTTGGGCTCACGAGGTGTAGATGGAGTAGAAGATTGAGCAGATTTCTTTGACTTGGACTTTGAACCCTTGGTCTTCTTAGGAACAGGCTCAACATTAATGCTCAACTCCTTTTCCTTTACAGCAGATGGCTCTTTCACAAGAGCAGGTTGGACTTCTGGTTGCTGTTCTTCAGTGGTTTCGGTTTGAACCGGGGAAGTGGGAGCTGCCTTAGAAGGAGGCTGGATTGCAGCCACAGAAGGTGCAGTCTTCAAAGTGAGGAACTCGTCGTCATTGTCCAGATCCTTTAGAGTAAGAGATTCTATGTTTTCGCTATCTTCTAATTCATTCAAGATTGATCTGTTAATGTTTGAAGGGTCAAACGTTTGATTGAGTTCGGTTACACTTGGAATTCTTTTGGGTGTTTGGGGGATAGATCCGGGAGCTCTTGGTTGCCAGACGTCATTGTTCAAATGAGTTAAGTTGACTTGGGAGCCAGACAATCCTCCAAAGTCAAAATGAGTTTGGCCACCTCCGGCGGATAGGGGCTGAGGCTGAGCCCAGTGGGATATAGGGGACATAGGCGTTGCTATAGGTGACATTGGTCCCCAATTGCTGCTGGAAGACTGCATTTGCAAGCCTGGGAATTGCATTTGCTGACGTCTCTGACGTGCAAAGATCTCCTCCTGGAGTCTCTGTGGCTGACTATTCTCGAACAGCCCGTTAGTTCTCACGGGAGGCAATGAGACAAGAAAAGGCTCGGTAAAATTGTTGGTCCTGATCATGAACTCTTTCAGCGAGTAGTAGTCGGACTCATCAGCTCTACGAATGTAAAGTGATTCCTGCAGCCAGTTGCTAGCATACCATTCTTGCATTCTCAGGCCATTAAAAGGGCCTTGTTCTTGTCCAGTAGGATCTTTATAAATCCAGTTGATGTTCTCGGGACTAATGAACATAGGAGATGGACTTGAAATGCCGGGAGGGGGTGGTGTGTTAGTATGGAAACCAAGTCCACTGCCACTGCCACCACTTATCAAATCAGGTTTTGGTAGAATACCACTCGTTTTGAAAACTGATTCTGTATTGCTGGATAAAACAGCAGATGTACCAAAAGGGCTCCACGTACTTGAAGAAGCGGCCCCGGGAAGAATATGCGAGGCCGAGGGCGAGTTGATATGGCCATCGTTAGTTGGAAGTTGTTTATGTTGAGCAAAGGTGGTTTCTTTATGCAATTCTGACATTGATGGTTTTGCCGAGAGAAGTCGATCTGCAAATGGCGTAGAGGTTCCGTTGTTGAGACTGGCTAAACTTGCAGTGCTCTGATTTGCATGCGACAAACTGTAAAAGCCGTCGCCGTTGGCCACAGTGTCATGCTGGGACTGAGTGTCGTTTGTAGACGTATGTGGAGGTGCAGGATCAATGATAGCTGGCTGATTGGGGAGCACCGAATGAAATAAGTCATTTTTTTGGTCCGAGGAGGGTTTAATAACGTTATTGTGCTTCATCTCCTCCCATATAGAAAGCATTTCGTCGACTGTATAGCTTCTACCGCCAGGGTTTTCTTGTAGGACTTGGTCAATATCTTGTTTTTCAGAATTTAAGTGATTCTGTAAGTTTTCCTTAACATCGTCGAACTTGACTCTAGATGATGCGGAGGTAAAGTGAGACGAACCTCTACCGAAAGCTGAAGCATTGGTTGGTGTAGATCGGCCGTGAGTCCCGATAGCCCTTCCGGACGCATTTGTGCCTGTGCTAGATCCAGCAGCAATTCCCGCCCAAGGCATTTCGCTAGTTTTCGTCATATTTGAGGACATATCTGAGAGTACATGACTTTGGCGAGAATTCTCAGATGGTTTATTAGACGGCTTTGAACGCATCCTTACGATAAGTGTTAGCCAATAATCTAGAAAACAAGACAACAAATAACACCGTCAGACACGCAGGGTACAACGCGTCGAGGCATTGTCATACATAAGTCGAGCAGATAGACCTGACTGATACCAGGCAAGGCACAGACAGCGGATCAGGCACACGTTATGAAAGAACAACAAGCCTCTACGCGGCGTACCATGGTGGCAGTGGCTGGGAAGCGAATCAGACTAAGACATACCATTCGGGGCCAAAAGACATTGAGGTAGAATTAGACATTGTTGGAATTGGAATAGAATTAGATATTTACAGTTGCTGATGAAGCAGTTCTCAAGTGAAAAATTTTGTTCAAGTGGGGGCTGGTAGACTAGCTGAAAGTTTTGGTTGTTTAGAAAGGCAGGAGGAAAAAAGGAAGAAACTTTAGTTTTGCAGCGTAAAACCTGGGGGACACTCAAAATTTTTCCTTGGGATCAGGGTAACTGGCCACGAAGGCCCAGCAGACGCGTCACCGACGTGAACTAGCAGGTGCTCTACAACAGCAATAAACGATTTGCGGATTGCGGATTGCGGATTGGTTGCAAACCAGGAATGCATCGTGAAATGACAGCAATTGGTGATATTGGAATAAAATTAAACAGTGTAGTTGATTTGTATGTGCAGAAACTATCCTAAATGCCCATACGCTTTTCAAGTTCAGCGTGGAAGTTGAGGTTCATATCTGAAGCAGAAGATCCGGGATACACCTCCTCCCACGATACGGTGGTATCTTTATTTCTCAGAATATCATTGTGAACAGAAGAAGGGCCGCCGAGGACCATGGGCTTCAAATCAGTGGATTTCACTGCCTCCAGCTCCATGGCACGACGAATTGGTTCACCTGGACCAAAGTTTCTTCTGTAACCCTCCATCTTCAAGTCGAATTGCGTCTCTTCCCACATTTCCAAACGAGACTCTAGCGGATGTCTACCGTTGACCTTCGATGCTAATGACATGGGACCATTGTTTCTGAGACTATCGTGGAGCGAGGGAACACTGGGTGCACCGGTGCTGTAACTAACAGAGTTGATCTTGGAAGGTGCTGCGTTTTCAGGAACGATACGAAGTGACTATATTCAATTAGTTAAGATGAATGGCAGGACAATTGATAAAAAAGTGTGCATTCTGACTCACCATTGTGAATTCTTTGGAGCTTTATTGAGATCTTGACGAGCAGTTGATAGGACTAGTTACAATTAAAAGATGATGTATTTGAAGGCAAAAAAGTGAGTATTCATACGCAAATCATCACGTGCAATCTGCAAAGCAATATCTCGTAATTACAGCTTGATCCGGAAAGTTGCACAAAAGCCATCTGTAGATACTCCTGATTTTGGTCTTGACTTGGATCCTGGTCTTCATTAGCAACAGAAATTGCAGTCATGAAAATTGCATTTATACATCCGGACTTGGGACTCGGTACGTTTTTTAATGTAGATTTACGGTTGGTATAAGCTAACACTAAATTCTAGGAGGTGCAGAAAGACTTGTCGTTGATGCAGCCGTAGGCTTACAGAATCGCAACCATTTTGTCAAAATCTACACTTCTTCTTTTGATAAACGCAGAGCTTTTGACGAAGTAAAAAATGGACAAATCAAAGTACAGGTATACGGAGACAACCTGATGCCTCGGAATATTAGCGGAAAACTCTCGATCGTCTGTGCAATGCTGAGGCAATTGCACCTAGTGTACTGTTTGTATCACTCCGAAGAAGGGCAGGCCTACGATGTGTTCATTGTAGACCAACTCTCAATTTGTGTGCCTTTTATTCGGCATTATTTTCCCAACTCCAAAATCCTCTTTTATGGGCATTTCCCTGACAAGCTGCTCGCTGATCATCAAAGCACTACAAAAAAAGTATATAGGGCTCCTTTTGACTGGCTTGAGCAATGGTCGACAGGGCTATCTGATGTTATCGTTGTCAATAGTAAGTTTACCAAAACTGTTTATAAAAGCGCTTTCCCGTTGATCACTGTTGAGCCCGATGTGCTTTATCCCTGTGTTTCCACCAACAACGTCAAAAGTGAAATCCAGCTTACTGGACCGTTCAAAAAAAACTCCTATGTGCTATCTATCAACCGTTTTGAGCCTTACAAAAACATTCGAATGGCACTAGATGCATTTATGAAAGTTCTTGAGAGCATCCCGCCTGCAGATGTCGTTCTTGGAAAATACAAGTTGGTGTTGGCAGGTGGCTACGACACTAGATTGGAATGGAATGTTGAGTATCTTGCTTTGCTGAGGAGCATCTGTGATGAGGCCAATATCAAAAACATTACCATTTGGCCTGATGATGGGGAAGGTGCATTGATGACTGCGGAGGCTCAAAAAGCTACTGTGGTTTTTCTTCCTTCTGTCTCGGAACAATTAAAGAAAAAGTTGATTACCAACGCGGCCGTTTTAGCCTACACACCCACAAATGAACATTTCGGTATTGTTCCTTCAGAAGCTATGCTTGTAGGAACACCCGTTCTTGCAACCAATACTGGCGGTCCTCTAGAAACCGTTATCCATGGTAAGACTGGATGGAACTATCCTCCTACTGTTGAATGCTGGGCGTCAGCTATTTATCACGCTCTTTTTGAGCTGACAGATAACGAACGCGAGGAGATGTCACAAGCCGCTACACAAAGAGTTTTACATAACTTTTCAGAGACCCAAATGGCTGCCCAATTTGAGGCTTATTGTCACGAAGCCATCTCGTTCCAGAGGGACCCCAATAAGGGAGATTTGAGACTACTTGAAGGAGCATTTGTTATTGCCATAGTGCTGGTTTTTCTTTTGATGTTTGTTGGATACCGCTTGTTATTCGTATAGGAAGACACTACGCAGCTGTATACAGTATCATTCAACAATGTATACTGCCTTTCAATATTTACACACTTGTTATTCAGGACATTCTAGGTGTAGCTAACACAATATTATTATTATTGTTTTGTTTTGTTTGTATTCTTAAGCTTTTAGTCAAATCATTCACACTTTAAACAATCAAAAGTTGGAAAGTTCCTTAGGTTTTTTAGTATTTTCGGTACTTACTCGCTCTGATTACAGGCGGACTTTGTGCAAGATTTCTAATGGATGTTATGTATAGCCGTCTGTGTTCAAGAATTCATTTTTATATTGAATTGCATCTGCTCCAGTCCTTGTAATAGCTCTATGTAGAATTATATTGTCTGGTAGAGGTGGTCTTGGCTAATGGATACTTAGAGCCGTAGTTGATTTCTTACCAAGCCTTGGATCCGATATATTAATAGCATCAAAATTCAATATTTTAGCAATATGGTGCTGCTTTCTTACTTTGTGTTCAAAATCAAATCTAAATATACCTTAACGCTAATAATATAATTCGATTAAATTTTATGTACAAAGCCTCTGAAACGGTAGAGGTAAAATAAATACTAGAACGTAGCTATGTGACGATATTGTGAAATGTACATGGAGCTTACGTGCTCAAATTCTACAACTAACCGACCCATAAATTGTCCTGACCCCAGATATTCTTATTTAGGAAATCACAAAGAGCTCTCAACGCTTTTATGACTAAAAGCCTGTTGAATGCAAAGTTTGTTGTACACATTGAATGTAGATTTACACAATTGGCGCCCAAAACAAAATCAAATTGAATTATAGAATCAGTAAGAGTTGAAAGGGGCTTTTGGGCCTGATATCAGTTTATGAGCCGCTTAACCTTTAACGTCAATTCGACGCAACCAAAACCAATCATTCAAAATCGGAAATTGCGAGACACGCATATAAGCTCAAATTACGCACCCCAGGACCTTGTTATGATGTACATATATTCCATTTGCGCAATAGTTTTTGATGATTGATACTTGTATTTGAAGGGCCTTACCACTATAGTATGTACTATTAATAGTACTCAGTTGAATTAATCCTTCATATGTCGTTGTTCTCATGACCATTTTCTGATGCTTAAACTGACGATTCTTTATACGGATCTTGCAAGCTTAAAAGCTCTATGGTACTATAATACTTTAACGCAAGTAGATAGAAATTAAAGATAAACCCAGATTCTCGTTTGATTTCACACGAATGCTGCAATTGTTGATAGTGACATGGAGATCAGTTACATACCGAATTTCCTAGAGAATGAAATCAATATTTTATGTGTCATTATCTATATTGCTACAGAGTTTTTTTCAAAAGATTTGGGGATTTCATTCTTACTGACAGATCACAATCTCATTAGTTGATTCTATTTCAATAAACATTTTCTTTAAGATTGTTGCCTTTTTGATTTACATCCAAAACCTTCGTGCTATGGGGCCAATTCTCGGTTCCTGTATTGTCACATTTATTCTTTAGCTCCAAGTCTTGCAAAATCTTGACGACGTATAAGAATAAACATTCTACAGGTCAGACATATGATAAAGTTCGGTCCTATTTAACGTCTATTTGCGATTTGTATTAATAAAAATTTAGCTTGTTTGAATTCAAAGTCTACCACATAATCCAGTTATGAACAATTCACTAGGTGCACTATAAAATTCACTAGCACAATAGTTCTCGCTGATTTTGACCAGTCGACTAACATAGATAGCCACTTAACTTTCTGAGTAATTTTTGTTTTCAACAAGAACATTCTAAAATCAACTTTTGTTTCCTCAATACAAATTCAAGGCATTAATGAAATTTCTAATTGGTTTTTATTATGCGATGTTTAAGTTGCCAAATACAAAATTTATTTTTGTACTTGGCCACATTTTGTAGAACATCTACATGAAAAGCAAAATATTCTGGTTCCAAGTATAATCCGCCCAAGTGTAGTCACACGGATTCAAGTGGCGTTTAATTAAAAATAGCAAGATCCCAGTCCGCAAACCTATTCTTTTGCAAATCACCAGGGTCCAAATGAGTTTTTTGATGGAATCCCCATATGCTCACATACATCAACATACAATCAGTTTATTATTAGATTTTTTCTCATAAATGTTCTGTAAGAATTAAGTAACAAACCATAACTGTTTACCAACAGACACGCAACTATAAATGCTCGATTATAATTTGTAGAGTAGAACACGGATGTGCTGCTCCGTATTTATGGCTGCCAGAAGGATTCAGAGGCACGATCGTGAGGCCCTGTAACGATCTTTAACAATCGAAAGGCGCATAAAAAGTGCCACAAATGTCTGGCAATTGATCGAAACTTTTGATTTCACATAGGAAGTGCACATTGAATCACTCATCCCACAAAGTCAAACCTTAACAATAAGTATATTGGCGCTCATATGGGTACCTTTTTAAGTGAACAATTTTTTAACGTTTTAAAGTGTTTAAAGTTTTAATTACAGTATGAACTTGAAACCAAAAGTCTTAATTTACTTGGGAATGCCGTGCCCGATACACCGTCATATACAATATACACACACAATAGATTGTAACGTAACTATGTCAAGCTCTAGCCGACTTGATTTAGATTGAAATTTGTCTAAGTACAGCAAATCTCACAGCTGTATGGTATGTGATGACCAAAAATTTAAAAACACGGGGAATATCTTCAAAGGAACAAATTCTAGCTTGCAATATTCTTTGTTGTCAACTAGATAAAACAATTATTAATTATCGACCTAAATCAACAGATAACGTGCACAATAGAGTCCAAAAGGCTCAACGTATACAATTAGATATGCATCATGACGATGTGTATAAATGCCTTGTAGTGTGATACCGTTTGCTAGTGCTAGTGTACAGTCGAAAACTTTCTAAACCTTGAATGTAAGCACAGCCTGTCACAATTACCTATATGCTTTGACATTGCGGAGTATAATTGTGTATAAACTAGTCCTGGATTCAGCTGCGTTCATCATCAAGAATTATTGCCACGTACTATATCTTCTATTATCAAATTTCAAGTCTATCTTCTTTCAACGTCTAGAGCAAGCTCAAAAATGAAATCATTTTCTATATTGGCCAAACTCTCGTAAAACAACGGTCAACTAATTCCGTAATATACTCCTAGCTTTCAGTACAACCACTACCATTCATTAAATAAGCATTGCATATTGAAGTCGGAAACTGATGAATGTCCATATTTACCTATACACGTATAATTTTTATAGCTATCATCTTTCTCCCACTTGAACTGATTTTTGCTTTTAGTTGAAAATACTGAGTAAATGCATAACGTATGAGAACTCTGATTTACACTTTGCTTTCTAGTAATAAAATTTGTTGCATTTGCAGCAGTTATTAAAAAACTTATTTGTTTTTGAGTACCAGAATTCATCTATAAATACAAAAAGATTTTGTTTACATGGAATCTAAATTATAACTCTTGGAACTGATAAGTTGTTGCCTTCGGCTGTTTAGTTTATGTACAACTAGTTCTAGAAGCAAATGTATAGAAGCTCGTAATCTCCGTGGCTCAAATTTATAATAGTGCGTTTGGAACTCAATGTATGTAGTTGTACATCTTCAGTCCATGATTAGGCTCAGATGCTTTTGAAAGCATTGGTGCTGCCCAGTCCTTTATTGTAAACTGGATACTAAACAACAGCAATATAATCAGAAATAAGTTTTGCATGTTTTGATTCTCAAGTTCTTAAACTGAGAAATTTCGGAAGCAGTCACTGCAATCATGCTTGCAAACGACACCGATGATTCGGGAACCTCCCGGGCCAATGACCACCTGTTTAAGCGGAAATAATACACGACTTTGAGTTTTTCAGGATCCACTATGGCAGAAAATTTAATGCTTAGTTGATGAGTCTAAATCCATTGAGTACAGTCCTCATGATGAAATCCAAATATAAAAATAGAGATCACCAAGCTTGTGATTACATCTACAAAATATTATGCAATTGGGATAATCGGAAAATGGGATTTCCGTTATCACAGGAGCTTGGTAAAACGAATGCCCAAAAACTTAGCAATTGATATTATTAGCTCTGTTACACTAACACTATTATTTTAGTTGTTGTCGTTGCTTTTCAACAGCTTATATCACTTTCATTCGTGCTGTAGTTGCAGTTGAAATCTCTTGCAGGTTTTGTTCCATGATTTTCAACTGCTGTGCTCTAGTTGAGTTGATCTGGTAAGTAAGTTCGAGCCCGTAAAAAGTTGTAGTCTCTTACCACAAAGGCCTTCTGTAAGCTGTTGTTGGATTGGAAAGTCTTTATGAGTTGGAAAAAAAAATAAAAAATAAAAAAAGTGATTTTTGCAAGCATTTCGCGTATTTTGACAAGCAGAATTTAAGTTTTATTCAAAGGAAAAAAAAACTTTGTGCTTCAAAAGCACGGCTTTGATGTGGAGAGCTTTTGTCAGTACCTGTTGAGTCTTCCTCAGGGCCTTGAGCTGCCCCACCAAAAGCCCTGCTTTTCCAAGTCAACTATTGAGCATCACTTAACGAGGCAAGATTAATTTGCTTCTTCGTTTGATGGTTAGCTAATGTTACATCACAAGGTCAAGTTTCATCTTGCACAGAACGTTTTTCACTTGTCAAATGCTTTCTGCAGCTTTAAGATCTTGCGTATAGCAAGCCTTTGGGCAAGAAAACATCAGACTGCTTTTGATGTCTATTGGCTCTTTATGCTTTACTGAAAATCTCCTTTTTAGATTTCAGGGTTCAGGTAGGGATAGGTCTTCTTTAATATTCTCTAATATAGGAGGCTTTACCCCTTGCAATACCTGCGACGGCTAAAGCTTCAAGTGACTGTCTTTTTGGTCTTAAAAGTATTTTGTGTCTTTTTTCGAGTGCACTTGTATTAGACTTGGTTTTTCTTTCAAATCTATAATGACTTGTTTTCCTGAACAAATTTTGTACTGTGAATGGTCAATGTCTATAATGGACTATGAACGAAGTTAGAAACCAACAAATTTACTGTCATGTCAGATATTTAAAGACTGTGATCCGGTTTAGAGCAGCCATTAGTTGCAATTTTGCCATTTGTAGTCCATTCTGATAATGAATAATTCAGGATACAAAGCTTATGTCATGTACTGATAAAGGACATCTTAGCATATTACTTAAAATCTTGTAATGAGGACGTAGGCTTAAGCTGGGCAATCAACATTTGACAGAAAATGTCAGCTAATTCAGTGACAAAGACCTGGCATATGCATACCAGACGTTAAATATCAATTTCAGAGGCAAAGAGGACCCAAAAAACCTGACGCATAAGCTTGGGTTCTTCAACATGTTTCTCTGATAGTAGCAGGGTATGATCATGTACATAGTGAACTTCGCTAAAAACTACATGCTGATCTGGTTTATTGGAATAGATCTTAGGCGCTGGTTACAAGCAATAGGTTTTAAATTTTTGCACGGAGATCTTAAAAGGAAATTTACATTGTTCGCTTTTTCAAATGTTTGAGATCTCTCACCTTCATGGTTCACAACCAGTGTCAGAGTGACTTCCATCAGATACATCTGCTATGCATTCTGTTACCACTAGTTTAAATGACCCTATTTGAAATGCGCTGCTCAATAATCAGATAAAAAATCAAACTGCAATGTCTTCTTTACTATCCGGTTCATCCAAAATCAATCACATAAAAATACCTTCTCTGAAAAAAAAAAGGTAAACAAACAATATGTTTTATCTGAGTATGTATTTCAATCTTTTTTCCTAAAAATTAAACTGAAATAATGACGTCTAGTCAATGTTATTTTCGGTATTCAGCAGTGATTGTCTATATCTGGTTTATACAAGATAATCAGCTTAACTAAAGTATTTAGATTGTTTTCTTCATATTTCGAAATAAATCACAATTTTAGAAGCTGAGATCAATTTTTCGTTTGATTATTTGGGTCAACTATGCCTGAACTCTTTTGCTAGTTATTGCTCAAAACAGCATTTTTTTTCTCATTCCTTAATACTTGGTCTCAAATAATAAGGTTTAGGACTGATTCATTTGTACTCAAAAGCCTCCAAAATCATTCATTACTACTTCGCCACCCACAGATCTAGTCAACAAAATCGAATATATTTCAACAATACTACAATGCAAACATACGCAGCAGTAAACAGTAACTTCTGAAATTTTCAGAGAATTTTTCTTAAAAATTTATAGCTATTTTAAACCTCAATGTTATACTATTTCATAGTATTTCTTGCTTAATCACAAACAACGTAATTTATCAATGGTTTGACGCCAGAATATGAGTAACACAGCAAATGCTCATTCCAACATATTTTGTTTACTTAGTAAAAACCAACTAGCAGATATTGACTATTGTGAGAAAGAGTACTTTCAAATACTAAAATTGTCAAAATTGAATACGAATGGCATAGATACTCTTGAAATACTGAAGCCTCCACCCGTCAACTGAGACACCAGAGATATTCCAGTTTGAATCATGACATTGGAGTTGCAAACATAATTTGGCTAATGGTTTTTGTCTCGTACGTGAATTCTACCGGGCCCGATACCTGCCATAATTTAAATCACTTTTCTTATTTAATCCAAAAAATCAATAAACACAGACCTGAACTAATGATACTGTTTTCACCAGCGGTCTAAATCAGTTTGATACTCAGTTTTGCTACTGTCGAAACTAGGTACTATAGCTTAGGAGAATAAATTGTGATCTGTACGGATGGTGAACTGTGTCAAAAGTCTACAAGTAATTCTAAAAGCACCATTTTAAGACCCAGGATCAAGCCTGCTAACAAAAAGGTTGTATTTATTCAAGTCCAAATTTCCAAATCATTGCAGAGCAATGGATTTCATAAATATGGATCAAGTTGTGAAGTCAAATTTGCTTTGATCGTATTGTGCTAAAATGTGTAGACATATTCTTGTAAACATAGGGTCAAAAGGGTGACAAATTGCCGTTTCAGGAAGTGTTCAGTTCTGGTTACCAAATACGGAAAAATATACCATCATCAACTGGTCTGGTCTGCATCAGCACCTTGAAAATGTATACAACCACCACAAAAATTAATAGCAACTGAATCTCCCGTTTGATATTTTGTGTTTCTACCTAATTATTCATTTGTAAAAAGACAACTTTCTTGAATAATGTTTGATTTTGTGTAGAGTTGCGAGAAATTGTCCATAGTTTTCGCATTTACGGTTCATACAACATTAAATTACTCTCAAAAGGATCCTGATTACACTGGACAAACGGAAGACTCAGTTGCTATTAATTTTCGTGGTGGTTATATACATTTTCAAGGATTATTGATATTTCTGGAATTTTGACCAACATCTACATTTCTTTAAAGCACACTCTAGCTCTCGAATATGATTTTGTCTACTTGAATTGTGTATGAACTACGCGGCCATAATGTTGCTGGGGGGAATGGGGGAGTTTCGATCTGTAAATTCTCTGCTACCAAATTGTAAGCACACGGAATTACAGTCATTTTTAGCTATTAATGCATTTTAGTTAAAACTATTCTTAGAATAACTCTTTGGCGATTGCACTTCCAGTTCAAAGATTTTTGATAAATTCATGTAAATGACTGAACTTGCTTGCTGAATACATTTTACTCATAGTTTTTCGAATAAGTAAACAAAGTAATACGGCTCTACAGAAAAAAAGAATTTTCATATATCTGAATAAGTTCACTAATATAGAAATACAACAGCTGGCTGAGATTCTCAATGATCCGTTCGATATCAGATGCACAGCTTAATTCGTATGCTCCACTGTGTATTGCTGTAATTTATGCTTTCGTGAAATCAGGAGCCTGAGCAGGTACGAGGATGGCTGCAATACCGATTGATCGAACATTGTCTTGAGCCCGACATATGAACAGTAGCTTGTGCGTAAACTGTAACTTAAAAAACAGCAAAAGTCAATGAATTTAAAAGCCCCTCAGCTTGTTCAAACACATCATGAAAAGCAGGATAAAATCCAGTTGAGGTATATTACTGAATTCAAATCTAGTTTACAGCAATACCAAAACTGAACATGAATAAGAAAAAGCAAGGCCGCAAGCCAAAAAACCTTAATGTTAAATAAAGTTAAGCTTTTTTAAATAGAAAAAGGTACTTCAGGAACATACATGATCTGATAGAGTATATTTTATAGAAGTTTAAGTATATTCAGCTTTAAGTTTTAAATGATTTAAATTTGAATCGTCAGTTAGGCGAATATGTAGTGTATTAACATCTATAATTATCATCAAGGTATAAGCCTGAAGTTGTGATAAAGCGTCATTTCATTAACATCATTAGCTAACTTAATTGTCTCAATCACAACACATCATAGAAATGAGCTGGAACAGAGAACATAACAAATTGTGATTTTCAAAAAATATAAATACCAAGCAAAGCTCTTGGTTTCGTTTAATTTTTCCATCAAAGAATCGTTGAATCCTAACTCTACAACACCCTTTGACTGTCTTTCGTTCTACATTTTAATTATTTTAATTGCAACAACTTCTCTCGCTTCTTATGTTCTCTCGACTTGCTCTATCAGCTGTAGCTGCAAGTATCATATCATCAGGGTCTTTCCCTTTTGTTAACGGTGCTGCAGTTGCACTTCCTGTGGCAGTTCCAGACTCTTACCCTTTCGCTTATGCCGACGCTGCTTTGTTTGAAAGACAAAACTCAGGTATTTCTGGTAACAGTGGCGGTTCTGGCAACAACAATCAAAATGCTGGTAATTCTGATGGATCCGGAAACAACTCCAACAACTCTGGAGACAACTCTGGAAATTCCAATCAAGACAAAGCTGCTGCCTCATCAAAGGAACCTGCTCCACCGCTTAGCCCTGCTGCCACTCCTCAAGCAGCATCAGCAATTTCCGTGAGCTTGCCCTCTCCTTCTCCTTCTCCAGCTGGAAACTCTGGAATTTCCGGTAATTCAGGAGGCTCTGCCAACAACAATGCCAATGCTGGTAATTCTGATGGATCAGGAAACAACTCCAACAATTCTGGCAATAACTCCGGCAATTCCAATAACGCTGGAAATGCCAACGCTCAAGGTGGTTCAAGCTCTGGATCCCAAAACGCTGGAGGTAACTCTGGAATTTCTGGAAATTCGGGAGGCTCTGCTAATGACAACAGCAATGCTGGTAATTCTGGTAATTCTGGAAACAACTCAAACAACTCTGGTGACAATTCTGGTAACTCTGGTGATAACTCCAAGAAGCCCGAGCCTTCTTCATCTACACCCTCTTCTACTTGGTCTGTTCCAACCTCTGCTCCACACCCACCCACTGACTCTACCTCTACACCCTCCTCCACTTGGTCTGTTCCAACCTCTGCTCCACATCCACCCACTGACTCTACCTCTACACCCTCCTCCACTTGGTCTGTTCCAACCTCTGCTCCACATCCACCCACTGACTCTACTTCTACACCTACTTCTGCAGGACCAACTACTACCATCAACCCCACCACTACCACTCCTACCACTTCTGCTGGGCCTACTACTACCATCAACCCCACTACTACCACTCCTACCACTTCTGTAGGACCAACTACTACCATCAACCCCACCACTACCACTCCTACCACTTCTGCTGGACCTACTACTACCATCATTCCCACTACTACTATTCCTACTTCGTCTGCTGGTCCTACCACTACTCAGATCCTTCCTACAACCGTTCCTACTTCTTCGTCAAGTGGTCTTCCCAAGCCTACGGTTTCTCCTTCTCCTTGTACTGAACCGATCTGCTCCAACCCTGCTCCCAACCCCATGGTGAGCACGACCACTACAAGTACTCGTCCTACCTCGACTCTTCCTAAGCCCACGGTTTCTCCATCTCCTTGTACTGAACCGATCTGCTCCAACCCTGCTCCCAACCCCATGGTGAGCACTACAACTACAAGTACTCTTCCCAAGCCCACAGTCTCTCCATCTCCTTGTACTATGCCTATCTGCTACAGCCCTGCTCCCAACCCCATGGTGAGCACGACCACTACAAGTACTCGTCCTACCTCGACTCTTCCTAAGCCCACGGTTTCTCCATCCCCTTGTACTTTGCCAATCTGTACAAACCCTGCTCCCAATCCTATTGTCAGCTCTTCTACTAAGTCGCAGCCCACCTCTTTCACTCCCATTACTTACACTCCAACCACCAAGTCGCAGCCCACCTATTTCACTCCCATTACTTACACTCCAACCACCACGATTGCTCCTAAGCCTTCAACTTCCAAGAGCACTATCACCTACACTCAGACTGTTACTGATGGTGGCAAGACCGTCACAAAGACTATCACATACTGCCCTGATGATGGTATCACTGTTCCTCCCACCCATTTGGTTCCTGGCAAGACTACTACAGTCACGGTCACCTCGGCTATTCCCACAGTTACTGGTACTGTCACCAAGTTGATTACTGTGACCAGTGTGGTTGTTACTTGTCCTCCTACCGATTACAAGCCTCCTAGCCCTCCTACTCCAAGCCCTGTGTTCCCTTCTACCACTCTTGTTCCTGTTCCAATCAATCCTCCTTCCAACTCTAGTACTACTGTTGTTACTCTTCCCAATCCTATCACTAAGACAACTATCACTTACACTGAGACTAAAACTACAACTGGAAAGACCTACACTACTGTCTACACTTACTGTCCCGAAGATGGCATAACTGTTGATCCTACTCACCTTGTCCCTGGTAAGACTACAACTGTCACTTGTACCAGTGTCATTCCCACTGTTACAAGATCTACTACCAAGTTGATAACAATTACTTCTACAGTTATTACCTGCCCTCCAACAAACTACACTCCTACGCCCGCACCTGCTCCAACTACTTCCAAGGCCCCTCCTACCTCTACTCTTCCTAAGCCCACAGTCTCTCCATCTCCTTGTACTATGCCTATCTGCTACAGCCCTGCTCCCAACCCCATGGTGAGCACTACCACTACAAGTACTCGTCCTACCTCTACTCTTCCTAAGCCCACAGTCTCTCCATCTCCTTGTACTATGCCTATCTGCTACAGCCCTGCTCCCAACCCCATGGTGAGCACGACCACTACAAGTACTCGTCCTACCTCTACTCTTCCTAAGCCCACAGTCTCTCCATCTCCTTGTACTATGCCTATCTGCTACAGCCCTGCTCCCAACCCCATGGTGAGCACGACCACTACAAGTACTCGTCCTACCTCTACTCTTCCTAAGCCCACAGTCTCTCCATCTCCTTGTACTATGCCTATCTGCTACAGCCCTGCTCCCAACCCCATGGTGAGCACGACCACTACAAGTACTCGTCCTACCTCGACTCTTCCTAAGCCCACGGTTTCTCCTTCCCCTTGCACTGAACCGATCTGCTCCAACCCTGCTCCCAACCCCATGGTGAGCACTACCACTACAAGTACTCGTCCTACCTCGACCCTTCCTAAGCCCACGGTTTCTCCTTCTCCTTGTACTGAACCGATCTGCTCCAACCCTGCTCCCAACCCTATGGTGAGCACTACAACTACATCTAGTGCTATTCCTAAGCCTTCTACTTCTGCTGTTGGACCTACTACTACTCAAATCCTCCCCACAACTGTTCCTACTTCTTCTGCTGGACCTACCACTACTCAGATTCTTCCCACAACCGTCCCTACTTCTGCTGTAGGACCTACTACTACTCAGATCCTTCCAACAACCATTCCTACTTCTGCTCCTGCTCCTGCTCCTACTAACGGCGGTACTGGTGGCTCAGGTACTGGTGGTGCTGGTGGTTCTGGTGCTGGTGGTGCTGGTGGCCAAGGCGCCGGTGCTGGTTCTGGCGGTTCTGGTGCTGGTGGCTCCGGTGGTTCTGGTGCCGGTGGTGCCAGTGGTGATGGTCCTAATGCTGGTTCCGGTGGTGATGCTGCTGGTGGTGCTGGCGGTAACGCTGCTGGTGGTTCCGGTGGTAATGGCAATGCTGGCGGTAACGGTGGCAACGCTGCTGCTGGCTCCGGTGGTGATGCTGCTGGCGGTTCTGGTGGAAGCAACAACGGCGGTAACGGCGGTAATGCTGCTGCCGGTTCTGGTGGTGATGCTGCTGGCGGTGCTGGTGGTAACGACCACGGCGGAAAGGGTGGCAATGCTGGCGCCGGTGCCGGTGGTGATGCTGCTGGTGGCTCTGGTGGTAACAACAACGGTGGCAAAGGTGGCGATGCTGCTGCTGGTTCCGGTGGTGATGCTGCCGGTGGTGCTGGTGGTAACAACAACGGCGGTAACGGCGGTGGTGCAGCCGGTGGTGCTGGTGGTAGCGCAGCTGGCGGTGCCGGTGGCAACAACAACGGCGGTAATGGTGGTGCTGGTGCCGGTGGCGGTGGCGGAGCTGCTGCTGGTGGCGCTGGTGGTGACAACGGTGGTGCCAAGGGTGGTTCCGGTGCTGGCGGCGGCGGCGGTTCTGGTGCTGGTGGTGCTGGCGGCGACAACAATGGCGGTGCCGGTGGTTCTGGTGCTGGTGGTGCCGGTGGTTCTGGCTCCGGTGGTGCTGGTGGTTCTGGTCCTAATGCTGGTGCTGGTGGTTCTGGTGCTGGTGGTGCCGGTGGCTCTGGTGCCGGTGGTGCTGGTGGTTCTGGACCTGGTGCCGGTGCTGGTGGATCTGGCTCTGGTGGCGCTGGCGGTTCTGGTACTGGTGGCGCTGGCGGATCTGGCTCTGGTGGTTCTGGTACTGGCGGTGCTGGTGGTTCTGGTACCGGTGGTGCTGGAGGCTCTGGCTCTGGCGGTGCTGGCGGATCTGGCTCTGGTGGTGCTGGCGGTTCCGGTACTGGTGGTGCTGGCGGCTCTGGCTCCGGCGGCAAGAACCACAAGCGTGATAGCGCCCCTACCACACTCGTTGTTGCCTCTCCTTCTGCCTCTTCCAAGCCTATTGCTGCTTCCCCTGCCTCTTCAGGCTCTTCCATTCCCCAAGTCAACGGTGCTAGTATCCTGAGCGGTGCCAATGCTGCTTTGGTTGCTCTTGCTGTGACTTTCTTGCTCTAAGTTCATTACCATTCATTACGCAACACTAAATACCCATCTCTCTCCTTATTCTTACTATTTATTCTTTTTACTATTTATTATTCTTACCATTTATTCTGTATTATCATATTTATAAACATTTGTTAGACTTTGGATTGAATCCAAATATATCTTTCACTTAATATATTATTTATTATTTTATTCTTTTTTTTTTTCCTTGTTGAAGATTATGATTTTTTTTTCTTTGTTAAATGATTCTTTTTATCAAATATAGTGAACATTGATAATGATTGGCTCTATTTTTTTTTAATTTGTGATTTTCCCGAAATGTATCGAGTATGTAACCACATGATTTTTCCATAAATTTCGTCACCATGGCGACAACGCTGTTTCTCAGCAGTTTACATCAGCAAACGTTTGTGTCAGTTTGAAAAGCAAAGCTTTTCTATGACAACGTTTCCACACTTCAATTCACAGAGTTTCACATCGTCGCAAACTTAGAGCAAGTTCCTTGGCGCAATAATGAAGCCGTTTGTGGGCCCATGTCGCACAATAAAGCCTGGGAATCGCAAGTTGCAAGACATTTGGTTTTGTTGTGGCTCAAGAGAAAATAAAGTTATGGTTTGCCGAGGACTCGAACCTGCGCCTTCTCCAAGACACCTTCGTCGCAAATACACCCATTACACTCATGTAAATCAAAACATCAACTCACTTCAAACTCCTGTGCCGTGGCTCGGGCAAACCAGCAATCAGTTGCACTGAATGCAAAAAACAGAAACGATTTCCTCTTTCCCCGTGATCGGTATCGAGTTCCGCCCCATAGCGGAGCGGATTGCGCATTGCACTTAAGCGGTCTCGTCGAGACCCAATTTCTCGCAGCACAGCTCCCATGGCCCCTTTCGAGGCCTGATTTCTGATGATGCCGCTCCGCGCTTCAGCGTGGCTCTCTCACGAGATTTGGTAAATTGAGAAATGTGATACACCGAATTTCCCACCTGCTTGTGTGTAATGACAGCCTGGAAAGTTGTCTTGTGTATGCAGGTAAGCGCGATTAGGGAAAGAGGACTGCAATGATCGGGTGGTAAACCACTCGACCACACATGTTTCTTGAAAGAAAAACAACTGTCTGCTCGACTTGCTACTGACTTTTGGAGAACTGTTTATGCTACATCGACAGCCAATATCGTCTCAATTCATGCGATTCCCGGAACCAATTATTGAATACCACCTGGGGACGCTGGCATATTGAGACTTTCGGCTATGTTTTCTGCATTGGTTTACTCAAACATGATTCTCTCAAGCATCAATTCCAAGCTTTCCAAACGTAGAATCACAATATCAAACGGCATATCCCAAAAGCTTGTAAACTTTTCATTTCGGCATTGGATTGTATTTTGACTTGGCAATAATCTGCGATTGAATAATTACTATTGTTTGAATAAATCCGTTTAAACAAATATCCAGTAGTGGCTGAACAATATTAGTTGATCAGCTAGTCGTAACAAAATCTGACAAACATTTTAGATCTCCTACTCAGGACTATACATCAACTCTGCATCAAAGAAAGCACAGAAGAAATAAACTGACAAATCTAGAATGAATACAGTATCAATGATCTTTTGGCGCTAAAAGTTTACTTGATCTTCCTGGATTGCCAGTATATTACATGTTGTTTTTGCGCCAAACCCCCGTTCATGCGACACTGCCAGCTCAAAATTATCTATTGACGTCTCCATTGGTATCATTTTAGACCCTCCTTTAGTACAGTTGCTCAAAAGGTGTAGAAAGTTCATGCTATCAATAGACTTTCTTCAGTTTGGAAAAACACTTCCGAGTTTGAGACTCTACAAGCAAAAGCAATTTTATACCAACACAACTGCTGATGATCGTGTTTGAGAGTGTGTGCGTTTATTGTTCAGTCCAATCCGAAGCAGATTAAGACGCTTTCTCAATTAAGCAAAATCCCACCGTTGGCTAATCCACTAGTCAGCGGTATTTATCAAAGCCATAAATTTCAAATAAAATACACGTTTATACAACCTTTCGTGAAAAAGTCATTTGTTATGAAGCATACCAGGCAATTTTGCGGGTTAAGATGTTAATTACACACTAAAGCTTTGAACTGTGCTCTCACTACCCATAATATGAAGCGTGTTGTAAAGATGACTTTTTTATACGTATAAAAATGTTAAAAGTTATTGGATTCAAAACGCCATCTACAATATGGTCATACGATATCCTCTCAGCACTGTTGAAGTTCTTTTGTAAATACCGTTAGCACTGTATATCATAACGTTCTTCATGCAGACAAATTGTAGTAGATAATTTGTTCGATACTATCTACAGTAACACCAGACACTGTGTATGTTACATTTTTACTTGACAGATTGAGCACTGCTTGTTGAGTCTCGCAGTGGATACACGCTTTCAGGAAGTGCCTAAGCATCTCTTTTCAAAATTGACACTCAACGTTTAAGAAAAGTTGTTGATATTTCGCTTTGAATCACAAAAACAAAAAATTGTGAACTGTTTTTTTTCACAGGAGTGTTTGGATGTTTCGGGATCAATTATGCATGAAACAAAACTCACAAATAAATACTTAGATCCAGACTAGATCTCGAAGCTAACCAGATTGTGATACGACTTGTGCGGGTCTGGTGTGAATGCTCTAACGGATATCGATTGAAGCATACCTTTGCCTAGCCAGTGTACTTGAGCCAAGTGCTGGGCAGGGCTGTACTTGATACTCTTCACCATTGAAGAAATGCAACAAAAATCAACACTTTGCCGTTTCACAAGTTTTAGAAACCAATCTTCGACTCTTGGTGTATTTGTCCTAGAATTGCGTTTACATTTCAACAGCATATACCTAAAGACCAAATACAAGAATTACTGGAAGTATATAAAGGCTTAGATATATCATGTTGATGGATATCGTAAACAAGTTAAAAGAACAAGACTGTTTGCGAACTGTATAAACGGCATGGACACAGTGGTTTTTCCGACACTTCAGGACTGCAAGAGGTTTTTGAAAATATCACCGTTGGCCGGTCGGTGAAGCTGCGCAGCCCCTAAACAAGTGACCAAACGTC
The DNA here is from genome assembly GCA_022457085.1 of Saccharomycotina sp. CBS 16003. Classification (NCBI taxonomy): domain Eukaryota; kingdom Fungi; phylum Ascomycota; species Saccharomycotina sp. CBS 16003. The sequence continues at coordinate 61,768 of JAJNCF010000023.1, forward strand.
GTCGTTTTTGCCAATGGTGGCATCAATATTCAGGATCAAAAAATGGTCTTGACGTGTGCTTACATTCTGTACACAAATTCTTTGACCATAAAGTCCAGTTTGCTGATTGAAACATACGGTGAGGCATTATCCGTAGACCTGATTGATCTTGTACTCGATTTTGATACAGACATTGGTGATAAAGATGAAAACGCGCTAAAGTACATTGTATGGTGACATATTGCGCGGCAAGACAAGCGCTCTTTTTTTAAAGCGCAGACCTGTTTTAAATCACCCCTTTGTACAACTCTATGACTTGATACACAAGAGTATTAGCGTTTGAATAGTGCTTTTGAATCAGGTTTACTGTCCAACCAATGAAGAGCAGGATTTGGGTACATAAATTAGACAGGTTTAGTGGTAAATAGCTTTACTTTGGGTACCTAAGCAGCGTAAATGTGTACCAAATTTGCAAGCGTATGACAGCAGTTTGTCAGCAAAGGCTTTTTGGATTTGTCGATTTGGCTGGGCTGTTCTTTTTCTTTCTTTCTTTTGCTTCTCCAACATTCACACTATCAATTGTCTTCTTCTTCTCTCCTCCCCTGTTGTCGTTATCACTACCGACTTCATCTCCTATTCACATCCATACAGAAAACTATTGGGCGCTTCTCAATTAACTTTGCATTCACTCCTTTTTTCTTGCGCTTCTTTTTTCAACTCGCATTTGCATTACCAACTAGGACCGCGTCACGTCCATAGGCTTTTCATAGACTCCACATTCATCCAGCAGCCATCCACGAGAGAAAAACCAAATGAATTATACTGAACACGATAACAAGACCAGCTACACTGCGGCACCACCAAGACCAAAGCCGCCAATGGACTATTCGAGATCGCGCTCGATATCGGCAAACGCTGTGAACCTCCATCAACAAAAGACCTCGTTTGACTTTACAGAGCCGGCTTCGGCGCCAGAAGTAGCTGACCCGCAGGCACCTGAGACTGTTGTTCCTCTTGCTCCTATCTCTGCACCTCTGCTTTTGAAATTTGGCAAGCAAACAGGCTCGAGCTCATCTTCGTCGTCTTCGAATTTTCCTCAGAAACTCAAGAATCTGTTTAGATTTTCGTCGTTTTCGTCATCTTCATCAACGAATAACAGTCACAGTGGTGTCAGCAGCAATAACATCAACGTCAATGCAAACACTAACACCCCACCTACTGTCGTTGTAAGTGAAGTCGTAGAAGCGACCGCGATTCTTCCTCAACCTAATGCTTTTGAGTCCAGCACCACCTCCACTCAGCCATCCAGCCCCGGCTATTCAGACTCGTTCAACAACACTCTACGCAAACCTTCGGATACTACAAACAGCGCACCGCGATCGCCCATTGTTCCTCCACAAGACTCACCTGTGCAACAATCCTCTGGGTCTCAGATCCTAGAAAATGATATTATAGGATTCCCATCGTATGCTCCCCCACCTACGCCTCCGTCGCAACCCCCACAGTCGTCTCATCAGCAGCCAAGCTCGCTGTCGGTCCGGACCCGGCGGCTCCTTCGACTGCGGTCGCCGTCAAGTCCGGCTACCACGATGCCCGAAAACAACGACAACAGCGGCACCCCGGACGAGAACAAGCATAACAAGCACAGCGCGAGTCACAAACCCAGTTCGACACCACCAGTGCCAGCACTTGAACCAGCATTTGACGAAGAAGTCACGCCTAAACCGCTGCCCTCGCCGTCGTTTACTAGTAAACTGCACCAGTTTGCGTTTCTTTCTAGTAAACACGATACACCGCAACCAGAAGAAAAGACCACATTACCGAGTATCCCTGCCGACGAAGACGACGAAGACGATAAGGAAAAACCAGAGGAAACTCCGCAAACTGAGGATCTTGCGCCGCCATCAAGGGGGATTTTTTCACGGCAGATAAGACGGGTTGCGTCGGCGCCTAACGGCATTAAAAACATGATTTCTAATGCATCGTCGACCGCCACCACGCCTCTTCAAAACGCAAAGGAGCCTAATGGGCCTGGCGAAGTTGGACTGGACGAGATTACCGAGGCCGATTTGTTTGAGACTAAAAAGTACAGCCCGCCAACTAGCAAGTTCCGACCTGGTGTTAATTTCGACATGGTCCCGCCGCCAAACAAGTCAAAGGGCGGACCAGGTAGCGGCGAGAGATCGCGGGCGAACTCCAAGAGCTACGACCGGTCGTATTCGAGCAATTCCGTCAAGGTCAAGGATGTGGAGGTGTCGCCGAGTTCATTTGACAAGATCAAGTTACTTGGTCGGGGCGATGTGGGCAAGGTGTATTTGGTGCGCGAGAAGAAATCTGGCAAGCTGTATGCAATGAAGATCTTGAACAAGCGGGAGATTATTGAGCGAAACAAGATCAAACGAGCGTTGGCCGAGCAGGAGATTCTGACAACGAGTAACCATCCGTTTATTGTGACTTTGTACCATTCTTTCCAGTCGGAGAACCACTTGTACCTGTGCATGGAGTATTGTATGGGTGGCGAATTTTTCCGGGCATTGCAAACGCGAAAGCGTCGAAGCATTAAAGAGGACGATGCGCGGTTCTATGCCGCCGAGGTGACAGCGGCGCTTGAGTACCTGCATCTCATGGGATACATTTACCGTGATTTGAAGCCGGAGAACATCCTGCTGCATCAGTCGGGACATATCATGTTGTCTGACTTTGATCTGTCGAAACAGAGCAGCGCGCTGGCGGCGCCTACGATTGTGAGCGGAAAAATGGGATCTTCCTCGGGCAACTTGCCAGCAATTGATACAAAGGCGTGTATTGCTGATTTCCGGACCAACTCGTTTGTGGGGACCGAGGAGTATATTGCGCCTGAGGTGATTCGAGGCGACGGCCACACGAGTGCGGTTGATTGGTGGACTCTGGGTATTTTGATCTACGAGATGCTGTATGGAATGACGCCGTTCAAGGGCAAGACACGCAATGCCACATTTGGCAATGTGTTGATGCAGGATGTAGTTTTCCCGGACGGCAACGGGTTCCAGACGATTTCGAGCAGTTGCAAATCGATCATTAGAAAGTTGTTGCTCAAAGATGAGAATAAACGGCTGGGGTCGCGGGCAGGCGCGTCTGATGTGAAAGCGCACCCGTTTTTCAAAAACACGCGGTGGGCGCTGTTGCGTAACCGGACGCCGCCAATGGTGCCAGTTCAAACCAAGAGCCGTGACGAGTCGGGTCGGGTGGTGGTACAGGCCATTCCGTCCAAGGAGCAGAGCAATAGTGCCAACAGTATTGACTTTTCGAGTCCTGGTGAGCGGCTGGTGAGTCCACAGGAGTGCAAAGATGGGTCTGGAGTAGAAGAGGATCCGTTTGTCAAGTTCAATTCGATCACGATACACCATGAAGGAATTGATGGAGAGGACTATGAGGACCCGCAGCAGCAAAACATTGAACCGTTTGATATGGGCCCGATTGAGTACAGCATGACGAGTACAGGCAATAGCAGCGGTGGCAGGCATGGCGGCAGTGGCGGCGGCAGCAATGGCGGGTCGTCTAAGCACTTTGGGATCAAGTCTGGGAAACAGAATGCCAAAGCATGATGGTTTAGTGAGATAAGTATAGAATGTGTAATGTGTATATACTGGAATTTGAACAGGGTATCGTTCCAACAGAATGAGAATTAAAGTAGACAGTGTATTATATTATAATGTATTATTCATGGATGGTCTATGTGTTTGATGACTACATGACGAGCATGACACCAGTGGCCAAAGCGGCGATCAACAAGATCAAGAACGTGAACGTAGCAACGAATCCTCTTTCTCTCTTCTTGGGGTCACCAGTCGAGTACCCGTTATGATAAAGCACTCTTCCAAACACAAACAGGACGATTCCCACGGCGGCCGAGCGCGGGAACAAAACACCGGTGACTGCTGCCGTCAAAGAAAACGGGAACAAGTGCTCTTGCAGGTTCATGGACGATTTCTGGGCGCAGTTGAATTGGAGCTTCAAAGGGTCGGCGGCGGCGTCGGCGTCCGAGGCAAACAGGGCGGGCAAAGCGACGTTGGCGCGTTTGCGCGCGGAGATCACGGAGGCCGAGACGTAGAGGTGGAGTGCGGGCAGCAGCGCCAGAGCGGCGATAACGTACTTGTAGTCGGCGGGGATCTCGAAGGACATTGTGTTCTAGGCGGTGTATATTTAGTCAAAGTCAATTGGTTGATTGAAGAAGGAGATGGTTGATGGTTTTGAACAACCAAGTAAATAAAATGCACTTTGGCAAGACTCTTTATACCTTTTTTTCTTTCTTTTCTTTCAGATGAGATCCACGAGCTTAGCTATATTCTGGACGCGACCCTTTGTTTTTTCTATGCGCATTCCACATTTGTCATCGGAGCATCGGCGGACGGCAGCGGAAGCCAAATAAAAAAAAGCAGGCCTTTACACATTACTGTACACATACACATGTTTATGGGTGCGGCTATGCTGACGTGAGGCTGGGTTCAGATCGCTCCTTTGAAGAAGAAGGGAAACCCGCAAATGGCCTAAAGTGAGTCCGCCGCAGTTGAAGACCATTTGTAGAGAGAAAAGAAGAGAGATAAGCACTAAGTTAAAAGTTGAAGATACAAGTACCAAGTCTGTTATCAGGCAATCACCAAGAATACACACTTGTTTGATCAGTTGAAATCAGAACTGGAACATTCAAAGGAGCCATGAATGCGTATCGAATACACAATAGCCAAGTTGACTTTGTGATTGGGAAGACTTACTGAGCTATGAAAGAAACGGAAACGGGCAAACAAGACCTGAGACCTGAACGGATTTAGCAAAATGCTTTTCACAACACTTGACGTGGTTTCAACAACCATATAACAAGAATTAGATACAGGAAAACGACAGTCTGAGCTGGATATCAGGGTTCTCCGCAGAGTATTGTCAATCCGTTATGATTTGTTTATCAGGGGTATATCATGTAGAAAGCAAGCCCTGCCATCAAAACAACAGTACAACACGCCTTTCATTACTACAATCCACCTTCATCACAACTCGCCCAGCTATCAACGCAACAGCTCAACATGTACAGTTCATCACTACACCCACCTCCATCACGGCTATACTCGCTTAAGAATAAATATTCGGGGGTCTTAAAACATTGATTACATCGGTCTCTACTTGACACACACAGAAAAAATAAAAAGTCATCACAGAACAAACAAAAGTATGCATTTTGTTTAGGCCTCAGCAAGGTCACGGAGACGCTTGATAGTAGATCTGACAGTGGTAGCGGCAGCAGTGCTATATAAACAGTTAGTAACGTGAAACACAAGACTTCAATCAAAAGAATACTCACTTCAAAGTGTAAGCACCACCAGCAATTCCCTTCTTACAGGAGTTGCAGTTCCAGACACCGGTGGCAGCACGTCTGACAGCGCTCTTACCGCAGAAGGGGCAGAGGTATCTGGCGTGTGATTGCGACTCGAGCTTCTTACATTGACGACGCAAGGATGAACCGTAACGAACACCGTATTTACCGGTGATTCCGACCTTCTTAGTACGCTTAGTCCTAAAAGCACAGGTTGTTAGAATGTGTCTTTATTTGGTTGAGGTAGAGAAATTGTCACATTGATGATTCGCAGCACCTGAGAGCAGTTGATTCAGTCAAGAGGTTTGTGTATTCCCACGGCAGTCAGGAAAATGTCATGATGATGAAGACGACAACAGCGGTGATGATGACTATAACAACAATGGCGACGACAGCAACAACAACAGTTCGAGACTTACATTTTTGATATATATGATGTATGCGGATGCCAAACAGAGGGGTGTAGAGAGAGGACAAGTGAAAGGGGGAAGAGAAATTTTTCACTCGGTCCCCAGGGAAAGGCCCCCAATACTGGTTTCTGTAGAGCTGCACTGTAAAATTTTTTACTAGTACTATGGGGGGCCTTCAGAGAAGCTACCAGCCTCCCTTTAGCTTTACGTATCATCTCTTATTATGGGCTTTGGGCAGTTACCCGGCGTGTGCTTGCTGTGTGGTGTGGGCCAGCGTGTAGTGGAGAACATGCAGACTCTGCTTACTTGGAAATTAATGGTTATTATGTAAGATAACTGTAAAGAAGGGCAGGGGCATGCACTGCGGTATGAGTATTACGCAAATAACGGTAAAAGATGGTCTGAATTGAAAACCACCTAAAAGCCCTACAGCCCTAGCTAGCATTCTGAACCCAGCATAGCTTGACCGAGACCACGGTTGACAATGTCGACGTTTGTGAGTTCGGGGTACGGGGAAAAAGACGTCGACGACTACGCCCAGTTACAGTAGCCGCTCGAAGGAATGAGAAAGTGTGTGTCTCTAAACAGCAGCGGCTTGTTATGCTGTATTGAGCCAGCGATGGCTTGGAATCAGATGTGGATGTTTACGTATGCGATTGTTGAGCTGTAGATGAGTCTACAGGCAAAGTCGTTATGTATGAGTCCTGATCATGAAGTAACTACTTGATTGGCCTGTTCGACTGTTTACACTACGCAGTGGCGATGATGAAGCTCATGAAACGACCCGCCCTTTTATTTCCCACCTCATCACCATCGCCAATCGTTTCCACCTCATCACCAAACCCTAATAACACACATATCCACTTCTTCTTCTTCTTCTTCTCCTGTTCTCTCCGAACCCAATTCTCAGTCGCTGCTGCCCTTGCACAATTGCCCGACTGCCACTTCTGGATCCTCTGTTTGCATTGCATTTTCGTGTTCTTCTGCATCTCTACACCTCATAATACACACTTTGACTCTTTAGCCGTAAGTCAAACGTAGCTTCTTTATCCGAACCACATTAACCCTCCCATCTCTCCTTCTTCCAAAGACATCGCTACTCCACAGGCAGCGACACCGTGTACTCCTCGCAAACCCCCACCTGTGAATGCGTTCATAAATGTCGAACCGCAACAACAACAACAACAACTTCAACCTCATAGATCACCCGTCAACGGGTGACTCTGAAAACCCCTTTTCAGACAACAACTCCAGTGCTCGGTACGGCCACGACCTCATCTCGGACACAAACGTGCACAACAACAGGATCTCCGTGCCAAACAAGTACGACAACACTTCAACAGACCCGTACGAGTACTCAGCCACTGCCACCACCACAAACCCCAAAAACACTTTTGCCTCGGACTTTGACGATCCCGTCGACTACTACAACACCACAACAACACGCAATGACTCCAGATCACGATACAACAACATTGAAGATCAAGACTACTTGGCCCCGGCCGACTCCACACGCGTCCCGTCCAGCAACCAGGGCTACCCTCCCTACGGAGGCAGCACTCGCAAGTCGGGCTTCGCTGGCGTCTACAACAACATCAAATCAAAATTAGGTCTGGGAAACGCCTACAGCGAAATGGACTTTCCCCTGACAGAACAAGGCCGCCGCCACCACCATCACGACAACGGCATCGGCAGCGGCGCTCGGGCCGACGACACAGACTTTGGCTCGGAAAAACAGCCCTCGCAAGACTTTGATATCAGGAAAATCATCAGGAAAATCACAGGCAAAAAGGAAATCGATCCTAGCACACTGGGCCCGCGTGTCATCCACGTCAACAACCACATTGTAAATAGCGAGCAAGACTTTAAAGACAATCACATCAGTACGACAAAATACAACATTGCAACATTTATTCCGAAATTCATTTTCGAACAGTTTTCAAAATACGCCAACCTGTTCTTTTTATTCACATCGGCTATCCAGCAGATCCCCAACATCTCCCCTACAAATAGATACACAACCATCGGCACACTTGCTGTTGTCTTGCTGGTTTCCGCCATCAAAGAGCTCGTAGAGGATTTCAAGCGTTTGAACGCAGACAAGGAACTCAACAATTCCAAAGCCGAAGTGCTGATCGACGGCCAATTTCAAGAAAAACGATGGATCAAGGTTTCTGTGGGAGACATCATTAGAGTCAAATCAGAAGAGCCATTCCCGGCCGATTTGGTGTTGCTAGCGTCTTCTGAACCTGAAGGACTGTGTTATATCGAAACCGCTAATCTCGACGGTGAAACTAATTTGAAAATCAAACAGGCATGTCCTGATACTTCTGAGCTTGTTTCCCCCGGTGATCTGGGTAGAATCTCTGGTAGACTGCTTTCCGAACAGCCAAACAGCAGTTTGTACACTTACGAAGCGACTTTGGAACTAGACGACCGTGGCTCTGTCAGAAAGATTCCTCTTTCCCCGGATCAACTTTTGCTGAGAGGAGCCACTTTGAGAAACACTCAATGGGTTCATGGTCTTGTTGTTTTCACTGGCCACGAGACCAAACTGATGAGAAACGCCACTGCAGCTCCAATCAAGAGAACTGCTGTTGAACACATGCTGAATCTCCAAATCATCTTTTTGTTTACAATTTTGATTGTCCTCGCGCTCATCTCCAGTGCGGGCAACGTCATCAAAAACAAGGTCAGCGCTGACGGTCTGGGCTATTTGATGATCAACAACGAAAGCGGAGTCAAGGTTTTCTTCTCCGATATCCTGACGTTTTGGGTCTTGTTTTCCAATTTAGTGCCTATTTCTTTGTTTGTCACCGTTGAAATTGTCAAGTTTTACCAAGCCTTTTTGATCAGTTCGGATCTCGACATGTACCACAAAGAAACCGACACGCCTGCCGTCTGCCGAACTTCTTCATTAGTCGAGGAACTAGGTCAAATCGAGTACATTTTTTCCGACAAGACCGGAACCTTAACGCGAAACATTATGGAGTTCAAGTGCTGTTCGATCGCTGGTCACTGCTACGCCGAGGAAGTTCCAGAAGACAAGAGAGTTACCGAGATCGACGGCGTCGAAGTTGGTCTTCATGATTTCGACACTTTGAGAGATAGAATGGAGACTCACGAAAGTCAAGTTTACATTAAAGAGTTCTTTACTTTGTTGGCTTCGTGCCATACTGTCATTCCAGAAGTCAATCCAAAGGATGGAAGTATCAAGTACCAGGCCGCTTCCCCTGATGAAGGTGCTTTGGTTGAAGGTGCTGCGCAATTGGGATACAAGTTTATCATCAGACGTCCTAAAACCATTACGATTTCTATCTCCGGAGAGAATTATGAGTATGAGCTTTTGAACATTTGTGAATTCAACTCTACTCGTAAAAGAATGTCTGCTATTTTCAGGTGCCCTGATGGTAAGATCAGATTGTACTGTAAGGGTGCTGATACCGTTATTATTGAGCGTCTTAGTCCTGAAAGTGAATTTTTGACCGAGACGACTACTCATTTGGAAGAGTTTGCTGCTGATGGATTGCGTACTTTGTGTTTGGCTACTAGAGTGATTCCTGATGAAGAGTATGCTCAGTGGTACACTGTGTTTGAAAAGGCGTCTACTACTCTTGTGAACAGAAGCCAAGAGCTGGACAATGCCGCTGAGCTTATTGAAAAAGACATGTATCTTCTTGGTGCCACTGCTATCGAAGACAAACTTCAAGAAGGTGTTCCTGAGACTATCCACACTTTGCAAAATGCAGGTATCAAGATCTGGGTTCTTACTGGTGATCGTCAAGAAACTGCCATCAACATTGGTATGAGTTGTAAGCTTCTGAGTGAAGACATGTCACTTCTTACTATCAACAAAACTACTTTTGAAGAGACGCGTGCTTGTATTGAAGACTATTTGGACCAAATTGGTACTGGCCATGACTCTGAGATTCTTGCGTTGGTTATTGATGGTAAATCGCTTGAGTATGCACTTGACAGGCGTTTGGAGAAAGCGTTTTTGGATTTGGCTGTTCAATGTAAGGCCGTCATTTGTTGTCGTGTGTCTCCTTTGCAAAAGGCGCTGGTGGTCAAGCTAGTCAAGCGACACAAAAAGGCCTTGCTGCTAGCTATTGGTGACGGTGCCAACGATGTCAGTATGATCCAGGCCGCGCATGTTGGTGTTGGTATCAGTGGTATGGAAGGTATGCAAGCTGCGCGAAGTGCCGATGTGTCTATTGGCCAGTTTAGGTTTCTGCGGAAACTTCTTTTGGTCCATGGAGCTTGGAGTTATCATCGTCTGAGTAAAGCCATTCTTTACTCTTTCTACAAGAACATTGCACTGTACATGACGCAGTTCTGGTATGTTTTCCAAAACGGGTTTTCAGGTCAATCGATTTTCGAGTCCTGGACCATTACTTTCTACAATGTTTTCTTCACTGTTGCGCCTCCGTTTGTCATTGGTGTGTTTGACCAGTTCTTATCAGCCAGATTGCTCGACAGGTACCCTCAATTGTACAGATTAGGCCAGAGCGGTGCTTTTTTCAACGTTCGACACTTTTGGGAATGGATCATTAACGGATTCTACCACTCGCTGCTTCTGTATATTGGCTCCAACTACGCGTACCGTTATGGCAACAGTTTGCAAAACGGACTTATTGCTGACCACTGGACCTGGGGGACTGCGCTATACTCGGCGTGTATTCTGACTGCTTTGGGCAAAGCTGCGTTGATCACCAACATGTGGAACAAGTTTACGATTATCGCGATTCCTGGCTCGTTTTTGCTCTGGATTGGATTTTTCCCGGCCTATGCCACGATCGCGCCTATGGTTCATGTCTCGCCCGAATACAAAGGTATTCTTGAGCACCTTTACCCCACGCTAGTGTTCTGGGCTATTCTATTAGTTCTTCCCATCATGTGTCTGACCCGCGATTTCGCGTTCAAGTACTACAAGCGCATGTACCGGCCGTTGTCGTACCACTACGTGCAAGAGATTCAAAAGTACAATATAGCAGACTACCGGCCGCGCATGGAGCAGTTCCAGAAGGCGATTCGCAAGGTGCGCCAGGTGCAGCGGATGCGGAAGCAGCGCGGGTTTGCGTTTTCGCAGGCGGACGAGGGCCAGACGCGGATTATTGAGGCTTATGATACGACGGTTGCGAGAGGCCAGTATGGCGAGATGAAGTCGGTGCATCATCATGATACTGTTAATGTTCGATAGAGATTTGGTATATACATAGTTACAAAGGGAGAGTGAATATAATAGTAAATTTTTATTTGATATTAGTCACAATGTACTGGGAATTGGGAAAGTAAACGGGATAAGAATAGAATTAAACAAGAAACGGTCATGAAAAGAGATGAATAAATATATACATTGGCGTCTTGCGATGCACAAACTGGCAAGGCGGTACGTTCTTAGTCCAGACCAGTCTCTTCCTGTCGAGTGTACATGAGCGACGGGAGTGTAAACCGGCCTGTGAAAAGTTGTGCTTTGTCGGGAGATGGATCCAGAGCAGAGCAGAGCGTTATTAAAAGTGACTGTTGTCAGGAAGTTGTGATTCGAGGTACGCGACTCTGGACTCGGTGCTGTGGAGTCGTTCTTCGAGCGCTTTGATTCGGGATTCCATGATCTTGATGAGCAGGGTTTGTTGGTGTGTGAATGTGTCTTGCTGCTGTTGAGAGTGTGGTTGTGGCTGCTGCTGCTGTTGAGGATGAGGTTGTGGCTGCTGCTGCTGTGATGGTGTTTGCTGCTGAGGCTTTGGCAGAAGCTGGGGTAGAGCTCTTTGCACTACGTCTTTTACGGGACTCTGGTGTTCGAGTTGAATATCCAGAGGCGGAGTTGGGCCGCGAGGCTGCTGTGGCGCCGGAGTCGGCGAATGATGAATAGGAGGAAGCTGTTTCTGAAAAGACACTGGGTTGGTATCGTTCAGAAGATCAGAAATAGAGGTCCGTTTGACAGACGTTGGCATACTGCTCTCTGCAGGACTCACTTCTGGCTGTTCCTCTTCGCCGTCCACCGCCGCCGTCGGCACGCTTTTCAAATGGACCTGGTTGAACTTGCCCGCGCACCCCACGAGCGCCTTGCTGTGCCTCAGCAGCGCGTCGTTCCTGGCGAACTTGCGTCCGCAGTTGCGGCAGAAATATGGCTTTTCGCCAGAGTGCAGCTTCAAATGGCGTTTCAAATCGTGGATCCGTTTGAATTTGGATAGACACACCTGGCAGATGAACTTTTTATTTGCGTCGGCTTGTCCGCCTTCCTCGTCCTCGTCTTCGTCCTCGTTATTCTCGTCATGGTTCTCAGCTGCATCTGACGATGGCTTTGGGTTCTTCATTTTCTGGGCTGACTGAGCAGCCACCGCTGCTGGCCCCTGTGGCGTCGACAATCCCGTATCCATTATTAGTCTAGTAGAGTAGTTATACACACTTGCAATATATTCTGTATACAAACTTCTCTATTGTTAATTCATGCCTTCAAGTATACAGAAACAACAATAAAGAAGAACTTCGTCTTTGCAAAAATAATAATAAAAAAAAGCATCTCTTTCGGTATTTATATATCTATATACCTGCGTTTCCCGGAAAAAATCACCATTCAAAGAGCCTCTTTATTTTTTCAGTTGTGGGCCAGGTGAGAGAGTACATGTTTGTAATTGTGGCTTAAAAGGTCACGTGTGTTTACGCCACCATTGCGCAGACCGATTTGCCAGTTTCGCGCGCCATATCTCAAGAGCACAGGGTAAGGGTCTACACTGTGGTGTTTGTATAAGCGGCTTTTGTGGCTGGAGGGTTGTGGCGCATAAAGCGCACGGCTGTGCTGATGGGCACGTTGTTGCAAGCAATACAGAAATGAATTGAGATTTGTGTATGTACATCTGCGAAATCACATTTGAACAATGTGCAAGCAGACGAACTTGATATGATAGAAAGTTACTGTTTTGTTTTGTATCTCTGTGATGTTGGTGCGATTTTGATAAAGTATGAGTAGTACCAGGCGTTGATAATCTGGGTTGATTAAGCAAACCCCTTTGAACATGGATTCTGGCTTTGGGCCAAAATGGCAGTCATAATTAATTTGGCTTTTGATTTTTGATACAATCTTGATCAAACCCCGAATATCATTATTATGCAATCACAGATTGAACGGAACTGCGTTTTTGTTAAAACCTGATGAAAATTCAGGTATCGAAAAAGTTATCGAAATTCCCTTCCAAAAGTCCAAATTTGATTTTGAAAAACGCGTAGTTATGTTCCATATTTTGAAAAACCAGACTATTCACCATTCACGGTTCTTATTTCAAAACCAGACTCACCTGCAATTGTCGACAAACAGATCAAACTTCATCATCAGCTTTCCCCGACTTCATACCTCGTTGTAAACACACCTTCATCTCAATATCCCTATTTGGCATCTCGTCCACTTGCGATTTTGCGTGACTTTCCCCAGAAAGTTTAATTAAATGCTTATATAATCTCGTCTTTGTGGCAAACGCACTCCCAGCTCTTCTCTTCCTCTCATCACCAGCAACCATCTGTATCAGCATACATACACATCTACAACAATGCCAGCTAAAGGAATATTTGATACTGTCAGAGTTGCATTCGACAACAAACAAGAAAATCATTCCAAAACTGATTCTGCTATTCTTCAGTCTCTGAAATCAGCCAATGACGCACTAGTTTTATTATTCCATGCTTGGGCGATACAATCAGGCTTCAAGATCGTATCGGTTCACGGCAAAAAAGTAACCGACAACTGTAAGTATTCAAGCATAGGATTGTATGATACTCAGTCAATTGATAAAACCCTTGATTTCTAACTTTGCTGATAGATCTTTGCAAGCACAAAGAGTGGAACGCCAATGGACCCAACTTTTATGTTTTGGAATATGAGTCCAGCCCGTCAGATCAGGTACGCACATTGGAAGTAGAAATTTCGAAACGGTTTTCGACAGAAGCCCAGTTCAATATACTCCAACCCCAGACAAAGACAGAGCTTTCGTTCCGTCTCAAACTAGGCGCCTACATCAACATTGACTACTTTTCTTCAGAAACGTCTTTTCCCGCAAACCAGTCTTCTCTTGACAACGTTTACGTCTCTTCAGATGATATCGATTCTCTTTACACGCTTTTGGATACTGAGATCCTAGACCCTCTTGCATCCCGGCCATCATCTCCTAAAGACGAGAACAATGCTACCACCAGTTCATCCCAAAAACAGCCCTCGCTTTTCTCCTCTTCCCAAGTGCTTCGTGAGTCTGTTGATCATTCAGCAGCCGATTCTAGTCCCAGCCCAGCATCCCGCGGTCCCGGATCGCCCTACAGAACGCCTCCTCCAATGCCAGAGATTCCTCATCATCACAACCCTCGCCGTAGCAGCAGTAGCAGCGGCCGCCCCGGCGTGGAGCTCCCGCCTGGGTTCGACGATGAGCTAGAGGTCCATGGAAAGTTAAAAATGCCCGGCGGCGGTCGGCGAGAGCCTTTAGGGTTGGGGCCAGGAATTAGACCGCCAGTTATTGGCGATAGGGATTTGAATCCGCCTGGAATAGGCGGGCGAAATCCGTTGAGTGGAGGACTCGGCGGATCTGGTGGAATGTTCCCGACGTTGGAAGAATTGCAGCAGCAAGGCAGAGGTCAGATGAGAGGAGGTGATGATGATGATGAGAATCCGTTTACTAGACCTCCTGGGTCAAGATGGGATCCGCTAGGTCCAGGTAGTGGAAAGGGATTTGGCGGAGGAGGATTTGGAGGAGGATTCGGGGGATTCATGTAAGTTTGTAGATATTGATCAGTGCTGTAGTACCAGCGATTAAATCAATTACAGATAGTCTTATATTTGAAAACAAAATGTTTATGAAATGAATTGATCTGATTACACGATATGCACATCCAGATATCTATTGAAGTTTCACAACAAATCAAACCAAATTATACAAGTTGAGATTTAAAAGCTAGTAGAAAGGTTGAGCTAGGCATGTGGAAAAAATGAAGGACACATTCCATTGTTGAAGCTTACTGGTGTAGCTTGATTGATTCTACATTTGACAAGCATCGTTTGTCTTGAGAAGCAGCCCCTTAGTTAGAAACTGGTTTAAAGTTTGTTTTATACACCAGACTTTTGAGCATTAAGAAAAGTCAAATCCTTGAAAGACGGATTCATCATCTGAATTCTAACAGTGTTTGTAATTTCCAAAATCTTTGTGAGTGATGCAAAACGAATGTAATTTATTGTTCGACTGTTTTTACATTCCACCAAACAATCGTATCCAATATGTTATTATCAAACCCAGTCAACTCGGTCAACTAGAGAGTTACAACTTGTCAGAGATATTGATGTGGGTCTGGGCACTACCAGTAGTTTCAATTTTGATTTAAATTTCACCTAGCTTACCTTTCGTCATTACAAGACACCCAATTTATATCACTTTACTTGAGTATATACAATCATAAAGAACGACTCTTGGATTGCAAATAAATCTAAATCAAGTTTCAATTTCAGGACCTTGTTTATCTACGGCTTTTCTTGCATGAAATTAGGAGAGTCGTCACTGAAAAAGTTATCTAGACTGAGAATAAATTTCAGTATTTCCCAAATAGGATTGTAACGCTGTAAGCACCACATTCCCACTGTGATGCCTGCAGAGAACCTCGTTTCGTAGCGACAGCGATGATATTCCACAGCTTTTCGAAACAAGTATAAGAACATTGTGTATTCCCCTTCTGATCTCTTTACTCAACTCTTCTAAAAAGCGCGATACTGCAAATCATATTTAGAACCGTCTGAGACGTAGGTAAACCCCCGAGCCAATGCGGTTTTCGATGCTAATACACATGTTCATGTGTAAGTTTTGAGTACTAGTAGGGCACAGTCACGAAACAGTCTTGCTTATTACTGAATAGAAAAGACCTTTTCAAAACATACAATTCCTGGATCTGACTGCGATTCGAGTGAACAAAACAGTGATATTTGGTATACTCGGGATCATATATTTAGACACAAGACTGATATACAGGTGATATTATTCGACCAAGAAGTCTGCTCGCCCACAGACCACCAAGGAAACCCACCAGAAGTTGTGCTAGGACACCGCTAACAATATCACACAAATCCTAACCATCGACATCAATCCTTACTCGGTTTAATTAGAAACCTTCTCCTTCTCCGCTTGTCTCATCCAGCACACTTATCCAAGACCTTGACACTTTGCAGTCGTTCGAATTGAACCAAAAGTAACTGCGTGCTTCGAGGCCTATAAACGTAACCGCCTCGTTCGCATCACCACCTCAAAAATAATTGGTCCAAATTTTTCATTCCAGAACCGTTGGAATTCTGTAACCGAGCCGGAACCATGTCGATCTCGACAACGACTACAATGACTGCAACTGCACCTACTACAACAATCACGGCCACCGCCGCCCTAGCTGAAAATCGCACCGACTCGAGCCCAAACCCTGTATCGCTTTCAAAAAACATTACGTCTAATTATAGCATTTTGAGCAGTCCAAATATAAACAAAGAGTCTACTTATACGGATATTTATGCTAGTAACCGTGGCAACTCGTCAAATATCACAGAATTATTAGGCTCGGACACTGCGAATAACGACTTCAATTCCGACAATAGTAATATTTTTAACAATAACAATACGAACAGCACGCGCAGAAGCAACAGCAGCAGCAGTAACACCAAGAATGGGAAAACAAAAATATCTTCTCTAAATAACATCACCCTTTTGAAAAAAACTTCCAACTCTTTTTTAAAATTAAAGCACAGAACGTCGGACAGAAATTCTCCGGTACAATCCCAGCAACCTGTTCTTGCTTCTGTTCCAGCTCTAGCTTTAGAACTCCCTCCGATTAACGTCGATCATAACGACCAGGACCTCACGCATATTTTTGACGATCCAAACACGTTTGAACCACAAGGTCCAACAATGGAAGGATTAGGCATTAAAAACACTTTTGACGAGGGAAAGGGTCAAACTTCAAACCCTGGTCAGAATCAGGACAATAATCTTGAGACAGCAGGTAATGATGGCAGTCATCTCGGTTCTGCCGCTGCTCCTGCAAACAACAACAGTTCCAACGAGAATGGCTCATATGACTACAAGTATTACAACAACGTTTCTCACACTCAATACAACGACGACGATTTAGACAGCATTCAGGCTAGCCCAATCGACCTTACCCCTAATCACTTGACAAAAAAAATGGAAATGCCCAATACTAATATTAATTCCAGCAACCACTACTCTAATAATGCCAAACAACAATCCACAACTGCCAGCACCGCATCCTCCCCCCAAAATACATACGCGGAAGCAAATGGAAACATGTCTCCCGCGTCCTCGGAAAATGAATACACTTCTCATTCATACAGCAGTCATCCCTACAACGCTGTCAATAGCTCCCCTAGCATGCCCAATCCAAACACTCTCTCGCATAGCAACAGCCAGAATAAAGGAAACCTGGCTTCAAAAGTCCGCAACATGTTCCCAGGGGTTGGTTACAAATCGCTAAATAAACCCAGACAGCCCTCTGACGCCGGGAGCGATGGAGGACCCCCTTACGCATTATCTAATGACAGCACATTGTCATTCAACGAGAGGGATCCAAACGACCAGCCCGCCCCAGGCCCTGCTCCTCGCTACAGAAATGAGACGTTGGACCCCTCTGTTAAAAGCTCTGCCCCTAATTTCACTTCTATTAACCTGGATCCTTCTTATAAAGCGCAGGTCGTCCCCTCGGGCAAACCCTCTGATAGGCTCCCCAATAGGAACAATAGCATCAACAGGGTCGCGCCCCCTTATTTATCTTCTCGCCAATCTGAAGATGATATGAATGGCAGGCTTTTGCATAACAGAAACCAACAAGAGTCACTGGACTTTGTGCCCAACTTGCGACCAACGGTTGACAACGTGGGCTTGAGACTGAGATCAACTGGTGTTCCCTCGCCTGCGACGCTGATGATGACCAAGAGCCAATATGACAAATATCGTCAGTCTGCCAAGGGAAGCGGTAACAAGGAGGGTGAAGATGACGATGACGACGACGACGAAGATGAGGATGATGATAGTGACGAAGATGGGGATGGCAATACCCGTAGACGCGGAAGCCGCAGTAGGGTTTTGGACGATGACGACGCCCAGAAGCAGGATATGCGTATGCGTATGAAGCAAAACGCCCATCTTTCTGTGTACCGACAAAAAATGACAAAGCTTACTGGATCCCAGATGGGCTTGTCTGGCCATTCTTCGCCTAACCTTAGTGGTATTGGAGCTATTCCACCGTTAGGTGACTTTGATTCTGGTTCTGAGGAGGACTATGACGATGTGCCTTTGGGAATTTTAAAGGCACATGGATTCCCCACCTCTGGAAGGCTTAAGACCATGAAGTCTACTATGCGTGATGATCTCCTTCGACCTCCTTCGGCATTCGGCAAGCCCGCCGCAGCGGCCGACGTAATCTCGTTGAGATCGTATCAATCAACACCTGCAGGCCCTGCGCCGCCGAGACTCAACACTCCTGAATTGGAAGAAGGCTACTTGGCAATGCGAAACCACACATCTACTACCATCCCCGGCTTTAATGCTAGCATTCAAATGAACAGAGGTCTTGTGGGTGAGATTGCTAAAGAGGAAGAGGCCAAGATCAGACGTAAGTCAGTAATGAACAACTTGGCTGTTCAAAGAAACAACACTCTTACTGGATCAATGATGGAGGGCAGTGAGAACGGGTCGATTTACAATGCACCTGGTCCACAAGCTCGATCGTCGAACGATATTCAACTCCAACTCCAGCAAATGATGCAAATGCAGAGCCAGATTCTTCACCATATGTCTACTCCTGTAGGCGGTCCTCACATGACAATGATGTCTAACATGGCGCCTATGACGCCTCTTGCCAACCCTACAAAGCCTCACTGGAGCAGTTTCGATGTCATGAACACTTCTCGAGGACTGGCTTCTTCCAGCAGGTCTATTGCGCCATCCGAACACAGTATCAACTCATACTCTGGACCCCCAACTAACAGATACGATCATTCACACATGTCTCATAACAGTATGCCGTTTTTGGAAACGAATCAAAATGGATTCAAATTCCCTTCATCCAATCAACCCATTGTTCCTTCATATAGTCCTCAACCCGAATTGAGGTTGGTTGATGTTGATGAAGACGATGATGATGATGACGACGAAGCTGGATGGAAGGAGACTGAACAGCGTCGTGAGAGATTACGACAAATGTGGAAATCACAACCAGAAATAGTTTTATAATATCGCTAATATTAATAATATCGAACCAACAATACAAAATAAAATAATTATCGGGTTATAGGTAAATCTTTTCATTAAGCGTAGATCTACTTGTTTGGGTTTAATAGTAAATAAACGGTGCTGACATTAAGATATATGCTTGTTGTTACTCATGAGCGTCGACAGTTAACCTAATATAGAGAGAGTGTGTTTTGGAACTATAACAGTGGATTCATGAAGTCCAGTAGTTTCTGAATAGCAAGTAAATTAACGAATCAAAAGTCTGCATATAGAAATTTGAAACGATTGAACAATGCGCATTGTACAGATGTATCAGTACAAAAAAAAGGTACGTGCTTTAGGCATATGAGATAAACTGCTATTGAACAAGTCTTGGCTATACATTTCATTGAATTAAATATCTGGTACAGTATAAACGGATCGAGGCAAGTAACTTTTGTGTTTGTGGACGGGAAAACCATGGTACACAAAGAGCTGGCAACATGTGCACGAATAGCATATATCTTTGGGCTTAAGGTATACAGCATGGAGCAGAAAAAGCGACGGTACCTGTTTTGTTTCAAGCAATGACAGTAGTTTTTGTGTTCTGGATACAATACTATTGTAAAAGCAAGTTCGAAATTTTTTGAAATTGCGTGGCATGGATCATGACTCGAGAATGGTGTATAGATTTTCGATTAAACTGGTGATGGCAGGTTAATCAATTGTTTTAAAAATTAAATTGGATATGGCCAATACCCATCACAAACAACTGCTTTTGTTGTTGAAGTCTGTATACATGTATTGGGTTGGAAGGTTAGTATGAGATACAAATGGCCAAGCTTTGAGAATAAATGCTTGTGAAATTTCAAGAAATGTGTATCCTGAGTTGTGTATGGTCAGCATATTGGTATTATTTCGCTCTCAAAAAAGAATGCAAAGTATTGTGGCTTTAAAGCATTTAAAATAATGACTACAGATTAGAATATACCGCTGCTGATAGGTTGTTTGCCAATTCAGAAGAGAATCACAAATGAGGATTCACAAAACTAAGTGATATAAAGCAGTTCCAGGGTACGTGAGACTCTTCTACGTATGTTTATACTTGTTTAAATCTTGTTTATAAGCATTTGATTTGCTGAAGCAGTCTATTAGGCCTTTGAGTTCTTCACAACCTGAAAAATTATGTATGCTCCACACTTTACTGTTTGAAAGAGGATTGATAGTATTTTTATTGAGTTATTTTACTTAGTTTTCGGAAATTGACCAACACCGGATTTGCATTTCTATCTACAATGTGCTTTGAAGCGTAAAAGTGTGTCACTATACTTTCAAATTACAGAACTGTAAAGTTGTTTACGAAATCTGGCTAGTTTGTTACTATAGTGCTATTGCATGATTTTTGTAACTGTGGCTCGACACCACAGTACCGCTACTGTGATTTAGTGTGAGAGGCATTAATGGTGGAGACAAACGGACGGTATTCAGTGAAAAATCTCTGCTTTTACGTAGATCTAATTAAACTTCTATAGGAGTTGACTAGTTAGTCCTAAATTGAATCTCGTACCACAATCGTTGTGCTTTGCCATAGCGATATCAAGCACAGCTGGATCTTTGAATATACTTGTTTGAGAATGGAAGCCTGCAAAGAAACACATCACAAAGTATAGAAGATAATAGTACAGATTTAATACATACCATTTTATGTAAACAACCGTTCTTGAGCTATTATGCCTAAATCACATTAACAATAAACACCGCTTTTAGTATTGATTACATTGTTCTGTAGCCCGAAAGCAGTATCAGATATCGTATTAAGGTATCGAAATGGATAGTACACTTCTGAAAATCATTACTCCAATCTATTAATTTCGTGGTTTGGTAACTTTTTTTCTTTATACACCAATGAAGTTTGTGCTTTGCAACGAGGTATTATCGCCAATTAGCTGCGGCGCTTGTGGCCTGAAAAAAAAATAGTCTTGTACGAGACCCAGTCCCAAGAAATTTCTGATGGTGCCGTGCTAATTGCATTAGCGATCCGTGAAAAAATGTAGTTGGCATGAATCAATGTCCGTTTCACAAACTCGTGACTTTAAGCATATCCGTATATAAATCTACGCTCTCCCCACTACACATACCTGATTCTACTCTACAATGCCTTCAACATATATAAATTTCTAGATACTGATTCAATTATCTTTACGCAACAATGGTGAGTATGTGTTTGCGACATGATGTGAGCGTTGGCTAACGAGAATAGCTTTCAAATTCTAAATGGGCAGACTCAGACTCTGAGGACGAAAACCCTACTCCAGTTTTTAATACAACCCAAAACTCTAAACTCCCATCAGCCGGGCTAACCGCTTCGCAATGGGCTGAAGTCGATGAATCCGATTCCAAAGAAAAGACATGGAAAGACAATGAAAAGAACCTGACGCAGGAACGCTGCGGAAGAAGACAGTTTTCTCATCAAAAAAGGTCACACAAATATCCGCAGCAGCAGAAGCGCGAGAAGGAGGAAGAGCAAAATTTCGCGAAACGAATTGATTTATCATTGCGACTAGAAAACGACAAGATCGTCAGGGTTCCCAAGGGTCCTAAACATAACGGCGATGCTTCAGAAAAACACTACAAGGATAGTAATAGAAACGAAGAAGCACACTATGCAAGGCGTCGATCGTCAGAGACAGTAAAGCTGGGCGAATCCGACAAACCAGTTGACAGAAAAGAAAATGACAGGCCTGCTCTAGAGAATCACAGAAAAGATTTGCAGAGTGTTATTGAAATGGCAAAAAAGAAGTTTAATGAGAACTACGACGCTCACAAGTGGAGCAGCGAGCAAGAACGGGCGCGCAATACAAAGATGATGGCGTCTGGATCGCTTGATTGGAACCGCGAGCACAAGAACAGTGATAGTCGACGCGGTGAACGCCGTAACAACAATAGCCACGGATTTGGGCACGGTACCGTAAACGAACGCCGAGCAATGAACGCGCACCGCAACAATACAAGGCCTGTGGGTCGCACCGACGAGATCGTTGACGCCTCGCACCAATCAAAACAGACAGTTGACAGTTCTGTGTTTGCCAATAGAAACACGCGCGAAGCACGGGTCGAGCGAGAAGCACTGAAATCGAACCCAGACAAGAAAGTAGTTACGACAACAGCTACCGAACGAGATAAGAATCCCGTGGATCTGATGACCCATGAGGAGAAGCTCAAAAGAATGAACGAGCTTTTTAGTTCCATTGAGGACGACGACTGGGCTGATGTTTAAAGCCATACTGTATGGCGATCATGAGTCAGCGTACAATTCGCAAGTGCCCATAAAATTGGAGATCAAACAGGGATTAGTCTTTCGTTGTGTATTGCCATGTGTAATCTGTTTGCTTTTTTATTTATTTATTTTATTTATTTATTCATTTTTGAATTAGGGGTCCATGTACGTAATCATTGGTAATGGTGTATAATTGGTTTGTATGACTTATTTTATTATTTGTTACGATTTGGAATGGATTGAAGACGACATAAAGGGAAGACTAGTAGTGGGGTTGTAATGAATCTTTGCTCTCAATTGTAATTAATACAGGACTAATAAGTCTAATTTGTGTACATCCTGTACTTTAAATTGATTTTATTGGATTTTAATAGTTGCATGGCGAGAATCGGGGTCCAAACCCTATACGGATACTGATTTGGAATCTTTTGATTGGAAAATAAGGTAAAAATAAATAAATAAAAATAGTGGTGATCTGGATGGGTTAAAAAACCCCAACGATACGTAATGTTTTCTTGTCACGAACTGAACTGATGATAAGACATGATAAATGCGGGGTACTACTTAACAGATCGAGATACAATATCCAGAGTTGCAATAGAGGAAAGTCTGTGTATTCAACAAGAGCTGAATTATAAACACGCCCAATTGATAAACCAACAGAATGGTACAAAAAACAATAAGATAAAATTTCAAAGATCATAAACTGTATACAAAAAAAAGCTATAAATCAAAACTACAATAAAAACTAATACACATCACATCATGCCCCATCGTTATAATACACTTCTTCAGAGGTAACACTTTTCCGTCTGTTTGAGAGCTTGATTCCCTGCTGGGCAAATCTCTTTGACAGCGGCGTGGGACCAACCACGCCGGGGAACGTGCTGGCGCTGTATGACCGTATGGGGTCGGAGAAGACAGAAGTGCGAACGTGCGAGATGCCGTCTATTGTGTTGGCAGACAGGTCCAGCAGTGAGAACTTGAGTCTGTACTCGCCTTCGGTTCGGATACTGAGCTGTCGAAATATGAAAAACACGCCTAGTTCGTTGGACATGTCGCGCAGAGTGTATGCTTGACTAGACACCGAGCCGATCAGGTTGAACGTTATGCCCTGCTTGGGGTGTGTTGAGGCCATTTGCACAATGTGCATGCTGGTCGTGCCGTCGACGCTCCAGAGTTCTACGGACACAACGAGATTGGAGGTGTCAATGTTGCCGAGTAGTTCGGGATTGTTTGAGTACACTAGAAGTTTGACGATGGGCGGAGGTGTAATTTGACGCTTGTCTTTGTCGCTGAATCCGCATACTCTTACGCGCATAGGCTGCTGCACGACTTCGAGATGATAGTATAGCTCGTCGGGATTCATTTTCTGTTCAAGAGAAGCGAATTGGTTTAGCAATTAATGTGCGAACTGGTTGCTTGTTGATTCGAAAGTAAAATACTGTGATAGATATTGTAGTTGATTTGATAATTTGACCACTGAAAGAAAACTGGACAAGCTGATGATTCGAAAAAAAATTGGGTAGTTTGTATATTCCAGAGCTTTGTGAAATTCTAATTATCTGACAAACTTTCTCGGTTTCGCAGGTTGAAGATTCGGGGTTTTTTTTGGTAGGTTTGCAACTCAACTATTCAATGGGGCGTTGAGAATTGCAATATCGAAAGGTTAGGACTAATTAGTCGAACGTATGGTGTAGTGTACGGGTATGCTAGCCGCAGAATTTGAAATCGTTTGTCAAATGTAGTTTGTTTCTGCAAAGTTGTAGCAAAGTGAAGAAAGCAAACAGTTGAAAAAAGGGCTTAAGCAATGTGTCGATTGTAAGATTGTTTCGAATAGATTGTTGATCCTAAATACTGCAGATAGATATGTGATCGTATGTGCTGGTTAGTATGTTGATTTTGCAAAAGGACAGTGTCTATTGTTGACGTTTTGTATATTGGTTTTTCTTGAGTCTGTGTGGTATTTTTTTTTTCGATTTTCAAATGTCTGTACCTCGATGCGTTGAAAGATCTGGATACAATGGTTAGAAATGCGTGGTTGTATACGTCTATAGATGCATTAGCTGATCTTTCCACCTCCCGTCCATGTAAAAGAAAATGTATATAAGTATATGTAAGTATATGTAAGACTCTATAGGAGACTGGCGATGATGGACTTTTGAACAGAAGCCAAAGCTGGGAAACAGGATCTTTTTTATAGTTGTTCAGGCACAAGCGTCTTTTCTTTTTCTTTGTTTGTTTTTCTTTTATTTTTTATTTTGGCCCTTTTGCAACTTCAAGTGTTTATTGTATATATTTTTTTGAATATTGCGTTTTTCCACAATTGCCATTGTTGATATTATTACATTGTCAGTACCACCGCCAGCAGCCGCCGACAGCCGCTCAGATGTACATTTGATGAACGTATTTCTGTTTAGATCTTGGACAGTTGTTGCTGTTGCTGTTGTAGTTGCTGCTGTTGCTCTTGATGTTGCTCTCTACTATCTTTGGCAGGACCACAACATTGAAAGAAACACTTTTTTTGTGTACACTTTTTATTCTGGCATCTCTTTTGGTCTGCTTGCAAAAGAGCCTGGAAATGGCCCGCAGGAAACGAAATAATCTGTGATTGAGTACAGGGAACTACAGCGTGTATACATGATGTGTATAAGGAAAAGAAATTTCTTTGGAACATCAAACAAGAAAAATCATAAATGTATTTGAATGAAAAAAAAAAAAAAATACATAAAAGTCTACAGGCGAGCCTAAAAGTGAAAAAAAGAAATGGCAGTCTCGAAAGCAGTATTCCAATCAGCTGATTGTGATTACCAAATGTGGCTTGATACTGTACGAGTCTTAAAACAGCTGCAATCGGGGTTTTTGGTTGACAGAGCTGCACTGGGTCGATTGTGGAGTCAAGACCTAAACCCCAATTATGGCAATTTGTGCGCCTCAGACACAAATACGTCTAGAAAAGCACAAGAACATCATCATAAATTATTCATCATTATTACTATACCATGCCATTATATATCTTTGTGTACATATATAAATCCATTTATGTTCCTATTCAATCATGTGTTTAGACTGCGCTGCTACGGGCATTGTCTTGGAGCAAAGGAGCAGTCTCGTTGTTGCTGGTCTCGTTGTCAATGACAGAAGGAGTCCACTTGGGAATCATGACAGTCACACTCATGATGAAGGTCAAGACGGCAATGATGAAGGCAAAGATCCATTGAAAGGCAATGACTTGAGTAAAGAATTGGCCCACACCAATACCCCAGGTCAGGAAACAAGTGGTAAAGCCAATAGCCCAGTCCTTGTAGAGGGCCAAAAACAAAAAGGGAACAATGAGGAACTCCCAGATCAAGACGTTGCAGAGAATGCGGGCAAAGAGCGAAAAGTGCTTGTCAGAGTGATGAAGCAAAATGGCACCGTTCCAGTACACAGCGTAGAGCAACCAGGAGAAGGGGAATGCGGCGACGGGGACGTGGGTGGTGAGGTAGGTTCTGATGGGCTTGACGGCGTAGGGTCTGTGGGAAACGTAGAGGGTGAGAATGTTGAAGAAGTTGAGAATAAGGACGAGCTCGGACCAGAAGTAGTGGTCATTGATGAACAACCAGGCCCACAACGAGTGGAACAGGTTGAAAATGGTGAAGTGCCATGCCAAACCATTGACCTTGTCAAAGGCGTCGTTGCGCACGGTTGACCTACTGGACCCGTAGAATTGTAGCAGGAATATCAGTTGGAAGAAGATGAACACCACCCAGTAGGTAAACACAAAGAAGATGTTTGCAGTGAATGGGGTGTTTCCCACATGGAATGAGTGGTGGTTGTCATGGCCAGCTCTTCCGCCCAGGTAGAAGAGGGAGTAATAAGCAGAGACCACAAAGGAGGCTGCGGTGACCACGCGGTGGGTCAGAATCTTTGACTCCAGATGGTTGGTGTCGGACATGATGGCTATGTTAGTTTGAAATTATGATGGTGCTTTTGTTGATGCTGGTCGTAATTGAATGTTCCTATGGCTTTGGTGAAACAAGAATGCTACTGGAAAAAAGGGTCTGTTTATGAGGAGATGAAGAAGAAGAAGAGGAAGATTGAGGCAAATCTTAAGGGTTTTTATAACAAATCTGAACCATGTTTAAGTATATGGGTGCAATAGGCGTTGGGAGCGGTCAACGGGGTCTAATCCGGGAGGACTGGTTGTAAGGTACGCGCTCCTATGCCAGGTGCTCATGAGACGTTTGGGACGGGGTTGTTAGGGTTCAACCGGCGTTTACTGTAATTTCAACTTTTAAAAACAAAACATTTGCACGGGGACACTGCAAAGACGCAAATGGCATTTAGACCCGCGAGAGCCTGATCGAATGGGCCTTTGACTATTCTGAATTTACTGGCTTCAAACTTGAGGTTTGTCGATGGGCCGTTGATGTTTAGGTGCAAAGTTCGGACAGAGCTTGAACGATCACAATTGGCGGTTTGATCTGAAACCAGGACGAGAACTTGTCGTTGCAGACGGTGATCTGCTGGTGCTCGGTCTCTTTGGTCCTTAGTAGTTGTGTATTTTGTTTTGTATTTTGTGGTACATCTAGTTTGAAGGGTGTTGGGCACAGCTACTAGACGCGATGCAGACTGAAGCATTGATTGTAGTTGCTAGTTATTAACTGTGAATGTCATGATCAACCTGATGGCGATGATGGTGGAGGCAATGAAAATGATGATGATGACATTGAAAATAATAGCTACTGCATTGTCAGCTATCTCCATAACTGCCAAGTCATTGCTGGCTGCGTTCACGGTGTCCATTCATGTGAACTTCAGATGATCATCGCCCTCGTCTTCACCATGTAGATATCAGGTGTCCGATGACAAGCAAGTCAAACAACCATAACCCTGTTGATACGGTGTTGGACAGAGCCCAGCTGGGGGCTATGGCGTAAAAAAAAGGATCCAGGCCTTCAAATAGAATCAATTTCACCAATTTCTCTCTCCTCAGCCAGCAATGATCGCGAACTTGTCTCATTAAATCTATCACATCTATCTCCGCTGATTCCTCTCGACTCGCCATACAAAAACATGCTCTTGCCTTCATCGCGTTTATCCCGCATCGTGGCCTAAAGAGGTCTTTTGTGAAACATTTTTTGCCTTTCTTTGAAATGTCCCAATCTTTTTACATACGGCTGAACTGTTTGTAGTATCACGTGCCCAACACCACATCTCCAGTTCTGATATTCATTCAAGCAACTTTTTTTGACTTGAGCTAAGAAAGCGGCATTCGGGAAAAGCCATCAAACAGGCGAGAGCAGCAGTACAAGAAGAAGTTGATATATAAAGCCATCAATGAAATGAATAACACAGTGCAATTAATTAAAATAAATAGAAGTTAGAACAATAGTACAGATCTTTGAGCATACACATCAAAGTTCGAATGAAGTTGATAAGAGGGTAAACAGTGCCCCTATGGTTCAGAGACCAAATTGAAATTTGAATGCATCATCTATAAATATCAAAGCGTTAGTTATTCAGTTACTCAGACTTATAGTAATGAGAGAAAATACACATACCTTGTTTGTTGACGGAGTATATAAAGTCGACAATGACCTCGCTTTCCCGTACTGTTTGCTGGTTAAAATGCTTCTTGACTGCCGTAGCTAGCTCTTGCTTTGAGACGCGGTTGGTGTGCTTGCCGGTGAATGTCTTGACACCCAAGGGCTTGTTGTTTTTGAGTAGGTAGCCGTTATGTGAAAGCGCGGACGGCACGACAGATGTCATATTATACACGCGGCGGTACTTGCGAAGCACAGAGACTGGCATCGTGTCGATACTGACTAAATCGTTTGATGACGAGCTACTGTTGTTGCCGGTGCCGCCTGTTGAGGAAGAGGCAGCAGCAGAAGTGGATAGTGCGGAGGATGCACCGGCGTTGCCAGATACAGAGTTGGACAATAGCGATCCAGACGAAGCAGCCGAGAAGTTGGTGTTGCCGGATCCGTTGAAACCAGTTGCACCTGTTGAGGACGCTTGAGTCATGGCGCTGCCGCCATTTGGATACGAATTCTGTCCAGACTCCGAAGCTGATTCTGTAGCGTTGGGTTTTGACCGCGACTTGGGTTTGTCGCCGTTAGTTCTGTTGGATCGTGAGCTGGCCATTTTGCTTCCTGTTTATTTAAAAAAAGGACAATGTCGAAATGTGAAATATGAACGAAGGATGAAACGAGCGAAACGAAATAAAGCGCAAAAGAGAGCGAGAAAAAAAAATTGGAGAAACGGATGTCCTTGTCATTTTATATTATGGGTCTGACTTTTCTCTCTCTCGTTCTCCTACCTGAGTTTTCCCCATTCCCAAGCATTAATTTTGCTACACCACTCGAAATTTCTCTCAATATACCCTTTTACACATCTCTATAAAAGTAAGCGCTAGTGTGTGTATATATCTACCTGTATCTGCTCATATACATACTCGACTCGGTTTCAATTCGTACTACTTTTTTCCCGCAACACACGAAATGGCATTTGGTTTGAACAATAACAGATCAATGACCGATTCCAACACTTTGACTTTTTTGTTCACGGTCGTCGTGGCCTTTGCTGTTCTCAGATGGTTCATCAACACCCCAGAAGACGATGAAGATCCTCCTACCAACAACTCCGCTAATTCCACTGGCGACGCCACCCCCAATACTGGTGAAAACGACGCTGCTGCTACTGGTGCCAATGCTGGTACTGCTGGCCGCACACTCCGTCCAGTCCGCTTCGCGCGCCGCCAAATCACCCCAGACATGATCGAGGTCGTCCAAACCATGGCTCCCCAACTCACAGCTGCGCAAATCCGCTACGATCTCGAACGCTCAGGTAGTGTCCAAGCCACCGTTGAGCGGTTCTTGACAGAAGGCACTCTTCCTTTCCCTCCTGACTACGTTGCTCCCGCTCCCGCTCCCGCCCCCGCCGGCCCTTCCAACGCCAGCGGCAGCGGTAAGAGCTCTGGTGTCAACTTGATCAAACAGTACAACCTTGAAAACCGCATCAATTCTCCTGACCTCGACGAATCAGAGGACTCTGAACCCTCCAAAATGAAATGGAGTCAAGACAAACAGCAGCGTCAACAAATGCTCAAGAAGCAAAAGGAAGAAATGATCCTCAAAGCCAGAAGAAAGATGGAAGCAAAGCAACAACAAAAACAATAAACGAGTTTCTCTTCTTCTTTCATGCACTTAGCTGAGTCGATATCAAAACAAAATCACCACCCTCTGTAGAATTCTATAGATACAATATACACTGAACTTCTCATTTCCTTCTGTAAACCTTTCAATTTCTTTCTTGAAAAACATATCAATACACGCACATTTTTATCAGCCCCAATTTCTACAAATAGAAGATGGTATACATGTATATAGTCCTTGATATTGTCTTTATATGTTTAAATAGTCTTTCCAACTCCTAATCTAAAGCGCGTTCTTCTTGGTCAAGTAATCAAACCTACTGTAAGTGTATCCAATAAACGGAAGATCAACTCTTGCATCGTTAGAGTTGGCATCTGATGAACCTGCCTTTTGCGCCATAGGGGGAGGTCCGTCTGGGATTTGATCCAGCTCTTCTGTAGAAAAGTAAGAGGTATCCGTAATTGACGACAGTTTGGGCACAAACGGCGCACTGAAATCGCGGATACTGTCCCAGTCAACTCCACGGAAAAAGGGATGGTTTTTAATCTCCTCGGCACCGTTGTTGCGGCCAATACGACGGTCTGCAGATGTAAGCAGACGGCGGATCAAATCCTCACTTTCAGCTGAAAGATGAATATCGTCTGGGAACTGCAGCGTTTCTTGCCAGTTGAGAATCTTTCTGTAGACTTCTTGAGGAGTCTCAGAGCAGAATGGCGGCCAGCCAACAAGACACTCAAACATGATGGCACCAAGAGACCACCAATCACACTCTTGGCCGTATCCTTGGTGAATGAAAATCTCGGGCGCAATGTAGTCGGGCGTACCAACGGTAGAATATGCCATCATACGTCTAGACTTTCTCCATGTCGAGATTTGCTGTCTGTTGGAAATTGTCAAATTAATGGTGTCTACCATACTATTGCGCTGATTGGGCTGAGGATCCTTGTCAAGCAATTTCCGGTAATAATTCGAATCATGCTGCTTATGCAGCCCAGTGGAAAGACCGAAATCAGACATTTTAATATGTCCTGTTTTATCAATAAGAATGTTATCGGGCTTGATGTCACGATGAATGAATCCCAGTTTGTGAATGGCCTCAATTGCCAGCACACACTCAGCAATATAGAACCGCGTGATATCTTCTGAAAAGACATCGTACTTGATCAACATGGTCATCAAATCTCCACCGGGCAAGAACTCCATAATCAAATACAGATATTGCGGGTCTTGGAAAGAGTAGTAAAGCCCCACAACCCAAGGCGAGTCAGCGCCAGCCAATACGTCTCTTTCGGCTTTAACGTGGGCCAACTGATCCTTCTTATACATTTCTGACTTTAGCAGAGTCTTCATGGCATAGATCTTGCCGGTATCCCGCTTTTGGACCAATCTAACTTCACCAAAAGCACCCTTACCAATAACCTTAACTGTAATGAAATCTTCCAAACTAAGCTTTGTTCTTCGCAATCGCAAAAACGAACTTTCCTTTTTGCCCAAAGATGCCAGAGTTCGGTTCTTGCGTTCTTCAGATCCTCGTTCTTGAGCTAAACTCTGTTCAGCCATTACCCGTCTTTGATTACGTTCCACGGCGTGTGCCACATTCACTTGGAAAAAGTGTTCAATTTTGGCCTTTACAGCGTTGGCTTTTTCCAATGTGACTCTAGGAAACTGCTCAGGGTGACGCTCAAAATTGACCTCTGGTGCAGGCGTAGATCCTGGAGGAGGATCCACTTTGATTGATGGACCCTGACCTGACTGCTGCTGCTGTTGTTGTTGAGCCTGCTGCTGCTGTTGTTGTTGAGCTTGCTGTTGGGCCTGTTGCTGAGCCTGCTGGGCTTGCTGCTGGTACTGAAGCTGCTGGGCTTGCTGCTGCTGCTGGTGGTATTGGAGTTGCTGCTGCTGCTGCTGTTGTTGGATCAACATTTGCTGTTCCTGGAGATGCTGGGGAGTATAATACATTTGTTGAGTATTATAACCTTGGGCGATTCTCTGGTTGGTCAAGACCGCAGCTTGGGAAGGGGTGGGTAATTGAAGAAACGGAGGTTGATAGGGCTGCTTCGACCCATTGCCTGTGTTCTTGTAGTAGGAGCTGTATTGGCTCATGCCAGCATTATTGCTGTTATTGCTGCTGTTGTTACTGGCGCTGTTATAGTATTGGTTGTTCTGTTGCTGCTGCTGCTGTTGGTAGAAGAACCCCGAAGAGTTTGCACCCTGTTGCTGCGAATACATACTGATCCGGTTCTCTTTGGGTCCTCGTCGGCGTGCTTGAAGGTGAGAGGAGCGCTCGTCAAAACAGAAGAGAGACAGATGATAAGAAAGTGGTGGATAAGAAAGAGAAAGTGTGTGACCAGAAATTAAAGGAGGTGCAGGAAAGGAAAGGAAAAAACTACCCCCCGAAAGAAGGGGAAACTGGAAATTGAGGCCGTTTTTGCTTGTTTCCATTGTTCTAATTTCTCCTTTGTGTGGATGGTTTTTGGCCACGACGCTACCGCCGCCAGCCTGCGTAGTATTTGAGCACGGCGGTGTTCGGGTGCGAGAGAAAGAAGCATGGACCGGGACCCGAACAGCGAGGACCCGAAGTGCTCCGGCCGGTGCTCTCGCCAGACCCGGTCGAGCTGTGCCGGAGGACCCGCTTGGCGGGTCGCTGCTGCCTACGTGTGTCCCCCCTCCTCCCTTCCCCCCCTCCCCCCCCCCCCCCCCACCAATCGCGATCGGTTCGATGACCTGCACCAGCCTCACCGGAAGAACCACAGAAAAACTGCACACGCTGGCAAGAGAGCACGTGACAGGTTATTTCCATTCGGCGGACCCGGCTCTGAGCAGCGCAACTACTTCTGCGACCCGTCCAATACACAAAAAGCCAACATCTATCTACAGTTTGGCCTATCAGGTTGTCATGAAGACTCACATTTAGAAGTAAGAATATAATAGATAGAAAGTCTAGCTAACGAGGGGTTCATTCAAACCACCCCTTTTCTTACAATTCGGTCATAATACTGATACTCGCTAGGCTCCGAGAGCGCTTTGACAAGCTCCATAATCTGCGCTGAGATCGCGTCCAAGCTCTGATCAGCGTTAATTAGATGGAATTCAGGAGATTTTTTTTCGGGGAGAATTCTGTGGAACACATCAGCCACACGTCGTTGGAAATCCAGCTTTTCGTACCGTTCTTGGCCAAATCCTTGCCGTTCTCGCTGAACAGATTCAGAAACATCCAGAAACAAAAACAGATCTGGCTTCAGTAATCCCAGGTCGCAGGCTTCAAGCCACTGAAGAGATAATGGCGGACGCGATGAAGCGTCGTCCTTGACGGTTCTAGAGGCAACGTACGAGTACGCGATTCCAGAATACACGTAACGATCTAAAATCACGGTTTGGCCCGCATCCAAGTATGACTTGATGGCTGGCAGCGTTTCCCAACGGTTTGCGGAAAACAGCAGATGCATGCTCTCGAGCGGTGCGTTGGATGTTTTTGAAGTTAGATACGCATCGATTTGCTGTCCGATTGGTGTAGTTCTGTCGGGGAACCTGATCAAATGGGAATTGGGTATTTGCGACTGCAATCTTTGGCATTGCGTAGTCTTGCCGGATCTGTCCAGGCCCTCAATCAGAATCAGGAGTCCGCGTGCCATTGTCTATAACCGATATTGGAGCTTGAATATGAATCTTGCAATGAAGAGAAACATAATTGTTTTGGGTATGTTCTCTGGCTTTATGTGTATTTGATACACACGCGACACGCGTCATTCTCGCGTTTAGTGCACGTAACAGTCTTCTCATTATGAATTCGAGGAACGCGTCTGTGACACCTCCCTTTTTTCTGCGCATCTCGAACAAAAATTTATTCTAAAACATTACATGCAATAACTACTTTGCTCAACAGACAATGCGTTGCAAGCTTGTCTCTCTGACTACATACTTTTTGCCCTCAACTATCACAGGCTTGTCTAGCCAAGATGTACACGCAGGTAGAACTCTCAGACACTGGAACGCGTACTTCAAAAGTGCTTGTGTAGATTGGGATGGGTGTCGCGGCTCCCACATATCGCATTTATCCACCAGATCTTCATCATCCTTGGAAACACTAGGAGAAGGTGATGGACTTCTGGGAATTTTGTTTTCGCAAGCGCCGAACGCTGGTTGAGGATGTGCTATATTGACCTCCGCTTGAATTGGTGGAGCAGGTCCCTGGCGACGACGTCTAGGAATCATGTGGTACTTGGGCAAACGACGATCATCTATAGGGAGTGAAATATCAATTCCAATTTGGAGAGAGTTGATCCATCCAATTTGATCTTCAGCGGAGTTAGTTTGTAATAGAAATTGTTCGCCTTCTGCTCGAACTCTAAAAACATTGGAACGCTTCTTGTAGTCAGTGGCAAGACCAACCTCTGCATATTGAAGAGTGTAGCTGTGAACCAATTTTCCGATTCTACAAGCGTCAGCGTCGAGAATTGTTCCAGTGAAGTTGGATGTGATCATACTTGGCGAGATCAGGTCAGGACTTTGTTTAATCCCAGCAAGCTCCAGTACATCAGGTCGCTTGCCCAGTATACTGCTTTGGATAGACAATTGTTTGGGTGGTGATGTGACGATAAGCTCGTAGATATTGAGCTGTGTATTGTTCAAATGAACGTAAACAGGACGCCATGCACGATGGATTGTACATAAATGCGGCGAGTCAAGTTCAGGCTTGTGCTTCATAATGCAATGCTTGTTGATGGATGATGTGTATTTAGGGGGCTTTTCAAGGCGTTTTTCGGCCAGGACGTTCCTGTAAGAAGGGCAATCGCTGATGTATTTAGGGGGCTCGTTTGAAATAGATTCAAACATGGTAGATATACGTTTGATAAATACCATTGTGACTTTTAAAAATATTTATTGGAACTTGGCTGGTGATCTTCAAATGCGGCTATAAAGTTTTAGTGAACGACAATAGCAGGTGTAGTTTGGAACGAGTGACGATAGTGATTTAACGAAGGACTAGAGCGAGTGGACTTGAAAAGATTAGCAGTTGGTGATCAACAGTAATATTGCATTTGATAACGAATGACTAAAAACGAATGACTAGTGAATGTTATAAAGAAAACCACCAAGCAGTGCTGAAAGACAAATAAAAGCTAAAGCAAATTTAAAGACAGTGGATTAATGAAATTAATTCAAACCCGAGGCTATCCCTGAATTTATATATTGCGAGCTACAGCACTTTTGAAATGGATTCTGAAATTAATTAATTGTGACTACATTGGTATCCATGTTTTTGGTATCTCTGAATGCAGCAATTGGTTCCTTGCACAGCACAATTGCAGCCGTTGGTTCCTTGCACATCACAATTTTCAAACCTGTTTCACTGTTTATAACTTCTCGGTGATCTTAATGCTCATTGTTTTGCCGGTTTAATGCTACTGGGTCAAAGGCTTTCATCTGTTTGAATAGAATGTAAAAGAAAAAAACCTAGCATATTTTAACGGGTCTTAATGGTCTGGGCGTATTTTAAATGCTGACATTGCTCGACGTTTTATAAAAATTACATTTGTATGGGCCGTATTTTCACTTTTTTGCAAATAATGCTATTCCGAACCGCAATTCACTATTACCCAACTCGGTAAACTCTAACTGCACACTATACTTTAAAATGTGGGTACTGTCCAAGCTCAGCACTGCAATACGCCCAATTCCTTTCCAAATTGATCAAGATATATGAAGTCTAGCTTGATAGCTTTGGTATGGAAGCCTTTGCCATGTAATGTTGTGATTTGGTTAGGTTGGTAATCTCGTTCCAGGCTTGAACGCTTCGTATACTTCATACACAAAATAAATACTAGAAAAAAACGGATCAGAGCTGGCAGGTAAGTGAACGACTGATTTAATTACAAAAACATGTAGTGGTTATCAATTTTCGATCTATCGATACAAGCATTGTGAATCATAGTGTAGTTGAATTGACCAGACAATTTTGCTTGCCATTCAGATGCAATAGTAGGCTGCAAGTCATTGAGAATCTGTATATCGGCTTGGCTTTTGCAGCAAGAAAAGGAAACCAAGACGCTTCCGTGTAATCTACCTAAGTTGTTACGACAATTATATCCGAGTCTGCCGTTGTATTCCGACCAATCAAGTCACGAAACATATCACTTTGAGTTAGCCATTAAGAGTAATTCAGGGTTAGCAGTGCTTCTAATATTGCGCCTTGATATAGCCCGTTTTACCTGTTGTATAGTTGTTTCGGCTGATTCTAGCTTTATCTAAACTGAATAAAAACAGATATCGATGCCATTCGGGCACTTACAATTCACCATAGTACACATAACAATGTTCGATTAAATAGATGACTTTGACTGTATCCGTGCCACTGTCTGCTATTGTTTCGAGACGGTTGATGAACATGCCGCTGGACGGCCAAGCTATCAAAACAATGAGCCCATTCTGCTTCAATGCTATACAAATCACCACAGCTGCCAAAAATTTAATCTGTTTGCTTTTAAACGGCATTTACAACTAAATCTGTCAGGTCTGCTACAGTCATAAATCCTGAGATACAATCTCTTGTCTTGAACTTAATTGATTGGGATTGAACTCAACAAGAATCTCGCTAATTTGTCCGATATGCCCTAACCGTGAGAAAAACGCACTCACCAGACACAACCCCAAAAAATCGCAAAAACAGTTATGGTGATTGTTTCTCCTAGAACTTCTTAGTTTCATCACTAATTGTTTAGACATACTAGAGTGCAGACTCGATTTTTTCAACATCTTCAATTCCCAAAGACTTAATCTGCAAATATCATATTCACAAAATGGCTGGTCCAGTTATCATTGTCACAGGCGCTTCTAGAGGTACACTCTTCGTTTTTAATTAGTCAATTCAATCAAACTAACCGTAGTTGCTATACAGGCATTGGCTTGGCCATTGTCGACCTTCTTTTGAAGGAATCTTCTCAACCTAGAATCGTTGGTGTCTCTAGAACCGAGGGTCCTTTGAAGGAGCTTGAGGAAAAGAACCCCGGTCGGTTCACCTACGTTGCCGGCGATTTAGCCAGTGAAGAGACTACTGATGCCGCTATCAAAAAGGCCATTGATACTTACGGCCATATTCACGGAGTAATTCTCAACGCTGGTATTCTTGAGCCTGTCGCCAGCATTGCCGATACCAAGCTCGCTGACTGGAAGAAGCTTTACGACATCAATGTTTTCTCTCCCTTGTACATGGCCTCTCGTGCCATTCCTTACTTGAGAAATACTCAGGGTCGTGTTGTGTTTGTGTCCAGTGGCGCATCTGTTTCCAATTACCACGGCTGGGGTGCCTACGGCTCTTCAAAAGCCGCCATCAACCATATTGCTTCTTCAATTGCTGACGAAGAGAAAGAGATCTTCGCCGTTTCTATTGCTCCTGGCGTTGTTGACACCAGCATGCAAACTAGAATCAGAGATGAACGTGAGTATTCACACCGAAACCATCAATGCATTTTGCTATTCAGTTACTAACTCATCTATAGACAAGGAGAATATGTCCCAGGTCAACCATGACAAATTTGTCAACCTCAAGTCGTCCGGCAAATTACTTGCTCCTGAAGTTCCTGGCGCCGTTATTGCCAATCTTGCTCTTCGCGGTCAAGGCGACGATATCAATGGTAAATATCTTAGATACAATGACACTATTCTTGACGCATACAAATAGATGTATAAAGTAGCTTTGATCGAATCTTAAGCAAATAGTAACAAAGAATCTTTTTTTATACTGCGTTTATTGCGTTCCTGATTTCGCCTGTAGACTTGCAGGTAAATGTGTGCGTGTACCCTTTCTGCATATTTGTGTACTCCATCTTTGACTTTGTTGACTTGTACACTTTATAAAATTTCATTTTTCTTACTCCTTTCTTCTTGCTACACTACAACTATCGCCATCCACCATGAGCTTCCTTCCTCGTTCTGCGCTTTTTATGCGGGCTTCATCGAACCTTCTGAGATCGTCGCCTCGTCTTTCTGTTGCCCCGTCTCGACTGTTTCACACTT
This sequence comes from Saccharomycotina sp. CBS 16003, assembly GCA_022457085.1. Lineage (NCBI taxonomy): Eukaryota > Fungi > Ascomycota > Saccharomycotina sp. CBS 16003. Next base: position 99,165 of record JAJNCF010000023.1, read on the forward strand.
CATCAAGTTTGCTCACCACCAGGCCTGAAAGTGACAAACCTTCAAGCAACCCGATCCGTGCCAGACCCCAAGACCCCCAACCTTCTCAGGAGGATCTCGAAGCTCAGCGTAAAAAGCACGAGGAAGAGTCCAAGCGTGCAGCTTCTAAAAAACGAACAAACATTCTCGTCATCCTTGTAACTTTAGCTGCTGCCACTACTCTTGGTCGTAAGCTCTTGACAAGTGAAAAGCGTAAGTCATAATATGTACAGACAGAGTTTGACAACAGCGAATGCTAACACTAGGCTGCCCCTGTTTTTCATATTTTCCCCTTTTCTTCTCTTTTGATTTTTATGAATACTTATAGTTCCCGAAGCATCAATTGACTCCAAAATTGTGGCCACCAAACAACCTGCATTTTCTAAAGATGAGGCCACCGTTATTTTTGTTCTGGGAGGACCTGGGTCCGGTAAAGGAACCCAGTGTGCTAAGTTGGTCAAGGATTATGGCTTCACCCACCTGTCTGCCGGAGACCTTTTAAGAGCTGAACAAGCCCGTCCTGGATCCAAGTACGGACAGCTTATTGCTGACTACATCAAGGCAGGCGACATTGTCCCACAAGAGGTTACTTTGGCTTTGCTCGAGCAAGCCATGAAGGAGTCCAAGTCTAAAAGATTTTTGATTGATGGTTTCCCTCGTAAGATGGATCAAGCCATTAAATTTGAAGAAGACGTGAGTTTGAGCTGCTTAATGCTTTAACCGATTTATGCTAACAGTGTATGCTTGATGTTGACAGATTGCGGTTTCTAAATTCACTTTGTTCCTGGATTGCCCTGAAGAAGTTATGGAGAGAAGACTTTTGGAACGCGGAAAGACCAGCGGAAGAACTGATGACAACATTGAGTCTATCAAAAAGAGATTCAAGACTTTTATTGAAACCAGCATGCCTGTTGTTGATCGATTCGAACAGCAAGACCGATTGGTTAAAGTCAACACAGATCAATCTGTCGACGCTGTTTTTGAGGACATCAAGAAGGCTCTTGAGGTATGATAATTCTCTTCTAAATAAAAGTTGTGTGGCTTTCTCAAATGCTAACCTAATACTTTTGATTTAGAAATATGACATCTAGACCAAAAAACAACCCGTTGATACTAGATAGACATCCGAGTTAATAATAGATACTGATGACAATGGTACAGATATAGCTTTGTATAATAAATGTTTTTCCATTGCAACGTCGACTTATCACCCGAAAATCTCCAAAACAACGAATATTAAGTTGACCTCACCGAATTAAAGCCATTCAAGAACACATCCACTAATATTCACAATCTAATTGTAATTCAAACGTTTGCTTTCATCTGCAATTCTTTGAAGGAATCTTGATTGTACTTTCAGAATTGAACACGCATATAAAAATTCATAAGCCAAATTGATTTGTTATTGTTTGAGTCTACTGAGACGTAGCTGAATCTCGGAGTTATGCAGCACGATGAAGCAGAAAAGCCTGCATTGATAAATTCTGTAGCAAGAACAATAGTATTATAAGCTTTTTATTGGTAAGATTGATTTGGGGTAACCCAAAATAATCAATGTAACGTAATTAGATGAGAATACGTTTGATCAAATGACATTTAAGAATAGTTGTATTGTGTGGTAAGGCGGTTGTTTATCTAACCCATCAAGAACAGAAGATTTGAGGAATAGATGAGGAGAAAGTACATCCAGACCAAGTCTTTTTTAAAAGATATATTCATAATATGAACTGTTCCCAGAAAATGTGTTTGTAGTTCGTATAAACTGTGAGCACATACGAGGCATGTACACATCCGTATTGAAATTGTAGGTACTTGGATTTATAGACTGTAGCTCTCAGAAAAACGAGTTTGTAGTTCGTACATAAGCTGTTATGCACATACGAGGCATGTATACACACACAACTTTATTGAAATTGTACTGAGAAACATTTAGACAATCGAAGAAAGGCGGTTAATAAAGGGAGAGTAAAAATATGATTGATTGTGTAGTTGATCACGCATTTAAGCTATGAGATGACTGCATAATTGATCCTGAGGCTGATCCAAATATATTATAGATAAAATGACCTAGAAGATTGCTAAACTGATTCAGTGAATGAATGTGTAATCCGTTAATGTAAATGAAGATTTCAATTGAGTGACCGATTGTGGGAGCAATCGGAAAGCTTGCCGATTGAACAATTAATCAAACAAATGGCTAACAGAATGGCATAGAATCCGCTTGATCTGCAGCTTGTTTTTACACAATTTGAAGCAAAACGTATAAAAACAAAGCAGTCAAGTGGTTTTTTTTTATTATTTTTTTATTATTTTTTTAAGCTGATTGTTACTAAGATCTTCCACGAGGTTAGATGTCAATTTGCTTTCTTCCCCTCGCTCCTTCTCTCTAATCGCCTCATGTGTGTATACCCTTGATTCAAGGTTTAGGCTAGGCCACTAGGGGGTGACCTACTACTTCATGGCCATAGAGCAGATGGTCTAGTCGTAATTGGACATGCGCATTTGAAGACCAAAGGTGCGGTGTAGATGAAATATTGGCAGATTTCTATTTGGCAAGACACAGTCCCGAGCAGTGTTTAGGCTTAGGTATAGTTGTACACAATTCTATTTACACATAGGAGCTTTGCAAAATATCGTATTTCATTTTTTCAACAACATTCTTGATTGCTTCGCTGTTTCGTATACACTGACAGGAATGATGCCTATTTTCAGGTATATTGAAGACTTGACTTCGCAGCCAAAGATACAGGCAGAAACATTCAAGATTTAAATTATAAAATGCTAGTGTTGTAACCTCCTACAGTGACTTGATGGTTTGCTAGTGCTTTTCTTTCGCAATAACGTTTTGAAAACAGTACACAATGATTAAAGCAGTTCCGGTTCAAGATCTGCACAGGTTGATAACATGAAAATATCAATAGACTCAACTCAGTACATTTATATTATTTTAATGTTTTCTTTTCCGCGGAGGAGACCTCCAAAGCAGCTCGCAAGTGTTTACGGACCGTTTGGGATGTATATATTGGTCAATTCTTTCATTGGATCAAGTTTGGACAAGTCTGGTGCTGTTAATTGTCTCTGTTAACACGTTTCTCATGCTTGTATTTTGGAATTCGCTTGCGGGTTCAAATCACTAGCTGATATATATATCTATTTCTCAGCTACACGCATTTTAATTGGCTATATTAGGAGCATATTTTGCGCACTACTTTGTTGGAAACACACTGGATCAACAAGGTTTTCAGATGTCTCAACTCTGAGATTGCTCCTGGTTCTGCGTTTGCTTGAAAATGGTCCGTGAATGTAGGCCAAATCCGAAAGAAACCCTATTTGCATTCATTATCTTCAAATATCCTCAACAGAGTTTAGAGCTATATGTTTACACATCATGTACAGTTATTACAATATTCACAATTGTAAATATTAAAACATTTTATACATTTTACTTTTGTTTGACTAAAAGCAAGTAGCTCTCCGTCGGATAATTTACATATGGCTCCGCCTTGTCTGTACATTCTATGATGCATGCTTATCTACATTTCTGTGGCCGCTCATTGCAAGTGCGTGTGTGCTTTTGAGTGCAGATACTAGTTTCGGACAGCCCGTAAGCAGCTACTTACATATGTTTAAGATGATTGAAGCAAGTTGAAGCAGCTAGTTTCCCGGTTTCCGAGCAGTCTGAAACCCATTATGAATTGCAGTGACCAACGCGTGGTAAACAATGTCAAAAAACAAATTAATAATAATGGCTTTTCTATCGCGATTTGGTTGATCTAGATTGGAAAGACTTTGGGAACTCTTTTCTCCACACTGTGTCGGCATCTTTGGAACCTGGAAATTGTAGTCATAGTAGAAAAATATTGTTTAAGAACTCGAAGCAGTAAACAAGTGATTAAATTGTACAAAAGATTCTTGACAATGTGTAGTTGGGAATGGTATCATACTACAGATTTATGGAAACTCACTGTGATCCAAAATCGTGGTACTGATGTCTGACATGTACACATTTAAATGCAAATTTTAGCTAAAATATGATTGCAATCCAAATTAAGCTTTTTTAAAATCAATCAATTGTAGTTGATTGTTGATTGTGCTCATTCGTTCGAATTAGGCAAGGTGTGATATCCACAGTTTGATCGTGAGAGCACACAGAATGTATCCATATCCGAAAACAGATTTGTTCTTTGATCCAACCAAAGATTTGGACTCCATTAAACTTCAACTATGCAGTGTAATGTATATTAAAGATTCTATCCAAATCATCATTATAAGAGCATACTATTTGATGCACTCTCTTTGATTAATAGAAGGCTAGAAAGAAATGAACATGTATTTGTGAAAAGAAAAACAAAGAATCCTTGTGGATAGGCCTCATGTATGTATTATTGATCGGTTAAACGAGTGCTTCACGCTTAACAACAAGTACATTGATTATAGAATATTTGATCCATCTTCAGCAATACACCAGTCCTTTGATACAGGCGCCAAAAACTTGAATCATGTGTGGTTGAACGAGGAAAAGCAAAAAAATCTAGTATAAAAAAACAAAACAAAAACAAAAATAACCCCCACTATAGGCTTACTTTCATTCACCGTTATTGGTGTTGTTATCATTAGGCCTCAAGCAGTTGATTCCTTTGGATCATTGTATTGGAGACATAAAAATGGGATGGGCGTGTAAGGCGTTGCCATTAGGATGCTAAGTGGTAATGCACAGACAAGCCGATAAGTTTAGCGGTGGTTATCCATTAGATGGCTGCTACTTCTTCGGAGTCTGTAACGCTTTAGGAAAAAGACATAAAAACTAACAACAAACAACATAAGTCTCTGGAACTACACACCCCTTTTACTTGAAAAAATACTTGAGACTGCTGGTATAATAATCAGCAATATGATTAATACCCTCTAATGGAATTATTACATTTTTCAAGATATCTGCTTGGTGCATCAGTGGAACCCATAACTTTAAACGAGAAGATTGTTTGATAGATACTACATACGGTACCACGTAAGTTTGCTTTACGATATTACGCCGAAATGTTTTTACTAGCCATACTATTGTTTTTGTTTTTGTTTTTCTATTATTCAATTGCCAAAAAATAAAATATATAGCAGTAAGGAATGCTCAGTAATCTTAGCAGAAATCGCTTTGTGTACGCTTGAGCTAAGCAAGTTATATTGATAATTAATGGTCAAATGATAAATGTTATATACTGGCTTTAGGCCTAACTGGAAATTCATCAGTTTCTGACTTTTTTCTAGTATTAGATCTTGTGAATGGTTTACAGACCAAAGGTGCTTGGTTTTTCATCATACAAGAAAAGCTTTTTGTTGAAGTGTGCTGTATGTTGAGACGAAAAATTTTGCGCTTATAGTATAAAGTCTCTAGGATGTTATTCGAAAAATTATGCTACACTTACAATTAAATTCTATTGAACAAATCTGGTTGCAGGGTTTGTAAACCTTTTGACTGAACCCACCAAGTGCTTTAGAGACTTGTGCTAACCCTCTTTATGAGCCTATTTGAATGAAATATCAATCTATTACATGACTGCTTGTGACCAGGGCGTTCTCAAAAAGCAAATTAGTGTTTTTCTGGCTAAAACCTATAAAATACGTGATTTATATCAACTGCATTCTATCGCATTTGAGCAAAGTACGTTTGCGTGTACCTTCCTTAAAATTTTGACTACAAATTTGTCATCGAATGGTGTGCATTATCATCAAACTATAGAAATACATACAGTCGCAATATGGTTAGTCATATAGCGATCAATAATCATTACGACATTATCAATCTCTTCCAGTATTTATACACAATCCAGCTAACTGTACATTTCTGCACACTCACTATATAGGTTCCCATAAAGATCTACTGAGCGTGAATAAATTTACCGTAAGCTGTATTTTAATTTGGAGAATATTCAAAATATACCAGACTTACAACTCATGAAAGACAGAAAGAAAGAATTGCCAACGAAGGGTCATGGTACAATTGGGTTAATTATGATAAGAAAATAATTCAAAGGTGTTCAAACCCTAATTAAGAATCATTGATACCAAAATCTTAGCCCAAAAGGTTGTAACAAATAACTTTGTTTTTGGGCTTTAGCTTGTGTATGTAGTACTTCTGAAGGTTGCTGTATTTTATTTGCTTTTGAAGGTACACCAACTCGTGCTCCAGCTAATACTGGCGGGTTTGCAAATAGTTTATTTGCCATTTTTGTGAGTTGTATCGACTTCACCTTTCTCAACGTTTAGAGCTTGCAGCTAATGCCGTTAAACACTATATGAAGGTTGTATCCACGTTTGCAGTGACCTCGTTTACAAGTTAAGAGATTCTCAAGCAAATGAGTAAACTAGCCAACAAGTCACAAAAACCATTAATCTTGACAGCTACATCATCAGAGTGAATGATAAATAGACTTCTAACTACTATGATTTTTGATGTATCTATGACACAATCTTCATAGCCTCATTTAATAACCATTGTTAATATATAAAGAGATTGATTTTCAATTCCACTTAACTCAAGCCCAAACCGCAGTTACAGCTTCAAAGCTTCTATATAATCAATAAAGTTTCCGACTAATGATTCTTCACGGCGTTGATTCTCTCAGATAGTAAATTCGAATCTATGTATAGCTCAAGTAGCAACGTTCAATGATTGTAAATTTACAGCGGATCTCAAATACATACACTTGGGTACAGAGAGCTTTCGATAATTTTCTACATTATCGGGTATGTGAAAGAATAATCTTATTTTCTCCAAGTTTACTGACAAAATACCAAACGTAGGCTTGTCAGGCGTTCACAATGTTAAAAAATATTGTGAATATCTGCATAGGATTGTGCCTCTCGATTCTACATACGTATAGACAGAAAGATCAATAGACATACATGCTGCTTTTTCGAGGTATATGTAACCAATCTGTGATAACTGTGTAGGCATTCAAACTAAAATTGCTCTTATTTCTTGTATCTCCATTCTCCTTGAACATTTATAAATCACTTGAGACGTATTTACCAACATCCTGCTGCTAATGTACTGCTAGTAACGCGAATATTTATGACTAGAAATCAAACAAAAATAGTTTACAGTGGAAACAATTTTACTGAAATGTACACGGCGATCAAACACGTTTGGCATCCAGTGGTATCAGGTCTGCAGATATGACACCAATTGTACTTGCAATTGAAGTAGTGTAGCTTTTGTGAATTCGGAATCTAAATCATTTAAACCGCTTTTGCAAGCGCTTAATGCATGCAAGTACCGATTCAACTGTCTGTTGTTTACCATTATTCGTAGAATTTAATTTTGGTTTTGGAGATACGATGAGATAAAAAACCAAACTGCGCACATTAAAAGCCATTAATTGTTAAGTATATTTTTGAAAAATAGACGCTTGTTGTTCAATGATATACATTTGTTTTGGTAGTTTGATCATTTTTTCTGCAATTAATCATATTATTATATTATTATATTATTGTTACTTGAATTCTATTGCCCAGATTTGATCGTAGTTCTAGCCAGTTCAGTTTAATTTATCAAATACTTCATGGCTCTTTTGACTGCTGATTTTTTGCATTTTTTGATTTCCCAATAGTCTTGAGTTTTTGTTAATCCATCTTTACTGTCACTTGTGATTGATATCTTGCTAGTATTGTCGGTAGAATTTAGAAACATGAAATATCTATTCAAGTAACTTTGAATTTTCAGTGGCTGTTTTTTAAATTAATCTAAGAATTTTTCAATACATTATACACTTTTCACTCTAGCTTTTAACTTTTAATCCTCATCTACAACCATTGGGCTCATTAGCGTTTCTCATCTATTTTCACTTTTTTCATGCATTGGCTGGAGCAAGTATTATGCTAAAGTTGAATATCAGAAATCAACATAAAATCTTTTTCAGACTAGATGAGTATTCAAAAAATAGGTTTGTTCAAACTAAGTCAATAAAAAAAGCAGGAAAAGAATGACATTCACACATTTAGAAATAATATTATGCTAAAAAGACAGAATTTTAGAGCCCATTGTGTCTTTGTTTTTCTCAGCGTTTCAATTTAGCTTTGATGCTGATTCTAACTCTGCCTTGATTTTCTTCATATTCATAGTTTTTAGTACAAGCCATTTGGCTTTTTGAATACGACTTTACGGAATTCTTTCTCCAATTATGTTGTCTTCAAAAAGCAGGTAAAGAAAAAACTTTGGGAATAAGCAAAAAGATCTTGAATAAAAGCCAGAAAGCTTAAAATTGTGGGACTATTATGAACTTTTGTGCAATACACATTTCAGTGAACCCAATAAAATAATAGCTATTATCTCATATATTCAAAAAAGAATTTAAACGGTATCAACTACATTTCCAAAGTCCTAAATCACCTCAGCTACATCCCTCATATAGTTAGAATTCACTGCTAGCATTATAAGAAATTTACAAATATCAGTTACTTGTATCAGGAAGCAAAAGCTAAAGCAGTTGTAAATGTTGGTACAGATGCACTGGGCCGGCAGATTTTGACTGTAATAGAGAAAGCGAACTAATCGGACTCTGTCAAAATTTGTTTTCACACAAAGGCATCACAAAATGAAAAATCAATTTCACATTAGTGAGGTATTTGAAAAATTTACGATACAATATTATAAATAACAAGATCTTATTTATAGCTGCAAAAATGATCTTTTTACTCATTGGCTAACACTACAGCTTGTTGTAACTACCAGTGTATTGTCTTCAGCGTCTAAAGTACTTTTTGTCAAATGTTGACAAAACATCCTGATAGAATTTGGCACAATTTTTAATTTTTTAATTTGCAATATTTTTTCATTTCAATTCGAAGCTTTCAATTTACTACATTATTTTGTTGAAGGCTTTGGTTCACTTGACTCACCTAAATTCACACTTTAGTTGGTGATTTTTCAATCAGCCCTCCAACTTTTCTGTCCCAGAGTTTTGCGTTCGTGTATAATTTACGATATAAAACCCAATTAGCTAATGTCAGTTACCCATGATAAACACACTTTCGCACAATAGTAGTGATTTAAACATTTTGAATGTATTTGTCTGAATGGATATGGAATTTACCACCAGCATCAACATCAGTGAGCACCAAGCGTGTATCGGGTACAAGTTGGGAAATCAGCATGTGTATTGAATGGCCAAATATTAAGCAAAACCCCCCTTCTCTTTTCGTCAAGTATGTAGCTCTCTTTATTCTTTTTCTATCTATTTGACGAAACAAATTTTCGAAATTAGGTGAAGGTTTGTTGAAGCTCCGGTCAGTACCAACGCGATAGAACTAACACCCGTCTTTACGCTTACTACCTCGACTGTGTTGTGTATGCTGTTTGAAAAGCAGTTGTAGGACAATAACCTCAAATGTTGCCTATCCATATTTTTGAACTGGTGTAGTTACACGGGTACATCAGCAGATGAATCGATTAAAGTTTTTGCCTGTTGAGGACCGGGTTAGGACTGCATATGTGATATGTAGACCTAAAGGTACGCCGATGTTTCCCCACTGTTCCAGTAACATCACCTCTTACGTAATGATCTCTACACGTATAGGATACATTTCAAGTACATACTCATCTGCACAAGCGTTGTCAGCAGCTAAGCAGTCTCAGTATAAGCTGTTACAAGCGTGAACAGAACCGTGTGATGCATATGAATCAAGACCTTTGCGTACATTTGTTTAAACAATTGATACGCCGAAGTCTTGTTGCAAAACTTGTGATGTACGCTTTTGTTGTTACCAATTAAGTGGATCCAAGTACTAACACTGGAAAGTCAAACCCACAAACAAAATCACATTGAGCAAGTCTTTACTCAATTTCACATGATACAGTGTTGAACTAAAATTTTATTGACAAAAATCTGGACACATGTTTGCAAATAGGTCTATCTTTGAAAGGAACACAAAATTAGTTCATGCGCTTAATCTTCAATAAATTGTCTAGCTTATAGTACTACACTACGAGGGCCCTAAACTTCTTGTGTATAGTTGAGCCAAACTGTTTTTGAAACAGCCTGCTTAAACTAAAATCCCATGAATCAAAATTTGTAGGGCTTTTAGCAGAAAGTTTGTACAGCGTATCAGTATAATGTGCAAGAGAGGTTAGTTGAGTACGGTCTAGGAATGTTGTTCAAAATCATCACAAGTCGCTACTATTCGAGTTTTGAAAAAAACAATGAAAAACATCAATCAGTGGTAATCTAAATTTTAACATGCCGTTCCAAGTATCCCTAGTAATTCCGTTAGATTGCACAAAGAACTAAAGCCTTCAAAAGCATATATTGCACAAAAATTTAAAACCGATTGTATATGATTGCAATTTAATGATCATCAATATTCGTTAAACGCCAACTTGTTTCTACACTACAAAATTTTTTGATACTTTTTTTTTATCTTTAGATACACATTTGCTGTATGAAAGGTGTCTATACGCCACCTTGTCACTGAATTTAGAAACTTGAATATACGCTCGATTTTTCATGACCATACAAAGTATTAAGTTTGTATTTGAGCTATTGTGACAGGTCTAGTAAAGTAAAAAAAATAAAATATTCTAAATTTTGTACTAAGTAATTTAAACCCTCCCAAAATATAGCAGATATTTCTTGATATTTTACCTGAGCAGACCACCACTTTTTTCAAGTATTCTTTGATATTCTATCTTTGGGGTTTTCAGGAATTTCATCTACTTCTTCAGATTTTCCAAACTTGTGATTGATTTAAATCTGGTCTTGATTCAATGAGACTTTGAGAATGTTACATTAAAACAGGTACACAACGCGCTACCTGGTGGAAATGGCTTTGCTTATTCAATGTTACAGCAAAACAATTCTGTGTTGACTCGTTTCAGCTTGATTGTAATACCCTACCTTATCGTTCATCATGGTACTGGATATGAAATGCAGCTATTACTACAATAACACTTACACAGGGGCAGGATTGAAGCTTAGCAACAGACACTTGACAATATCAACACAGAAAAAAATGCAAGAAATCACGATATAATAACTACCAATGCTGTGAATACTTCATTTACAGATACAAACACTTTAAGCCCATAGAATTATCAACTCTAGGCTCAATCTGCAAGGTTCTTGAGGAATCAAATTTGTCTGAATAGATTTAAAGACCTTTTTGAAGTTGGATGGTGGTTAAATTGGATAACACATTGTGGTTTTGAATGTAGATTCATCTACACATTTTATCAGCTTGTTAGATATTTGCAGATTTGAGTTTGCTACCTGAACTCAGCTGGTAAAATAACGGTCAATATCTTTCAATCGATCATTGAGTTTTGAGTTAAAATTAAGCGACAACTCTACAGGAAGCTTTGAAGCTACGTCTCTTTATGTTGCTTAAACAAACTCACATATATACATATCAGAAATTACATTGCCCAACAATATCTGATGATATCCCTATTACATTTTGTGATGGTATTAGCAAGTGTCAGCTACGTATCAGTAGCCTGGTATAGTTTCATGATTGCTTCCAAAAATATATATCTACAAAGATTAATAATGAGCCAATATCAAGTTGAAGTCTAGCACATTCAGTTGCAAAATATTATGAGCTTGTAAAACTTTGACTTTAATACTTCTTGAAGGCTATACCAAAAAGCCGATGTTATTGAATAACGAGGATTTAGCAAGAAGCTTACACACTTTTTGATGCATTAGTATACCACAGAAGCTAGATTTGAAATGCATCGATATAGACACATTAAAACTGTTGGGTAAAGATTTTGCTTCAACATTAATCTCTACTATATTGATTTACCTTGAACGCCTACAAGAAATATTTGTTTTGTATCTTATTCAGTTTCGAGTTTCATTAGAGTACAATCTGTTCGGCGCCCGAAGCTTCTCACAAGAACTCTGAGGACTTCTGATTACTTTGAGTATAATGCAAATGTAAAAGCAGATGGTTGTAATTTGAATGAACTTATTTTCAGCAGGGTAGAGCAGACAAAGTGTGTGACATAAATTGATCAGAAGACTCACAATAATGATTGCAACTTCTCAAGCTCATTGAAAAACAAACACTTTTCGTAGGGTAAGCAAACTTACATCTTTAATAAACAACAAATTCAGACTTAAAAGTGCTGAAAAAATAACCTGAAAACTTGTATCTGACATTGAAGTGAATTTTTTATTTTGAGCTACGCCAAATGCGCACTATTCGATTTGCAAAGCAGCCCGTGTTTTTGAACGCTAAACAGTTTATATATTGCTCATTTCCTTTTGATAGACCAAATGCAATCCACATATACACTACAGGTGTGTACACTTCATAAAGCTCAGGCTGTAAAGCATATTATTATTGAGCCCCTTACCGATAATTAATGATAGATTGCTCTTGGATTGTTTGGCTTTGAAATTTTTGGGAATGAAAGCATTCATTTGTGTACTGATGTATGTACAAGTCTGAAGCCCCTTCAATATTTGTAATTGTGCACCTGAATAACAGCTATTGGTTTGTCAGAAATTGGAGAACAGACCTTTTACTAGTGAGACATGTTCATATCGAACCCGTTTTAGATTAAATTGCGCCAATAATTGTATACACACATACATCTCAGCTGTTCCAAACATACACTCGACTTCAACTTCATGGGTTACGGGGCCGTTGCAAAACTTTATTTTGGATAAAATTTCTTTTTTGTAATAAAGACACACATTTCTTTTTCAGTTCAAGTCTAGAACCTCTTTTGGTCTATGGGCACCCATTTTTAAACCTTAAGCCTTAGGAAGACTTCACCAGAACATGAAATAAATGCTATCATTGAGCATTGTCACAAATTAGCAAAAATATTATATTACCGTGAAGAAATGAATTTTACTCATGCTGATATATTTTGAAATTGATTGGATATCTTCTTCTCCCTTTCGACTACACTACACTCCTGATCAAAAGCCATGGGTCAAGGCGACTTCGACGGATTGTCATTTCTATCAGACTCTTGTCAAGTGTGGTAGCATCCTTTTAACCAAATACTTCAGATTTTGTCTTTTTAAAAGCTAATCCTTGTGCATTTTTTAGTGATTGAAGCTAGTGGACCGTATTGCTAGAGCTGCTATTCAGACATTCTCAAAAGACGCGTTCACAATTGCAGAAACGGAATGGTGTTGCTGTTCTTTTTTAGGTTGACTTATCTAGTGTGCGGTACAATATCGTGGCCTTTAAGAATGACGTCTGTGAGTATCATTTTCATTCAGAAACAAGATCTAAAATCATGCGTTTGATTCAAACAAAAGGGGAAGCGCAAAAGCTGAATTGATAGAGCGTCATGAGCCAAGTTTAGCATTTTATAGAAACGAGGCAGTCAATACTGAAAGACTTTTGATTAATGATGGAAGTCGTCTGATTAATTCACTGCTCTAATTAATTACTGGCTGTCCACAGACTCAAATACAAGTACTTCATATCTGACAAAAGGGATTCTCAAGACTTCTCTATTACAATACTGACATAACAAAAGCAGGCTGTGTTTGAAGCTCAAATCAGCTTCGGAACATGTAGCAAAACTTCAGAATTTGGCCAAAATAACACTGAATTAACATCTTTTGGTGAGCGTTTCGGCGTTTGGCTAATATGTGTTCAAGGTCAATTTATCGTAATGAGTATTGTTTGATAATTGGATGGTTGTTTTGTTTACAAGCGTCTCTAAACAGACCATAGCATTGAACTAGACAAGGATTTTTCCAAGCTACTCACAGTTGCTATTTGTATATATTCAAAACACCAGGACAATCCTGGTGTAATACTATTTGATCTGGTATACCTATATTGCAAAGTTGTCAGAATGATTGCCATGCATAGTTTTGATCACAATAGATTACAAAAGTTGTTAGGCATGCCAGCCTAAGCATAAACTTCCATGTTCTCAATCTCTGGTACGCGTTTCCTTAACACAAGTGGACTCAAGATTAATGTATTTGTCAACTCAATTCAGTTTGATACAAAGTGTCGTGGTGTGGTGCTTGTGAGGTTTCAACTCGTATCAATCTAGTATTAAATTTGCTAAAAAAATCTTTTATACTGAAAATGCTGAGGAAAAAGTCTAATTACACTCAATACGCACGAGTTGGTGTCAAATAAAACTGCTTGATTTATGAATGTAAAGTATATGTTATACGATCAATTGGCGTTGCCTGTGATTCTTTGGATAAAACATGTGGAATTTGGTATGGAAATATACTTGGAAAAGCAAGAAGAAAAAAGTCCAGTAGTCAAAAAATAACTATTTAAATTTTGTGACTTCCCAACATCACTTTTTTCTATTCTTACACCACTTTGAAGAATAATCTTGTTCATATCTAGATATATTGCAAGGCATTAGAAAGATCTATTCGGGATGATACAAAGCTAATAAGTGGTATCGCTAAGTTGCGAGGTTGGCCAGCTCAAAATGTACACACAGACCAGATTCTGTTGATACACACCATGCAATTCAGATGACCCCTTTTCATGTCTTTTAATATTAACGACTTTCAAGATGCACATTGGCATATTATGTGTACAAGTTAGTCAGTTCTAATAGGTTTGGCATGTTCAGAAAGCCATAGGACGCCTCTGAAACACGAAGAGATGAAGATAGCGTTGCAATATGGCCTATAAAATGAAGTTGATGGAAGTTGAATGTTCTACAACCCGTATGTCATGAAGCACAGCTAAACTTTGCTTCAATGTAATACATATCAGTTGTGTCTCGGGTCAATCTACTTTCGTGCAAAGTCACTAATTCTATCGTCGAGCATGGCTCTCTGCTCACGCGTTTTGAATCATGGGCTGTTTCTCAACACGTTCAACATCGCAGCTTAAGAGTTTTTGTAACGAGAAAGCGATACTCAGGGGTTCCGCTATTTAAAGTAGCCGTAGTGAATACGGTACTCACTTCTGGTTCACCGTTCTTTACATGTTCAAGGATTCTGGTTCAAAAGCAACAATGAAAACGGATTGGCTTTGTTTTCAACGCATGGACATTGCGATTACTCCTACCCCTCACTTTTTTGGTTGGGCTCTGCTACAGCTGCCCATCCAGGCTATGTGAATGAAGCGGTTCTCTACTCATGATTCTCGTGAGAAAATTATGAGCCCCCAGTGATACGAGCCTCCTAATAAAATTAGCTCATATTTCTTCCAAAAGGAAGAAAACAAGGGAGGCTGTATGTTCGCAAACGACTGCCATGTGCCGCAAGTGGTCTTGTACCTCCCGCGGCTCATGGCTTTGTGAGTCTGTTCGTTTTCTGTATGCTCCGGTTCAAAATTTCATTGGCTTAAATTCTACTGTTCTCAAACTCTATAGCGCTTTAACCTATTACAGTGGCTGAGGCTTTTCCAATTTCCTCCTTAGTCATGGACACCGCATAGCAGATGCGTCAGTACAGACCTGTAAACATTTACATGAGAATGATGACGAAGCTCCCACCAGTGTTGTATACCAAATACAAGTACGCTTCAACCTGGGCAGCTTCATTGCAAATGTGTTTTGTTCGCAGTGAAATTTATGTGCTCTCTTCTTGCAGCTCAAACCCAGGCCATGGCTCTTTTGTTTTATTACTAATTGAGTCAGGCTTCATCGGTTGGGTACGTCTGCCGGCTTGGGACATAAGCAGAAAATTATCAAAAGACGACAGCTTCGATTCGTGATCTCTACTTTTAAACGCAGAAAAACTCAATTCTCGACTACAAAAAACTCTCATCATAGTAGAGTTTTCTGTTCTTCATACAACTGAAACATTACATGTTGCTCCACTACTTTGGAGCTTCATGTTTTCTGGAATGCGTGGAGAATGCGGCACGACGCATATTAGTCATCTGCTCTATGTCTGAACGTGTGTATACGGCTAGGGAAATGCTTTGATCACTTGGCAGTACAAACAATAGGCCAAATTTTTTCATTCAAGGCTTTTGAGATGTACAACTATAAACATGATAAAGACATGTTACATACTCTGGATATTCGTGATATTAGAGACGCCAGTGTGTTTGCTCAATTTTCTGCGAGATTCTAAAGTGCGCCTTGATTTGAAGGCCAGCAGCATATTTCCAATGTTTGTTATATCTATGAGATATGAGAATGTTAAATGGGCAGATTTAACATTTCAAAAGTAACAAAGACAGCATCTAGGCTCTACATCTCTACTTCAGATCGAACAAAACGGCACCTACTTTAGCGAAACGTCTGAACATACTAGGCTGCCAATTATTAGACTTCAAACCATGATATGCGTCATCACCAATCACATAGTTTCAAGTGTCGAAGACAACTCTCCTATTTTTCAAATGGTATTTGTCTCGATCACACGTTAGATACTGTTCAGAGAATGCTTACCAATCGCATAGGTAAACACTGAAGCATCTACAGTTATAAGTGAATTTTTGCATTTTCATTTTAAAGGTTCACATACAAATCTAGTAGTACATTTGTACAAAAACTTTTATAGTGATCCCAAAAAATGTCGAGACAAAAGTCATACAAAACTCTCGAAGGATTTGTATGAAAATCCTTTAATGAGAATGCAAAAATTTACATATCGCTGTACACCTGTTCTTAACACATTTAGAGTCGGGGTTTCCAAAATCCGTCCTATTGTATTGATGGTAGATGGACACCCATGAAATAAAAATATTTTAAAAAATATCTTAAACGGAGAATGCTACGGTGGGCTGTAGCTACACATTCAGAAAGAAAGCTGATAAATCGAGTACTTTTGATGATAAGCTGTAAACAGCTGATAGATGTGCTGCTTTTGATTTCAAGGCATCAATGATGTACATTTGATGCATTGATATCGTTCGAGTTTTGCTCTATGGTGTTGTGATACAAATTTGACAAACGCTGTACACATTTTTGGGAAGTTGTTTCCACAGTTTTGGTTGAGTAACAAGATAAAACTCAGTGAATCAACTGTTCAGCAGGCGAGATCAGAAAAATGGAACGTTTCAAGTCAGTTTTTGTCTTTTCATAGTTACATACAGTCAATACTATCAAACCGAAACTGGTAGCTAGGAGCGGTCAAGGCAAAACGTTAATTCATGTCATCATGTAAATGGGGAATGAGCACAAAGAGGTACGGCTCTGGTAAAGGCGGTTATATAACCGTTTTTGCCATAACTCACGTAAAGGACAAAGGTAGATTGTATGACTACGTATTTACCTTAAAACAGAGACTGATAGTCGAAGTTAGCTGCAACGATGGGCATCATAAGCAAAAAAAATATCATGAAGCTTCGAGAAAAGCTGCTGAATCACGTCTAAATTCCTCAATGCACAATATATTGGCTAGCAACGATTGTAGTTTAGGAAACGATACATTACACATTTGAAGATGTCAATTACAAAGAAAAAAGCTGATTGCATTGACATGTGTAAGGAGCATTTTGAGCATGAAATGATCAATTTAACTCTAAATTCATCATATCTGGTATACAATACAAATCAATTTGCTGCGAAGCAATGTAAATTTGCTCATTCTTCTTTGCTCGACATTCCGGCCCCTCCGATCATCAATTGCTGCTCTGTGTGACCATCTTGAACAATTTTGTAGAACTTTTGAATAGTCTGTCAAGAGGTCTACCAAAATGTGCTTATAGGTGAAATGGTGTGTAGACATTCCACTTCGGTTGCTTTTAATAAAGTGGTTCTAAATTCCCGCTACTTGCAATATTGCAGCAGATTATACGATGGTGGTTCACAAGTACTCAAAACTAATCAGTGTCAGCAATTCAAAAAAAATATCATTGAGATTGAATACAGAGCCAGTTTCAGCTGTTTTAACAAAAGCACATTACATTTCCATAAGCATGTTAATTCTTTTATGATTTCTTTGCATTAGGGGGGCACATCACAATATGACTGCTTGCTAGTCTTTTGCCAAATGAGTTTCTCATCATCAACATTCTACAAGGCATATCAATTTCTGCAGATTTAGCTTCGTTTATAACAGCCTTATTTAGCTGAAAATATCACCATGCTACTTTTTTGTATACTCTGATTTCAATCTCAAACATGTCAGATTGTTCTCTACGGAATTTGTGACGTGAATCATTGTAGTTGTTTGTTATTTTGATGCAGGAACCATGAGATTTAGAACTTTTAGAACCCTTTGACCGATCCAGAGCAAAAAGTGTTTATGAGTTTCCTAGAAAATTTGACGATATTCACAAATTGACAAAATACAAAACAAACTGGATATTATGATGTGTCGATCAGTGCAAGCTCGATCGTTAAAAGTGCTAGTCATATGACAACAAAAGCTTCGGAAAAAACCAAAAAGTTGAATTTTTGATTGACTTGCTTCAGTTATTCGAGGTTGTGAATTCATGAATAGCTTTCTGATACAAAGTTTAGGCATGTAAATGTTGAAATACAGATTTACAGGTAACAGTTCTGTTTTCAGCAAAAAAAATACTTGCAAAAAACAAATTTGGTGTATAATGGTATTAAAACCTATGAAGAGGTTCTTGCAATGACCCAATATTATCTATACATCAGTTGTGATGCAAACTACAAAGTACTGACCCCTCAGCTCAAATCCCAATACTGACTCCATTTTGCACCATTTGATGCGTGCGTACTTTCAGAAACAACCAGTTGATAACTAGTGTTTTTCCAGTCTTTTTTGCTTGATTAATACTTTTTGAGACTCTATCTGTGGTCTTTGCAAAATCCAAATTTATCGCTGGAAACATTGTGGTGGTTAGAGTTACTGCCCTGATATCCCAAGAAGACAGCTTAAAAAATACAGTCCAGCTAAAAATACCAGCTGTTTCCAACAGTACGCGCGCTCTTAAATATGGCATAATTAGCGAAATGTTTGAAAGTATGATTCCCGTCATGTGCAGTATGGGTTTGAACTACAAAACGATACAATGTCTATGCGCCTAAATAATTACAAGCTGTAGCTGTAGCTGTAGCACTCTCTCAGTTACTTTAAAGATTGTGTACACATAAACACAGTGGATCGAAATTTGTGATCCGCGTTTGCTGATGAACTGTACACATTTGAAAAACGTTTTCAGCATGAACTTAATGAGAACATAAATTAGCATGATAGTTGGTACACAAGGTCATTGATTGCAATGACCAAGATCGCATAGGCAGCAAATCTCTATTCTGTTCCTGGCGACTGTGTTACACTTTGACTTTTTGTTGAGCTAGCAGATTTGCTTAAAAACACAAATCCGATCAGTTCATTTTGGTAAAATTATGTGTATAAGCAAATGTATACCGGTGAGTAGGCAGACAACACATTATAATATTTGAATTTATTCTGCAACTGAGTCACACTCTACTTTTTTGTCATTTGAACTCATTACACTTACTTATCAAAAAAAGACCCTTATAAATCTTCACAGCTCCTATCAATAGTGTATCCTTTCAAATAGTGTAGGCTCAAGGTCCTATACTTCGATATGATACTATTGATAGTGGACTGCAAAAACTTGTATGATTCTTATGTAAATATATTTTTTGGCGTTTCAACAATAGTTGCACATGCTGAAACGCCAGTTCTACAAAACAAAGCACATTATTTTTCAAATAAACATTCTGTACACTCCACACTCAAAGTTGATACTATGGAAATGTACATACAGTGGTGTATAAATTTGTGATCGGTACTCGTTTTTACAAAGGCTTGAATGGGACTCATATGCATATATTGCATTGTGCATAATTTTGTATGGTGAAACTTGCGTCAAAATGCAAGACTACATGCCAGTCAACTTTTTTGGGACTTTTGTGAAGAAAAAAGCAGTGATAAAAACAAATTTCAAGGCTTCTAAACGGCTACTTTCTCCCAAAAAAGGTATAAAATCCCAGAGTACCGATCACAAATTTATACACCACTGTACAGTCAGTTGGGATGTTGCCATTTACATCTCGAGCTCAGCAGATCGGCAAATATAAAGAATACGATTATGTAAGACCACAGTACTTAACGGTTGTCAACGGTAACCTTCTATATCATTTTGTGTTACAGTTACCGAATATACAATTTTAGAAACTTTTGGGTCCAAAAGTCAACTTTTATTCAGTATTTGCGACGTTTGTTTTTGTATCCTTCCATGATGTGTACTAAAAAGTGACTAAAACATTAAAAGTGCATTTCAACAAGCGTTTTGATTAGCGTTTGCTGTGCTAACATCTTACCGAGGCGTTAATCAAACTCTGGATACGGTTTTAGAATATAATATTGTGGCTTTTTTTTACTCGTTCAATAACACTGACTTGGAAGCTGCATTGTTGAGAAGATCAAATTGTAATGTATGCTTGACAAATACTATCCTAAAAGACATTTCGCAATCAGTCACAGAAAAATCTTACCGCCTTTACAAACCAATGGATATCAAATTAGAAGAAACACTTTCACAAACGTAGCATAGCTATCAGTCAGTTATTTTCTCTACCTTCTAACATACCGGCTTTTGTAACCTGCTTGTTGTTTCATTTCATCACCATTCATTCAGTCTTCTGGATGAGTTGGACTACCTAGTATCTGTTCAGATACTCATGATCTATTGCTTTCTAAAACTCTATTGATTCATTCTATCGACATTCCACACTTTAAATACATTGCACATAGCACTGCCACCTTCTCATTATTCTCTTACTTTCCACCCTTCTTTGTATACACAATACAATGGCTTCTACATTTAAATTCGTGATTTTACAGAATAGATCAGACCCACATTACTCCACTCCAATACATGTGTTCATAGTTGTGTTTTTATAAAGGCATTGGATTAAGTTGCTCATATCCAGTAAACAAAACACATATTTTAATAAGACAGAACAATGTACTTCAACGCTGATTGATCAATGCCATGTAACTGCAACTCCGCTTAAACACAACTCTAATAGTCTTCAAGAAATTGTCTTCCCGTTGAATATAAATCACATGTATTAAGAAAACAGTAAAAAATGTGCTCATTTTATGATTGCTAACATTCAATACATTTTTTTTTGCTAAAAATGTAAATTCGCGATTTCGATCGGTATTTTGTCGAGTCATCCTGAAACCTTACTCAGTTGTGGAATATGCCTGAGGTCGTTCACCTGCTGAAAAGTTATTTTGAAAGTGGGGTAGCTCATGGGATTGATAATTTACTTGACATTTGAGTAAAAACTATGGCTTCAAAATCTTTCAGTGGCCTGCCTGCCTGCGCAGTCTTGCAACCTAAATTTACAATAGTCAACTTCACTGTCTGTATATTAAAACTGAGTATTTAGAAAAACCAAAAATCTTTTCTTGCCAAGATCGGTCAAAGATTCTTTTCCTATTTGTAAAAAGTTTGGTGAAATAAATACTGAACGATTTCAAGCAGTATCTGTCGCCTATGGTGACCCGATAGAATCGCCTTCATTTTGTGTCTAAAAAAGCATATCGGACTTGAGTAAAAGCTAGATACAAGCGCAACTTCAATTATCATCCCAGCACTTGAACTTAATGGGAAATAATGATTTTAAAAGAATTGCAAAATCGATCTCCAAGCAAATGTTCGATAATATGGTGTGGATAAAACAGTGTTACAGCAGATTATTTTGTTGAATTGAGAGTCATACACCATCATTAACTTATTACCGCTCTCAAAGTTTTAAGAGATTCAAACGCAATGTTGTATCGACTTGACTCTTTTGTCTTCTGTAGATACATTTGGGTGTACATATAGCTACTGGCTTCATTCAAGTAAGAATCTAATCACTTAAAACACAGAATTATAAAACGAATCTTTATAGCTTTGTGTACACAACACGTATAAATCAAACCATCAAAATAGATAGTTGATTTTGAGACGACTATCTGTTAGTGTAAATAAAGTCATATTTAACCAAGTCGTGGATCTGGAAAAGGGCAGGCTAGGAGCTCTCAGACGGTACAATGGAAACAACGAACAATGTTCACATGTTCAGTTGAGGCACAGGTAAACTGACTAGTCTCTAATGTGTGATCCAAACCTTTGCCATTGTCAAAAAGTCATCGTTTATCGGCAGCTTCTTGTAACAAGCTTCAAGTTGACGTGAAATTGGAATAGAACTAAGTTTCACTCAGTTGTTGAAATCTTCTCAGAAACCATGAAAATATGTACCTTTTAGACAGATTCATCCCCGGATCTAACATTCTTCCTGATTCTTTTAGTAACAACATACTCAGCGAAATTGTGATGAAATCAAACCCTATTTTTACATGATGCTGATGCACCATACCTAGCATTCACGAGAACAGATCACCAACCTTGAGATTACCCATGGCAAATATTCAACACTTGATATTATTGACGAGTTTCTGGACTTTTAACTCAAAGATCTTGATATCAATAGCAGTTACCGGTGTGAACTTTAATCGTCAGTTGGCCGACTCTATACCTGTCAAATGCTTTCAAATCTTTGAATAAATTAATACAGTCCCGTCGATTTTCAGCGTTAGCTCTGTAACCAGCTCAGCGTCAATAAAACGGATTTGTGAATATTGTTATTCATCATCTAATTTATCGTTCTCTTTGTTTCACTCATCTTCATCAGTGATTTCACCCGAATGCTGTGTCACGTTATCAATTGCTTCAAAAGTGATCAAATCTTGTGGATGACCTATAAAAAGGCCTCTAAATTGTGTAATCCCTTAATGAATGAACTAACATAAATATCTTCCAGGCACAGATCGGCATGGATGGAATCATCCAGCAGCTGCATCCTCAAAAACGCGTCTAGGTCTTTACTAGTGACATGTTTCTCCATATCAAACGATGAATACCTCTTTTGATCGACGCCGCCAATATTGTTTGAAAAACGGGCATGGAAATGGCAGTAATGGATTCCTCGACTGGACATGCTTAGAGCGTTGTGTTGTGTATGCTTTGAGGAGTTTGATACCGGTATTTTTGGCGAAGTTCTGTCTGATGATGACCAAGTTTCTGGCTTCAATTCAAAGATCCATCTGCTGCCTTATGATTTCGGCAGAAGCCTCCACCTCTTCATGTAAAGATAGTCGTTTCATGTAGAGCAGAGTATTGATGATATTAGCAATAATCCGCAGAAGTGGCAGATCTAGCTCACCGATACGGTCGGCGTGTGGATGGACAACTTTGATAGCGACCCGGTTAGAATTAAGTGCTATATCTACTTTTCAGACAGCTTTACCTTGTGAACCTGAGCAATCGCACCAATACCCATCAGTTTCTCTATAAATTCTTCAAAGATTGAATTAAACGACTCGCCGTCAAAAGCCTTTTCTATTTTTTGCTTTGTTGCTTTGAATGAATGCTCCTTTGCGTGCAAATGTAGTTTTGAAAGCTTGTTACAAAGAATGCAAGGAAAGATATCTCTTCTCAAAGCAGCTCATTGACCTGATTGAATTTTTGAAAACTTAGAAATGATCAGGAGCCAGATTAATCGTTTTTGCTTGATTTAAATAGCTTTAACCATGCTGTAAATACAGCCAAAAATTGAAAAGTTAAATAGCAGGTAGGAACACCATCCAAAACAATGCCAAAAATCGTCATCGCCATCACATATCTTGATAAATGAAGGACTAGCTTGCTCAATTGTCCATGCCTGATATCTGAACCACAAAATTGCACCATATCGTTCTTTAAACTTTGTATCGGTGACATTGTCAATAAGCTCGGCCTGCACATCGTAAGGAACGTAAGGTCCAAACACCACCGAGGGAAAACTTAGAATAACCGGACCAAACAATGCGAAAAAATATAAAAATTGAACACTGGTGGCAATCGGATCAATAAAGTACTTGAAAATCAATTGTTTGGTGTTTTCCCAGACCAAGAATACTGTTGATGCGTCTTCCTTGTCTAATTCACGTGCGCTCAGATCGTCAGCTTTCTGTGCTGCCAACCGTATGATTTCTTCGCGAGTCTCCGGTTTTATTTTTGACCCGACATTCAGTTCTGGTTCAGTAGGTGCGTCGTCGCCTGGGCTAAGCGCTACGATTGCAGTAGCCGAGGAAAGAATCAAGTTGTTGACAGTTGACCAAGAGTGGTATCTGGTTTTAGAATATCCATTAAACCTCGTACTTCTTAAAACATTATGTGACACACGAGCTCTGAATCCGCTAGTTGCTATAGATGCTCTTGCCGAAGCAGCCGATTGGGTAATTGAAGAAAACGGGCGAATGAAGCTTGAAGTGTGTGTGAGATTCCACAGGCTAGAAGCAGCTGTCTTTGGGCACTTGCCTAAAGAGAAAATAGTTCTGACCAACATAGTTTACATTGGTCCGTTCACCAAGTCTCTCTTTGTTACTTTCCAAGTAGATGTCGTGTTTCAAATGGGGGGTTTAAAGCCTCGAACAGTATATATACAAGAAAAGAGAGATCGAATATAAGAAAAAGATCAGGAATTTACATTTGCACAAGCACATGTAGCCTGAGAAGGCTAGCTCAGGGTTGGGTACAGTTTGGATTTATGGAAGATTTAAAGTCAAGAGCATTTTCAAGTCCAAACTTTCTGTTTCTGTGATTTCTTGCGTGACGCCAAACAACTCGTCGAGACTTGTGAATAATTGCAAAAGAGTCAATCGAGGATTTAGAAAAAAAATGTTATGACTACAAACGGAGGAATTTTGCGAATACTTTGTTGATCAAAATTATGAGATCTGGCACGTATAAAAACTACACGATATTTACTTCTCAGCAGCTTTCTTGAAACCGGCTTCAAGACGAGTGCCGATTTCAGGAGAAACGTTTGTAAACATTTCAACAACCTTTGCTTGAATCTCGGGCTTGGCAGCAGAGGCATGGGCTACAATGTTGTGAACAAGAGCTTCTTGTTGATTGGTCTTGCCAAAGACCTTCCACAATTCAGCAGCTTGCTTGTAGTCCTCGGGCAGCATGGTAGACTGGAAAGTGGTAGCAGCTCCTACCCACTTCTCGTGTGAGTCGGGACCGGTAGTCTTGGTGCTGTATTTGGTAGGCTCAATACTAGAAGGGTAATTGGGCTGGGCGCCATAGTTGCCGTTAACTGCGGCAAAACCATCACGCTGGTAGACGCTGTGGACATGGTAGGGACAGTTGACGGGAATCTGTTGGTAGTTGACACCAAGACGGTATCTTTGCGTATCGGGGTAGGAAAACAAGCGAGATTGCAGAACGGGGTCAGCAGAAGGCTCGACGCCGGGGACCAGGTGGGAGGGCGAAAAAGCTGCTTGCTCGACCTCGGCAAAGTAGTTTTGAACGTTCTTGTTCAAGGTCAACTTTCCGAATTTTCTGAGAGGGTAGTCCTTGTGAGGCCAGACCTTGGTCAAGTCGAAAATGCTGAAAGGAGCCTTTTCTGCTTGTTCGGGGGTCATGGTTTGGACGTAGACGGTCCACGAGGGGAAGTTTCCCTTTTCGATGTTTTCAAACAAGTCTTGTCCAGTGTGATCAGGGTTGGAACCGGACAGCTCTCCGGCTTCCTCGTTGTTCCAGTTCTCGACACCTTGGTCGGTGAGGAGATGGATTTGAACATAGACAAACTTGCCTTCAGCATTGACCCATTTGAAGGTATGTCCAGAGTAGCCGTTCATGTGTCTGTAGGACTTGGGGGTGCCACGGTCAGAAAAGAGATGCATGACCTGGTGAACAGACTCTTGGTTCTGGGTCAAGTAATCCCAGAACATGTTAGCGTCCTTGAGATTGGTTTGAGGATCCCTCTTTTGGGTGTGAATGAACACAGGGAACTTGGTAGGGTCTCTGATGAAGAAAATAGGCGTGTTGTTGTAGACCCAGTCAATGTTGCCATCCTCTGTGTAGAACTTTGTAGAGAAGCCACGAGGATCACGGGCAGTGTCAGCAGAACCCTTCTCACCGCCAACGGTGGAAAATCTGGTGAAAGTTTTGGTCTTTTGGCCTACTTTTTGGAGAAATTTGGCGCAAGTAAGATCGGAGACATCGTGAGTAACTTCGAATTCACCGTAGGCACCAGAGCCTTTGGCGTGAACTACACGTTCAGGAATTCTTTCGCGATCAAAGTGGGCAATGAGGTCCAAAAGGTGGAAATCTTGCAAAAGCAAGGGACCGTTGGTGCCAATTCTTTGGCTAGCCAGAGGGTTGGTGACGGGGCATCCGTTGGAGGTGGTGTAGACAGGTTGGTTGCTCATTGTTAATAGTGTTTCGTTAGACTGTAGTGATGGACAGGAAACAAGACTAAAGAGCCGGATCTTTTTGTATTTATATGCTTTTTATTTGACTTTTTTGTGATATCATGATTATAATAATATGAATTGTCAGCAGAGCATTTGATTATCAGCAGCATTGATTACAAAATGTTATGTGCGATAGGACAGCGTTTGATATTATGGGCGCTGCTGAATCAAAGGAATATCGAATGAGGGTTATCTGATTAAGAATGGTTGAGAGTTAGAGGAGGAGAAGCATTACAAGTTAACGCAGCGAGACATGGCAAAATGGCACTTTTTGCATGGTCAAATGAACGGGAACTTATTTACTCAATAACATGAATCAAGTCCGTTGGGCAATAGCTATAATCGGTTCTGGATGACAATTACCAACAAAACAATGACAGCGCAGATCTAGATGATCACTTTAGGAGTGGGCCGAGTTTTGAAGCTGTAAATCTTCGTTGTAAATGGATTGACTGTTGGATTTTTTCATAATTCCAATGGAGTCTCGGCCCTTGGTCTATAGATCAGCCGTGCGTAGGTGCATTATTTTGTTTTGAAGATGGGCTTCAAGAGACAAATAGTAAATGAGCGGCCAACAATTGGTTCGTTTTAAGATAAACGTTGATTCGTAATCAGATTTCAACCAACACTGATACACACAAAGATTAATAGCGGTGACGATTATCACGATAATGTACATCTTGGGGACTTGCTGATACTGACATAAAGTTGGGTTCGACAATAGATGATTGGTCGGGGTTCATCCAGTATGTGTGCATATGTAAACACAGGCACTAATCGGGACTGTTCTTAGTCAACAACGAGGAGTGAAAGTTTGTCTGGTATGATTCTAGAACCACTGCTGATGACATTTGTCAGGAACTCTGTTCTCATGTGTATTGCCCACCTAACGCCGTTGATCCATTGAGCGGCGAATATTACAAAACAGTCTACGTCAGTGCCATGTTACAATACTACACAAGCAGGAACTGGTCGAACCAAGAACTCGGTGACAATATTGAATCAAGGCCTGGACAAAAAAAAGTCTTAGATCGAAAATGCAGCCGTGTAGTTATATTCAAAAGAGAAAAAGATTCTGACAGGTTCCAGGGCAATGTTTCGTGACAACTCTGTGGTTTCAAGTGTTTGTACCTGAACTTTGAATTGAACATTGTTTTTAAAGGTTTTATAAGCACACATTTGTTGATTTCGACTCAATTAGCCTCCATCGTCTAACATTTTCCAACAACGATATCACACGAAATGTCCTGCAATTACTGCATAATCCACACTGAATCAGAGGTTGAAGCTAGTTGATATGATGGTCAAGGCCGAGATTGTCTATGTCACAAACATGTGAGAAAATCAAAGTGAGCTTTTTAAAATGCGAAAAATATCCCGCTGTAAATTGTATTAAGAAAGGAAAAGCTTGCCAATTAATTGGCATTATTCTTGGTAATTAATCAAATCTGGTTGGTCAAGTAATAATCATTTTACAGTGCCATACAGTTAATGTTGATGCAAAAACAAACTGCTCTTCGCCTCTGCAACAATGACAGCCGGTTGATCTTATCAAAAATGCACTCTATGATAATTTTTTCATAATTGATCATGACTCCATACATAGCATTAGCCATAGAAAAGAAATATCTATTTTATCAACTGAAATTGAAATTGGTGACGCGTGTTATTAAACAATAATTGGATAGAGTCTATCATCCGACCTGTCACTTTTAAAAGGCGATTTTACATGAAAATATATATTCTTGGAGCAAGGTCAAACAGATGTAAAAAGCTGATAAGCCGGAAGATTCAACTGTGTATTTTATATCTTGGCTTTGATTCAACTCCGAAAGCGAAATAGAAGAAGGTAAAGTCAATTCTATAAAAATTTAATGGAATGCGTTGCCAATTTTATTTAGTTTTTTGGGAGAGTACAAACTCCTGTTTAACTGTTGACGCTGTATGATGCTTAATCCGGACATTGGTATTGGTAGGCACCGTTCGATTTCATCATTGAGGTTAATCAAGCATTACCAAGTAATGAGAAAAGTTTGTATTTTAACTAATAGAAACTGTTGTGAAAACAAGAGAAACTGTAGGTAATTCCACACATGATGGATTTTACAATATCTCATAGAACTCAACCATACAAGTTAGCAGAAGATGTTGTGGCACTTGACATCATATCTTATCACTTGGCCTTAGCAAAGAGATTAGATGCCTTTAAAATTCAACTATTGATTGTAGAAGACAGATACATATTCACCATTTCAACAAGATTTTACACCACAAGATACTAAAACCACATGCAAAAATGAAAAAAATATCATTGTAAATAAATACTCCATAACATCAATGTATATCGCTTATCGAAACATGATGAAAATTCACTCAGGTACAAACTGATAACTGACTCTAAATCTAGCCTACAAATCTGATTTAACCTGTTTTGTCTCGCTTTGTGCGTGTTATAAAACGTGTGTGTGTGCATTCGAAAACCCTGAACTTGGGCGAAGCATGTACACTTATTGGTGCATGTACAGTGGTCGGGGACATAATCTAGCAGACCTAATTATTCTAGAGCTTCAATGTAAATTGGAAACCGGCTTCGAGACAGAAGCTACTCGATTTTGATCCATAACTCAGGCACAACGGCGTCTCGAATCTACTATATTTACACCAAATTCAATTATCTAGGACTGGTTCCCGCCACACTTAGTGAGATAATCTCGGTTCTCCAACAATAAGATACCTCTGTATATGTACAAATGAATTGGTTACAAGCGTTAATATGAAATAGAATAGTGAAGAGTAATATGTTGTGTGTTTACAAAAGATTTTCACGAATAGTTAATAGTAAATCAGCCTGATGCCATTTTTGACCAACAGTAAACTTCCTCCCATAATCATACCCATATACGTTATTCCCAAAGTCCATCTCGAAATGTTCAAAACTTGACAGTACTGGGCAATACTGAGTTTTTCGGATTTGACAATGGTTTTGCCGTTGCGTTTCGTTGTTGATTCGTCATTGCTAGATTGAATCACTGGGTACTCACATACAAACTTGTGCACCAGTCCACCTAGCAGCATAACTTCTAAGGATCGCTGTCCAACCGCCGCTAAACATTCAACGATAGGGTAAGGCAAGTAGGCCATCATGAACTCAGCGGCATACCTCTGAGCCACAAACGATCCGGCAGTCAATCCGAAAAACCGTATATCTGACGTCCACTTGTCTTCGGGAATAGCAATAGAAACAGCAGCCACGCCTGCTCCCACTAGGCCAGGCACATTTGTAAGCTGGTGAGCAAACAGAGATAAACATAAATGACGGAAAAACGATCTGATGCCTTCTGGATCCTGATAAGTTCTTCGAGTCATCGGAATTAGTCTTTCAAAATAAGTAAAAACTGGTTTGGCCAATGGAAACAACAAAATAAGAAGCGGTGAGTATGGGTTGGTTGCAAAGCCGAGAGGAAGCAGGCTCTGCACCAGTCGTACTAATGCGGTTCTCTGCAATATGCCAGTCAGCTTCACATGCTGCGGTTTCAGTTCAATGCTGACTTTATCGTCGTTTTCTTCAGTCATCCCTTTCTCTATCGCGCTCTCCAACGCCTCATCATCTAGGGCAAACAACGGGTCCAGCTCCATTGAATCCGAAATCAGATGCGTTCTATGTTTCTTCTGCTCCTGAATCTCAGACATCCTCCTCACCAACTCACGTTTGGCAATCCGGTTGTGCTTGTGCTTTAGAGTCTTGACCACGTCATGAAACGAGATCGCTTGCAGCGAGTTGTGTGCTAGCCCGAGAGCAATCAGTCCCAGCGTTCGCGGCTCAAAAGTAGGCAAATGCGTCGTAGCCGTAAGCAGCGTGAACCCACCAAGGGGTGCTGCGTAAAGAGGTGATCGCGCAGGAACCCCAAAACACCGTAGAGTCTCTGACCCCAGCGTAAACAGCCCCTGAAGCAGGTCATGCACTGGACTCATTGATACTTGTAACCCCATCAGTCTATCCGTATATGCGTATATGCGTATTGAAGTATCTCGAGCTGTTTGGGCCGGTTCCCTGGACCGTCACGGTGGTGGTTGATATAAGTAAGTATATATAGCTAGTCAAGTGAATAGAAGGAAAAGAAAAAACAATAGCCCTCCCCCAACGTTCCCACCAAGAACAAATGTGTGTCTGACGCTTTTCGCGATACAAGCGCCATCAAATCGTTCAAATATAACAACTTATCTCCCTCTAAACTATCCAGGCCTTGAAATTGCAGCGAGGTTTTGTTTATTTCTGTTTTATAAGTTCTCTAATCAGATCCTTCCCATGGCTACAAATCGACTTCGGTCTCCGAGTCCCACCACTGCTCGGGACTTATCTGTTTCTCGAGGGGCGCTCAAATAATATCTCGATCACGTGTCGAACTCGTGCCTTTTCAGTGCCCTTCTCCCTTGAATCACCATACCATGGATATGTGTGTTTGTGGAGGACGAAACCATAAATCAACTGGAGAAATCTACCCGTTTTTGTCTATCTAATTATTTTTCCTACATCCACACACATTTTCGTCATTTACAATACTCCAAGCGCCTCTATAGCTTCCTCCTGCTGTATCTGTGATGTCAGTTCATCCCACATACCTCACATCTACGGATCCGTCGTCGCGATTGCGCTGGGCTATAGTCAACGATCACCTTGCACTGGTCACGCGGCTCGTCAAGCGGTATCCAGCGTTACTAGAAAACCCGGATCCAGCCAACGGGTGGACCAGTTTACACTATGCTGGGTATTACGGACGATACCTGATTTGCGTGTTTTTGATCAACAGTGGGCACGATCAAACAGAGATCTCGCTGGACTTCAATCGCAACACCGCAATGCATCTGGCCGCTGGCCGCAATCAGGAACAAACAGTTCACTATCTGTCTCAGCATATCCGACGCTGCATCGACTGGCCAAACAGCGAAATGGACACTGCGCTGCTCGTCGCGGTCCGCCAGGGTCATCAACCTTGTGTCACACTTCTGCTGGACTTTGGTGCTGATATAGAATGGGCTGGCTCAAACGGCGACCGACCAATCCATATAGCGGCTGGATACGGACACATCAAGATCATTAGAACCCTGCTGGAACGCGGTTGCAAAGGTGAAGTGGGAAATGACAAAGGGTTTACTCCTGGGCAATGTGCCCTGAGCTATGAAGTAAACGATTACTTAGTCAAGCTGTTGGTTGAGCGTAAAAAGCGCGAAGCTGCTGCATCTCGGGGACCACTGACTCGACCCGCCGCATTACCATTATATGGCTCTCCGGCGCTTTCTTCGACATCTGTAGCATTAACAGCAAGTGTACCGGGTCCGTATCAGCTCCCACCACCATCAGTCTCTGAACCACCGCGGATTCCTGTCGCACCGCAATCGCCTCCCGTGAGAAACAATCTTCCTATGGTAACGACCAACCGCCCGCGAGCACCAACTCACCAGCGTCCCGATATAGCTATTACGACTTTGCAAGCATCAGACCCTCACAATACTCATATCACCGGCCCAGCGCCAATTCCCGTCTCACGCATGCCAGAGTCCCGGCCATCCAACCCATCCATTGGCTCGAATTCTTTTCAACTGCAACCGGAAAATTATCAAAACTCTTCGCCATTGCCATCTCATAGTGTTCATCAAAGATCGCAACGAATACCACCATTACAGATTCCGAACACGCAACCTTTAAACGGGCAACATTCGATTCCACAAAATATGCAATCCTCAAACATCTTGTCAAGCATGCAATCTTCGAACGCACAATCTACAAACGCACAATCCTCTAAAATCTCTTCCAACACGCAATCGCAACCTCGACAGCCATCAACAAAACCTATGGAGACCAATGCATTTCAACAGCCCCGTCGTCCTCCACCCCTAACACCTTTAGATCAAGGAGTCTTGCAACGATCAGATCCTTCCGTTGGTCATAAGTCTGTACCAACTTCATCACAGAGCTCTCTCAATTCACAACATCCACGCCAGCCACCACAACGACCCCCGAACCCTTCACAAAGCCAGCAGTCCTCAATGCATGCACCACCACCTCACTTTCGGCCGGCACCACTCAACTTGCCTAGACATACTGCACCGCTATCAATTCCTTCGGTCACTACTCGCCGTCCTACGCAGTCCAACAGCAATGGCCCATATCCCCAAGTGCCACAGGTTGCACCACCAATGCCACCGCCGCCGATCCCGGGGCCGCCTTCGCAACCGCCATCATCATCTTCATCTGCCACGTCACTAGCCTCGAGTCAGCATGTAATATCAAATTTACCGTCACGCCCACATGCTGAAAGCACTTCGTCTAGAACCACAAATCCTGTTATATCCACATCCTCCTCTTCTTCTTCATCTTCGTCACTAGCACATAGTGGGCTTAGAATGAACAAAGCTAAAACCCCTCCACCAGAACTGCCAGTCAAACCCGAGCATCTAAAATACAGAACTCGAGTATTGGATATTAATGTTTCGACAGGCAGAAAAGGCTCAAAGAACTGAATGTATACTTTGTTGATCAACACTGTCTTTTTCTCACTCAAACACCTTTTTTAAAGCAAGAGAGACATTACATACTGCACTCTATTTATTATTTATTTATCTTTCATACATCGTGTATTTTTTTTTCTTTAGCATAATAGACTTGTGATCATTGACAATAAAAATGTAATTTGAAATGATGTTACTATTGGGTGTTGTACAGATGGATCTGATAGAGGAAACATGTTGACAAGATAGATTCACGCAAGATTACGATTTGATACGCACTTTGGAAGGCTTGAAAAAACAATTGTAATATATGTTTAAGATTCTGGAGCAGTTCAGTGCTTTCATGTCATTAACTGATCAAATATCCGGAAGCCTTGGAATTTTTGAAATTCTCGGCATATCGATATTGACAATTCTGATTGAATTATCGACTGTTGAGCATAATACAGATTGTTTACCCTATAAAGAATCAAACGCTACTGAAAGATGTGGTTGTCTAGTGTGAAGATCCACTGTCCTGAATGGCGAAATGTTTTGTCTTTATTTTCCACAGGAACTAAAAGCACGTCAACTGACGAAGCCCATACTGGCAAGTGTGCTGCTGTTACAGAAATAATCATCAGTCTTTGTTATAACTCCTAAAGTTTCAAAAGTTCCTTTCCATTCGGGTTTCTGTAGTTACCACAAGTGCGATCCCAAAAGATACTGACGTTTTAGAGAGCACCTGAAGATTAGCACAAGTCTCAGCAATGCTTTTTTCCATTCTTTTTGTTTTTCTCCAACATTCGTCCAGTCTAAACAAAAGAGATGTGCAGTATTTATCGACCAATTGTCAATATACGCTTGACGTGCTCAATTAAGACGTTGTACCACTATCTTGTAGCAAAGGTTACCTCGTCACTCCACAAAAGAAGTTGCTTACCTACATCTCGGCTTTGCTGGTCATTGCTAAGCTCATTTACCTTGCAGTTCGAAACAAAATTGAGAAAGCGCTAAAAGAATTGAATGTCAAAAAGCCAGCAAAGAGCGCCAGATCTTGATCATAGTAGTTATTGTTTGACATTCTTTGCTTATATTATGTGTTCACTGCTCAAATCGTCGATTTCCATTTCTGCTTTGAAAGCCGTATCCTTTTTCACATGACTTTTGACATGATTCCAAACTTTTTAGTATGTGTACTTTCAGTCCTGTTGGGAGTTTCTTGTCTATGTGCACTTTGACTTTTGTATTCACGTGATCTAATGTAAAAATATTTTCAGTTCTTCTAGTTTTGCCTTTTCATGATCCTTCCACACATTCATTCTAGTCTTACAGCCTCTATTTTAGCAACCCAAGACATTACAAATATCAAAATGGAACCTGAAAATCAAGCTACTGTCGAACCTCAAGTTCAAGTAAGTAATTTTTGATTATTTTGACTTACAAAATTTGCTGTGTGAAAGTCACACTTTAAAAGCAAAACAGCATATTAACCAAAAACTAGGAAGAATCCGTCGATGCCATGAAGGCCCGTCTTCAACAACTGCAAGAGGAGGCCGACCGGTTACAACAACTTCAAACTGACCTTCAAAAGGAGTCTGAAACTCTCAAAGACGACAAGAAGGATACAGACGCTCGTTCAATCTACGTAGGAAATGTGGATTACGGCGCCACTCCTGAGGAGCTTCAACAACATTTTCAAGCTTGTGGCACCATCAATCGTATCACTATTGCTGTCAACAAATTTACACAAACACCAATGGGCTACGCATATATCGAGTTTGCTGAGCCCCAGCTCGTCGCTCAAGCCCTTGTACTCAACGGCAGTATGTTCAGAGGAAGACCATTGAAGATTGTGCCAAAAAGAACAAATCTTCCTGGTTACACTAGAGGACGTGGTGGCTCAAGAGGCGGAAGAGGTTTCTACAGAGGTTTCAGAGGCGGATTCAGAGGCAGAGGTGGTAGAGGCGGTGCTCCCTACTAAGTTGTCCAAGGTTTTTTGTGAGGCAAAAGTTGCAGCACGTTGATTTTGATTGTTAATCGTTGAACATCAATTCAATTGACAAGCTATAGCGCAGCAAAATTTTGCGTTAATCAGAAACTGTTCCCTTTTCAAACAGAAAGTCAGGAATGAACAAAACTGAAAACATTTTCAAACAAAAGAAAAAAGATGAAATTATTGTAAAATCAAAAAATTTATCAAGAAAGAAAGAATTTATAAAAGTAAAATATATTGAAGCGATTGAAGCTATACAAAAAGAGAAAAAAATTAAAAAAGATTATTCAAAAATTACAAAACGAGAAAGAAAAATGAAAAGCAAAAGAAAAGCATTCACAAACTAACTTCAAGATCTTTGTGTGGTCTTATAGTAGGGTTCAAATCAAGATGACAAGGAAAGTGACAATTATGAACAGAGCATTGGAAGTGGTAAAAGCAATCTTATTTGATCCACCTGTTTTCGGCTTATTAGGTCCGATATCGCCGATGGCAGAAGGATTTCCTGGATTGTGATGTGTTGTTGAAGGAGCCATAGAGCTAATTGAGTCAGTAGAATGAGGAACTCCGACGTGGGATGTTGAAGTAGCTTCTGAAGATATTGGTTGGGTATTGTATCTGGGACTGCAAATAGTTCCCGAACATTCCATAATAGTGTATGCTGATGTACGGGCGTTAGATGCAGTGTAGGTGTCAGAAGGACCGATAATAGGACTGGTACTTGAAGGGTTGTATAACGGTTGGGATCTAGTTTCGGAAGGGCTAATGAGAGGAGAAGTACAGGAAACTGTATGAGTGTTAGACAAGCCAATAGCTGGATGGTTACCAGATGGAGAAGATGTGTGAATGCTTGAAGGACCGATAACAGGACGTAGAGTAGCAGATGTGGAAGCTGTATAAACACCAGAGGGACCAGCATTGGGGTGAGCATGTGGGCAAGAACCAGAGCAAACAATAGAGTGTCCAACATCTGGATGAATACTAGAAGCTGTGTAAACACCAGAAGGACCGACTGTAGGTATGACATCTGAAGGCTTAGAGACAGTGTTGATACCTGAAGTACCAATTGAAGGTATGGTATTAATGGTAAGGGTACTAGAATGTATCGAGATGGTGCGGATACCAGAGGGACCAATGAGAGGTATTGTATTACCCGGAGGAGTGGTTTGAAAAGAGTACGTGATAACAGTAGGTGTGAATCTGCTTGTAAAAATGGATGAAGTAATTGGGTTAGAGTGCAATTTGCTGGTAGAGGGGAAAGTCTTGACAGAAGTGTAAGGACTAGACGGTATTGCTGGCGAGGTCTTATAGGAGTAAGTTGGCAAAGGTCGGAAAGGTTGAGTTGAGCCAAAAGTAGGAATCAAAAGTGATGGAGGATTGACAATATGCGACTCGGAAGGTGGGATAATACGACGAGTAGTAGTCACACCAGCATTTGTACTAGTCTTGAAGACGGGATCCATGAATGTGGGGTTGGTACAGTAAGTATTGTAAGAAAGAGAGCATGTACTCCTAGTTGAGCAAGATGAAGTTCCGCGAGCAAGCGTAACACATTCAACAACAATACTGCATACTGGAATAGAACTGCAGCTTAAAGGAACGGGGGAGGAAGATGTAGCTATAGTCTTGGATCTAGACCCAGTGCGGTAGATGGTGTTGGTGCGAGTGACCAGGGGTTTAGTAATGGTTTTGTAGATTGTGCTAGTCAAAGTGGAAGAAGGACTGGAAACTTTGGTTACAGTGAAAACTTCAGGAATACCTGAGCGTGTGGAGGCCATGGAGAATTTGGTTCCAGACGTGACGCCAGAAACACCAGAGGCTGCTGAAGGATTGGATAAAATAGGAGCACTAGAGGATGGTAAAACACTGTAAGCAATAGAGGAACCAGAAGCAATGGGAACACTGGAGGGAACTGAAGAACTGTGAGGAGGTTGAACACTGGGAAAACCCGGAACAGTATAAGTCCCGGGGATTTTGGAACGAGTAGAGTCAATAAAGCCATTGGAAGCAGATGAAATATCTGGCACACTAGATCCTGATGAAACAGTACGAACGCCAGAGGTGCTGGTACTAATTGAGATAGCGGGAGTGTTGCGAGTATTAGAACTAACAGAGACAGATGAGACACGGGATACATCAGATAGGACGGATACAGGCAAGATGCTAGGAGTAGTAGTGAGAATAGAAACGACGGGATTGCTCGAGTGAGTAGATGAGCTGGTAAGGGACACGACAGTAGTGGTAGAGATACAAACTTCAGGTGTTGAAAGGCTGCAGGATGTCCTTGAGGAACAGCTTCTGAAGCTGTTGAGAACCTGGCAAGTAGTGCTTTCAACACAGACAGTGACTGGCAAGCAGGTAGCGCCAGGAATTCTGGTAATAGCATGGCTTCCTGAAGATAAAACTTTAGTTTGCGATATGGGGAGATTAGACAAAGGAGTAGTAGTAGAAGCGGCAGCGACAGTAGTAGTAGTAGTGTAAGTAAGTGCTTTGGTATCAAATTGGGAAGTAGAAGAGGAGACCTCTGTAATAGGTGGATAAATAGAGCCAGATGATTTGGCTTGATACGTGGAACATTCAGGGAGAACCTCGGTAGAGCAAGACGTATATACTGAACATGTTCTGAGGCTGGCCACTCTAGTACAGATGGTGGTTTCGGCACATGCAGTCACAATTTCGCAACCAGTAGCAGGAACAGAATCTAGAGTCCTGATTCGAGTTTGAGTTTTGTCTTCAATCAACTTTGTGGTAGTGTATAAAGAACCCGTCAAAGTAGTGGTTCTAGTCACCGAAATTCCACCAGTGACTTGAGTTTTTGTAACTGTGGAATCTGGAAGAGAAATTGTTTCGAAGGCTGTTGATCCCTGAGAAATGGTCACAATGGAAGTATAAACCGTTCCAGGAACAACGGTTTTATGGGTAATGAAACTTCCAGGAACATATTGAGTAGTGATAACAGTAGAATGGGGACCTGTGGAAATGATCAATAGGGGAGAGCTATCTGAAGAATAGACAGTGGATGTGTAGATAGTTCCGGGAATGATAGAGGTCTTGGTTACAGAAGCTTTAGGAACATACTCTGTGTCAATTATGGTAGTTGCAGATCCAGTAGAAAAGCTTACAATAGTAGTTTCTCTAGTAGTGTAGATTGTAGATGTATACACTGACCCAGGTACAAAAGAGGTGACAGTAGTGGAAGAACCACCAATAACATACGTGCTTGTCAGAATAGAATCAGTGTAACTTCTAGTCTCATAAACTGTGGATCCTGAATCAACGATTGTCTCTGTAGTTACCAAACCTGGACTTGTTGAAAAGTAAGTTTTTGTATATGTGTGACCATCAGTTACAAAACTGGCGGTGGCTATAGAACCGCTCTTTGTTACAGTTCTATCGCCTTCTGTATGAGTTTGAGTTGTGATTTGCTCGGAATTAGAGGCAGCGTTATTAGTATTGCTTTCGGGAACGATAGTTTCAGTGTACACGGAACTGAAAGCTCCATTAGCTGAAGTAGTACCTAAGCTTTCCATAATTGCAGTATGCGTACGACTAGTTCTGGTCTCAGTTTTGACTAACGAACTGGGTTGTTCTCTTGTGGCGTCTCCTTTAGTTGAAATACCTGTGTTACTGTCAGTGTTTGATAAAGATATGCTTGTCAATGTCTTTTCCACAACAGTCGCGGTTTTCGTGGCTTTAGAGCCAGAAGTCGTGATAACAATAGACTTGGTTTTGGTAAAGCTTTCTGTAATGGCCGTATTAGAGGCTGGAACAACTACTGTAGTTCCAGAAGAAATGACAGTTTTTGTCCCAATAGTGCCGGACAAAATAGATGTATCTCCCGAGCTAGAAACTCGAGATGAAGAAGTAATTGGTGCGGGAAGTGTAATCACTGTAGAATCGGAATAATAAGAAGTAGTAGAAAATACGCTTGTGCAAGTTGAATAAGAACACCTTTTGCTAGTATTACACTCTGTAACTGTAACAGTCTTAGTAACGGTAAAAGCAATGGCTGTGGTTCCCGAACAAACAGTAATAGTACTAGAAGTGACACCCAACCTGGAAGAGCCCAAAGAAGCAGGTGCGATAGACACAACCGCAGAATTACTGGACACAGATAAGGCGATTGAAAGAGAAGACGAAGAGTGCTGCTGCGAAGAAACAGTGGAAGCAGATGATATGGATGATCTGGTTAAAGGTGCAGTAGACTTAGTAGAGGTACTGAATACTGATGAAGAGGTTACGCGTGAGGAGGCTGTGGAAGTAGCAAATGTTGTAAATGATTTAGAGGTCGTGGACAATGTGGAAATTCGAGAAGCTGTAGAAGCTGTGGATACTGTAGAGACTGTAGATGTTGTAAGTTCTCGAGAGGTACTGGAAGATGCAAAACTTTTGGAAGCTGTGGACGTCATGAATGTTTTAGAAGTCGTGGAAGATGAGGAAAGTCTGGAAGATGAGAAAGTTCTGGAAACTGTGGAGACTGTGGACGTCACAAATGCTTTAGAAGTTGCAGAAGCTACAAAAGTTGTGGAAATTGTAGAAGCCGCAGAAGTTTTAGAAACTATAGAGATTGAAGAAGTTGTGAAAGCTGTGGCAATTGGGGAAACTGTGTGAGTCGTGAGAGCCGTGGTAAGTTTGGATGTATGAGAGACAAAAATCGAGGTTGAAGACTTAGATATGGATGAAGGATTAACGTATGTGAGTGAAGATGTGATAGCTTTAGATGAGATAAGAGTGGGCTTAGGCAAAGGGACAGTGGTACTAAACAAAGATATACCAGGAAGACTTGTAGAGGTGGTATGAAGTGTATAATCCAAGCTCGGGCTGGCAATATCAGTGGTGGAAACAGGGAATGTAGATATACATGATTCGTCAACTGTTACTGAACATGAAGTAATAGTGAAGCACGAATTTTTACCGTCTTTTCTAGCGCAAGTAATTACCTCTTCACACTCTGTGTAAGATTCACAAGATTCGTTTGGCGCCAGAGTAGTTATTGTTAAGCTTGAAACCGGCATTTGACTAGAAGTTGCGTAGCTGGATACAACTATTGGTACTGTAGCTGACGAATATCCTACTTTAGACGATGTTATTCCTGTTACTATTGACATTTTCGAAGATGACCCTACCAAAGCAACAGAAGATTCCTTTGCATGCGATGTCGAGGAACAAGCAGATATCGTAGTAAGGTAGCAGGTTGATGAAACAGTGGCACAAGGGCCACCTGTTGATACCGAACAAGATATGACGCCATGACAAGTAGTGAATGGGCCACATGTCACCCTCGATACCGGAATAACAGAGGGTGTTGGATAAGGACTGGTGCTTGTACTACAATCGGTATTTGTAGTTGTCGTACAAGACTTGTATGTAGCACAGCTTCGAGTACTACTGACAACAAAACACTCTGTTATATCAGTACAAGATCTGATAGGACCACAGTGTTTTGTGGTTTCAATCATTGTAGGAACTGCAGTTTTACCAGAAAACGATGAGGTAGATTTTGTGACAGAAGCTGCGATAGATGATATGGTGGGAGAAACGATGGAGTTTATTGATGACAATTTGGAGGTAGTGGATATAGTGCATTCAGAATCACGCACGGTTGCACAGCTTGAGGTGGTATAGCAAACTTTGGTTCCGCTTTGTCTTTTGCAACTTATAACATCATCGCAGCTAGTGATGAAACAACTTGATGTAGTACCAACAACAGAGTTGGAAAGCATTGTAGAGGCAGGCGCAACCGGGGGAGTAGTCCTCACGCTAGAAATTTTAGAAACTATTGATACTGTAGAAGAAGTAAAGATTGTTAAATAAGAGCCTGAAGAAGTACCATATTCAGTAAGGTAAGTAATAATTGTGTCACAAGATGAAATATTAGTAGGTGTAGCACAAGAAGAAGTTAAAGAACAAGTTTTTATTCCCGATACCGATGTACACGTAGAGTAGTTGGAACAAACTACTACGTTTGTACAAACACCAGATTTGGTTGTAACTGTTGTTTGAGCAGAAGTTGAAGCGCGATTGGTTTTTGTCACAT
Source organism: Saccharomycotina sp. CBS 16003 (assembly GCA_022457085.1). Classification (NCBI taxonomy): domain Eukaryota; kingdom Fungi; phylum Ascomycota; species Saccharomycotina sp. CBS 16003. The sequence continues at coordinate 139,864 of JAJNCF010000023.1, forward strand.
ACACATTTGTAGTTCCACAAGCTCCTGATGTAAACGTGTTACAATATTGAGTAGTGAAACAGCCTGTATTACCATTGCTCTTAGTACTACAAGAAACATTGTTGAAACAAGTAACACTGCCCGAACAAGGTGCTTTAGGTAGAAGACTGGTAAAAGTTCCGAAAGCAGATTTGGCCGATACGCTTAATGTAGGACTAGTAGTAGTGAGGTAAGTTGGAGAATTCTCAGATGATTTAACAACTTTGGTAGAGAATTTCGATGTTTGAACTATGGTAGTGAGGTGAGTTGGGGAATTCTCAGATGATTTAACAACTTTGGTAGAGAATTTCGATGTTTGAACTACGGTAGTGAGCTGAGTCGTGGAAGTATCAGATGATTTAACAACTTTGGTAGAAAATTTTGATGTTGGAATGATGGTAGTGAAGATAGTAGCGGTACCATGGGAGACAGTTGGGAAAGTAGTAGTGAGGTGAACAGTGGTGCCTGTAGTGGAAACAGGCTCAGATGACACTGTGATATAGGTGTAAGCGGTTTCACATTTACTGGGCGTGACAGTAGCACAAGAAGCAGTGATAGTGGCGCATTTGCTATTTCCCCTGCTGTCATTACTGCAAGTGATGCTAGTAGCACAAGAGATGGTGCCAACACAAGAAATCTTCGCGGAGTGTGTACTTCCAACATTTGAGATGATAGTAGTAGCCGATGCTACTACTGTTTTAGAAACGGTAGGCTGGCCAAACTGCTCGGACTTACTAACATATGTATAGGCAGTTAGACAACCACTAGGCAAAGCAGTGGCACATGTGGTAGATGTAGCACATGTACTGCTACCCTTGTTATCAGTTTTGCAAGCCACACTAGTTGCACAAGAAACAACACCAATGCAAGATGAGATCTTTTTCGCTGAGTATGTGCTTTCAACTTTGCTAACGATGCCAGAAGTTTTTTCAACTATGGTCTTAGTGACCGTAGATTTGTCAAATTGCTGAGACTTACTAACATAGGTGTAGGCAGTTTTGCAGCCATTGGGAATAACAGTGGCACACGAGGTTGATGTATTGCATGTGCTACTACCCTTGTTGCTGATATCACAAGTAACACCGGTGATACAAGAAATGGTACCAACGCAGGAAGAAATAGGTTTGCTTGAATATAAAGTTCCGGCATTTGTGGCATCACCAGAAGACAATCTGGGAATAGTTCTAGTGATGTAAGTGTAGACAGTGTTACAGCTACTAGGTGTAGTAGTGGCGCAAGAAGTAGTTGCTTCACATGTACTACTTCCCTTGATATTTTTGCTACACGTTATTCCAACGGCACACGAGATAGTGCCAGTGCAAGACGACACAGCCCTGTTGGAGTAAATAGTCGTGGACTGGGTGGTTCTAGTGATATATGTATAAGCAGATCCACAGCCACTGGGATTAGCAGTTGCACAAGAAGTGGTAGCAGCACATACACTAGCCCCCATGTTATTAGTGCTGCAAGTGATACCAGCTGTACATGAGACAGTTCCAACACAGCTAGATTTACTGGGATTAGCATGGCTAGTTTTGGTCAAGTACCCAACTCCAGAAGAAGAACCAGATTTGTCTAAGGTCGAATGTTAGAAAATGAGAAAACTTGGTAATAGAAGTAAATAGACAATAAGCTTGGACTTACTTGATTGAGAATTGTAATCAACAGTCATAGAAACTGAGGAAAGAGTGGGTTTAGAAGCTGTAAATAAAAGTTAGTAATTTAAGCTGTAAAGATTCAAGAAAAAAAATAATTAACCTACAAGCCAAAGAAGTTGAAGAGGTAGTAGCTGAAACTTTGGTTTCAGAAGCAATGGAAGTCAACCAGTTGACTGCACAAGACGAAATGGAAGCAGTTTTGCATAGTCTTGAGGATCTACAGTCAGCGGTACCGGCAACGTTTGAGCAAGTCTTAACAAACTCACATGAGACAGGATACGAACAGGATATGACTTCAAAGCTTTTGGTACGAGAAACTGGAGACACCATAGTAGAAACTGCTGGGACGGAATTAGTGAAAGAGCCGCAATTAGAAGTTGTTTTGCACAGAGTGCTAGTTTCACATAATCTAGTACCATCAATTGTTGAACAAGCAGAAGCAATGTTGCAACTTGACGAATAATTACAGAGGATTGTATTCGTAATAGACGCAGTAGAAAGAGCCGAAGCATAACTAGTCGTTGGACGAGCGGAGTTGGCTGTAAAAGTACTGTAATAGAACGATGCAGTATTGTAAACAGAAGTTGAACAGTCCTGATAACTGAGTGCCATACACGATGAGGAGTATGTACATGTCTTCTTGTTGCTGATAGTATTACAAGTAGTCACCTCGCTGCAAGAAGAAGCTGGGGAGCAGAGAGTAGCTGTCGTCAAGTATGATTGCGTAACTCTTGTGATGGGCATACTCGAAATGACAATTGTGCTATAGACAGTGCTAACACCGCTAACAAGAGTCGTGTAACAAGAGGATGGATTAAGAGTTGAACATGAATTAGAATAAGTGCAAGTTTTTTTGTTGTTAATAACAGTGCAGGAAGCTACCTCTCCACACGAGGATTTGGCGCCGCAGAAAGTAGTACGTGTAGCATAGGGTCTGGTGATAGTAACTATTGAGTGGCCTGTAGGAATGCTAGAAACATAGGTTGTGGTAGCAGTCCTAAACTCAGTGGAGCAAGTTCTATCTTCTGTCCAACAAGTTTTTGCAGTTTTACAATCTCTCTTCCCACTCACTCTGGAGCATGATGTGACATAGTCACAGTTTATGGGCTCAGTACAGATCTTTGTGGGAACAACAACAGGGTCTGTAATAGTGATAGCAGTGTAAGCCATAGAAGGAGTGGGTTTTCCAGTTGTAGCAAAGACTCGAGTGGAGGTATATACCTCTGTGTCGCATACACGTTTGGTAGTAGTACTGCATTCACGGGAAGTATCACATTCACGGGTGCCGTCGACATTGGAACACGTCGATACAAGGTGGCATGAAACTCCCTTTGAGTCAGAACAAGAAGTGGTGGTGGCAGATATGGGAGCAGTGACAGTAAAAACGGTTTCATCAGGCGCGCGGCAAGAAGAGGTACTACAAATGGTGGAACTTGAGCAGGACGAGGAGGTTCCAACTCGACGGCACCGAGTTATTTCATCACATGCAGTAGCAGGAGTACAACCACCTCCAACAGGAACAGTATAGGTTGACCCGGGAACATAGTTTGTCGTCATAGGACAGTTGACAGTTGTTTCCATGCATTGATCGTAAACGGTGCAAATCTTTTCGTTTTCGGCTTCGGAGCAGCTGGTAACTTTGTTGCAAGATGTGGAAGGAGTACAAAAGTTAGGATAGTGTGAAACAGCGCACCCACCAATGGTGCAAACATCTTGGGTCCAGCAGCTCTTTGTATTGTCCTTTTTACAGTATGTGCTGGGTTGGCAAATAGTGCTTTGGCTACAGCTGGGGTAGAAGGAAGTGATAGTATGTCTGGACGATGTGGGATAAACAAAAGAGCCGCCAGAACTAGTAGCACAGACCACAGAAGGGTTACACACCTCAGTGGTTTCGCAAGAATATATGAGATCATCATCTGGGTCAAAACAGGCTACCAATTCTTCGCAAGAGTTGGTAGTCTTGCACCTCAGTGTGGGTTCAGGAGAGGGTATACCGCAGTAGCCAGTTGCTGTACAATATGAGCTAGTAAAGCAGCCCTGTGTATCATCGCACATCACTCGATTTCCACATCTGGTACCAGTAAAGCATGAGACTGTAGTCTCTGGCTGAGCTAGGGTTGTGATGTAAGGAGATGCAGTAACTGTACGAGAAGAAGAAGGAGTGGTCTCCTCAGGCCAAGGAGCAGGCGCCCAAGAAGGTGTAGATTTGCTTGTTCTGCTAGGTCGTGGCTTGTAAGAAGATTGCGTACTACGTTTTTTTTCAGGTTCACATTTAATAGGCTTTTTCTTGTACTGGCTGGAACTAATGGAGTCTGGAATCCCATTGACACCAGTCTCGATGGAAACGACGTTGGAAGCACTGGTATCGCGAATAGATTTAGCAAATCCGACTTGTAAGTTTTCAAGATCGAATACCATGTAAGTGGATCGCAATATATTATCACCGAAACTGCAAAGCTTGGGATCGTTGGTGCCATAGACACCAAGGCTACACGCAGCTGATCCATCCTCAAGAAACATAGGACGTCCTAGCCTATCGGTAGCGGCAATCATGAGTTCGCGAACTGAGACCAGAATATCAAACCCACTGATGGCAATAGTGACAAACTTGTCATCATCTTCACTATATGAGCATGGCCGCATATATTCACCGGTAGCTAGATCTTTTTTCAGGTTTAACAGCTTAACGAGTTGCTCAACAACAGGTGTAGGTAGGATAGATGCGGTGGCACCAATGTCGGCCAGAATAACCATGTTGCCCTTAAATAGAGTCTTTGGCTCAGAGCAGCTATTGTTGTAAAAAGAAACTAATTCACCCGAGACAGTGAACTCGATAATCTCTTTTGGACCGTTGATAAAATGGTAAGTAGGTACCATGGGAACAGTAACAATAGGGCCTTCAAACTTGGCTTTATCCACCCCTCCAAAAATAAGCTGACCCATACTAGCTGTAGCAGAATTTAACCAAATAGAGTATGATACAGAATTAACATATCCAGCTTTTTTCAGGCGCACAGGGAAATTGTCATAAACAAACGGCTCATTTTTGCGGTGAGCTGTTGATTCAAGACCTGGGAGACCAATGCCGAAAACGCCAGAGGTGTTGGCAATCTGAGCGACAGCAAATTTCATATCACGAATATACACCTCTGGATTACTCTTCAAAGTGAGAGTATCTGATACTAAGTCACCCTTTGCAAAAGTATAGTCGCTGTATCGAATAAAAACTTCGGAGTCATAATATTTATAAGACGAAGAACTGAACTGGTCGTACATGCCTTGATTTTCGCAAGGAAATTGATTGTTACTGTTAAACTGTGCGCTTTCCACTCCACTTTCATAGCAGTATGGATTAACAAAACTAGAAACCCATAAATCGCTAGATCCTGTATCGACTTGAAGCGAGAATCTTTGAGGTGGAGTCCCAAGATAAAAATCAATGGAGTATAGTATGATTTCATTGTTCATAGGATGGTCAACAGTTTTGGCGGAGACAAGATTGTTATCGGAGTTTCTTATGGAAATTCCTCGTTTGTGGAGATCGAAAGAGACAAATTTGTTTTTGGGTTCAAACTTTTGAGCATTTACCAATGTTATGGCAGCCAATGCCCATAATAGAGCTGAACGTAACATCTTTGGATTTTTCAAAGGTTCTTTTTGACTAAGGAGACCTTTTTGTATGTTACTTTCTCAAATGTCTAGCTTTTATAGATAGTATAGTAACGTATGATTTTTGCAAAATCAAGAGAGAGACGATACTTAAATATAATTCATATATCTCCTGGTATGATGACTCTGTCAATGATATAAGAAAAAAGTATTCATGCTACTAGAAGTTTTTTAAACGGATTTGTATTTTCTCATGTGATATCTATGTACTTTATTGAAAACGGATAGTCAACAGTAGTAATCAGATGAAATGAATGTTAATCATATGTAGTTCTGAACTTTGTAGGATTCATTGTCAAATGCCTCAGTATCATTTAGATGATAGTTCAAGTTGTGAATACTTATCAGATGTTGAGATACGTAATTGCACTACCTTATCAGGCTTTTAAGCCAAAATCTATTGACTGTAATAGTTTTTTGGGAAATTCGTTGTAAATAGCATTTTCGATATTTTTATAGATATCAGAATAGCCCTTTACTTTTGTTGATTTTTGAAAATAAAAGAACGAGTTTCATGTATCAACAATTATTCCCACAGTATTCAATCTTGTCTTGTACACGATCAGATTGCGTTATGTCACTTTTATCTCGGTGATCCGCTTTTACATGTGTTCGCGGCTAGAACATTTTTTAACATGATAAAATGAGTTGAATTACAAATATCAAGAATATTTAAAAGTAACGCATTAATTTTTGCGTATGTAGTCAAGAAAATAGCATCCATAATTGCGTGCTACTTAGTCCTTTGAATTTCATCAAAACCTCTAGTCACCAAGTTTCCATTAGAATATTTCTACTGAAACTAGACCAATTGTATAGAACTATAGAAATCAGAATCAAATCAAGAAACAATTCGGTTTTAATTCGGATAGTGTGAAAAAGGATTGAATACATGAAGCAGAGTCTGTGTGGTGCAAAATTTTAAGAATTACATAAAACACACGTTTCGTAATCTAGACTTGTTTCTACATGTATGTATGACATTCGAATAACTCACATTCTTTGAATTCAAATCATACACACTTTAGAATGGTGAATTGCCTTATTTGTAAAATTACTACTGCGCTAGTTTCCACTGAAGTTTGTCTAATTTTCTACAAAATTTGATGCGCTCGCAACTATAGTTTAACTTCTCGCGTACTGGTTCCATTTAAAAAAATTCATTATGGTTTAAATACAGGTGCTACTAAAGATTATAAGATTTGATTGCTGTGAATCTCTAATCTGATAGTGAAATGTTAGTTGATAGCATTTACACGAAATGAAATTCTCTTTTTGTCTTTTTGTATACCGACATCTGTCCGTTGTGAAATTTCTATTTTTACTGCAATATTTAGGATGTTGCTTGAACAATCTTTAATTATTGAATATTTTATAATTTGAATATATGTTCATATCCAACCTCGTTTATCACAGATAGGTTTAACTTAGATCACGAGCTTTTAAAAACTTTATGGCATGAGAAAATATTTTTGTGCTAAATGTACAGTATAATCTGTTTTATGTTATCCAACAAATTGCTTTGAAAATTGATTTGATTAAGCAATATCCATTTGTTTGCAGATCAAGCTTTATCTGTATATACGTATACAGAAAGTATAATACTGTAGACGTATCTACAATTAACATAAGTTTTCAGCAGGTTAGTAAGTGTATAAAGCTGGGCTATCAAACTTAGTGGAACATATTACAAATGATTTAAATCATCTGCATACAATAGTGCGGTCTTATTTATCAGAGCACTCTCATCCAATTATTGCAATACCAACTGCAAAATACGCTACTATGATAATTCACTGAAATGAAAGAGTGATAGCACCAGTCTAGAGCTATCAAGTACAAAACTTTCAGACATAGTACATTAATGTGATTGTAAACTTATGGTCTCTAGTATCTAACCAACATAATATTTAAAACTTACTGCTGCAAATGTAAAGAAATAAAATATGTAAGCTGATCAGAACCAATTTTATCCACAAAGCATGTAGCTTCTGAAACTTCTTATTGTGCTGTACCAATGAATAGTATAGCAATCGAGCTTTTTCAGTAAATACATCTATAATGTTATTTTTGAATGTCAACAACTGACTTAGCAATTGTTGTTTTTTCATGTATATTTTCTTCTTTTGGTTCAAAGCATTACTATCCCCATGAGACCAAAATGATATTATTATATACACAAAAAACAAAGCATGTATTCCCGTATTTTGTCAACTATAACATGGAACTGACATCAGGATAAAATGTGTAAAAAATCAAAGATTAAATAAGCTTACTATTATTTTTAGATATATTCCTATTCATAGTTGTAAGACTAAGAGGTGGGTATTTTGAGTTTTTCCTGAATCTTCTGTTTGATAAGTAAAATTACTAAATAATATGTCTGTGGAAACAACTTGAGCTAAAAGTACCCGTGGTTTTAAATACAAACGGGTCTAAATTTTAATATGTTAAATAAATTTAATATTTGGTTTGCATATTGTAACCCTAGGAAATCATTTTAATCAAGTTCAGGGCTATCATAATCAGACAGAGCTAATGTTATCACTAACTGTCTGATTTACTTATTGCAATGCCTCAGATCAATTGGGGAATATTAAACATCTTTTCAAGAATTGTTTTGTAAGTTGTTGACAAGGGTTTTCAAGAAAAATGTATGAAAAACGTGAGCTAGTCAGTTCTAAAGATTGCGAATGTAACACTGAAATACTGTGTGTTTGTGCGTAAATTTACAATTGTGCAGCACTATTGACAAGTTTTCAACTCTCATAAAGCAAATCTGTATAGAATTGTATACCAGCTTTTGACGCAATTCAAATAAAAATAAGATAAGTCCATAAAGCTCGGTCAGCAATAGAAAGTAGTTTTAAATTGTTCTAATCATCTTTATTATTGAGATCTATAACACTGTTACAGTCATGAATTTTCTCTAATTTATGATACCCAATCTTTTACACTATCTCTGTTTCGCCAGGCTCTTGTGCTGAATTTTGAGAGTACACATAGTTCAATACGTACCATTCTCTTGGTAGAATATTGGTGTGTCTCCTCATTTTCAAGCTTCCATAGTCTTAATTAAATTTGGTAGATCCAACCATATATTCATCGACGTTTGCCGCATTACTTCTGGCCATACATCACATAGTATCATATACGGTCCTATTTTCAACATTGCAATTCAATAACTTTGCTTAGTTGCCAGTTTTGGTATCCAATGTTACAATTGAATATTCACAAGTCTCAAGTCTTTGATTGTTTCCGACATCGTACTTTTCCTCTTGCACCACCGATTGCTGTGCAATTTCAAAATCATAGCCTTGTCTCGGACCAGCATGAAACGGGAAGAAGTTCTGGCCCGTTATCTTCTTTCGCAAACCAGTCTACACGACATTCCTTCATTGCATCCATCCGGAACTGATGTTGCAGGGAACTTGATTTTTCACCATTTACTACAGGTAGAAACAAAAACGCGAGAACGAGTAGCAAGGGCGATAGCAAAAGCCCCGTTTCGTGAAAACACATCGGCTAGTGAGAATGCAAATGAGATCATGATCGAAGCTGTGTGCCGGGCACTTGAGGCACGTAGCGAAAAACTTGAGCGACAAGTTAACGGGGAGCGCCAGAAGGTTACGCACAAGGTAAAGGAAATAAAAGAGGTGATGGCCAAAAGAAGCACCAGCGAGAACGATATCAAATCAGTCGAAACTTTGGAAACAACGGTGGACAAAGTGTTAAAGAAAGATTAGGTGAAACAACAACATAATTTGATCTGTAAAGCATTTAGTGAGCATTTGGAACTCCAGATCAACGAACTAAAGATCCATTTTAATCTACGGCTTTTAAAATTCTCAATTAATTGTCCCAAAAATGGATTTAATGGCAACGGATTATGAACATATTTACATAAAAATATAACGTCAAGCAGATGCTGTTTGTTTCTTTAACTTCTTTTCCAGCTTTCTCATCTCACGCATGTTTGGTGGCATATCTATGTTAAGCTCTGCTCGTACCTCATCAGCATCGCGCTCCAAAATCTCCTCCCAATAAACATTCATCAAACTCTTTGCTCTAAGCCCATTTGATAATGCCCAAGGCCCAAACACCTCAAAAACGCGTTTGCGCTCGCCAGGCTTCAGTTTGAATGGCTCGGACATTGCAGCAAGTCCTGTCATTGGGATTCCCGTATTGGCGAATTCAAAAGCCTTAACTGCAACCTCGCCTTCCATAACTACAGGAAGGCCAGTTATGGCATGGTAGAAATCATGACACTCACGGTACCGCTGCATCACGTATGCAAGTTCGGGCTCCTCTACGTACCTTACTGGCATTCTGGTATCCGGTGATACATCTTCTTGGTCAAGCCATGATAGGTAGCTACCTCCAACTGTAGTTGCCGGTAATTTACGTAGGTAGTCCAAGTCAAGCGATTTTGATGTTATGCGTGGTCTTTCGCGCAGAATTCTTCGTCCAGTCGGATCTGCTAACATTTGATCTCGTAGGCGCTCCAGGACTGGTGGAATTGCTGATGTCTCGCCAAAAACAGCAATTAGATCGGGCCGTCGTGGGTTGATAAATGCAGCGATTCCAGACCCAACTGTCAAGAAGACTCGCTGAAAAGTATTGAGAGGTACATGTCCAGGATATCGTGAGACCATTGTGAACTGAGTGTATTGCCAATCTTAACAAACCAAAAAAAGTGGAATGAGAGGAAATGTTAAGGCTTTAGGTTTCATCGCCCATTCTGTATTGATAATTATCATGTGATATCATCCTAGCATCTGCTGGTTTTCAGTAATAGACGAGTTTCCAATGTACTCTGTTCAATCAAAGCTCGCAAGCAATTGATAGCGGCAAGTGCATGCTGACGATTGACAATATCAAAAGAGACATGTCTAAAGCACCATGTATACTTTTGAATCAGATGATGTGATACTACACAATTCCCGAGACGCGCTTAGCATAGAAGTAGATTGGTTACTGAAGCAGACACAATCTCAGACAACTTCAACAATCATATCTGAACTACTCGAGTGTAAAACCTGGCTAACAGCAGAGACCGAAACTCGATTAGTTATGTCTTCTGGGCGCTCTGAAGCAATCAAGGGTATTGTTGTTCGACGAGGAAACAGATTAAAGTCAGGAGAGCTCAAAATACAGCTTCCTGTATCAAATGTGGAGTACGAATTAGACTTTAAACAAAAGGCCCAGCAGCAACAACATCGCCAGAACGAGCACTATAACGAAGACGGAAGATATGTTCTACGACAAGTGGTGGACACTGTGAATCTGATTGATCAGGCTGTTGAAGGGAGTCGCTGCGCCCGGTTCATGAACGTCGATATGACGCTGTCAATGCTGACCCGGCTAATGTCGCTGATACGTAATGCAACAAAGTGTATTGAGCACCCGTCAGAAGGACTCATGTTTCCCGTGAGGAACACTGCGCATGATGATCCAGAATCATTTGCAAAGAGTATAGCTAAAGACTTCTATCTTGAAGACTCAAGCGTAGTCACCGACGTGCGCACATTCACGGTACTGGAAAATAATCAAGAAATGCCTGACAATGAACAAACTCACAGCGGATTTGGCACAGGGTCTACTAGCAATTATCACACTTCTAGTAGTACGAACTCAGCAGTAAGCTTTTTCAAAAACATTGGTTTTCGTAGTCGTAAGCTAAACTGGGATAACGTATCGGAATTTAATGGACACAAAGTTTTTGAGACTGAGCGTGTCAAAGTAAAATCGCAGGATCAGAATCTGATATCAGCTATGGCTAAATTTAAAGGTGAGTTATTTAGATATTATGTACATTGGATATGCTATGGATGGAGAATCCAGAACTAACATTAAAATAGCGCTGGAAAATCACGTCGCAGTGTTGAAGCGACGAATCGAGCTGCTGAATAGCTTGTGAATAAAACAGGATAATATATCTACAACATAGAAAGCATGTAACAATAGTACCCCTATCCACGAGAGAAAATGGCTCGTTGAATGTTGTATGCAGCAATTGCATTGAATACACCCCACTCCGTAACACTTTCAAGTGCGTATCTAGCAGTGTTGGCCTCGTACAGACGTCTCTCTAGGAATTCGTAGGTGTCTCTAAACCCAGTAGAGCGGTCTTGTGCCATGAACAACTCTGTCGCTGCGTATACTGATGAAAGTGCTATGCGTCTGTTGTACCATGAGAAATCGTGGCTTTCATCACCGGCCAAAAACCAAATATCATCTGAGAGTCTATGGAGCTCGGGGAGCGAGCTAGTAAGGTTTGTGGGCATGGCGAGAACTGCCAAAACTTCTGAGAGTTGGTGAGCAACAGGTTCATTTCCGGCAATTCTGAGCTTGACGAGTTGTGACACAGCATCGTACACGTTAGATGGGCGCTTGTAGTTGGGGGTTTGAACGTGGGCAAAAAGTTTACTGCGTTCGCGCACTAGATGCGCAAGGATGAGATCTAGAGCACCACCACGGCCATTGGGAAACACCTGGCGGGCAGCGTCTGAGTAGCCACGAGAGCGAAGCTCAGCTGTGACGGCAGATTCAGAGAACCCGAGACTTGGAACGTGTGTGTCAAGCGCGCTAAGAAGAACAGACGCGGCCTTGTTCGGAAGTCCTAAGGAGTCTTGGATCAGCAGCGACGGAGACGCAGCGACAGTCGATGAGTTCACTGAGTGGTATGCGCGAGTGAGTAGACGAAGTCTGGCTGGAGCAAATGCAGATCTCATGGCGAAAATGTGGTGTAGACCGAAAGTGATTGATGAGAATGAAAGAATGTTTTTGTGGGATTATGAAAAGTTGTTTCCCTCCACCACACCCATTCCATTCATATCGCATTCTAAATGCACATCAGCATGAACAACGCACATTCGTCGTCTGCTCCAACTGCGCTAGGGCAGAATTCAACGAGTAACTCGTTGGTACAGGCGATACCCTCAGCATCAGATTCAGCATTGTCAGTTACAAATTTTTCGACGTCTCATCGACGATCACGGAAACGGCCCCAGTACAGTGTTGTTCTAACACTTGTTTCGCTTAATGAAACGTTTGCGACAAAAACACTCTTCATACCTTTTGCACCGAACAAGCTGCCTATTGGACGGCAACCGCCTGCAGCTAGCTCATCGTCCCAAGGAATGCTAGGGGTTGATGACGCTTATTTTGAGTCGCGTGTATTATCTCGAGTACATGCAGAGCTGTGGGCTGACCCAGGAACTGACGCGGTATGGCTGCGAGACAATAAGTCAGCGAACGGAACATATGTCAACGGAGCAAAAATTGAGGGCAAAGTCCAAATTGCGGAGGAAGATGTTATAGAGCTTGGCATAGACTTGGGGACTAGCGAAAACCCGCGGGTCCGGGCAGTGGTTGAGCGCATTTACTTTGTATCACTGCAGCATCATAAAACACCAGGTCAACAACAATCGCAACAGCATCGCGGTGGATCTTTGCCGAATGGAAACGTGAACGGAAATGGTGGAGGTAGTAAAATGCAAGTTGGAAAAACTCGAGTAATGGCTCATGATCAACAGGACATGGCTTCGATCGAAGCATCGCTATTTGGCGATTTAAGCGGTACGCTAGCTCGGCTCTCGCATTCTCCCGACTTGATGGAACATATCATAAGAAACTTGTATCACGAAGTTCAAATGGCACGAGTTGACACTGCAAAAGTGGGGAGTGTCAAAACCCATCTTGAGGCTATCGCCAAAGCTCAACAAGAATCAAGACTCGTAGAAGCAACGCTTCCATCTATTCGAGATCTAAATAGTAAATTGTCGGCTTTGACAGCAAAGTTGGCTAACGCGGAAATCGAAATTAATCAGAAAAACGTTGAAGTCAAAAACCTGAAAAATACTATTATTGGGCTTTCGGCTTCAATCGCCAACAATCAACAAGTACCCAAAGACACTACACAACATAATCATGAGCATTCAAATTCACAGAAATCGAAGCAAAAGTCAAAGTCAAGATCAAAGAGTAAAGCACCATACTTATTTAGTGCCGATGGCACTATTGATCCTGAGTATAGCGTCATTAATGAGTCCGTTATTCTTTCTGATTATACCGTTATCAATGACTTAACATACAACAAGTCCATAAGCGCATACAATCTTCCGCAAATTGGTTTTGAGATACCCCCAAGCCCAGAATCAGAAACAAATGATGACAACAAAAAAGAGATCCTTCAGGAGCTACAAGCTCGTACGGACCAGGCTGAGTCTCGGTTCACTGCCTTGGTTTCTGTGAATTTAATTATAGCCAGCATTGCCGCCGCCAGTCTTTTTTACTCTAAATATCGAACACGATAAAGACTGATGCTTTTATTTATTTTAATGTTGTTTCTTTTTTTCTTTATACATAATCCCATGCAATGAGTTTGTTTTTAGAGTAAAAGTAATCGATTATCATTTCTCTTGCAATAGAAATATTGCCTTGGAGTAGAGTTTTGATATTACCTGCAGGTGTAAATTCTAATATTGAGGCTTGAATAATGAACCGTTTAACAACTTCTGGTCTATAGTATTATAATTTCAAATATGTTTGTTAATGATTCAAGCTACAAGTTGATTTTTAGCCAGACCGAAGGTTCTATCGGACAAGCGTGGTAATTCTATTTGAGTCTGGAACAATGGATCGAGTTTTTGCGACGCTTTGTATTTATCATTGTCTGATTTTTTTCCAGAAATTCTTGTTTCTATTCATCAAACTCGATGTCTGATGTAATGCAATCATACGGGTTGTAGTGAAACACTAATCGATAATAATATTACTGATTCCATCAGTCTGGAAATATAATAATCAGAAAGTGTTCTTTTTTTATGTACCTGATCTAGGAGTCTATGCCTCACGTTATCAGCCTTTCTTTTGATTCTTGGTTTATAATATAGTGAGAGTTACATTTTCCAAAGCGTCAAGCAAAAATTCATACTAAATATGTAGCTTATGGTTGGGGAATGGATCATAAGTCAAATGGGCCGGGATGTCAGCTTTAATAGTGCAAGGGGTGGTTATAAACACGCTGGATAACTAAGTGTAGAGCAAGGAAATGCAACCGTGAATACGAAATATTGTTCAATATGTTGACTAAAAAAGCCAACGAGAGATTGTCTCTCATGATTTTGTCTATACCCGTATACATCACTAGGATATGTATGTACAAAAGCCCATGAGTATAATATGGTCTTTTATCAGCACCACTGGTTACCAGAAATAGGCAGTGGCGACTTCGAAATAACGCTCTTTAATTTGACTCTCAAGATACTCTGCAGCATGTTTAAACAGCTTCAAGATTTTGCAGTTGTCTTTAGATTTGATCAGTTCAGCCAAGTCAACGGTGCTGATTTGAAATCCTATGATTGACTGAAAAATCATCGTTTTGTATTGCTTTTTAAACAATCTACATACTCATGTTTATACACATATTCGGCCATTGACCATATTCTCGACAAGCTCGAGATGTCAATCAACAGCATACCGCCGGATTGGTTTCTAAAATTTAATCAAACTGCAGTCTCAATCTTCATCACTACAATTATATTTTTACCACGTTTCCTTAAGTCAAAGGAAACAGAGATTGTAGTGCGCTAGTTACTAAATTCTAAAGACATTGTATCTGAAGCATTACTGGTGTTGCCGCCGCCGACGCCTTTGCTTACATTGCAATTTAACCCAATTTACACGTTAATGCTATCCTGTGGTTTCTCTTTTGATGGTTTCCGATTCCTCGACTCAACTTTTGACTCCAACGAGGCGAATTTACACTTGTCTGTTAGGCAACTGTATACAATAGTTTAAACAGTTATGCTTGTAGATTTCGAAAATATGCACA
Organism: Saccharomycotina sp. CBS 16003; assembly: GCA_022457085.1. Classification (NCBI taxonomy): domain Eukaryota; kingdom Fungi; phylum Ascomycota; species Saccharomycotina sp. CBS 16003. The sequence goes on from JAJNCF010000023.1 coordinate 155,047, forward strand.
TATGGGAATTTATACAGATATGTATATAGATATAGACCAAAAATCACTTGCATTCAAGAGATCTTTAAAAGCAGCGAGGTTGGGTACTCTGGGTGAATAGTTATAGATGTTTGATTTTAGGTCATGCTCAGTGTATGAGTCTAGTTGACTGTGAGCAGATAGTAAACAGAACAGAATATCATTGCTCCATCTCCTCACCACTAGATGTGCTAGGCGAGTTTTTCTTGGATGACTTCTTTTCCTTATCTTTGTCTTCGTCCTCGCTGTCCGACGGATAGATTTCGACTACGTCTAATTTCCAATCTTCGGAAGCACCCAAAGAATGCGCCGAGGTGTCTGGTCTGGATCGCGATACCGTATGTAATCCAGACGACGACGAAGACGAAGGGAAAGAAGACAGTCCGTCTAGATGCGTGTTGATTCTGTTTAGATACGAGCGGCCCACAAAGATCTCTTGGTTCCAGATAAACCCTTGGGATTGCCAGACGCTGAGCTTGTACTCTTTGCGCGAGATGCGGTAGCACTTGTGATGCGCGTTCTGGCGCATGGACTTGGAGAGCAGGTTTCGAGAAGCAGGTGCCATTTTATTTTGCAATGTACTTGGGGTTGTATATACTGGATGGGCGTATATACTATGGTGTGTATGAGATAGGGAAGAAGAAGAGTATGAAGATGCTTGTTAGCGTTTTAAATAAGGTACAGAAGATTGAACAGAGTTTCTGGTTCTGCACGTGAAGATAAGCTCATCAGGAGAGATGTCTATACACATAAAAATATGGAAATGCCTTGATGCAATCTATCAGTAGTTGAATCAAAAGTGGCAATCTGCTTTTCAAATTTGCAAAATTAGTATATACAGTTTTTGAATAAGCCAGGGCGTAAAATCGGTAGAATTCGGTTTCTGTTTTTTTGGCTATTACCGGCAGTGGTAAGGCCAATCCGGGGTAATTCGAGGTCAGACAGATAACATTAGTACTAAAGAATTTGGGGGAACTTGTCAGACGTGGTTGTATTCAGGCACATGTTGGCAACACGAATCTTTACTAGAATATCACAGTCCAATGCAAAGCAGATTCGGTTCAAACTTGTCAGCATTGTTCATGAACTTGGTGAACTCGAGTTCAACCTCTTTTCCAACTCGCAATGTTTCAAACAAAATTGTGTAATCGAGATTCCAAATCACTCACAACCCTAACACTCACTCTTTCCTTTTCCCTTTTCTGTATTCGAACCACTACACCACGCAATACAAGCATTTTTACAATCGATGACTTCTAAATCATTATCATTTTCGCTGGCAGATTTGCCAGTGGAAATCATTTCAATGATCGTAGAGTCTATTCCTTACACAGGCACAATGCACGGCGATTTGTATACGCCGATGATTGTCGAGTACGACGACTGGAGTAAATATTGGGTGGCCGACTTCACGGCGCTGCGATTGACGTGTCGGCGGATCAAGCACGCGGTGGACCGAGTGCTTTTCAAAAACGTCAAGAGCAGCAGAAAGTCGAAAATGAGCTTTGACTCGCTTTGTTTCAAAGACGTGTGTTTCAAACCGCATATCATATCGGGCCCGATTCCCAGCTCCAGGGAGAAGCGAATGCCCTCGCATTTGTACCTGGACCACAGCACCACGATTCCGCGCAGTTATGTAGATATAAGTGCGGTCAGTTTGGATATCTCGAAAAATATCGAGCACTTGTTTCTGGACACAATCTGCGTGAAATCTCGGCGCGGTTATACTAGCAAGACGCTGGGATTTCCACGGGATCTCATGAAAAGCAAGTGTTTGCCCAATTTGAAGGAACTGACGATTTTCTGGAAGAGAGCGAGGTTAAGTAAGAGCCGCGTGAGAGCGCTGCGCCAGCTGATCAACGGATGCCAACACCATGTTGTTATTCATTTGATGCTTTATGAGCCGAGCCAATCATCATACATGGAGACCCTGCGTGACGCAGAGTGTCTAGACCGTGTAGTGGACATAACCGTCTTCACGAACTTTGTTCGTGGTATTGAACTGTTTGAGAGATATGTAGAGTTTTCCAATTTCCCCAATGTCAAAAGCATCAGTGTCTCTGGTGCCGGGTTAATTGTAAGTGATTCCTCGACTCCGCGAGCCCTTCCGCAGCTGGGTCGGCTCGAGCATCTTGAGTCCTTGGTACTTTTGGATGATGGACTTCTTGTCACGCTTTCCTCCTGGACTGCGCCGCCGCGCCTGAAACATTTGACAACGTCGATGCGCGGTTTGCTAATCCCCTGTGTTAATGTGGACGCGATTGCAATTACGCGACTCCATCTGGTCCTGCAAGCCGATTTCGACAATTGGGATATGACGCGCAGCTTGAATACCGTGTCAATGCTATCGATGCGCCATCTCACTCACTTGAAAATTTTGTCGGTGGACGAAGAGGTTGCGTTTACACCATCGATGCCCTTTTTCATGCAAAAGCTGTACAAAGACGCAAAGAAGCTGACGCATTTCGAGTTCATGCACCACAACATTGAGACACTGCAGAAGTTGTCGCCGGACCACATCAATGAACAAATTACACATTTGACGCTGTCCGAGGATTTCACCTCGAGGTTCAGCACGAGTTTAGTCCATGCTGTTTGCGAACTTGTACGTAAGTATCCCAAGCTCGAGCACCTTGAGTTACCGTTTCAATTCGCCACGCCACAGAGGCTAAATGTATCCTTGGACCACCATATGGCTACGTTTAAGATCATTGAGATTGTGATGCAGGCGTGGCCCGCGACGCTCAAGACAATCAAGTTCAACAAACGCTTCAAGATCTGCTGGCGCGATAAACATCGATTCCCGCTGTTTCCAGTTGCGACTCCGTACAAAAATGGCACGGTTGTGTCGAGCGACTTCCTGTTTCCTATAATCAACGCCCGGAGCTACTATAACCGGAAAGCACGCGACGGGATTCGTGTGCAGTATTTGTTGGATGTTGAGCGGGTGAGAAAGCTGCAGCAGCAGTTAGGTGTGAATGTTAGAGATTAAGACGCCCGACCATGACGTTTGGGTAGTGAGTATGTTTCTATTATCTATGTACATGTCTATGATGAAATCTATAACAAAATAGCCATTTTTGTAATTTACTTGGAATGGAACAGTAAAAAGTTCAAAACTCTGTATTATTGTGATGACGACAGAGAATAATGAATGTGTTTTGTGTGCGAATACAGTGGCGTGTACTGCTTGGTACAGGCCTCTTTTTTTCCAGTGTAGTGGTTGGCCATGAGAAATGGGAGATGTAGATTCGAGGAATGTTTCAAAAAATATCCAAAACACCATGAGCATAAGTGTGTAGTGATAGGTGGTAAATGGTAAGCTGAAGGTTTGTGAAGATCACGGGCCAAGTGAAACGAACACTCCGGAGTTTTTCTCTGACAGCATGTATACATACAACAATTTCACCGACATCAGTAGATGTTTCTTGCCCAGCCCGACGACATTTATTCAATGGCACAAATTAAGTAGACTCGTTTCATTTCGGAAAAGAAGAAACGTATCATGTATGAATAAAAGCAGACTACTGTGGTCCATATGTCTCGATTTTGAAAAAAAAAATAAAAGTATAAAATGCAAGTATGAAATGTGGTCTTGTTTATATTTTGGGAATTTGTGTCGCGTGTGACAGAAAAATCTAGTTGAAGGAGCACAAATTAAAACTGTGTGTCATCCGGTCCAAAAAAAGGAATTAGTTTTTCCGGGGCCATTTAAATCCACCAATAATAATGATAGATTATTGAGGTGCGGAAGGCAAAAAGAGACAATGGAGTGACTTTTTTTGTTGTTGTTTCGAGTTTCTCCATGACCAGGAACAAATAGGAGCAAATAGGAACAAATATAATTGACCAAGAGGGTTAGTAACTTTGGGGCAATTACTCCGGAAAAACTAATCTTGTAGTTGGTAGCCTGATCAACTTTTTTGGGGAAGGAAAAACTAAGCCGGCGAAACAAGCTGCAAAAAAGGCTACCAAGTAGGTGACAATTATGGAGAGAATCCGGAGAAACTCTGTATACAGAAGGGAATGGCGCCGACACCTTCAGCAAAACAAAGTGATACGACTGGTTTTGTATGTGTACTTCACGTGAAGAAATGGTCATTTACGGTGAAGTACCATAATTTGTTTGAGGCAATTGTTGATTTTGGTGATTTGGGACAGTCAGAAATGGCGGAGGGAGGAATGGCGGAGTGCCTAAACATGGAGTAAATGAAGCTGGGGTTGCGCGATATACCTTCATTGTTGGTAGATACAGATGTACACGAGTTGAAGATCGATATTGCGGAGATGGATGCACGAAGGTAAGCAGTGGCGAATGGTTTATTCAAGAAGAGCTCTTCAAAGATTGGAGAAAATAAGGAGCATTTTCACTGGTAGTAAGCATATTGTGAGCACACATTGTGAACTACATTCACGAAATTCCGAGTGTCTGTATCCAACCTCTCACTCAGCATAGCTCACAAAGCACCAAACCCCGATCTTAATACTGAGTGCTCATCATTACTGTTTAATTTTTAATGATTAAAACGAATACTTTATGAAGCAAGGACGACTAGTATTTCACAGCATCTACAAGATTGAAAACAATGATACATGCTGTTGTAATTGTATATAGCACAATGCTTGTCTAGACAAAGTGAAAAATGTTCTGTGTTGAAAGGAAAAACTTTTTCCGGAAAAACAACAGGCCTGTGTTCGTTTTCGAAAAAGTTTGTCCGGATTAGGTGACGAATAACTAAGGGGGAAGAGGCCAAGAATACAAATTGCTTGGTTAACCACTGAGAAAATGAGTTTCTTGCTCAACATTTTGATGCAATCGTGATAATAAAATGTATTCGTGCTGTTCATAGATGTTCAGGTCTTGCTTACGTGTCGAGTCTAGTGTATTTGTTGACTCAAAATAGTAGGGAAATCGGGATTTTTGTGCTACATTTTTTATTCAATGGTGTCAATTGTATTTATGACTTGTAAATTGGACTTATACCAAAAAAAAAAAAAAAAAAGCTTTTTAGAAACAGCTTCTCTGACAGTACTGTTCTGAGTAGACTCGATCAGTCATTCAGATTCATCTGGAGTTCACAGCTTGTGTATAACAGGTGATGTTGTGTGAAAAGCTGGAAAAAATTTTTAAGGGGTGATCAAATGGGTGTAGCTGAATTTAGGCTCCGACACTCCGACCTCGACCGTTTTTGTAATTTATGCGTATTTTTGACAAAAATTAAGTTTGCATGAGCTACGGAAAAAGGAATTATCCGGGAAGGCTCGACAGCACACGCTACACACAGCAAATGGCAATACATGCCCGATATAGACTCACTCCACCTCACCTCGCCCCAATATCATATTTTGCTTTTTCCGTAACCGTTTGGATGTCTTTCCGTTTTGGATGGCTACGATGGTTGACGATGATTGAAAGGAATAAAAAGTCCTATATAAACATCCAAGTTTCTCAGTTTCTCTGAATTTTTCATCATCATCATCAACATCTTTCAATCAATCTTCACCCATTAAATTCAAACAAAAAACACCATTAACAATGGATTCTCAAAGTTTCGAAGAGAAGCCCGACGCCCCCGTCGACCTCTCTGACTCCCCTGATGACGGACAAAAGCCCAGCTTGGTCGTCGCCATGCTGCTGTCCTTCATGCTCGCCTGTGGTGGTTTCATCATGGGCTACGATACCGGTACCATCTCCGGTTTCCTCAATATGCCTCCCTACATCGAGCGTTTCGGTGAGATGGGCCCTGACGGCGTCGTCGCGTTCCCTGTCACTCGTTCCGGTCTGATCGTGTCTATTCTGTCCATTGGCTGCATTTTCGGCGGTCTGATATCGTCCAAGTGTGCCGACAAGTTCGGCCGTCTTATGACCATTGCTGCCTTCGACATTCTGTACATTGCTGCCATTGTCATCCAACTTACTGCCATGAAGTCGTACGTCCAGATCGTGTTTGGCCGTCTGATTGCCGGCTTCGGTATCGGTGCGTTCACCACCGTTGTGCCTATGCTTATTTCTGAGTCTGTTCCTTCTGGTGTCCGTGGTCCTTGTGTGTCTTCGTTCCAGCTTATGGTCACCGCCGGTATCCTGATCGGTAACATCATCTGTTTCGGATTCAAGAACGTCAAGTCCAGCGCGTGCTGGCAAGCTCCCCTGGGTATCTCTCTTGCGTTTGCCCTGATCCTGTTCCTCGGTATTCTTGTGCTTCCCGAATCTCCCAGATACTTGGCTGCTAGAGACAGATACGATGACGGCCGTGTTGCATTGAGTAAGACTGTCCGTATGTCGCCTGACTCTACATACATTGTACGCGAGATGGCTGATATCATCAAGTCTGTCGAGGAAGATCGCAACGAGGGTTCCGCCTCCTGGGGCGAGCTTGCTACTGGTAAGCCCAAGATCTTGTACCGTGTCATTGTCGGTTTCTTGATGCTGTCTGTGCAACAACTGTGCGGTGCCAACTACTTCTTCTACTACGGTACATCTCTGTTCAAGTCGATTGGTTCTGATGACTCGTTTGCCAACTCGATGATCTTGTCCGGTGTCAACGTCGGATGCACTATCTGCTGTCTGTTCATTGTGTCCAAGTTCAACCGTCGTACTCTGTTGCTTATTGGTTCGGTCATCATGACACTTGCGTTTGCCGTTTTCTCGTCGCTTGGTGCGTTTGCTCTGTACCCCAACGGCCCTCTTGAGCCTGTCAACAGCGCCATCGGTAAGTGCATGATTTTCTTCGCGTGTCTGTTCATTGCCGCGTTTGCCATCACCTGGGCACCTCTTGCCTACGTCGTCGTTTCTGAGATCTTCCCTCAACGTATCAGATCCAAGGCCGTGTCGCTTGCCACATCTGGTATGTGGATCTGGAACTTCATCATCTCGTTCTGCACACCCATTGTGACCAAGAGAATCGGATACAAGTACGGCTACGTGTTCACGTTCTTCACATTGTTTTCGTTTGTGTTTGTGTACTTCTTTGTGCACGAGACCAAGGACATCAAGCTTGAGCACATCAACGACATGTACATCAAGGGCATCTCGCCCATTGCGTCTACCAAGTACGTTCGTCGCATCCGTCAAAACCAAGACCCTGATGTGGAGTCTGTCGCCTAAGCACATCAAGCACCTGTTTCCATTTTTTCCTTTTTCTTCCACTTTAATGACCGATAAATGTATATTTGCATGACTTCTTTTTTATCTTTGTTTTAATGTTTTGTTTACATATATTTGCATATATACACTTACCAGCCCCAAAATCTAATTTATTATACTATTAACTATTTACCTTGCTTCAGATGAAGAACTTGATAATATTATTATGTACTGAATTTGCAGATTTTCCTTGATACAACTGTATTTTAAAAATTTATTCCATTTTAGGCTAAGATCTGTTGAATGTACGTATAACACTTTTCATAGCATTTCCCACTAATAGTCAAAGAAAAGCTCTAAGCACAGAACATTTCACAAATCTTCGTCATAGATGTTTATTGGAGCCTCGGTCTCGGTCTTTCTTTATTGGCACCCGAAGTCCCCAGGTAATCATCAAAAGCTTTGAGAAGTTTTGTGTAAAAACAGAATCCTTTTTTCTATTCTAATCTTGCTTGAAATGCACTGTTTCGTTCCAAATTAGATCAAGACAGGATAATTCACCGTTTTGAAACACAAGTGCTTCATTTCAATCGTAATAAAGTAATTAAATAATTTTCTCGACTCTGTTGATGATTCTTTCAAAGTATCAGGATTTTTTCAAAGGCAAATGCTTGTACAAGTTTTGATAATTGTCTTGTAAAAGAGCCTTTAGCTTTATCAAATAGCAACAAATCACTGTTTTTGATCGCCCTTTTCCAATGCCTTGGGGAACCCTTATTATACCGAATTTGCAGAAATCACTAAAAAAAAAGCCGATTCCAGGATATGAATCTAACTGGTTTACTTCATGGGGCCAGAGAAATTGTGTTCTAGACGAAGGTAGATCATGAAATTTAGTTTGTGCAGGTCTAAGATAGAAGTCATATCGTAGAAGCTTCAACGCAATATGTACACACCTAGTTTCTCGATCTATTTTACAGGAGATTGAGTAGGTCAAGATACCTAGCGTAATCGAAATTACAAAAGTTGATGATTCTGAAAGTCAGCGACAAAGAGGTGACAATTTGGATTAGGGCAAAGACAAAAATCCGGCAATGTATGTATTCTATCATGGCATAACTGCGGAAAGATTATTTCAAAGCCCGTAAATAGCACCAAAGCACGTCTCCATAATTCTATTCAGATGCCTTCCCCAAAGCTCTAGCAACAATGCCTACATTTCTGATTGTATAAAGAATGTCAGTGGCGTATTTGGTGAGTACTACAAAAAATCAATAACAAAAGTTTTGCGAGATATTTTGGAGTAAATGAATAATAGACCGTTCGAAGATTTCAATTATGTGAGGTCCAGTCTCTAGCCACCAATAGTTTGAAATGTTGTTGAGAAATTAAGGAGGGAAGTGTCAAGTCTATCACTTTAAGATTTAATAGTCTATTATTCAGTACTGTGTTTGATAAGGGATGGTTCCTAGTGAATCTCTGCTCCAGAATATGTTTCTGTCGCTTATTTCAACCTATGGACTTACCATGCGTGCATACCGCTCTGATTATCCAATATACTGTGCTGCCCTCGTTATGTATTTTACACATTTTGCCATAGTGCTGAAGAAATTATATTCTGTTTGTTCCAGTAAAATTTATCAAGAGCAAATCCTGTTTTATGTTTTTTTGGAAAGAAATGGATGTTAGCGAAGAGAAAGAAATCTAGTTGCACGACATGGAAGATTGGAGAATAAAAATGAAGTACACAAGAAAGCTTTTGCATTTACTACTATTACAACTTTTATTTAACTACCATAAAACCATAGACAAGTGACAGTATAAATTAGTTGTTGCTCAATAACTATGTAGTACTATAAACACATCTTGTCAGATGAGCCATATACAGAGGCCTATAGAAAGTTTCTAATATTTTTCTAGAATTTCAGACACGTGACAAAAACTTTACTATTGGACTTTGAGGGAAAAAAATTGTTTTTCCACGTGCTTGACAATGGAGAAGGATATTAGGAACTTTCTGCACCTGGGTGTACAACTCCAGTGTAATTCATAATTTACTTGATGCATTCGACCACCCTGCCTTTCACTTTCATGAGATGACTTCACAGAATAAATTATATACACTTTTGCAAACATAACCAAAACATGTTTGAAAAGCTGAAAGATAGGACCGCTCAATTGTTACAATGTAGTAATGTGCATGTTTGTCTTGAACTTCAAGAACACGTTCAATAAAACCACAAATAATTTTTTACATTTTAACATGATAGAATGGTATTTTTCAAATTCCTTCATGACCAAGAACATATTATCATGAAACAACAAGAGTAATAGGCCAGGTGGGTTGGTGACTTTGTGGCAATTACTCCGGAAAAACTCATCTTGTAGTTGGTAGCCTGATCAAATATTTATTTGGGGCAGGAAAAACTAAGCCGACGAAACAAGCTGCAAAAAAGGCTACCAAGTAGGTGACAATTATGGAGAGAGCCCGGAGAAACTCTGTATACAGAAGGGAATGGCGCCGACATGTTTGACAAAAAAATGATACGATTGGTTTTGTATGTATACTCCACGTGAGAAAAAGATTTTCTGGAGAAAAATCATGGCGTGTTTGTGTGTAACATTATGTGTCAATGATTTGGGACAAGCATAAATGGAGGAATGAGAAATGGCGGAGTGCCTAAGCATGGGGTATCCAAACATGGAGTTGCGCCATATACTATCATAGATACACGAGTCTAAGATCCTCATTGCGGAGATCAATGCACGGACATGAGCACTGGCGAAGAGTTTATTCGAAGAGGATCTTTAAAGACCAGTAATTATAAGAACTATTTCCAATACCACCTTGTGAATCATACTGTAAACCACACTGTGAGCCCACATCCACAAAAAATTTACTGCTTTTATCCAGCTCCGTTCACATGACGCCAAACCCCGACCCCAGCATTAACAGATCAACACAGTTCAATGCTCAAAAATCAAAATAGAAATTTCAATAAGGTGAAGACTAGTAATTCACAGTATCTACAATACACACGGCCCGTTGTGATTGTATACAACACAGAAAATAAAATGAGTAATATGTTCAAATAGAATACCCTCTTTTCTTCATCGAAAACATTTATTCATAAAAAAACTGTTTACTTGTCTAGTGAAACAACAGGCAAGTGTACGCTTTGAAAGTTAATAAGTCTGGCATATTGTTCATAAATATCCAACGTAAGAAGGATTAAGAAAACTAATTAAAACACTTGATCCTTTTTTTGTTTGGGTCTACCATCAATAATATCAAGAATTTTACTTTATTCGTTGCAGTTGTCTTGGAGGATACATTTAGACAGTTTCCAGAGTATACAAGCCTTGGTTATATGTAGAGTCTTGTGTATTAAGCAACTCAGAGTAGTAGTAGAATTGGTCTTGTATGTATTTATTTAATGTTGCTATTGCGTTTACAAAAGTCAACATGTAAGCTTCTATAATAAGGCTTTGGACTTAGATGCAAACAGATCTAACGACAGACGTTGTTTCCAGGTCCCATGGAGCAGGCAAACTCGACTTGGTGTCTCGCTCGGATGTATCCGCAGAAAGCTGTTATACTAACAGGTGATGTTGTGTAAAAAGCTGAAAACCTTTTCTGAAAGGTGATTTGATGTCTGCATTTCGAAATTTTGTCTTAGCTTTCCGACCTGAACCGTTACTCAGTGTGTATAGTTACTTTTTCTGAATTCGTGTTATTTGTTTTATGTTGTATTGGATCTCACAAAAATTGCAGAAATTACATGCAGCATAAATTGAAAAAGAAATTACCCGAGATGGCTCGACGGCACACACTATATCGCAGTGGATGGCAATACATGCCCGATATAGACTCACTCCACCTCACCTCGCCCCGAATTTTTCATTTGCTTTTTGCTTCACCGTTTGGATGCCTTTCCCTTTTTGACGATCGTAATGCTTGATGTTGAATCAAAAAAAGTCCTATATAAACAACCGGGTTTCTCAGTTTCTCTTGTTTTCTCCATCATCATCAACAACATCATTCACTCATACACTCATCAACAAGTTTGATCATCTCAACCTTCTACCGTTATAGTTTCGGATTAACCTAACGGATCATCTATCTATTAGTTATACAACATCACCATCAACTATGGATTCTCAAAGTTTCGAAGAGAAGCCCGACGCCCCCGTCGACCTCTCTGACTCCCCTGATGACGGACAAAAGCCCAGCTTGGTCGTCGCCATGCTGCTGTCCTTCATGCTCGCCTGTGGTGGTTTCATCATGGGCTACGATACCGGTACCATCTCCGGTTTCCTCAACATGCCTCCCTACATCGAGCGTTTCGGTGAGATGGGCCCTGACGGCGTCGTCGCGTTCCCTGTCACTCGTTCTGGTCTGATCGTGTCTATTCTGTCCATTGGCTGCATTTTCGGCGGTCTGATCTCGTCCAAGTGTGCCGACAAGTTCGGCCGTCTTATGACCATTGCTGCCTTTGACATTCTGTACATTGCTGCCATCGTCATCCAGCTTACTGCCATGAAGTCGTACGTCCAGATCGTGTTTGGCCGTCTGATTGCCGGCTTCGGTATCGGTGCGTTCACCACCGTTGTGCCTATGCTTATTTCTGAGTCTGTTCCTTCTGGCGTCCGTGGTCCCTGTGTGTCTTCGTTCCAGCTCATGGTCACTGCCGGTATCTTGATCGGTAACATCATCTGTTTCGGATTCAAGAACGTCAAGTCCAGCGCCTGCTGGCAAGCTCCTTTGGGCATCTCTCTCGCCTTTGCCCTGATCCTGTTCCTCGGTATTCTTGTGCTTCCCGAATCTCCCAGATACTTGGCTGCTAGAGACAGATACGATGACGGCCGTGTTGCATTGAGTAAGACTGTCCGTATGTCGCCTGACTCTACATACATTGTACGCGAGATGGCTGATATCATCAAGTCTGTCGAGGAAGATCGCAACGAGGGTTCTGCGTCCTGGGGCGAATTGGCCACTGGTAAGCCTAAGATCTTGTACCGTGTCATTGTTGGTTTCTTGATGCTGTCTGTGCAACAACTGTGCGGTGCCAACTACTTCTTCTACTACGGTACATCTCTGTTCAAGTCGATTGGTTCTGATGACTCGTTTGCCAACTCGATGATCTTGTCCGGTGTCAACGTCGGATGCACTATCTGCTGTTTGTTCATTGTGTCCAAGTTCAACCGTCGTACATTGCTGCTTATTGGTTCGGTCATCATGACACTTGCGTTTGCCGTTTTCTCGTCGCTCGGTGCGTTTGCTCTGTACCCCAACGGACCTCTTGAGCCTGTCAACAGCGCCATTGGTAAGTGCATGATTTTCTTCGCGTGTCTGTTCATTGCCGCGTTTGCCATCACCTGGGCACCTCTTGCCTACGTCGTCGTTTCTGAGATCTTCCCTCAACGTATCAGATCCAAGGCCGTGTCGCTTGCTACATCTGGTATGTGGATCTGGAACTTCATCATCTCGTTCTGCACACCCATTGTGACCAAGAGAATCGGATACAAGTACGGCTACGTGTTCACGTTCTTCACATTGTTTTCGTTTGTGTTTGTGTACTTCTTTGTGCATGAGACCAAGGACATCAAGCTTGAGCACATCAACGACATGTACATCAAGGGCATCTCGCCCATTGCGTCTACCAAGTACGTTCGTCGCATCCGTCAAAACCAAGACCCTGATGTGGAGTCTGTCGCCTAAACACATCCACTACCTGTTTCTTTTCCATTTTCTTCCACTCTAATGACCGATAAATGTATATTTGCATGACTTCTTTTTTATCTTTGTTTTAATTTTTTGTTTACATATATTTGCATATATACACTTACCAGCCCAAAAACTAATATATACCCTTGCACATTTACACTATTTCATGATTATAATAATATGAAGAACTCAATGTAAATTATAATATTATGATAAAAATCTGGCATATATTCATACACTCGTTTCTTACTTTAAGCTGCCTTGCAATGCATTGCTTTCCATCTCAATAGTCTTCGTTTAAAACTGATTGTTGCACCCTAGGTGGTCACAACTGTCAACTACTTTACGTAACATAACAATTGTTTGTTCTTTTTGACTCTGTTACCGAGTGCTTTAGAGTATCAACCTTGCAAACAGATTCATTTATCAAGAACACTGTTTGGTAACAGTGCCGTTAAATTTACCAAATAACAAGAATTCTCCTAAAGTAATACAGACTTCATCCGAGTCTCTTAGTCAGTGTTTTAGATTGTTTCTTTCTCTCGCAAAACAACCATCAATAGCACTTCGGTGCCTAACTCTTTTTTTTTATTAGCAGCCTTCTTGGTCTTTGTGTGTATAAGCGCGATCGTTGCTGTTTCCATACTAGGAAAACATCTTGTGTTGTACAATAGAACCCTAAAATTTTTCACGCCAAGTTTTAAAAAGCATACCAAAAGTTGATGTTCTGATTGCAACGAATTGAAAACAGCGGGCCAACAACTTCATAGCTAGCTAGGCTGATTTAGATGTGGATTATAAACTCAATGATTATTTCAATTACATGTAGAAACTAGCTCACTATTGGTAAGTAAATTGTGTTTTCGCTTCACAGAATATTAGTATTAGCCGGCACTTGATTTGAAACAAATTCAAAGCCTATATATTATAGCATCATTAAACACATAAAATAAAAAGAATTACATTGCTTTTCATGACAAATCTACGAGAGGAGAGACAGTAGAATGGTTCTGATTATTTCAAATGTCTCCACGATCAAGCACAATTGGAACAAGTATTCTAAACCAAGTGGGTCAATGGACTTTGAAAAAGAATCACTCCGGAAAAATTAATCTTGTAGTTGGAGCCAAATCAATTTATGAAGCAGGAAAATCTAGGACAACGAAACAAAGAACTGAAGCCAAAAAAGAAGCAAGTAGGTGACACAAAAATATTTCCGGAGAGTAACCGGAGAAACTCTGTATTCAGAAGGGAATGGCGCTGACAACTTCAACAAGAAAAGTGATACGACTGGTTCTGTTTGTGTCCTCAACATAAAAAAAAAAGTTCGATCATGGTGAAACACCATGGTATGTTTTGAAAAAGTTGTTGCTTTTTTGTTTTCAATTATTTCGGACAGACAGAAATGGTGGGAGGAGAAATAGCGGAGAGAGAAATGGCGGAGTGCTTAAACATGGAGTTGCGCGATATACCCTCGTAGTTGGTATATGCAGATACACAAGTTAGAGATGTACATGGCGGAAATGGGTAGTGGCAATGGTTATATTTAAAGACTGGCGATGATAATGACTATTTTCACTGCTATGCTGTACATGGTGTTTCCATATCCACAAAAAGCTTACGACTGTTTTTTTTTTTTCAACGGTTTTCACTGCAAAAATGAACGGAAAAACTAGAAAAACATCCTCACGAAGCAAAGGAGTCTAGTCAACTAGTATACACATGTACGGATAAATTTGCAAAAAGTCCAGTGTTTGAAAAACAACCCCTGATTCTCCCAATCGGAAAATCTTTTTTGTCTGGAAAAACTATTTGTGTCTGGAAAAACAATGCGTGCTGCTTTCAAAAAATATTGGTCCCAAATGACTAATAAAAACATATTTGTGGACCAAATTTGTAGTCTCTCATCAATTTCTTTTGGCCTACCACTGTGTGATATAAATGATGGAGACCTTTTACTCTGCATTTCATGTTTTTCTGAAAAATGCAATCAGACTGCTGCGGGGAATAGAATTCTGGATGCTTGTTGAGTCTTGCATATTCATCAGGTCGAAATTGTGAAGTACACACTGAAGCTGGATACAAACAGGCATTTTCAGTTTTTTTTTTCATAACTTGCTGTGAAAAATTTAAAGTTTAATTTGACCAAGACCTATCCGCAACCTTTGGCAGTCGCGTGTACAAAGAGGAGGCTGCTTGTATAAAGGAGGATTGGAAGCAATGACGAAACCTAAGAACCGTTTTGCGGAAAAGGGACGGTTGTTCAAGATATTCGTCAAGATGTTTGGTTGAGGGCGGTTTTAGAAATGAGTTCTTGCTATTCGGTGGATCTGACAGCTCTGTCATTGAACAAATTTCCCAATGCATGTATAAGCTACGATACGCCTTTGAATCACTATTTTAAAAATGATTTCTAGGCATGACCAGAGAAGCTGTGACGTATTAGCGGAGTCGAAGAGAAGTGGTATCTTGATATGATGCGTGAAAGATATAATTGGCTGTATCGCTAACAGGCGTAACACCTCAAATGTATGTATCACAGTATAGAGAAAATCATTATAGAACTGAAACTATCAAAGATGCTTTTGAAGACAGATCTGTTTGGAGAAGAGATGTTCATTGCACGTACTTAATAGTATTCTGATGTAAAGATCTCAAAACACAGATAGCAAATGATACAATGTGTGTCAGAAGATTGATAAGACAGCCAAATCAACAAAAGATTGCAGATTAAGTTCATATTAATTTTTCATATTATGATCATAAAGTAATGTGTAAATGTGCAATGGTATATATTAGTTTTTGGGCTGGTAAGTGTATATATGCAAATATATGTAAACAAAAAATTAAAACAAAGATAAAAAAGAAGTCATGCAAATATACATTTATCGGTCATTAGAGTGGAAGAAAATGGAAAAGAAACAGGTAGTGGATGTGTTTAGGCGACAGACTCCACATCAGGGTCTTGGTTTTGACGGATGCGACGAACGTACTTGGTAGACGCAATGGGCGAGATGCCCTTGATGTACATGTCGTTGATGTGCTCAAGCTTGATGTCCTTGGTCTCGTGCACAAAGAAGTACACAAACACAAACGAAAACAATGTGAAGAACGTGAACACGTAGCCGTACTTGTATCCGATTCTCTTGGTCACAATGGGTGTGCAGAACGAGATGATGAAGTTCCAGATCCACATACCAGATGTAGCAAGCGACACGGCCTTGGATCTGATACGTTGAGGGAAGATCTCAGAAACGACGACGTAGGCAAGAGGTGCCCAGGTGATGGCGAACGCGGCAATGAACAGACACGCGAAGAAAATCATACACTTACCGATGGCGCTGTTGACAGGCTCAAGAGGGCCGTTGGGGTACAGAGCAAACGCACCAAGCGACGAGAAAACGGCAAACGCAAGTGTCATGATGACTGAACCAATAAGCAACAGAGTACGACGGTTGAACTTGGACACAATGAACAGACAGCAGATAGTGCATCCGACGTTGACACCAGACAAGATCATCGAGTTGGCAAACGAGTCATCAGAACCAATCGACTTGAACAGAGACGTACCGTAGTAGAAGAAGTAGTTGGCACCGCACAGTTGTTGCACAGACAGCATCAAGAAACCGACAATGACACGGTACAAGATCTTGGGCTTACCGGTAGCAAGCTCGCCCCAGGAGGCGGAACCCTCGTTACGATCTTCCTCGACAGACTTGATGATATCAGCCATCTCGCGTACAATGTATGTAGAGTCAGGCGACATACGGACAGTCTTACTCAATGCAACACGGCCGTCATCGTATCTGTCTCTAGCAGCCAAGTATCTGGGAGATTCGGGAAGCACAAGAATACCGAGGAACAGGATCAGGGCAAACGCAAGAGAGATACCCAAAGGAGCTTGCCAGCACGCGCTGGACTTGACGTTCTTGAATCCGAAACAGATGATGTTACCGATCAAGATACCGGCAGTGACCATAAGCTGGAACGAAGACACACAGGGACCACGGACACCAGAAGGAACAGACTCGGAAATAAGCATAGGCACAACAGTGGTGAACGCACCGATACCGAAGCCGGCAATCAGACGGCCAAACACGATCTGGACGTACGACTTCATGGCAGTAAGTTGGATGACAATGGCAGCAATGTACAGAATGTCAAAGGCAGCAATGGTCATAAGACGGCCGAACTTGTCGGCACACTTGGACGAGATCAGACCGCCGAAAATGCAGCCAATGGACAGAATAGACACGATCAGACCAGAACGAGTGACAGGGAACGCGACGACGCCGTCAGGGCCCATCTCACCGAAACGCTCGATGTAGGGAGGCATGTTGAGGAAACCGGAGATGGTACCGGTATCGTAGCCCATGATGAAACCACCACAGGCGAGCATGAAGGACAGCAGCATGGCGACGACCAAGCTGGGCTTTTGTCCGTCATCAGGGGAGTCAGAGAGGTCGACGGGGGCGTCGGGCTTCTCTTCGAAACTTTGAGAATCCATAGTTGATGGTGATGTTGTATAACTAATAGATAGATGATCCGTTAGGTTAATCCGAAACTATAACGGTAGAAGGTTGAGATGATCAAACTTGTTGATGAGTGTATGAGTGAATGATGTTGTTGATGATGATGGAGAAAACAAGAGAAACTGAGAAACCCGGTTGTTTATATAGGACTTTTTTTGATTCAACATCAAGCATTACGATCGTCAAAAAGGGAAAGGCATCCAAACGGTGAAGCAAAAAGCAAATGAAAAATTCGGGGCGAGGTGAGGTGGAGTGAGTCTATATCGGGCATGTATTGCCATTTGCTACAATATAGTGTGTGTTGTCGAGCCTTCCCGGATAATTCCTTTTTCTAATATATGCAAACTATTCTTGCGACAAGTTGCAAAAATACGTACATAAAAACAAAAAGTCAGAAACGCAAAAATAAATTTTGAAAAAGAAAAACTTTTGCTCGAAGCTGGAAAGCTAAAACTTAATTCCTATGCGGCCATTATAAAGTGTTTCAACTGCTCTCACAACATCACCTGTTCGACAAGCCTCTCGCAGCAGACGCATCAAAATGAACTGTCGAATCTAGTCATTTACTCTGTAGGGCCATAAGAATACTTCAGAGAACGCCGGCTCATAATAAAATGTGCTGCTCTCAAGTTCGAGTTTGAAGTCATTTTATGTATGTACACTTGTCTACAAAATTGACGCTATTTCATACGTTGAAAAATTGATCTGTAGAGTTAAAATGTCGACAAATTTATAATTTTGCGAGTATCAACAACTTTTTGATTGTTTTACGCGCAGCCTGATTGTATTTCCGAAATGGAGTAGAAAATGTTAAGCAACTTTTTTTTGCTTTAGTGGTGTAGATCCAAAAAAAAATACACAATTGGTCTTTTTTGTCTCTGGCAATTTCTGTTAAACCTGGACAAACGGTTTCGAAAGGATACACCGGTCTACTGTTTTTCCAGGCTAGGAAATTAATTGCAATGAGAAACGAAGGGCTTTATTTTTTGGATAGCATTGAATTTTTTTTTGTGTTGTACATATAATACTACAATATGTATTGTATCCAATTCTGTAAGTTCCGTAAAGACTAGTTCGTCTCGTTTTCTAAGGAAAATGTCTAGAATATTTCCGTATATTTTTCCATGTTGTAACTGTTGTTGATCTGATGATATTATAATCATGATCTAAACGTCTTGTAAGAGATACTTGACAAAAGCTACGGTGAGCTTATTGTAGATTTAAGCTTACAGTATGGTTTTCAAGTTACAAAATAGCAGTGGAAATAGCCCATATCTTTGCCAGTATTAGAAAAACCCTTCTTTTACACTCTTCGCCACTACTCGCCTCCATGCATTCATCTCCGCAATATCGATCTTCAGCCCGTGTGTATCTGTATCTACTCACGACACGACGAGGGTATATCGCGCAACCCCAGCTTCATTTACTCCATGTTTAAGCACTCCGCCATTCTTCACTCCGCCATTTCTGACTGTACCATATCTGACCGTACCATATTATCAAAAATTCAAAAACATCCCAAACAGGCCATGGTGTTTCACCAAAAATGACCACATATTCACGTGAAGTTCACGTACAGAATCAATCGTATCACTTTTTTTTGTCAAACATGTCGGCGCCATTCCCTTCTGTATACAGAGTTTCTCCGGGTTCTCTCCATAATTGTCACCTACTTGGTAGCCTTTTTTGCAGCTTGTTTCGTCGGCTTAGTTTTTCCTGCCCCAAACAAATTTTTCTGATCAGGCTACCAACTACAAGATTAGTTTTTCCGGAGTAATTGCCACAAAGTCACTAGCCCACTGGGTCTATTACTTTTGTACCTGTTTTTGTACCTGACCATGGAGAAACTCGGAAAGAAAAAACATCCCATTGTGTTACAGAATATTTTTTTTGTGTTTATATCAGGCATTCTTTTGAAGTAAAAAACAGACACAAACTTTCTTAGTGGCCACTGACTCTTTGTAACTGCCTTGGTTATGCTGTGAAAGTACATTCGCACTTACCTGTATAAAATTCCATCTCTTAAACGTAAAAGGCAGTGAGTTTGAGTCTACCCGATAGTTCAATTTCGACCTTTGTATATTGGCTTACCTGACCCCAAGTGCTTGAATTATTGAAGATGGTTTATATACATAAGATTGCTTGTGTGATGTATATGTTGTAATTCAGCACCATTGGCCATGTTTTTGTGGTAGCCAAGCCATAGTGGTGCTGTAATAGTAGATGCGAAAGGTTTCTTCTGTGTACTTGATTTCTGTTGTCCAATCTTTGATATCGTACAGTTACGTTTCTTTCTTAGTTTCCCTCTTTGCTAGCATCCACCTCCTCACTAAGAGGCATCAAACAGACTTGAGCCTCACCTGCTGTAACTAATGAGATAAGTACTGAATAAGGGTCCTTCAGCATTCTAGCCTATTAAGCAAAATGAGCAAAGTACATAAAGGGCAACCTAGCATATTCAGTCGCTAGAGCGGCATATACGCATAAAAATTCCTTTGGTTGAAATCAACAATAAGAGCATATTGTAGTGTGGATACTGACTAAAAGCTGCCTCCCATCAGGCATAACAATAGAAAACAGACTGTAATCCTTTTGAGTATATGACTTGACAAATGAAGCCAATTTTGATGAGTATTTGCTATTTCCCATTAAGAAGGTTTGCAGCGGAAAGCAACAAAAACCGCGAGAGCTTGAGTATGCCCATCAATGTCTTGAAAAGTAGCCGATTGATTTATCTGTGTCTCAATGTCTTGCCTTTATTTGGCTTTTGTTCACA
The DNA here is from genome assembly GCA_022457085.1 of Saccharomycotina sp. CBS 16003. Taxonomy (NCBI): domain Eukaryota; kingdom Fungi; phylum Ascomycota; species Saccharomycotina sp. CBS 16003. The sequence goes on from JAJNCF010000023.1 coordinate 175,185, forward strand.
GTTGAATTATTTGGGGACAGTTTCAAAAAGGTTTGCGCCAAATTTCAGGTGCACTAAACTGCCGTCAATCTTGAAGCTACCATATAATTATAGCCAGATTGTGCAATCTGGATCGTTGACTTATTCTTTTGACCCGCTGAATGCATTGGACCATTCAATTTCCAGAGGAAATAAATCAAGATTAGTAATGCTAGATTTCATGACATACTTTGATGAATGGGCATGTTTTTGTGAGTTTGTATGTCCATCAGATCAAATAATGATAATGTACAGTGTTTTGTTATTACACGATGTGAACATTGCTTTAAAACTTAATTAATATGACTTCTAGCTTAGACATGCTACATATTTAACTATAAACTGGCGTGTTTAATAATGATTCTCTTGGCTTCATAAAACAAAGTAGCTGAATTTGGCTGATTGATCGGGCATGTCTGCCGCAATAGCTACTCTTGAGCTCCAATTAAAGGATCGATACTTTCCGTAATCTTTCAAAAAAATAATGGTGTGAAAATAACTTAAGGTTCTATTATGGTCCAAGTCTTTTTTCCGCAACCATCCGGCAGCAGCGACAGTCACGCAAGTGAACACAAAGACTGATATTGCCAATGAGAGAAAGATTCTAATCAATAGCGGCTTAATTAAGGCTGCTTTATGTGGTTATACTTTTGCGAAAAGGTGTTGACCAAGACTTGAGTTGAAATATTCGGGTAAGGGCGATCGACCGAGAAAGTCTTTGCTATTGGATAGATCTTCTAGCTTTGTTATTGGATGATATTCCCAATTTGCGGATGTGGGTTTAGACACTTCTTTAGGTTGCTGTTTTGACAGAAATTTTTAGACATGACATTGGAAAATCTGACACTCGATTACCCCTGCTTTAAACTTTGAGATAGTTTCCTGCATGATATTATTTTCCCTTGATATTCACTTCTCCTGTAATTCATAGTATGCGTCTTTCAGCGTAAGGTTCCCGACGTGTATCAAATGAGAGTGGTTCAAAAATATAGTGGGGAAGAAAAAACGAGTTGATATGCTACGTAGAGTAAATCAATAACTGTGTTTCTTGAAAGTGCAATAGTCTGCCCTTCATCAGTACGATTCAGACTGAGAATAAAGCATTCAGAGGCAAGTTGATGTGGGGTACAATGGTTTTGATAAGATTTATGAATAAGAAAAATTGCAAATTGGATTTATATTAGTTCTTCACTTGAAGATGTGTACTTATGCAATGGTATATAGATTTTTGGGCTGGTAAGTGTATATATGCAAAAAAAAATTAAACAAAAAATTAAACAAAGATAAAAAAAGAGTCATGCAAATATACATTTATCGGTCATTAGAGTGAAAAGTGGAAAGGAAAAGAAACAGGTGCTGAGTGGGTTTAGGCAACGGACTCCACATCAGGGTCTTGGTTTTGACGGATGCGACGAACGTACTTGGTAGACGCAATGGGCGAGATGCCCTTGATGTACATGTCGTTGATGTGCTCAAGCTTGATGTCCTTGGTCTCGTGCACAAAGAAGTACACAAACACAAACGAAAACAATGTGAAGAACGTGAACACGTAGCCGTACTTGTACCCGATTCTCTTGGTCACAATGGGTGTGCAGAACGAGATGATGAAGTTCCAGATCCACATACCAGACGTGGCAAGCGACACGGCCTTGGATCTGATACGTTGAGGGAAGATCTCAGAAACGACGACGTAGGCAAGAGGTGCCCAGGTGATGGCAAACGCGGCAATGAACAGACACGCGAAGAAAATCATGCACTTACCGATGGCGCTGTTGACAGGCTCAAGAGGTCCGTTGGGGTACAGAGCAAACGCACCAAGCGACGAGAAAACGGCAAACGCAAGTGTCATGATGACTGAACCAATAAGCAACAGAGTACGACGGTTGAACTTGGACACAATGAACAGACAGCAGATAGTGCATCCGACGTTGACACCAGACAAGATCATCGAGTTGGCAAACGAGTCATCAGAACCAATCGACTTGAACAGAGACGTACCGTAGTAGAAGAAGTAGTTGGCACCGCACAGTTGTTGCACAGACAGCATCAAGAAACCGACAATGACACGGTACAAGATCTTGGGCTTACCGGTAGCAAGCTCGCCCCAGGAGGCGGAACCCTCGTTACGATCTTCCTCGACAGACTTGATGATATCAGCCATCTCGCGTACAATGTATGTAGAGTCAGGCGACATACGGACAGTCTTACTCAATGCAACACGGCCGTCATCGTATCTGTCTCTAGCAGCCAAGTATCTGGGAGATTCGGGAAGCACAAGAATACCGAGGAACAGGATCAGGGCAAACGCAAGAGAGATACCCAAAGGAGCTTGCCAGCACGCGCTGGACTTGACGTTCTTGAATCCGAAACAGATGATGTTACCGATCAAGATACCGGCAGTGACCATAAGCTGGAACGAAGACACACAGGGACCACGGACACCAGAAGGAACAGACTCGGAAATAAGCATAGGCACAACGGTGGTGAACGCACCGATACCGAAGCCGGCAATCAGACGGCCAAACACGATCTGGACGTACGACTTCATGGCAGTAAGTTGGATGACAATGGCAGCAATGTACAGAATGTCGAAGGCAGCAATGGTCATAAGACGGCCGAACTTGTCGGCACACTTGGACGAGATCAGACCGCCGAAAATGCAGCCAATGGACAGAATAGACACGATCAGACCAGAACGAGTGACAGGGAACGCGACGACGCCGTCAGGGCCCATCTCACCGAAACGCTCGATGTAGGGAGGCATGTTGAGGAAACCGGAGATGGTACCGGTATCGTAGCCCATGATGAAACCACCACAGGCGAGCATGAAGGACAGCAGCATGGCGACGACCAAGCTGGGCTTTTGTCCGTCATCAGGGGAGTCAGAGAGGTCGACGGGGGCGTCGGGCTTCTCTTCGAAACTTTGAGAATCCATAGTTGATGATGATGTTGTGTAACTAATAGATAGATGATCCGTTAGGTTAATCCGAAACTATAACGGTAGAAGGTTGAGATGATCAAACTTGTTGATGAGTGTATGAGTGAATGATGTTGTTGATGATAATGGAAAAAACCAGAGAAACTGAGAAACCCGGTTGTTTATATACGACTTTTTTCATCGTCAACCATCGTAGCTATTCAAAAGGGAAAGGCATCTAAACGGTGAAGCAAAAAGCAAATGAAAAATTCGGGGCGAGGTGAGGTGGAGTGAGTCTATATCGGGCATGTATTGCCATCCACTGCGATATAGCGCCGTCGAGCCTTCCCGAGTATTTTCTTTTTCCATACTTTGTGTAAACTTTATTCATGTCAAAAAGCACAAATAGCAGAAATCACACAAAACACAAAATGCACAAATATAAGCAATAATGCAAAAAAAGAAACAAAGAAAAACGTCGGTCGAGGTCGGAAAGTCGGAGTCTGTAATTTTTAAATGCACCCACTAAAATTTAATCACCTTTTTAGAAAAAAAGTTTTTCGGCTGCTCACATAACATCACCTGTTAGACAAAATGCGTGCTGCCGATACACTTTAACAAATTGCTGAGCTTCGCCAGTTTCCTTTACGGAATCATAAGGATATTGTTAAAGATGCCGGTGTATTTTAGAATTCTTACTGGTCTAACTTGGAAGTTATGAATACAATCAACAATATTCAATAATCGCAACAATCATAGAAATGCCGATTAAAAGTCCTACTTTGAGTCGACATACTCATAAGACCATACATTCAGATGAGTTTCTGAATGCTACTTGTGCGGCTCCAATTTTCACTGCAAGAACAAGAATATAATGTTAAGCTATAACTTTCCATCTTTTCAGAAGTAGACAAAAAATAAGCACAGGTCTGCTGTGTTTCCAGACAAGAAAAATACAATCAGATATTTTCGATAGAGGTTATCCTCTAGACGCAGGACATTTTGTTCCTGAAAATTGTGTACAACTATAACGGTCTATGTATTTTTATTTGATTTTAAAGATGTTGTCGGGACCAGGTTGTCTCGCTTCGTGGTGATATTTTTCTGTGTACATCTGTCTATCTTTCAAGTTAAAACAGTTGTTAATTTATTCACATCATTATATATTGTGTTATGACTTTCATGTAGACGGCACTGGCCAAAAAGCTATAGTCAGTTTGTTGTGGATATGAACTTATAACGTGGTTTACAATGCACCAGGTGGTAGTGGGAATAGTTTTCATCACCGCTGGTTCTAAAGAGCCCGCTTCAATCAAATTCTTCGCCACTGCTCGTCTCCATGCACTCATCTCCGCAATATCGATCTTCAGCCCGTGTGTATCTGTATCTACTCACGATGAGGGTATATCGCGCAACCCCAGCTTCATTTACTCCATGTTTAAGCACTCCGCCATTCTCACTCCGCCATTCTCACTCCGCCATTCTCACTCCACCATTTCTGACCGTACCATTTCGTCAAAAATTCAAAACAATCCCAAACAGGCCATGGTGCTTCACCAAAAATGACCGCTTCTTCACGTGAAGTACACACATACAAAACCAGTCGTATCACTTTTTTTTGAAGGTGTCGGCGCCATTCCCTTCTGTATACAGAGTTTCTCCGAGGTTGTCACCTACTCGGTGTCTTTTTTGGCTGTACACTTGTTTCGCCGGCTTAGTTTTTCCTTCCCCAAAAAAAAAGTCGATCAGGCTACCAACTACGAAACTAGTTTTTCCGGAGTGTGTGTGTGTACACAATTGTTCCCAAGGTCACTAACCGTCTAAGGCAACTCTTCTTGTTGTTCCTATTTACTCCTATTTGTTCCTGGTCACGGAGAAACTTGAAAAAAAAAAAAAAAAAATCATTCCATTATGTTTCAAGTGCAAGTTACGCTGGGCTTGTACACACCACTGTGGATTTCTATGTTTACTCTGATACATGTAAGTACTGTGATATGACTTCTAACTTAGTAATAAATACTTGGTAGATGAAGTTTTATGTTTCTTCTTTTTTGCCTAATGTCACTGTTACCAAACCAGTCAGGCCTAACCCCGAGATTCACGAACCCTTCTTCTTTCAATCACCGTTAATGCTTTATTCTGTTTTGGTTTTCATTTCAATCCTGCTGTAGACCTTGGAACTACCAATACAATCCCCACGCCGAGACCTCCCAGCCGAGACCCTCTGTCTATTTTGCCTGATAGTCAGCTCTTCTTGGAACCCTTTCAACGAGCTTCACGTCTATCTGCTCCTTATCACATCGAGCTCTGGGGCATTTAGCAGCTATACTTCCTATTCACCCGACGAATGATGACAACAGATTCTCGCGATGTAATCTAGTAGGTCAAATCTTTCTAGAAAGTCTTCCGTGCCATCACTCGGTTACCCCACACTCCAGTGAAGCCTTTCCAACGTGCAACGTGCTTCTTATCCTCAAACCCTGGCATCCGGCTGAATCACGTAGTAGCTATCACCGCCCATTCATCCGACGGATGAAGTCGTGGTCTATCTCCCTCAGCTCTATGATTGTCTTGATTTGCCATAGCACAAAAGAACAAGCCTCGCCCGGCAGTTTTGGATTTGCTTCTGGTGTAGAAAATCAATTTGAATCCAGTGTAGACCCGAATCCAACCTCTTTTGCCTGAATCTCCCGTCTGTGTCTGCTTTCACCAGTATTTGTTCCATCGGCTGTACATTGTAGACAGTCTGTCTGCAGCTTGCCGTTTGTCTGAACACTCGATGTATGTCACTGTAGTCCGCTCCTATAGAAACTTTACCTGGTTTTAAGTTAATTTTCCCTACTGTTAAACTTAACTACACCGCTTTCAGTAACCCATCCCCTTGAGATCTCATAATATCCAGCACACGCAGTTGATGATACACACTGGTTATTGTCCCAATGTCTCGGGATTATGTACACACATCTAAATAAAAGAAATCTATAAAAAACAGGTTTATTAAAAGACATTTTGCTTTATATTTGCTAATCTCATAAAGATTAACAAAGCAACTCCCCCGCAAAAATAAAGTGTTTTAGGCTTTTCAATGTTCAATGTAGCGCCAAAACAACATTCACTGTAATATTTCACAACTGTCATAGAAATTGTAAACTTTTGTTTAGAGTAGACATGTATCGAGCAACAGATACGCAGATCTGTAGATTAAAGTACATCAACATTCTGCCTCAATTACAGTACTCAGTCTTTTGTAAACAGATCCAGATCTTACATGACTGTTAAATGAAATTTTACTGTTTACTGTACAACCGGATCTCAACATTATAACGTAAGGACCTCAGGTACCAAGTAAGAAGCAGAACCAGAGTTTCTGTAAATATTCACATGTAGCCCTAACCTTGGTGTATACTACTTAACTCTATGTGAAAAGTGTACAGTGGGTATTACTTTCAATAGATTTTATCCAAAAGTCGAAAAGATCATCAAAATACACTGTTGTGTCAAAGGGTATCTGCAAATTTGATAAAAAATTACGTGTTAATGTGAAGAGGTTTTAAATGTACAATAGTATAATATATTAAATTTTGGGGCTGGTAAGTGTATATATGCAAAAAATATTAAACAAGAAATTAAACAAAGATAAAAAAGAAGTCATGCAAATATACATTTATCGGTCATTAGAATGTGGAAAAAGGAAAGGAAACAGGTGGTTGATGCGTTTAGGCGACGGACTCCACATCAGGGTCTTGGTTTTGACGAATGCGACGGACGTACTTGGTAGAAGCAATAGGTGAGATGCCCTTGATGTACATGTCGTTGATGTGTTCAAGCTTGATGTCCTTGGTCTCATGCACAAAGAAGTACACAAACACAAACGAAAACAATGTGAAGAACGTGAACACGTAGCCGTACTTGTATCCGATTCTCTTGGTCACAATGGGTGTGCAGAACGAGATGATGAAGTTCCAGATCCACATACCAGACGTGGCAAGCGACACGGCCTTGGATCTGATACGTTGAGGGAAGATCTCAGAAACGACGACGTAGGCAAGAGGTGCCCAGGTGATGGCGAACGCGGCAATGAACAGACACGCGAAGAAAATCATACACTTACCGATGGCGCTGTTGACAGGCTCAAGAGGGCCGTTGGGGTACAGAGCAAACGCACCAAGCGACGAGAAAACGGCAAACGCAAGTGTCATGATGACTGAACCAATAAGCAACAGAGTACGACGGTTGAACTTGGACACAATGAACAGACAGCAGATAGTGCATCCGACGTTGACACCAGACAAGATCATCGAGTTGGCAAACGAGTCATCAGAACCAATCGACTTGAACAGAGACGTACCGTAGTAGAAGAAGTAGTTGGCACCGCACAGTTGTTGCACAGACAGCATCAAGAAACCGACAATGACACGGTACAAGATCTTGGGCTTACCGGTAGCAAGCTCGCCCCAGGAGGCGGAACCCTCGTTACGATCTTCCTCGACAGACTTGATGATATCAGCCATCTCGCGTACAATGTATGTAGAGTCAGGCGACATACGGACAGTCTTACTCAATGCAACACGGCCGTCATCGTATCTGTCTCTAGCAGCCAAGTATCTGGGAGATTCGGGAAGCACAAGAATACCGAGGAACAGGATCAGGGCAAACGCAAGAGAGATACCCAAAGGAGCTTGCCAGCACGCGCTGGACTTGACGTTCTTGAATCCGAAACAGATGATGTTACCGATCAAGATACCGGCGGTGACCATAAGTTGGAACGAAGACACACAGGGACCACGGACGCCAGAAGGAACAGACTCGGAAATAAGCATAGGCACAACTGTGGTGAACGCACCGATACCGAAGCCGGCAATCAGACGGCCAAACACGATCTGGACGTAAGACTTCATGGCAGTAAGTTGGATGACAATGGCAGCAATGTACAGAATGTCGAAGGCAGCAATGGTCATAAGACGACCGAACTTGTCGGCACACTTGGACGAGATCAGACCGCCGAAAATGCAGCCAATGGACAGAATAGACACGATCAGACCAGAACGAGTGACAGGGAACGCGACGACGCCGTCAGGGCCCATCTCACCGAAACGCTCGATGTAGGGAGGCATATTGAGGAAACCGGAGATGGTACCGGTATCGTAGCCCATGATGAAACCACCACAGGCGAGCATGAAGGACAGCAGCATGGCGACGACCAAGCTGGGCTTTTGTCCGTCATCAGGGGAGTCAGAGAGGTCGACGGGGGCGTCGGGCTTCTCTTCGAAACTTTGAGAATCCATTGTTAATGGTGTTTTTTGTTTGAATTTAATGGGTGAAGATTGATTGAAAGATGTTGATGATGATGTAGAAAAATCCAGAGAAGTTGAGAAACCTGGATGTTTATATAGGACTTTTTTTTTCATTGATCATCACGATCGTCAAAAAGGGAAAGCTATCCCAAACGGTTAAAAAGCAATTATTTCTTAGAGTGAGGTGAGCTTATACACTGGGCATTTAATGCCATTTTCTGCGTTTAGTGAGTTTTGTCAAGCCATTTCTGGTAATTTCTTTTTTGTAGCTTTTGCAAACTGAAAAATGAAAAAACGGTTAAACCTTTTCACAGCTTAACAAAACATCAACTTTACGCAGTTTGAACAAGTCGTAATCTGGATAGCAATAACCACTAGGAGGTCAATTAGTTATGAATGTGTGATATGTTCTAGAGCAAACCCCAAGTATCTGAGTTGATTGTGGCAATTGTTGAGTCCAAGTGTGGCAAGATCCGAAAGCCTCCGAGACCTGGCTGCAATGGTTTGTTTGTTGTCGATCGTGAAAACCCAAAAATAAACAGGCTGCTTTCAAAGTCTTTTTGGGGGAAAAAAAGAGAAGTAGGGTTTTCTTTCGCCGGTTGATAATGTAGCAACATATTTGGTTTTTTCCAACCTTGATATTAAAAAAGTAACTTTTTCGGTGACTGTAGAATTTGAATATATGTGCAAAACTAGTTTGTACCTTTTGAAAAAAAATAGTAATAATAATGGCAGTTTGATTTGTGTCGGTTTTCAAAAAAGTGTTTTTCACTTTTAATTATGAAATTTGTTTATTTGTTTATTTGCTTATTTATGCAAGACACGAATTCAAGGCTTAAATTCATGTCGCTTTCCTTTTTCTTGTCTTTCCCCCCGGGGCCCCGTATCCGGAAACAGATGGTGCATTTACAGTATCTGGGCCGCGTGGAAGTTCCCTGACTGGACTGCATTAGGCAATCAGGGCCATCTTCCCGTGTGCCTCCGACACTCTTCGTTGACTCTTTTGCTTATGCCCAGCCCAGAGAGAGAGAGTCAGAAGGTGCGCCGTTGTTGTTGTTGTTGTTGTTGTTGTTGTTGTTGTCTAGAAATCCTAAACCCCGGCACAAGTGGAACGAGCTCTCTCCGTTGCCAGAATCCTTCCAGGTCCACCTTTTTCACGATCTTATTTTTGTACTCTCACTTCTCTATGTGAACAGTGTAGTACCGTAGTATCCCTCTTTTCCTGTCTGCTCAAAGTCACCAACCGCAGCAGCGAGTTCTGGAGGTTGCAAAATCTTTTTTATTCACGCATCTCAATCGAGTCTGGTTTTGTCTGCCTCGCCTCGCCCCCATACAAACAGGCCATTTTATTCTCCTTCTCCAGATACTCGCTCTCCGCATCTTTCGCTCGGTCGTTCAAGACCGGCGCGATATACACAGCATTCCTCGGGTCTTTTTGTGCGGGTCGAAAATCCGGAGACCCCAGAGAACTCGGTGAACCCGGAACTCACACTAAACAGGTGGTTTCCTATTTGGGACGGTTTCCTCGTTTGGCAAAGGGAAAGCTAAGAACCAAGAACCAAGAACTGGGATAATGTTGACAATAGCAATCATAAAACAAGGCAAAACTCAATTGATAATGTGTTTATTATGACAGAATGAATAGCTCAGGTGTCAAAAGCCCTAACCTGTTCCCGTCTTTGGTATCCCGACTCTGTGCACTTTGAGAAAAGTGGAATGGCTCCCTCTGCAACAACAATAACAACTAGTTTATCACCATCTCCATCTCCATCGTCAACATCAACGGCTGTCACCTGGTCCCAAGCATTAACTGCAACACGTAGTAAATAACAAGCAGTGGCGATTTCTCGAGTCATACCGTTTCGTCTCCCCGACGTTTTTCAATCAGTTGACCATCGTATTAGTCGAGCAGATCACTCTCCCAATGCATGATGTATTCCCACGATCCCCGTGCAATCTCTGTGTACACATTGAGTCCTTTTGTAGTCACTAAACAGAACCGCAATCTTGTTTACAATCTTAATTCTGGACCTTAATTTACTTGCGCTCTTTGAACGCGGTTTCGTGAATTGTTTCATTTTTTGGTGCTCTCTCATTTCTGTTGCTTCGTCGTCGCGCTCGTATACTTCCTATTTGGGACGTTTGTATCGCTGCCAGTTGACCTTGGGCATTTCCCGAGCAATGGCACCATATTATAATCAAGCACACCAAGAAAAAAATAAAAAAAATAACCACCTGTTTTTTTGTTTTAGGACATGATGGAAATTTCCATGGGAAAAAGTTTCTTTTTTGCAATACACCATTTGAAGTGAGAGAAAGCAATGAAGAAATTATTGTGAATTTAACATTTAGGTTATCATTAATTAGCATTATTTTTTTTCTGGGAAATTGTAAAATAGCCAATGGCAAATTTTGTCTTTTTTTTTTTTTTTTTTTTTTTTTTTTTTTTTTTTTGTGGCAGTGGGTTGTTACTTCTGGAATACGGCAGGTTTGGTTTTCTTCACGATCCACTTGGGAATTGCCAAAACATCACACTAAACGTACACACGATCGTAATCATGTCATGGAGATTGTCCGTTTCGCCGAGTGCTCTCTTTGGATAAATTCAACATGACCATTTTTATTTTTAATTGATCGTGGTTTTTCCATACGCGCGGGCATTGTAAACCGTCAAAATCATACACTTGATCAGCATGCAAATCTTTCTTTCTTTCCTAAAACTGTTACGCTGATGATACCTTCTGGATATTGTGTTTTGTTTTGACAAAAATTGCCTCCCCCTCCTAATTCATGATTGCTTCTTTACATCAGTGTTTGTTTATTTTTTGTAATTTTTGTGCTTTTGTTGCTAGCTTATTTTTGGTCTTTCTTTTGCACACAAAACATTTTAGAAAATAAGGTACCTGATCGTGGCCTGTTTTTTTTCTTCTTCTTCTTCTAGTGTGCATTTCCTCACGGAGAAAAACAAAACGAGAAATGACTTATTTTATCCGTTGCCTGGATTTCTAGCTCAATAATCCGGACTAAAGCTCATACTGTGCGCGCCACCATTTGAAACCCCAGCTCACAAGAGTTCCGTGCCTGGAAACAACTCGTGCCCCATATTATACACCATCTTTGCGCCGCTCACGCCAGAAAGCAAACCCCAGCGTGATTGCCCGTGATAATAATTCAATGAAACCAACTCAGACTCAAGTGTGTGTATCTGTGGAAAAATATACGGAACAAATGGAACAACTTTTTCCCTCTCCCTCCAGGAGATACATACAAAGGCTTCCGATCGTGAACGCGCGTTTGTGGATCTCCTGCCATGATCCAGACTTTCAATAAAAAAAATACCATTTTACCAACCTGGGACCCACAAAATCAACAAAACTGTTTTTTTCTGAAGAAGAATCCATCGTTCGCAATGAACTTCTCTTTTACTTATTGGCAATGACAATGTTAATGGCCAGCTTTGTCCAGATCGGGCTCTACTAGAATGTCCGTCAACTACCAACTACGTACAGGACTTTGACGACGAGCGGACAGTACAGCAGACGCTCTTTCCTAGTGCAATTGGTACTGGTAATACTCTGTCTTGCTGTACTTTTGTTATTACATGCTTGACATTTTCCCCAGACTACAGAGCTTGTCAGACATTTTGATGGTAACGCTGGATATATCTTGTGGAGAGGTTAGCAAATTTGTGATACCTCAATAGGATCTTTTAGATGTCGTTGCCATAATAAACAGACCGTTCATTTGATTAATGACTGTTTTCATCAGTACCATGAGGGTAGGAAACGGATTTTTATAAGCTGTGGATGTGGGGATCAGCAGTTATTTTGTGTTGTTCTTGTTGGACAGTATAATTTTTAATACAGCTGAAACTATTCTTCTTCTTCTTTTGCTTGTACTTATTCTGTGATGTGACTCTTACTCTATATCAAGAAAAAATGAATGGTACTACTTCCTGAACAATCTCTGGTTTATTTGAGAAATAAATTTAGGTGTGTTGATCAGATTTGGTTTTAGGCACATTTGCGGTGCCTGGCATGTCATCACAGATCTAGGAAAACAATAGACAAACTACAATTGCAAATGATAAAAAAAATAAAAAATTGCCATTGTTTTATTTTCATAATTTGCCGACTTTTTTTTTTTTGATTGCTTCCCCAGATTATCTACAATTTTACATTGAAAATTGACAAAAATAAGAAAGCTGCAAACTGTTATTGTTTGGATTTCATCAATTGTCGTTTATGTTTGATAAATTTCTCCAAATAATCTACGATTTTACATTAGAAATTGACACAAAAGAAGGCATCAATCCAACAGGACCAACAAACACAAATACCGGCATTTGATAATTCAAAAAACAAACACCTACAACACTTGTTAATTTAATTATTTTTTCTCCAATGAAAAATATCAAAACATTATTATTTGACAATATGCTGCAGCAATTTGGGTATATTTTCTACTTGATTTCGGAATATCGCGGAAAAAATTTATGAAAAAATTATAAGATGGATTTGTGGAGTGTTTTAGCCAAAGTTCTGGATCAATTGGCGTGGAATAACCAGATCGTGGCTGGTTTGAGCTAGTGATGGATCAATTACGGAAACCTCAGGATCCAATTCATAGTCCATCAATTCATTGTAATCAGACTCGTAACGTAAAAATTCATTGTAATTCGTCGTTTCAGTGGTGTAGTCTGTGTATCCAGACTCACAGTAGTTGTACGTCTCAACAATCCTGACCGAGATCAACGGCGACTTGAACTGAACCCGTTTCTTGACGTTTCCACAAACCTGTGCCCGTTGTACAGCGGTACCTGTGTCGACTCCCAATCCGGCACCTTTTTCTTTCCTCCGCAAAGACGACGACGACGACGACACAGACGGCAATTGCTTCTGTTTGCACAAGTCTTGTGGAATATCCAAAACCCTGCACAGCAACAACCCCAGAATCTCGGCCCCAACCGTTCGCTCAGCATGGAAACAGTACCGTTCAATTTCCAGCTGGACGATTTGCCTTGCCCGTTTTTTCCAGCCAGTCCACCATTGTCCTGCAGCCAACGTCGATATCGCCGCCGCCGACGACGACGACGAATACCATTGCCAGCACCACAGCCGGACCCCGCCGGCTGGGGTCTGGCCTAATTCAGTAGCCGAAACCAGCGCGCGGACCAGCCTCAGCCCCATTGCTCGCCGGATCCCGCGATGCGCCAAACGCGCCACGACCAGCGCCGGAAGAAGCATCAGCGCCGAAACAGCAACTGAAAACAGGGTCACCACAAGCAAAACTGTAGATCTCAAGTCGGGCATAGTCTGTATATGCAATATCTCTTTTTCTTTTTTCACTCCAAAAAGGAACTCAAATAATAATAAATTGGTATCTCAATGATCAAAGTAGCAATTGCTCAATATGGTCAGGTTTCTCGGGTCCACCTGTTTCCGGCTTTCTGAGATCGTTGGGTTTCTCTGTATTCAGGTGTGTTTTTGAAGAAATAGGACGTACCTGAAAATGCAACAACTAATTTTTGTACTTCACAAATCAGTGATTTCACCAAAAAAAAATATTTTTCAAACCCCAAGTTTGTTAGTTTTCAAAATAAGCAATGGTAAATTAGTATCCAAGCAAACGACAAGAGAAGGAATAAAAAGAAGCTAACTGATTCCATTTACTTATATACACTTCAGCGCGCCGTTTCTACTTACTTCGTTATCTTTCTCTCTTTCAGCGCTGTCTGACTTCTGACTTGAACCTTCTTTATCTCTTATCCAGAACTCTGCACATGAAAAAAAAAAGGTCATAACGCTCAGACATCCTCAGATTTGCTCATATTCCGAAATACAAACCTTCAATTTGACGTTCACCTGCTGCTCTCTTGAAGCTCCAAAGATAAGCAATATACAAACAGCTCTGCCCACCTGCCCATATTCTTCTATGGCCTTTTCCTCACACACCCGCAAAGAACCCCCGGTGCAAGACATACACACGGCTGTCCGCCTGTTACCCGATGCACCGGGCAAGTTTCACTCTTGGGGACCCTGACCCCAGTACTTACATAAGTCATAAGCATATGAATTTGGTAATCTGCACGTTTTTTCCTACTCCCACTTAGGGCTTGTTTCGGAACCTACCCCAGATTCGTTCGCGCACCAGCAATGCGACAACAACTACAACTGACACCCCTCAGAATCAGATACTGAAGCAAGGAAACTCATGTATTAATCAACTACTTTGTTATCATATCTATCTACATAATCTTCTTCGCCTTGTTGCGGTACTCCGGCTTGAGATCAAGATGGGGAATCAGGTTCATGAACCATTTGAACTCGTACATGTCCTGCTTGTGGAGTAAAAACACACGTAGGTACTGCAGGTAAACAATGTAATGGTACACACCGAGACCGGTACCCAGATGCCACCAGCCATGTGCTTCAAGAAGAAATCCGTAGGGCATGCCGACGATTCTCCTGATGATCCGGTAGTACGAGCAGAAGTGGATGTCTGTGTTCCAGAGAAAGTATGCTGCGGCAAGGTACGCCAGGCCTCTGATCACCAGAGTGCGGAACGTAGCCAGTGCCACTTTGTCTGTGACGTTGTTGTTCTTCAGGTTAAGCGATTTGAACAAGACCACTGCGTTCAGCAGCCCATAAGCAGTCTGGTGGATCGTGGGGTTGCGGTACTTGAGGTAGACGGCGGTGATGGCCAGCGCGCCAGCCGCGATCTGGATACCGATTCTGATGGACTCTGCGCGGCTCTTCCCGTGGGCGAAAACAACCCAGATAGGCACGCAGGTGGCGTAGATCATGGGCAGCTCGTCGAGCAGTTGGTACTCGTACAGAAGCGACATGTGGAACAGCCAGGAGCCGACGCCGACGGTCAAGAACCCCAGCGCCACAAACACAAACCGTCGTTCGTGGCCGTTGCGCACAACGTTGTACAGAGTGTACAGTGCGAGCGAGATGAAGAACGCGTTGGACACGGTGTTGACCATCTCGGCAAAGTAGTGCGACACAACGTAGTTTTCCTCGCACCAGTCGATGGTCGAAGTCGGTGTCCCCCAGTATCCTTCGTCGGGCACGCTGGGATATGGAATGGACCAAGGAAGCAACATCTATGAGGATTCCTGTTGGGATGAGTGTAAATGGTTGTTGGAGATGATGGCAAACCGAGTGTATACCGGGCTGAAATCAGTGAAATGCAATAATGAACCCTGTGGCAATGACAGGAAGAGTGGCGATATCGAGTGCGATTCTAGAAAGAGCAAGGAAAAAAAAAAGAGCAGATGGTGATGATAATGATGATGGTAGAAGAAACAAAATGTCAGTAAACTGTGGTTTTATACATTCAACCGAGTGTTCTCGTAAAATGCAATTTCCAAAGCGTTTGTCTTGTTTTAGCATATATATTTTTTTCTTTATAGTGCCACTCTACCAAAAGCATACGCACTCTGAGTCTTCTCTGGATCCCTCTTAAAATCGTCTTCTTGTTCTTTCAAAGCGTGATCTCGCAGCATCGACACCTGCTAAACAAAAACGTGTTTTTACGCGTTGACCAGATCGCCGTCGTGACACTCTTTTGCTGTTCTTATTCATGTTCATGTTCATGATCTTTTAAATAAACACATCTTTCTGGTCTCAGACTTCACGGCATCTGCAAACGAGGCGAAGCCAGTGGTCTTCCTCCTTCTTATCCACATATCATACATCAGATTGAGACATATACCCACAGCTACCGTACGAATCCTTTTGTAGTCGTGAAGAAGGACCAAAAAATTAATATGTACACAGGGCACTTGACTTGAGCGCGTGGACGGGGCTTATCGTCACATGCTCAAAAGAGACCATGACTTTTGGAAAAATAGCCGTAAATATCACGTGACTATAAACACACTTGAAACTAAACACTTACTACCAACGCTTTCCGCAAATGGCAAAAGCACCTGTTTCTAGGTCCTCTCCCTCCCATTCTGGCCACGAAGCAAGTTCACCTCTATCATCATCACCACCGCTCATACCACTCTTTTACAAGTCCTCTCTGCGACTGAGGCTGCTGAATCACTGATCCTCTCGCTATTCAATCAGAATTACCCGCTCACTTTTGGCACTTGCATCTCGAAATATAAATGCCCTTGTTCCTGGATCATCCAAGACCAGTCCACTAATACTTTCTCTCTATCATCTCCCGATAAATCATCATAATATACACAATGGACAAAGGAGGCTACGGGTTCCTGCTGCGGTTTATTGAATCGCCACACTTCTCGCTATTCCACTGTGTATCGTATCTCGAGCGATACTCAGACGAGATCGGAATCCATTTTCACCTCTGCCAGAAACTCAGAGGCTACCCAGAGTACGAAATCGAATTTTTCATTCCGCAATTGATTCAACTGCATGTCACGGTTCAGACAGAGTCTGCGGCCTTGGAAGACCTCATCATGGACCTCTGCAACCGCTCAACTCACTGCGCAGTCCTCATTTTTTGGCAGGTCCAGGCACACTTGACAGAACTCTCAAATGAACCTGAATCATACGGGTTTCAGGCGTGTCAGAGACTCATGCCGAAACTCCAGCATATCCTTTTCAACGTAGGCGCGCCGCCCGATCCAAAAATCAGAGAAAACATCCAGCCCTCTTTGATGTTGGCCGCGTCTCTGACAGGCGCTGTCGGCTTGCCTGGTATGGTGCATCACATCAAACCTCTGGTGGTGTCACAGGGAAGAAAGCGCAGAACCCAAATCTTTCAGATCGCTTCGAGATTCGTACAGGAAAAAGTCTCTAGCAGTCTATCCAACCTACGTCTATCCAACACATCGGCACCAAACATGTCTCTAGAAGAAAACGAAGAGCAAGACTTGAGTCTTGATACGCCCATTACAGGAAGAACAATGTCTTTCAGTTCCCGGAACCGAAGCCTGTACCATCAAAACAATTCTGACACCAAGTCGCTCCCCAATCTTCCGACACCGTTCAGACGTGCGGCATCTATGAACTCATTGCGTGTCAGCTCGCGTGCTGATAAAAAGAAAATCAACATTCTCAAGAGCAATTACTTCAAGTGCGAAACCCAATTCATGACTGCATTACACACTATTTCACAGAGACTTGTCACAGTGCCGAAACAAGCTCGGCTGTCTGCGCTGCGGGTGGAAATTGCCATGATCAACAAAGATCTGCCTGCCGAGGTAGACATTCCGCTGCTGATTCCAACAAACCCACCAATTGCACCTCCCTCTGCCACCGCGATACCGTCGAAAAAACAGCATCAACTGTTGAGAATTGTGCCTGGAGAGGCAGTGCTGCTGAACTCGGCTGAAAGAGTCCCGTATCTGTTGCTTGTGGAGTTTCTACGCAACGAGTTTGATTTTGATCCTTCGTCAGCGGCAAACAGGCATTTACTTACGGAAGAAGACAACAGACGACATATTTTTGATACACTGGCTACAGAACGTACTCGCCATAATATAGACCATGAACATCATAATAGCGTTTTCGATGACGACGATGACGATGACGATCTTGACGGGCCGTTCCCTGCTGAAGAAAAAGACATGGGCGATATCTCCGTCATAAAACTGTACGACAACAAACGAGAAATCACCCAGCAAGAAACACTATCGGCATCAGTCACTTCGATTTCCAGATACTCTAACTTATTCAACAACAAAGAAAACTCGCCTCGGTCATCAGATCTATCGTTTTCTCCCGCATATTCTCTGCCAATCGATACCAATGAAGACATTTCAGAGTTGGCTACGCATATGAGAACCGCCGCAGTGATGATCACCCAGCTGGACGGCGCCGGTGCAAACAAGCTTTCCAAAGAAGAAGTTGCCAGAATCAAAGCGAGAATCATTACCAGTATGCAGCAAATGGAAGAGCATACTATTTATAAAACAGATATCATGGCAGGAGAAGCGGGAAACAGAAAGATGGAGAATGATTTGAAAACGACAGGTATTGAGGACTCTGAAGACGCAACGCTCAACCTGGGTGAAGAGTGGCTTGTGAGAAAAGAACGGATCAGGAAAGCATCACCGTTTGGTCATCTTCCTAACTGGGATCTGTTTTCGGTGATTGTCAAAACAGGAGACGATCTCAGACAAGAAGCGTTTGCTTGTCAACTGATCCAAGCCATGCAGATGTGCTGGGAAAAGGCCAACACTGGCGTGTGGGTGAAAAAGTATAATATTCTTATTACCCACAACTCCGCCGGTCTGGTTGAGACCATCACCAACGCTCTCAGTATCCACTCCATCAAAAAAGCAATGACCACGGCTTCCATGAAATCTGGTAAGAATCCCAAAGGAGCAATTCCGTCATTGGCCAACTACTTTGAAATGAACTTTGAAAAGGGAAAACGGCGCGATGCGGCTATTGATAACTTTGTGCGGTCCCTTGCGGCTTACTCAATTATAAACTATATTCTCTCGCTAAAGGATAGACACAACGGTAATATTCTTTTGGATAACGATGGTCATGTCAGTCATATTGATTTTGGATTCTTGTTGTCCAATGCACCCGGTGGGTTTGGATTTGAGACCTCGCCGTTCAAACTGACTTTCGAGTATGTCGAAGTCATGGGTGGTGTGGACTCGGAACCGTTTCATTTGTTTAAAGATCTGTTGAAGCAAGCGTTCAAGGATATCAGGAAAGAAGCCGAGAACATTATTATTTTAGTCGAAATGATGATGCGCGGGTCCTCGTTACCGTGTTTCACAGGTGGCCCTGCCACCTTGACAATGTTGAGACAGCGTTTCCAATTGCATTTGTCTGATCAAGAAGTCGACGCATACGTGGAGAATGTACTAGTGGGAAAGAGCTTGGGAAGCATATCTACAAGACTGTATGATCAGTACCAGCTGTTGACCCAGGGCATTTATAGCTAGAAGACGGTTTGGGGGAGGGTGAGAATGTGTGTAAAGTATACGGATGTTGTAATATATCAAGCTTATTTTGTGCATTTTCATGTTTGATGGAAGTTGAAATGGGGATAGAGGTGAGAGTACGCTTAAAATATGTAGGTGAAAAAAAGCATACGATAATGAACAAATATAAATGAATGTAAAAGCTTGCAACGCGAAACGAAAGGAGTGAACCCATGATAATGTTGGCCTGTTTATCGGTTCTATTCTAAAATATACAATTGTATTTAAAACATCAAGAAAGATAATCATGACCATTAAATTGTCTTGTATGGATGTAATTAAACTCCTGGATATATTAACAGGTCTGATGAACAATACTTGGCTCTAGATCACAAAATGGAATGTAGTCTGTGTAACAATAGAGTACTATATACTCTGAGATTTTGTAAGTTATATTAAATGTTGAATTGGATTAAATTTAACAATACGTATTGTGTAGACAAACTATTGTTTTGATTTTAAAGGCCGAATTGAGAATCCAACATCCCAATTAGGAAAATGGTTCCTGAAAAAAAAGACCACCTGTTACTAAAAATAGACATTATATAGTGGTTTTTCTTGCATTAAGCCAAAATATCAACAAAGCATGAATCTTTTTCGTATATTAAGGCACTATGGCCGAGCGGTTAAGGCGAAAGATTAGAAATCTTTTGGGATTTTCCCGCGCAGGTTCGAGTCCTGCTGGTGTCGATTCTTTTTGCTGATTTAAACAGCAGTATTACTTGTTTTTTTTTTGCTGTGATTTGATTCTTTTTTGTTATTGTGAAGCGTCAAAGAGATGCTGATATAGTTTGTTGGATTTGTGTGGGGGTTGGGTGATATTTTGCGCTTGTTTGTTATTTTGAACCATTTAAAATTTTTCCCAATGTTACCAACTCAAAACTGGATCTATTAACGACATGGTCATGATATGTGAGTATCGCATGAACATTTGAGTTGTCTGAGCACATCCGTTCTGTGTGTATTTATGTAATTTCCACAAAATAATTTGTTGAAGTCTGTTCAACATGGAGAGTTGTTAAGAATAACTATTCCGGGCTTGGGAACTGTGAATGATTGCATCAAATCAGAATACAAAACGGACGACAAACTGGAATCAACGCGAGACATGACCGATACTTTTGATGCCCATACTCTACATAGACCCGATTTGGTTATGGGCTCAACCATCAAGTTGATTATACGAGGAACAAGACCCAGGATTATAAAAAATCATTATTGTTATGAGATCTCAAAGCCAAGTTCAAAAAGCGCTATAAGAAACCAGCCAGATTTAGTTTCAAAAAAGGCAAAGGCAAAGTGTGTCAAGTGCTTTTCAACTCTAACAAGAAGTTTCATTAGTCTCGAACCAGTATCGCTTGACAGTGATATTCGAGGTTTTGAAAAACTTTTGACAGGTTTCCAGTGTTGCGTTGATTATTGCTATTGTCTTCACAATGATTTCCTGAGTCAGAAGGCTATTTTATCTTGATCTTGCTGAAACTCCCCGTGACATACCAAATGCTCCGCGTGGCAGCCCAGTTTTGGGATTTGCTTTAGACTTTACAATGTTTGCTGGTAGGACCACAGTTTCGTTTGATCCATGTGTGTCAAAAGCCACATCAGTTTGAATAAAGCACACAAAGCTTTCCAAAGAATCCTGAAAGAGTATTTTGGTAATGGGGAAGTTCAAACTGATGGTCGTGTCTATCACTGTAATTGCCTGTACCAAATTCATGATCCAACTGAGCTGGATCAAAGTCCACAACCATATCGTCATTTTTGTCATAACTGTCTTTAGTGGTGTACCAACCTTTACATCTTAGATCTACTTGGTCGCCATGTACACCCATGGTATACTGACATGGCTGGGATGGACCGTTTAGCTGCATTTTATCATGTCAATTCTTTTTAAGTATACACTGAGATTTTTGCTGATGATATAAATGACACTTTGTAAAGTCAAACTACACAAACTGATGATTTTGATTTTATAGACACAGAGGTTTTCTACTTTGAAATGGTTTGCATGTTTTTGTTGATATTGGTGATACTGAGAGTTAAAAATTGGCTTCCCCAATTGGGTTTGTGATTCTTCACCAGTCTAATAAATCAAACCTAAACCCAAAACTTCTAAATTCGAGAGTATCAGCACCACCACCAATTCTGCTAGTTGAGAGGCTGCTTGGCTAATGTGTACAGATTTGTGTACACTTTTTACTCCACGCCTGGGGCTCTTCCTTCTTGTCCTTCTCTACCATCCCTGCTCCTGCTACTATCATCTCCCTCTCCATCTCCCTCTTTCTCCTTCTCAATTCAAACATCCTCCTTCTCCCTCTCAATCCAACCTTTTTCCTCTTCCTTTTCGTCCTCGCCAACTCCCTCCTTCTTCTCGACCCCTTTCCAACCATCGTCAACTCTTCTTTCTCCACCCCCAAAACCCACGTTTCTTACCCTTTTTTCTACCTTTTTCCCTCCTCCAACCTTCTCCCCCCCTTTCAGATTTCTGTCCCTTTTTTCTTTCATCCCTAAAATTTTTCACCGCCTAAACCTTCATCATCACATCATCATCCTCAAACACAATGGCTGACTCCGAACACGTCAACAATACGGCTTCTGATGCCATTTACAGCTCTGGATACGCTGAGCAACAACACCAATTGGACCAAGACAATCTTGCAGGTCAACAGCAGTTCGACAGACCTGTGCTCTCCGAAGAAGAACTTGCTACTGCCCAACTGACATTGAGAAGTTTGGTCTCTAGTAAGGAAGCTGGTGTCATCATTGGTAAATCTGGCAAGAACGTCGCCGACATCCGCGACAAGACCGGTGTCAAGGCTGGTGTCTCCAAGTCTATGGAGGGTGTTCAAGACCGTGTATTGACAATTACTGGTACTCTTGATGGTGTCGCCGATGCCTACTCCATGGCCGCAGAGACCCTTGTCGAGAGTGCTGCTAGTCAAGCCGCTGCATACAACTCTCTTCCTTCTACCCCTTCCAGAATCACCACAATCCGTCTTTTGATCTCGCACCTTCAAATGGGTACCATCATTGGTCGTCAGGGTGCCAAGATCAAGTCGATCCAAGAGGCTTATAAAGTGCGCATGGTCGCATCTAAAGAGCGTCTTCCCAACTCTTCTGAGCGTTTTGTTGAGGTCCAAGGTGCACCAGAGTCCATTCGTTCCGCTGTGTGGGAAATTGGAAAGTGCCTTTTGGAAGACTGGGAGCGTGGTGCCAACACTGTGCTGTACACTCCTCAACCTCTTCAACCCAGCGCATTCTCTGGATTCCGTAATCGTTACAACAACAACAGTAATAACAACAACTCCAACATTGGCAATGGCGCTTCCGGCAACAGCAGCTTTGGCGGTATGTCCGACAAAGAGAATATCGACGGTGTTGAGACATTCCAAAAGCAAATTCCAATTGCCGGCGACATGGTCGGTTGCATCATTGGCAGAGGTGGAAGCAAGATTGCCGATATTCGCATGAGCAGTGGAGCAAAGATTAATATTGCTAAGGAGCCCCACGACAGCACAGGCGACCGCATGTTTACAATCATTGGTACCCAAGAGGCCAACGACGAGGCTTTGAGACTCATGTTCCAACAGCTCGAGCTTGAAAAGCAACGCCGCGCTATGGAGATTGGTGATCACCCATCTTCCTAGTCATTTTTTTATGATTCTTCTCTTATCCTCTCCGTTCGTAATAATGTCTCTCCTTCTCTCCCGTTGTACCTATTATTATTATTATTCTTATTTCCCTTCCTATGATATGTATTTTATTAAAAATCCCCAGTGCGCCCGGGCGTGTATTATCTTTAATGAATGAGTTCTATATGTGTATATTTATAAATTACGGAGTATTTAGTGTTTTAATTTGATTCGGTTTCATGTTTAAACTGCAACGCCGTTGTTTGAGTAATAAGTGTACGTCGCTAGAGATTGTTCCATCAAAACTGTCGATTTGATTCCCAAACAGGTTTTCAAAGACAAACATTTAGTGAAAACAACAATTTTACAAGAACTTCATACATTCCAGACTTTTGATTGTCACTGCAGTGCTTTTCAGTGCGTCCGAAACCCTGGAAAAAGTAAAATCCTGGCATTATTTGTACGCTGGGACCCGATAGACGCAGGTTGGCTGATTCCTGAATGATACTAGAATTAATCCATGCACTAGCCAAGAGCGCGTCCACCATGCCAACAGTAATGTTAACCAGAACCTCTTAGACGATTGCAATTGCGCTATCTTTCTACCTGCCTCTTTGCTTTGTCCTTTGGTAATTCAGCTGTCTTTGGCAGAGCAGTTGTTTCTTGTTCCCAATAAAGTTTATAAAGGTTTCCTACTTAGGCTTACGGGATATTTGGGGTTGTTTTTTTTCTTTCCTTTCTCAATTTCTAATTCAAAATATACCCGTCTATACGCGTTGTAAATTTGCATCGACCACCGTCGGACTACTTTGTTGATCAGATATATACACACACATCTGTAAACAACAGCATCCAACGGCATTACTGACATCTCGTATTTGTTTTGACTACACTTTCAGACCTGCCGCACAATGGACTTTAACGCCGCGTTCACTTTCTCCTCACCTTCAAAATATCCGCCGACACGAGACTCATCTGGCAAAAAGTTGGAGTCTTCACACGCGTTTAAGCTCGCTGGCTTCGAGACTGTAAATGACCAAGTTCTGCGCGAAATGAAACAACGCGCCTCCGCGCTGATGGCCAACCAGTCGTCTGCTTCGGGATCTCAACAAGAGCAACAAGAAGAACAAAACACATATCCACCAGAATCATCAGAGAGCGCAGAACTGGCAGCAAGTAGGAAGAAACGTCTTGCTGCCGCACATACACAGCGGTTTTCAAAGATGGATTCCATTGCTTCGCATTACGCAGCTCGATACAACAGCCCAACCAGCAGCGCAAGTAGGCTGGGATATAGAGAGCGCCAGGTGCATGTAGAAGAATATAGTAGCACAACTAAGGACAAATACGGGAAGCCCGAAAACGAAAACAGACCATCATATCTTCAGGAACCCAAAAGACCTGTCAACATCATGTTTTCGGCAGCGCCAAAGCGTCTTAAAGCAGACGACAATGGAAGGAAGATCGAGCTTCCTGGAGCCTCAGGCAGATTTATGCCTACTGGAATTCCCAGCTTGGGACGAGCTCCGTCGCGACTGGAGATGTCGTCTTCTACATCATTAAAACCTCCTCTTTCGGCATCTTCATATACTAGCAGCATAAACGGCACAAGCAAGTATAGTAGTATGGAAAGTCGGGGTCTTTCCCCTAGCAAAAGTCTAGGTAATTTGCCTAGTCGGTATGGAGATTCTGGAATCCCAACGCTTAAGCCAGGACGCACAAGCTCACTATCCAGTAGAGAACCAGTCGAAGCATCAAGAACACTGAGCGGAGGATCCCAAATGAGATCAATGATCCCTAGGTCGACGTCATTAAGTGCCTTGCGAAAAGAACCGAACTCTGGAACACGGAGCTCGTTGAGTCGATCGAATAGTACCAGACGGGAATAAAGGGACAGTTTAAAAGGACAATATTACACAACTAATTACAGAGGGATCCGGAAAATGTTATTTACAAAGATGAAAGTACGAACTTAATCGGTCTTTTAAAATACCGTTTTATTATATTCACATCTTTATTTTTTATTATGAAAGGGAAAATATCTTAAATCGTCATTTATTCAGAAAGTGTTATCAAAATCAGAGAAAACTCAATCAACTTTTTTCAAACTACAAACATTATCATTATATATTTTTATTATGAACAAAAAAACTGCATTCACTAACAGTTATTACATATTTGTAGAGCGTGATATTGGCGGTGGGCTGAAATGTTTTGGCAGTGATTCAGCTCGCTGGTTTTATAGTTAGGACTGAGGGTATAGTGGTCCACAGTATTGAATCACAAAGGATCAGAATAGTAACAAACATACTCATATGCGAGATACGCGATGAGATAAAAAACCAAATAGGAATATGACTGCCAAAACGTAGTTACAAAACGACAAGAATGATTTGCAAAATATGGTGTGCAAAGAATGGGGCAGAATGCTAACACTGATTCAAACACAATATAAAACCGTTTTGTTAACATTCCAAATCTTTGAGGAAGGAAAAACATACGCAATTCCATAATACGGAGATGTCTCGGGATGATGTCTAAAATTGAATTATGGCAATACAAAATGCTAAATTAGGCAATTGCAGGTAAAATAAGTATTTGCAAAGCGCAAGAACATTTTCAATTGGCAAAAGAAAACGAAAATGCTGTTTAAAGCCATATTGACAAGCTTAGAGACGTATTGAAATACTGTTGATGAAAACTCTTGATACAAAAAATAACAACCATGGAAAATACATTACACAAGAGAACCTGTATCATAATATTGATAATTCCGAGTCAATAAGAATATCTTACAAGACAGAAAAAATTATAAAATAATCTATTGAATACATGTAAATGAAGATATAAAGTATGGTGACAACGAATTGTATATAATGCTTAGTGTCGTTGAGTATTTTTGACGAAGCAGCGTAACCTCTCTCGCATATTTTTCCACAGATGATTTGTCTACTTGTACATCAGAAATACATTTGAACCTGTGTGTGGGGACACTCATATGTGAATCGATTTTTTTGTATCGCCTTTAGATCATCACATTTAGTAGTAGATTTGACAGGGTTGAATGCTGCAGTGCCAGTGTTGATGCCATGTATTGCTTTTTACATCATGGATAAGATTCAGCTTTTCTACCACAGAACTAGCGTCATAAATTTCAAAACTTGACCTATGGGCTTAAGCACAGCCGCAATTACCGATTTTCAAGTCACTTTCGGTATTCTTTGTCCTAAGACTGCTTTCTACATATACCCTTACGTAAAACTGGGTTTCAAGAGGTCTACATGCCGTTGTCCGTTCTGCTGCTTTGGTATAAAGTTACTCTTGAAAATCTGCCTGTATGATTCATATGCTGGTTAGCCTGCGATCGTGACTCAATGACAAATCTCAACTTTAATCAACATCAGAACCCTTAACTAGCCGTGCGCATGGATCTCAAGCTATGTCAGCAATTTCAGTAACATTGTCATTACTCATATTTAAATCCTGCGCTAGGATCTCGGTTCATGAGATACGTTTTATACCTTTTTGAGATTCGGTATTATTTTCACCCAATTCTGGGCTTAAATTGCGTAGGAAAGTGTGACAAATCGGAACGGTACTCTGATTGCTCAGATTTTGATCAACATCCGTTTACAAAACTGTATATATAGGCGCCAATGCACCAGGTTTTAACTTGGCTACGCTAGACTTGATTCAAAATGACACTGATTCGTAGAGAAGGAACACAAATTATTCATGTCTCCCCGTGGAAACTCGATGTTTCCAAAGTATTTCGAGGAAATGTTGCACAGTTTGTCCTCGATTCTCTCAGCAACGACTCAATACCCGAGTCCAAACCCTTGTTTATCGATGCTATAGACTCGCAAAAGATTGTGGCCAAAGCCGATATTCTCAGCAGCGTTGGAAGACTTGCTTTCTTGTTGCGCACTCAGTACGGCGTTCGTGAAGGTGACGCGGTATGCTTACTTTTGACCAACTCCGTTTACCTCCCACTACTGCATCTCGGAATTTTGGCGGCTGGTGGGGTAGTTTCGCCTGCTAATGTCATGTACTTGCCCGGCGAATTGCACCACCAATTGAACTTGACTCGAGCCGCAGTTATCATCACCCAAGACGAATTCTTCAGCACCGCACGAGAAGCATCATTGCTACGCGATCCATCACCCGTGCACATTGACCACATCCGCACGCTCTCTCAAATATGGAAGGAACTGGAGCATACTGCTGGAACTCTGGCTCCGTTGGAATACCCCGGGCATACTGACGAACTGCGGCACGCATACTACTGCTTCTCGTCTGGAACCAGTGGTAAGCCCAAGGGCGTGATGACGACACATGCCAACATCATTTCCAACGTTACGCAGCAGGTCGTGAGCGCCGGTGACTCGATTTACGGACCGGGAGCCGTGTTTGGCGCAGTGCTTCCCATGTCACACATTTACGGGCTCTCGACATTTATTTACACTTTGCCGGTGCTCGGCCGGACGACGGTTGTTTTCAACGGATTCGAGTTCAAAACACTGCTTGAAAAGATCATAGAACACGACATTTCTGTGCTTCATATTGTGCCGCCAATGGCAGTTCTGTTTGCAAAGTCGCCGTTGCTCAACCAGTACCCCGGAGTACGCGATCGGGTCAGAGGGATCGTTTCTGGAGCAGCACCGCTGAGCGAGTCATTATGCAGACAGCTCGTCGACCGACTCGGGTGCTCGGTATGGCAGGCGTACGGGCTCACCGAGACCTCGCCCATCAACACACTCGCATGTTATAATTTAGATACTTACGATTCGGAAAGCGTGGGCTGGCTAATGCCCGGTCTCGAAGCAAGGCTCGTGGACCTCGAAGGATACGATGTGCACGGGTCCGAAGCGCGTGGCGAGCTCTGGCTACGCGGCCCGAACGTGATGCAGGGGTACATTCGCGACGCGCGATCTACGGCAGACGCGTTTAGCGCCGACGGAAAATGGCTCCGCACCGGTGACGTAGCACTGGTCGGGCCCGATGGGCAGTGGTTTATAGTCGATCGGGTAAAAGAACTGATCAAGTCAAAGGGCCATCAAGTAGCACCGGCAGAACTGGAGTCGGTGTTACTGGAGAGCCCGGATGTGGTGGATGCCGCTGTGACTGGAATCTATCTCCCAGAGGAGGGCACTGAGCTCCCGAGAGCGTTTGTGGAGTTGCGGCCAGGCGTGGATCCGGTCGCAGTGAAGAACTGGTTCGACTCACGAGTAGCCCGACATAAGCGACTGTGGGGAGGTCTCGTCGTCGTGGACCGAGTGCCCAAAAGCGCCGCTGGCAAGATCCAGCGCCGGCTGCTTCGGGACCGTGTTAACGACGTGATTCATGGGTACAGGGACGGATCAAAACTGTAGGATCTTCTTTGTATCAATACAAATAATAATATATTAACGATGTTTACGGTTGATAAAATCTCCGCAATTCTTGATCCTCGGAATGGCTGAAATGGTTGGGGATATTTTTTTCCCACCGGGTTCCGTCATCAAAATAGAGCCCTTGAACAGCTCAACTTTCAAAGTATATAAAGAAGGTCGGGCGCCTTTACGTAGATACACAAGGTAATATATTTACATCCACTGCAATGATCCCATTCACTCGACAAGAAGGCAATCAGGTTATTCACTACTCTCCGTATCCTCGCACAGACAGTACCTATTTCAAGGGAAACGTAGCCTCGTTTATACTTGAGTCATCATATCTCGCGCAAGATCCCGACAAGACCATCTACATTGACTCCCACGACTCCGCCAACCGCATCTACGCCCGAGAACTGGCGCCTTTGGTCAAACGCGCCGCGTATATTCTCAAAACACAGCACGGAATCGAGTACGACGACACCGTTTGCGTGTTTGCGAGAAACTCGATCCGTTGGCCGATTATCGCCCTTTCCATTTTGGCAACCGGAGGAGTCATGTCTCCAGCCAACATTGCCTATACTCCTCGAGAACTAGCGCACCAGTTGACAGTCTCACGGGCCAAGCTGCTCATCACCACCAAAGAGCTGTGGGAAACCGCACAGGCCGCTATTAGAACTGTTGAGGGTGGATCCAGCGTAAGCGTTGAGAATGTGATTTTGTTGGATGACTTGTTCGAGGCTGCTGCTGCCAAAGCAGGCGCTAAAGAAATGGACCCGGTTGAGATACCCGCGGAGGACGCTGCGCGCAAAGCCGCGTGCTACTGTTTCTCTTCGGGCACCAGTGGAAGCCCAAAGTGCGTTATCAGCACTCACTACAACCTCTCGTCAAACATTGAGCAGCAAATCTATGTCACCGATACTTACACTTCTGGATCAACATTATGCTGCTTCCTACCTCTGTCGCACATGTATGGACTGAGCATCTTCAATTTAACGGTGCCTTATACAGGTTCTTCCGCAGTGATCTTCCCCAAATTCGAATTCGAGCTTTTGCTGCAGAAAATCCAGGAACACAAAATCGCCATTTTGTCAATTGTCCCGCCAGTCGCTGTTCTCCTTGCCAAATCACCATTAGTCGACAAGTACCCCGAGGCCACCAAGTATCTCGAACTGCTGAATTCCGGTGCAGCACCGCTCAGCAAAGCGCTGGCAGATACAGTGGCCAAGCGCATAAACTGCAAAGTATTCCAGGGCTACGGGCTTACCGAGACTTCGCCCCAATCGCATACATACACATGGAACGAAGACAAGTGCGATCTCTCCGGGATCGGCTGGCTTGTTCCCAACATGGAGGCCAGATTGGTAGCGGCAGACGGGAGGGATGTGACCACGATCAACACTCCGGGCGAAATCTACATGCGTGGGCCCAACGTTTTCCCTGGGTATTTGGGCAACAAGGAGTCCACAGACTCGTCATTTGACGGAGACTGGTTCAAAACGGGCGATGTGGGCCAGGTGGACAAGCACGGTAGCTGGCGTGTTGTCGATAGAGTCAAAGAGCTGATCAAGTCTCATGGATTCCAAGTAGCCCCGGCTGAGCTTGAAGGATTGCTATTAGAGCACCGTGATGTCGCGGATGCAGCGGTTACCGCTTTGAATGTAGAGGAAGAAGGAACAGAGTATCCTCGCGCCTTTGTCGTGCTTAAAGATAAGAGCAAGGACCCAATGGAAGTGTTTGAATGGATCAATGGGAGAGTTGCCAAACACAAAAGATTATACGGGGGTATTATTGTAGTCGACGAGATCCCTAAAAGCCCGTCTGGGAAAATTCTTAGAAGGTGTTTGAAAGATATCAAATATGACAAGGTTCATGGGTACCTGCTGAACAAGTCAAAACTTTAGACAATGTAACACCCATATACTGTCCAAAAAAGGAAATTACAATTTTTTTCTTTTGAATTTTTTTTTTTGGGTCTCTCGCCAATAAACCTGATGTAAAATAATTCTATTGCAAAAGAGTCGTTAAAAAAGTTATAAATGTCTAAAAGAGAGGATAGTTATATATACGTTTATAAATAGGTTTTTTTTTGTTTTCTGATTGACTATAGCAACCACTGGATCAAATTACAAGCCATGACTACTGTAATGACCATGACAGGAAGAATCATCACGACATAGCTCCAGAACAAAACGCTCGCCATTTCGCGCTCAAACACGCCGTTGATTTGACAGATTTGCGCCACCTGGATCGAGGTGGGCGTGATGGTCAGCATGAAACACACAATCACAAACGCAGGATCGCTGACGACCGGGATGACGGTTTGGAAAAGCCCACACGCAATAGAGAGAATGGGCAGGATCAGGAGTGGCGGGAGTATCATGCGCGAAACCACACTGGCCAACACGACAGTACCGGAACGCTTTGTGTCTAGTAATGATGGGTCGTCATGGTGACCTTCTGGAACAGGAACCAGCGAGGCTCCAAGATTCAAAAGAAGTAAAGGAACGGCGGAAGCAGACAGCTGTCTTAGAGCGGATGTGACGTGGTTGGCAATGAAACTGTCCGGGTCTGTGACTATAATCGATTTGAGCGAGGGAATAAGTGCCACAAAGAGCGAGGCCAAAATGGCATAAAGCGGAGGGTTCATGGCGCCCGCGAGCCAGGAAATGCAGCGTTTATAGGAAGGAGGCGTTTGAATGCGGCGGGTGTTGTTGATGAGAGGCGTCAGTTCAGAGATGCTGGAGGATGAATCAGACCTGCTGTTGGTATGCGTTCTGAGTTGCGATTCGAGATCGGGCAGAGTCTTGACCATGACTTCGAGATCGTCTTTGGCAAGAATGAGTTCTGCACTGGATTCGGGTGCTACTTGGACTGGTTTGGCCAGCAGCCGGTTGTACCCCCAAGACCACCGCAGAACCAACGCCAATTGCTGGTACACAATCAAGTACAACAAAATTCTCCCTGGCGCCGCCGCATCGCTCTTCATAAGAGGCAGCGATTTCGCCAGCGACAGCAGAATCGGCATGGGCAAACTCGTCGTGTTTCCAAAAACACTCATAGCCGTGACGAACCCAGTCTCTGTTGCACTGAACCCACACCATTTCGAAACGGATCGCGCAGTGAATACCGTGACGCCCAGCGCCGCCACGAAAAACACGGGGATGGCGGCGACGGCTGCCAAGTTCTGGAACGAGAGCTGCGATGCCAGCTCGACAAAAATGAGAAACGGCGTAAACAGGTTGACATTGAGCACGTTCAAACTGGTTTGTGTGGGTTTGCTCAGGACCCCGGCTTTGGCTGCTAGAAATCCGATAAGAGTTATGACGATCGTCGTCACCGACGCAGAAAGCGTCTGCCATGCCAATGCAATATACGAAATCTCAGAATCACTCATCTTATAATACCTTCCACAAATCACCACAAAACAAAATAATGAGGAAAAAAATGTCAAGAAGAAAAAGAAGTTCAATTCATTATAATTTTAAACCATTTTATTTTACCAAGCTTATTAAAAAAAAACGTATTGCTTTCTGTATCGATATTTCTAATGTAAACTGAAAAGAAAAACCTGAGCAATAATGGAAAAAACAAAAAAACGAAGAAGGTTCGTAGAGTCTCATCATTGCACGTGATGAAGCGAGGAGGATGATACGTTAGAGTTATGAAAAAACGTTTTTGAAAGGGCGGGTTGTCCGACGGAGAAGAAGAGCAAGGTTTTGAAGAAATGATTTTGAATCACAAAAAGCAGCGACTGGATCAAGGATCGCTAAGTGAACCACGGGTCTCTTGAACAAAGCAAACAGAACAATTATCAATCGACCAATTGGTATTATCGCCACAAAAGCCTCTTTAATTTATTAAAGCTTATCAGGCTGTTCCTGAATGGCGTCATCCCGCCGCCAATTGTGTCTTAATATTATCACTGGCATCCTGAGCTTGATCTGGTGATGTAGTCGTTTTTTTCAGGTGAACTGATAACAGACGCTGGCCATTGAAACGAAGGATCCAAGGTTGATGAAAAGAAAAAATGGCCAAGCTATGGTTGATTGACACTCATGTGGGAATGGATCCGTGATCAATGAGGAAAACGGTTGAAATGCGGGATACAGTGTGCACGAGGATTCCTGCGAAATTGAGGTTCAGAACTTTGAAAATTTCCCAAACACTTGTTCCCAACTTCAACCAGTCTCTGAATCCACAAGAGCAGACCAAATTCTCTTAACACCTTCGAGATCCAAAACAGGAGTTCACAGACTGGTCCCTCGCTTCGTCCCACAATACATCCCCAGAAACCACCCAAAAGCCAAGTCCCTTTTTTCCTCGCTTAGAAACACAAACTCGACGCATAGTCTCTTTGTATTCCCATCCAAATGAAGCACCACATGTTAACATTGCATTTGGAACAAAGTGTGTACTTTTACATCTCAATAACCACTGTTCTGAACAACTTTCTTCAAAACCACTACATATCCATCTTTGAATTTTCACTTTCCTCTTTCATTATTGGGATTCTGGATGCTCATGGAAAAAGTGTAAATCTAGTTGAACAGTTGTTGAAAAAGTGCACATTAGATAAGTTTGAAACTTTTACAAGACTACCTACATGTAACGTAACATTTCCAAAGTATCCACACTCTTCAGGTCTCGAAATCCTCAACCATCTCAAAACCCTGATAATAAAAAAAAATCTGTATATTTATCTGTATATTTACTTAAATTCTAATATAAAACACCTGTAGTTCTTGTAATGATAATAATTATGTTTTTGTTTTGTTTTAATTTTTGGTATAAATCGACTCTCTAAGGTTTGGTAGACCAGTTAGAGATAATGGGAGTGGTGGTGATGATAGTACTGGGAGCATTGGGACCAGTATCGTTGTTATCCTGGCCAACAGGTTGCACCAGGCCCGATGCAAATGAGGGCAAATTCTTGGTAAGACTAGAAGTGTCCATTTGTTTGCCAGCAACAGCAGGAGCAATGATGAGAATGAGGAAAAGGAAGAAAATGGCAAAGTACAAAGTGGCGTACTTTCTCACCATTCTCTTACGGAGCTTGTTCTGCTTGAGCGAAAAGATAGGAGGACGAATTTGACGAGAAGGACGCAACCAGAACAACAGCATTGAGTGCCATCTGTCGATTCTGGGAATACACAGCAAGGGAAGTTGCACAAACAGCAAACAGTGTCCAAGCGTGAAATCTGCGGCAAAGTACGACGACTCAACAATCTTACAAACAAACTCACGAAGAGGTTGAGTCATGGTCATCCAGCCAAGACCGGCAGAGTACCACTTACCAGACCACCAAGCTCTGTTGGAACTGTCATGCTTGAATTCACGTGTGAGGAACAGAATAACAAACAACTTGAGCAAAAGACGTTGAATGGACATGCAGGTAATCATACCCAGCAATGCAGAAGTCCACACCCAGCCTTGGAGGAACCACATGACTTCAAAGAAGATGATGTGAATAACAATGGAAATACCGTGGGCAATACCAGCCATGACAGACGAGGTCTTCTTGCAGCAAACGCCCAAAAGAGGACCAGCACAACAAGAAATAAACACAAGCACCATCAAAGCACCGGCATTGATCACAATGGGAGCCAAAGTACAAATGACAATACGCAAAACGGAGTTGACGGGACTAGCATCACGAACACCAGTTTGGGCATTGATGAAAGTGTAGGCAACAAACGAGGCAGCAGCAACAATAACAGGAATCAGAATCTCAGTGAAAAACAAGTTGAGGAAAGGAGCACGAGGAACATCACCAGCACCCTTGGCAGAAGGATCACTGCTCGACTGTCGCTTGAAACCGGTAATACGGGTTCTGGTCAAACGAACGTAACCAATCCACGAGTTTCTGTGCCACTTGTTGTTACCACGAGACAACCA
Organism: Saccharomycotina sp. CBS 16003; assembly: GCA_022457085.1. NCBI lineage: Eukaryota > Fungi > Ascomycota > Saccharomycotina sp. CBS 16003. The sequence goes on from JAJNCF010000023.1 coordinate 209,243, forward strand.
TCTAATGTAGTCACGGTAGTCAATGAAGAAATCAGTCCAGGCGTATTGATGAGGGTTGTAAAGGAAGGGAGAGATACACATGGCAAACAGAGTAATGTAGAACCAAAGCAAGGCCGGCTGCCACATACTGACAGTGGCAAACAGCAGCATCAGGAATGACCGCGCACCAGAGTAAATCGAGTCACCAGCGAAACGCGAAAACAAAACACTGAATGGAATACGAGCAGTAGCAAGACCACGACCAGTAGCAATATAACGAGCACCGCCAAACGCCAAATCCATCAACAAAGAGTTGGCGTAGATTTGACACACAAACACTTCAAAGAACGGCGACAAGGAACCGAAATGGCGCGCGAAACGAACAGCAGCTCTCCAAAGACCACGCTCAGTGATTTCTTGAACAACCAAAGGAATAAATGCAATGAAGAAGACAATGAAAATAGAAAGAATACAACGTCTGACCCAGTCAATGACGGGTTGCAAGTTGTAACAACCAACAGGCAGCTGAGGATCGGTAATAGGCTTGTTTCTGTCGTACATACAGTGGATAGTTTGACTGGCCAAAGCACCAATATTAAGCATGACAATCATGAAAAGTTGGACAGAGGTGATAATAAGCAAGTTATTGATGTGGAAACCAGGATGCGCGTAGAAGAAAGACAAGAAACGATCCAAAGGAAGCTGAGTACCAAGGTAGTAGTATTCACGAGACAAAATCTGTTCACCCATACCAGTACCAATCTTGGTAGTGAAATTCAGAATAGAACCGAAACCCAAATCACGACCTTTACCACACTGGTAGTATTCACAGTGCTTGATACGTCCACCACGAAGGAGCGCAGTCATACCAGCGTAAATATCTTCGTTCAGATGCAGTCCCTTTTGAGCCTTGGAAACACCACCACGCGTAGTCATGAAAATAGCATTCAGGAAATCCGGGTGACCATAATGCAGCTTACCACCAATTTGAGCCAATGTACGCGCAAACAAAGTACCGAACGTTTGTTCCTTACCGGCAGCAACGTCACCAAGAATACCAATGTTTTCAGAGAAAATGTACTCACGGGCACCGAGAATAGCAACGGGGTTCTTGATTTCAGGGGTCTCGCCAGAAGTAGAAGAAGGAAGAGTAGGAACATAGGGGTTGGTGTGCTCAATGTTGAGCTCTTCGAATTCAGCAAGGACAGAACGGATCTTGAGACATTCTTCAAGATAGTTATCTTGATTAGCATCGACCAATTGAAGGTACTCACCACGAGTGAAAATAATAGCATGATTTTGGTTATCAGATTTACCATCACCAAGAATGGGGTTACCAGAGAGTTGAACACGGAATTTAGGACGACGACGGCCGTTCTCCATGATTTCACAGTGACCATCAATCAAAGCAGAGTACAAACGGGGTTCTTCGCCTTCGTTGAGAGGAGGCTCTTCATCAAGGTAGGCAACTTGCAAATCAGGGTAGGCTCTGAGCAAGAACTCAGTGTTTTCCATCTCATCAGCCTTGAACTTGGTAAGACGTTGCATAGAAACAAGGAACTTGAACTTTCTGCGGGCCATTCTCTCAAGCTCACGCTCAAGCTTCTCAGTGTTGCCGCCGAAAATTTGGACAACCTCAGGGTTCTCAACACGGTAAAGCAGCTTGATAGCACGGGAGTAGTTCATGAAACCAGAAACAGTACGGTAAAGAGTTTGCGAACGAAGAGAAGCCCAAATACGGGTACGAAGAGTGTACTCGGGAGCAGCAGACTTGAAACCAATGCAGTAGAAGGGAAGATCGTCGATCTTACTCTTCATGTTACCCTTTTCAATCTCAGACTCCTTGTCGACATTCTCAGAAGACTCACCAAGACCGAAAGAAGACTCTTCAGCAAGAATCTTGGTGTCCTTGACGAAACACTCCCACTCAACAGGGTACAATTGCTTGAGGTACTCCAACATAGTAACACGAGAAAATTGATCATCTTCACGGATAATTTCACGCAAAGACAAAAGAATCTTTTCAGAGTAGTGAGGAACAAAGACAGTAAAAGTAGGCATGTTGTCGACGGGAAGAGGTTCGGGAATAGGAGTAGACAAAGATTGGGCAAAGAAAGAAATACGTCTCTCGGCTTCAGAGTTTTCAGGGAAGAACTCAGACTCAATAGAGTTGTCGTCTTGAGAAACAAAGAAAGTGGGAGCTCTCAAAGTACGCTTACCTTCAACCTCAGAGGGGACTTGGTGGTACAGCAGTTTTTGAACGTGGTCAATGGCCAAAAGATGTTCACGGTACATGGAAATGACAATGGCGTTCCAGATTTGCGAAATAAGAACCTTGGGCTTGTACTTGATCTCCATATCAGTGGTAGCCAGAATCTTGGAGTAGATACGCTTGGGAAGACGAGAGAAAATGTTTCTCCAAGGAGTCAAGATCGAGATACCGAGGTAGAAAGAACGAGCGACGGAGAAAATGGAGTTGATGATAATGTACCAAAGGTAAGTATCCAAGAAGAACAGGACGATATCAAGAGCGTACATCAAACCAAGAGTGATCTTGGCTTGTTGACGACACAAAACATCACCGAACCAAACTTCACCAACACATCTGGTCATGGTCATGGTAGAAAGTTCTCTGACAGGATCACGGACGTTCAAAATAAGGAAGAAGTAGGATTCAACAAGCTTGAGCGCGAAAACAACGACCCAAAGACCATAAGAAAGCCACATATCGTTACCCTTGAGTTGATGGAAAGATGCAGTAAAGGTTTGAGAAGCAACGTAACGTCTGGTGTTTCTTCCAAGGTAAGAACCGAAAAGACCACCAAGAGGCATGACAGCGAAAAACAAAAAGGTAAAGACAGCGACAAAGAAACCAACGATACTGACAATGTGAGCAGATTGAGAGTAGGTGTCGATACCAATGTAACCAAAGACGTAGATGGGAGTGATGATATTGATGATAAGAATGAGAATCAAAAACATGAGTCTTCTGGTAAGATGCTGAGCACCAGACCATTGACGAGGAACGAAAGCCCATTCGGAAAGAGTAGCCAAAATTTGAATACCAGTAGCAATGCAACCACCAATAGCACAGGCAGCCCATCTACATTGAGCCAAGGGAGGATTGTTTGCGAGCTGTTGGTAGTCGGGAGTGTAAAGAGTGGGAGAGTTGAAAGCAATGTAGAACCAGAACATGGTCAAATGGATAATCCAGATTCTGTTGAAATTCGTAGCCATGTGGAACCAAGAACGGTTTTCTCTGTAGGTCTTGAAGAAAACCTTTGACCATTCAACCTCGCCAAGCTTACCCCAACGTTGAGCACCAGGGACGTCAACAAGACGCGAATCGTCTTCAAACATGATTCTCTCAATACCTTCAGGGTACCAGAAAAGCTGATTGACATCATCATAACCAATGACTTTGTTGTGGTCGCGCTCACGCTTGACAAAGACGGCGTCGCGGATCTCGTAGTTTTGATCACGAATGAACATGTAAATGGGAGTAATAACACGTCTAAGGTAGTCACCTTCCTCGACAGGCTCAGTGCGGGCCTGGCACTCGGGAGACAAAAAGTAGTCATCGGCACACTTGAAGATGAAACAGAGACACTCGGGAGTGAATCTGACTTGATTGGCTTCACCCCAACAACAGAGGTAAAGCGCAATTTGACGAGCGCGCTCGTGGTGGGACATTTGGTTCATGTGATTTTTCCATCTGTACTCAGCGGCCTCTAGAGAGTTGTCGCCTTCGAGCTCTTCAAGGGTTCTTTGTGGGTCAGCGTCGGCGGCTTGTTTACTTCTCTTTCTAGCCTTTCTAGTTCTTCTGTTGGTTTTACCGAGCTTCATGTTGCGGAACCCGATTTGGTCGTCGAGATCGAGCTGAGCGGCAAAGTACCACTTTCTGTAGTTTGCGTGCTCACCACCAATGTAGTCAGCGTGCAGCGAGGTAAGTGCCTGGGCAGGAGTCATTCTCGAGGCACGTGAGTCCAAAAGGGTCATGAAGTAGTCGTACATGTTTCTCATAGAGTCTCTTTGGAAACCAAACTTGTTTGCCAAATCAATGAAAATGTCTTCAAGTTCTTCTTTTGAAAGGGGGAGAACATTATCAGAGGTCCATGCTGGGTATGGTTCACGAGAGCGGGTACCGGCAGGGATGTTTGGGTAGTCCATGCCATAAACGGGAGTAGAGGCGCCGGAAGATCTATTGTTGTATGACATTTGGGAGGAAGCAGTTGTTCTGTAGGCTTGTCTGGAGTCGGCAGAGGGAATGTAACCGTCTTGGCCCATTTCGCCGGATTGGGGAAGGTAATGGTTTCCAGCAGAGTTCCCGTAGTAGTCTACTTCGGCGGCACGGCCCATATCAGAGCGCATGGTGAAATCAGAAAAGGTTTCTGAGCCTTGATCATTGAGGTTGCTCTTGTTTGGTTGCTGGAATCCACCGTATTGTTGTTGTTGTTGCTGACTGTTTCCAGGAGCCCGGGCGTTTGCAGCGTATGGATCTTGAGCAGTGGCAGCAGGGTTTCCGTAGGCGTCTACAGGGTAGCCATCTTCATCGACGTAGTGCTGCTGCTGTTGAGAGCTGGCGCCTTGATTCTGCGCGTAGTAAGCGGCATCGTCTCTGTAGTAGTTTTGGTCACCGGCTTGGTGGCCAGCTTCGTCGTAGTAGGCCTGGGAGTTGTTGTAGCCATAAGCTTCTTGGCCGTAAGCTTGTTGGTTATTTTGAGGGTAGTCATCCGCGTAGTAGGAATCATGTTCAGCTGAGCCTTGAGCAGTAGACTTGTTGTTGCCACCGGCCGAAGAAGAGTTTTTGTTGTTGTAACCGTCATCGTAGGCACGGTCGTAATTTGAAGACATCTAATGCTTGTATTAGAAAGGGTGAAAAATTTAGGGGAAAAAGGGGGGTGTTTTTGGGCGAATGCAACTTACCTTTTGATGAAAAGAGACCAGGGAACTGGATTTTTTTTTTTTTTCAGTAGAGTATTTGTTGTTGGTGAATGGATTGAAGAGGTATTGTTTTCAATGAAATCTGATTGTCATTCGAGGAGAAAACAAAATGTAGTGATTTCTGTGAAAAATGCAACGACTAGGTTTTTTTTTTCTTTTTCTTGGCGATTCGTTAAAATTTCAGAACGGAAAAAAAAAAAAAAAAAAAAGGATAAACCAAAACAATCAATGACAGGATTTGAGGGTAATGTGAATTAATGAAACAATGATGAAAACGAGAGTTGGGACGGGTGTTTGCGATTGTAAAGAGGGAAGGGTATTTTTTGTATTTCTTGAAACAAGACTATAGTATTGATTGACAAGTCACAAAGACACACACGCTTATAGGGGTATATACCAGAAGTATAACTATTAGTGTATAAGCGAGAGAGAAAGTGTGTGTGTGTAAGTGAAATCCAAAAAGAAAGAAAGGAAGGTGATGGAGGTGGATTTTAGAAAAAAAAGAGAAAGAGAAAGAAAGAAGGAAGAAAAGAGAATCAGAAGAAAGAAAAAAATTTATTTGTAGAAAAAAATAAAAAGCCAGTTGAGTATTTATATTATAATCTTATACACAGGTGTGTATTTGTAGTTGATAGAGAGAGAGAGAGAAAGGGAGAGTAAAAATAGAAAAAGGAGTAAACGAAGGCAGGGAAGAAAGGGTAGGACTGTTTAGAACAGGGCAGGGAACGGGACAAGAATTGAATTGGATGAAAGCATTGGTGGATATGGATATGGATCTGGGTGTGTGCTCTGTTATGTAGTTATGTATACACGGATTACACAGCACGCTTTGTTGAAGGTGTGTGTATGCACGCATTACCTTTAGATTGTTGTTGTTGTAGATGTGAATGCAACGTTTGTTTGGTTGTGTTTATAATTGAACACAACGATACAACAGTGATTATGTTGCACCATTACATCGTAAATGTTGTTGCTACTGCTCCACGACAGTGTCTATGTTGTACTATTACAGTGCATCTGTTATTGTTACAACAACAAACAGTCTGTGATGGCAATATGACAAGTGGTGATGGCTGTTTTCAGACGTTTTTATTTTTTTTCTGTATTCCAACAACCTCTGCCAAAACACAACTGGACAAAAAAGTCGGCTTTTCTTTAAAGTTTTTCTCATTGAGATATTTCTTTTTTTCCAATAATATTTTTGATTACACACTTGTAAAAAAAAAAAAAAAAAAAAAAAAAGAGCACCCTCGATTCCATGTCCGCCTTTTACGAAACATGATCTGTATGAATGTGTACAAGTCTTTTTCAAATACGAGTTGTAAATGACAATTTCAATCAATGGGTAACAATGTGTATGATTTGCAGTCAAGTGAAGTGGTGATCAAGAAGAGACTATGAACTGGACTGTTTCTGAGTGAATGAGTGATAAAATCGGGTCCAGAATGCTTCCGAGACACCGTTGTCTGTCTGTCTACACTTTGATGATCAGCATGAAAAATAAAAAGAAAAGAAAAGCAGACAAAAGCTTAAACTCATATTCATGTATCCTAACCCAATACCAACCATATTTTGACCACTTGTTAACCCATTATGTGTTTAGAGCTGCTGCCCTTACCCGTGGGCCATTGATTAAAAATAAACAGCTCAATGGGACACACAATGGCGCATCGGCAACGGCAGCGGCAACAGCTTCATCATCATCCTCATCATCCTCATCATCGTCTACTGCCGCTTCTGATGTGTAAACTCAATCAACATTATCAACATCAACAGAAAAGGCCAGACTACATACTACACCTTTGAAGTGCATTCAATCATAGCAGGACAAACAGGATCTGTACACATGCTCACAGATGGGAACAGCATCAAGTACACCGGACCGGTTCGAAAAGACAATGATCTGTTTTGATCCGAGAGAATACACTCCGAGTATATTTTACACAGCTACAAATGGAGATAAGATGGCCATTTGCCATTCCAAATCAATACATCATTATTACGACCAATTGAAGCACAGGCATTACAAGTTCATCAAACACAAACCGTCAACAAAGTAATGTATACTAGAGCCTTCAACTGTAAATAAAAGGCATTTGGTCTAAATACAAAGTGTTGTTTCTTGAGAGAAAAAAATTAAATGTCGATAGCCGAACCTGCACTTTGAAGAATCTACTCATTGCAAGGAGAAAAGAAGGGGCTGTAAATATGACATCTTCGGGTAATGTGTACATGCACATACGATGCGATTGGGGGAGGAATGGACATGAATGAATGAATGGGAACAGGGCCTCCGTCTACAGCAACGGCCATTTTGAAGAAAGGAGAAGATGATGACAGAGATGGAAGAAAATATGTCTTGTTTCCTTTCAAAAACAGGAGCATCAAATGTGTAAACAATCAGGACTTTTTTAAACAAGAATATACAGAAACAGAATGAACACAAACGGTCTGTGGATCGGTCGTCGGGAAAACATCTACGGAGATAAACATCTACACAACGGCGTTAGAAATACAAACATGCTTTTTGAATGAATGAAGCATATCTTTCGGATTGGGCTAAGCTCTGAAAAGGGAAAAAAAAAAAAAAAAAGGTTTGTCAATAGAATGAACAATGGTTTGTCATGCAACTATGAATCATAAAGTTAGCGTTTAATTTTGTATATACTGGATCAGTACAGCATTAAAACTTTTACAAAAAAAAAAGAGCGACATGGCGCAGAGGAAGCGCATGGGGCTCATAACCCCAGGGTCCTTGGATCGAAACCAAGTGTCGCTATATTTTTTTCTTTTTTGCCTCAAGACTAGTTACGCTGACTAACACAGTATACAAAAGTGTGTCACTTTTCAATAATCCATGACTAACGCCTCTATTCTCACACTTTGTTCTATGTGGTTCCACTTCAAGTGTAGCACGAATTGCCACCACCACCACCACCACAGTTATTACCACCACTGTGTGTACATAAACCAGGGGCCCTATCACTGTATTTTGAATTTTTGATTTTCTTTGAATTTTTTTAATTTTCCTTTCCCTTATCGACCATTCTTTCTTCTCTACTTCCACCACCACCACCACCATTATTATCCCTCCACATCACCACCCACTTCATTGTATTTCACTCCACAACACGCAATGGCTTTAAAACGTATCAACAAGGAACTTGCTGACTTGGGCATGGACCCTCCTTCGTCCTGCTCCGCCGGACCCGTTGGCGACGATCTTTTCCACTGGCAAGCCACGATCATGGGCCCGCAAGACTCGCCCTACGCCAACGGTGTTTTCTTCCTCTCGATCCACTTCCCTACAGACTACCCGTTCAAGCCGCCAAAGGTCGGGTTCACTACCAAGATCTACCATCCCAATATCAACTCGAACGGGTCGATTTGCTTGGACATTTTGAAGGACCAGTGGTCGCCCGCGCTGACCATCTCGAAGGTCTTGCTCTCGATCTGCTCCCTGCTCACAGACCCCAACCCCGACGATCCTTTGGTCCCGGAGATTGCACACTTGTACAAGAGCGATAGAAAAAAGTACGAGACTACTGCGAGAGAGTGGACTAGAAAGTATGCTATTTAAGTGTGAATCAATTAACTAAATACTCAAATGTACACATCTAATCTTTTTTTTTTCCTTTATACCCCCACAAATTCCTTGTTTTTGAATCGTAGTATGATGATCTGGGATTGTATTTAATGATTCAATCGTGGATCCTTGCAAATCACTAATCCTGTAGTCGTTTTCTCATTTGTCCTTTTGCAAAAAGCGATCAAAAAATTTCCAACTGCCACTGTCGCCCGCTGTGTATCTGATGACGCATTCATCACGTAAGCGGTTTTTTCTCTGTACAAGGTGGACCCACGTCTCTTGCCTACCATACAGTCCTTTTTTTTTTTATCAAATGGAGGTAGGGAAAGTGAATGGCATTTCCAAGTACACTATGGGTAATGTATATAATTGTTGTATGTAGTTGAGAAATCAATGAATGAAGGTATGGGAGGGGCAAAATGGCTTTTAAGGATTGAGCACAGCTATCTGTTCAAGAGCTGAAGGAAACAAGGGGAGGAGTGTGGATTGAGACTCTTTGTCTATTTGTTGATTGAGAAAAAGGCAGTAGACAAGCAGAGTGATGTTTGGAGATATGAGAAAGAAACTGTGTATCATGTCTTGAGTTGACGCTTTTGGAGTTTTCTTGACTGCTTTCTTTCGTATTGAACTTTTGATCATCTACAAAAACGTCTTTACCACCTCTTCTCATACAACCTAGAATGGGAGGGAAAGGCGCGATGAACCTGGCACTTTGATACATCAATTGGAACCTAAAAAATGTGCATTAAAAGCTGAGTTTGAGTCTGGGTTCTTTTTCATCAGTCTTGAGAATCATTAATGCTTTAGTAGAGATTCTTTTCATGAATTTGTTCTTGTATTTGATTATACTCAAAGATTCAAAAACATATTTATAGATACACACAATCTACACACTTCTTGATACCACTCAGTACCTGCCTTTTTATAGACGGGTTTTTATTGTGTATCATCCCCATGAAATCATTGTCGAGATCAACCTTGGATGTGGTGTGTATGTACACACTTCAGCCGTACAAAGGGTTTCCTGAAGAAGGAGCCGAACAGAAGTGTAGTGTACACACAGAAAGTCTGGAGAGCTTAATCTTCCCTTTTATATATTCAATAGATCTGATCAATCGCAAATAAAACAGAATAGAAAAGAAGATTGGTTCTGTGAATTCTGTCTGAATCAATTCCTGATTATCCTCGATACTTTGATAGATAAAACAAGCACCACGACAATATTCTCGGAAAAAAAAAAAAAAGCAGGAGTGATGGAAAAAAACATGGACGATTTGGTTCGGACGCTTAACGCGCTCACGGTTACAGACCATCAGTACGTGAGCCTGACTACGTCTGCGATCCCGATCAACAGCCGGCTCGCCGAGATTGCGCGTGTCCCACTGGCCATTGTCGTTGACCCGTTCCCCGAGATGAGCAGTGAACGAGGTGCGGAAAAAGAGGTGATGGTGATGGACGCTTGTGAGGTCGACAGGTGTAAAGCGTGTGGGGGGTGGCGCGTCAAGTACGTGTGCGGGATGTGCGAGGGAGTCGACGGGATCGTTGAGTGCTTGATTGACCCTGACACTACACACCAGAGCAATAAAGCAGGCAGAACGGTGTTGATGTGTTTGGAAGGCCCGGATCTGGGAGCGTATGTAGACACGGAAGAGTCGGTCACGCTCGAGCTGGATGCGTCGGGCGGCGTGGCGGTGCTGGCGAAACAGCGATACGTGATGCCTGTTGACGATGTGTTTCTACCTGCTCCAGTAGATCAACTGTTTTCTGCCCATAGACCACACCGCAATCCCAGCACAAAGACAACAACAACTCCAATTGACGATCGACAACTGATAAACCTGCTCGAAATGTGTCTGCTGCTGCTGGCTCCATCCGGCGGCGGCCGAGTCCTCATCAGCTCCAAAGGTCTTCTTTCTTCTTCTTCTTCTTCTTCTTCCGCACAAGACACGGACCGCATCCCGCCGGTGCCGGCCCGGTTCCTGGACCTGGCGCGCTCGCTCCGGCACGCCCGGGTCCGCGTGGACCTCGTCAACGTCGGGCCCGGGCTGCTGACGCTCGGGTCCGTGGCGCAGGCGACCGGCGGGCACGTCGGCCAGTTCTTTGCTGACCCGGGGCCCAAAGAAGACCTCGCGGCGGCGCTGCTTTTGACCGGGAAGCCAAAGGTGTCGACAAGCGTGCAGGTCAACAACGGGATGGTGGTCAAACGGGTGCTGGGCGATGATACGCGGACTTTCGTGGCAGAGCTCGGGTACAAGGGCCGGCTCACAACCGCGCCCCGGTTCCAGGCGGTGGCCGTGTACAGCGATGGTACTCGGCGGCGGATGCGCGTGATTGACTACGGCGCGCGATGCGTGGCGAAAGAGTACGTGGATATCCTGGCCGGGGTCAACGTCGCTGCGATATGCGCGTACGTTACCAGGAACGCGATAGGCCGCTCGCGCGAGCTCGTCACATTGGACTTGCAGACACAGGTGATTGAGTCTTTGGCAGGCACGTTAGCGGCATACTCTGTGTTTACTAGGACTCCGGTAGACGATGCTCTGCCGCCTTCGTTACAAGACTTGGAAACGCATTTGCTGGGACTGCTCAAGACCCCGTTTTTAGACGTGATTCGTCGCTCGCCCGATTCCCGGTTCTACAGCTCGACCGTGCTGAACGGGTTGGTTGGCGATAAACTGATGCTCCATTTACACCCCAAGCTCATCAGGATCCCGGACGGCGCCGAGCTAAACCGCCCGGACCTAGATTGCGACACAGTCCTGTGCGACAACGGGACAACTATGTTTCTGTACATTCCATTATCGATCGATCCAAACCTGCTCGAGCGGATATTCGGGAAACGCGAGGTCTCGGAGTGCGGCAGTGTGGCCGATATCCAGCTACAAGACTGGCGGCTTGTAGAAGGGTCGAAACCAGTGGTGGTTGCGAGACAGGAGTATGACGGAGCGGTGCATCATTTCAAGGAGCTGGTCAGGGTCGAGTCGAGTAGTGAGACCCGGCTGGCTGAGGCTGTAAATAGACAGTATAAACGGATACGTACGAGTACTCCTCGGTTCATCTGAGAGTTGATTTTTGTAGCATTTGTGTGTCGTGGATTTACAGTCTAGTATCTAATCTTTTATTTGGCATTGATCTAAGCATTTCTAAAGGTGATTCTTGACTTTTTACATTCTGACCATTCCAAATCATCGCAAAGCACTGTAATCTCTGTTCATGGTCTTGTTTCTCATTCAGTAGGATTTAACTGATTACTTCTAGATCCAGAAAGCGGTTGCCTAAACAAGGCATGTCTCTACAACTATCACCATGTTGATGATGATAATCTGTTTATTGTCCCTATGTCTCGGGATTATACACAATATACCTTTAAATAAAATAACTATATATAAAACAGACATAACAGAAGACATTTAATTCATTTGCTTATCTCATAGAAGATTGACGAAGTAACATCCCGGAGGAAGCGTTTTAGGTTTTCAGTGTTCGATGGCGCCAAATTCTTCATAGTCGTAACTATGTGCAAAGGGAAATCTGGGACTCAGAAGGCTGATGATCAGAACCAACCTTTGATGCACAGCAAAACCTTTGCAGGCTGTATCACCATGTTGACCAATAAACCCTTCCAAGATTTTGATACTGAGTCTCGCCAGCGCACTAGATACATAATAGTATCATTCTGATTGCACTAGAAATGAAGTCAGTCGATATGTAGATGTGTACTCCCAAACTGCCGGTAGGTTCAATTTTTTTTATCAACTGTGACAACTATTATGATCCATATTCTACGATTCAACATGACCATCAGGCATGTACACATATCAATCATTTAATTTTCACTCCATAAAACGAAAATATAATATAAAAAAATAAAGAAAAAATAATAGTTGTAAATCACAAACTATTAAACTATAGCGATTTCGGAAAAGCTAGCAGCGGGCCTTGCCTGACCATACCAACTGAAGATGTGAATGTCCTCAAAACCTATCCAAATCAGCAGTCGCCGCGAACTTCGGGAGGGGCATAGACAACATGCATGTACAAGCATCCTTCTCTTCGAATCCCTTTTACATGTACAGACGCGGAGCGACCCAGGAAACATGCTGCTTTGGATTGCACGATTGCTGGTGCTGGGAAGGTTTGGATTCAACAGTTGGCCGCAGTGTGCCGGGATGCATGCTGGGGCGGGCGTGTGTGTAATTCGCTTTGGACGGGGGAGGAGGCTCGTGTGGTGGTTTGGACTGTCCGATATGTACACAGTGTGTGTATACACAGGCGTCTTGTCTTCTACCGCGCTGCTGTCATCTCCAACCTTGGGATTTGGCGCGGTTTCAAAGTTCACATGTACCGAGACCAAGCTTGAAGCTGGAATACACAGTGTGCAATCTACTGATTACGGCCGGGCGAAGCTTCCGGGGCCGAAACGGGTCTTGTATAGGGCCGGTTGAGTTCGGCGCTCGGCATGTCAAAGGTGAAATATTTTGAACCACGCTATTCTGTCAGATCGAGTGGCCAGAAGACCACTTTAAGCTTTCCTTCATCGTTACTACATGACACCCAATATCATCATCCAAGCTGTCTAGTTGAGCAAGACTGATCTCAGTCAACCTCCCACTATGTCTGGACGAGGTTCTGCTAGGCAAAAACAATGTCTTTGGCAGTGATGCGTCGAGCGAGGACGCTTTTTTGGTGAGTTTGGTGTGTGATGAGTTTCGTGATGTGGGCGTGAGCTGCCGGATCCTGAAGAAGACGGAGCTTTTGAACAAAGACGGGTTCAATGATCAGGTCAAAGACATACCAGGCATTGAAAACCGTTTCTCAACTGCGGTAGATACCTGGTTATCAACGTTGTGTTCTTCTGTAGTCTGGAATTTTCTGAAGACCTATATCAACACAAACGCCCAAGATAATTGTGTCATTACCTTCGCGAGCTGACTGAACAAAACCGGTATTTGCAGCGCTCGGTTGTTTAGAATTGTGTTTGGGTAGCGAGTAAACCGGCTCTTCGTATTGGATCGAGACAGACAGGTCTTGCCGGTTCCTGGTAGGTGAAGATTGTGTTGGTGAATCGATAATTGGCAGCCGACTTTTGGTGTAGTTTTCTTTGGCGAGTTGTAGAAGCCAACTCACTTAGTCCCGTCTGTAACTGTAGTCTTATCAATAATTTGATTCATGTGTTTTTAAATGTGTGCAGGTTCCCTTTTTTTTTTCTTATAGAAAGTGTGAACTGATTGGTCTTTTGTGGAAGAGATGGGTTTGATTTATTTGCATAAAGGTGGACATACATTTTGACTTTGGATGCAAATGAAAACGCTCAGGCTTTGAATAAGTATTAACAGGCGTGGGATTTTGAATGAAGGTGGACGTGCCCAGGCTTTGTATACAAATCAACATGCCCATGGAATTTCACGGGTACATGAGCAGGGCTCTTTTTCTTGTGAAGCAAATAAACAGACTGTTGGCATTTTCACAAACAGGCTCTTGATGCAATTGGAAATGAACAGGCTTTTCCCTTGATGGTGCTTATGCGGGTGTATTTTGTGACAGAAAAAAACCAGGTTCATCTGGATTATGAACAGGCTCTTGCGCTGAAAAGAGCCATGATCGTTATGCTGGTTCGGTATTGGGTATAGCGAATGTGATGATTGTTGGTTATCCGCTTTCTCGCCCAAGTTTCCCACAAACTTTAACTTGATCTTGTATTCCAAAGAATCAACGACATTATTTCGAGATGCCGAGGAATTGTGGTGGCTGTTTATGCTATAGAAATGCACTGATTTCACAGAATACTGCTGAGACTCGTGTGTTTTGGCAAGAGGCCAGTTTTGCAGGCGGTTTCGAGATCGACTTTTGATTTCTGGAATGAAAATGTTTGTAGTTGTTGTTTTTGGAATAAATTTCAAGCAATTTATTGCTTGGGCTGATCTCGTGCGGACTGTTCCTTAACTCGGTTTGTTTTGTAGTCTCGGGCTCCGGCTTTTGCTTGTTTGTATTAGTTTGTATAACTTTGGTTTGGTTTTCACAGTTTATGAATTTCAACAATGTGGTTGTTGGCGAAATAGTGATGGAAGAGATACTTGAAAACAATAACAGCTCGACAAAAAATGCGATTGAGTTGATAATGAGCATTGCCTGTTCCGTTGCCAATAGTTTTAATGTCCAGAGACTGTTGTTTTACTAATGAATCTGGTTTTTCAAAAAAAAAGCAACCTAGTGTTATTTAGTCTAGCTGGTAGACAATGCAATCTTCATACAAAGATCTCTCCTTTTAGCCGTCCATCGTTTTGAACAGTTCAAGATACGATTAGCGAATGGCTCTATTAAAGTCAGCTAATATGGACTGTGTTTACGGAGAATGGCATACAGATTCTTTGCTGCAGAAAGTACAGCACTTCTAAGACCCATGTCTTGCTATATGCCCACACTCATATTGTCCAGAGCGTACTATACGGTGGAGTCTGTTTTCAGGGAGCTCGGATCGCGAGAAATGCTGGATAGAGGTGATCTAGGGCAGACAACCTTTTCCTGGGTGTTTCTTGTTTTGGCGGACAAAAAGTGATAAGCTTTTCCCAGGTGTGCAATACTAGTCCCAAACAGGCAACTCGCTAATTTTTGTGACAACCTATCCCAAGCCCTGAATTGTTTCTTATCTTTGCACTACAGAATGGGCATGAAAAAGTTATCAGGAACAGGATAAATATTGAATATTTGTAAAGGGTTGAAATCTGCACTGTACACTAGACTATTCAGTGAAACGCAAGATTCTTGGGTGTGAATTGCAAGGCCACGCCTTAGCTGGTTCTCATTCAAAGTATCGCACATAGTAACGTATACCAAAGTACAGAACTTGATTAAACCTTAACAGTATCAAAAAGGGGACCATTTCCTGGCAAAAGGCCATGTAAAAAAGCTCGCAACTTTTAAGACGAGCAGTCCAAGTGAAGGATTAAAGGGCCACTTCACAGATCCTTTCTAAACAATTTCTGCTGGATGGTTTTGTTTGTGCGATTTAATATGGCTTTGTGCGGACCAGCATCAAAAGTGGAGGTTTGCACCTGGGAAGACTGTGTATGGTTTTGCTTGTTATGAGTCCGCATAAACCCCTACCAAACAATCCACCAGTCAATTGACCATCTGTAGTGTGCACATCGCTGTCGCCGGATGGTTTGACAAACTTGAATAGAATTCTTGAGATACGCGTATCTAGATTAGTGTATACTTGTATACTAGAAGGTTATAGTTTATTTCAAGGCGAACATGCAAAAAAGCAAAAACAAAAAAAAAAGCTGCTGCCAAATCGACAAACAAGCACGGAAAAAATACCTTTTGTTTACAGTGCCTTCGTCGGGCAGTTGACTTGGAATTAGCTGGTAAATCAGAGCTACAGAATTGGAAGCTGCTGATGCTACACCTGTCTCTACTCCTGTCTCTGTTCTCTGCCCGCACAAAACGATTTGGTTACTTTAATGGCCAAATCAAACTAAGCCAAAAGTAACCATTGATCATGAAAGCGTTGGCAAAGGAAGCAGAGACCTGGACTCCAACAAGATCGTATCTTTAGCTAGTGATATATATTATACAAACCACGTCTTTCCCTGCTATTTCCTCTTTTTTATTTGACCTGTCACTGCCGGCATCTCGTAAATCACCAGATTAGTCCGGCCTAATGAACTGCGCTGTCGTCCCCGTCCGTCCCATCCACCACGTCTCGGCCCCAATTTCCTTCAAGTCCGTATAGACTTTTATAGCATCATTTGAAACATTCTGCATACGCCGGGAAAAGACACTAAGGACAAAAAAGAAACAAGTCGAACATAAAGAACAGGAGCAACTAAAGAGAGAGAAAAAAAAAAAACTAATAAATAAAAATGAGCTTTACAAATCGAACGCTCGTTTCTGCCGCATCTCTTCTTTCTTCTCCTCCAACACAAGCTACAACTACCGCTGCCACTGCTTCACAACTTGAAACATCTGTCAAAGACACTCAGCACTCGCAGATCTCGCCGTCTGACACTTTGCACTCACAAGCTGCGGCTGCTCAGTCCTTCACCACCTTCACCAGACCCAATCCCGCCAGCTCAATGGACCAAAGCCCATCTTCTGCATTATCAGCTCAACCACAGCAGTCGTCTCAGCAGGAATCGCTGCAATTTTCAGCAGTGCCGACGTCGAGGGGCGAGTCAGCGACTGAAACTTTGGCGCAGGCGGAAACTTCAAACCCAGTTTCACCTTCCCAAAACTTTGATTTTTCAACTTCTCCTAGTCCCAATTCCATCTCTCCTTCTACCAACAACAACAATAATAACAACACACCCACGACAAATTCCAATCCTGTCTCGCAAACTTCTAATCGTCCCATCTCTACTCAACCATCGTCTTTGTCGCCTTTAGATACAGTGTCTTCTCTAACTCCTACCACCTCAAATCCTCCCATCACCAGCTCCATTCCTCCTACCTCTTCCATCCCTGCCCCTTCGTCTGATACTCCTTCCTCCAGCCCTCCTACTTCCAACCCGCCCACAACGTCTGAGTCTCCTTCAAATTCGCCGACGTCAGTACCGCCGACGTCAAACTCGCCAACCCCAACTTCCGAGCAGCAACCATCCAGCCAGTCTCCGTCTGCCACTTCAGCACCTAATACCCAGCAGCAGACATCTTCAGCCCAAAACGCCCCTTCGTCAAATTCCAACCCCCCTTCCTCGGCTCAAATAATGGAATCCTCGAGCCAAAGACAGGAGCCTTCTTCTGCTCCTCAGGCGACCAGTAATTCTCCCTCGGCCACGCCTACGTCTGCTCAAAACGCAGAGTCGTCGGCAAATAGAGAGTCTTCTGCTCCTGCATCTAGTCAACAACAGGCCTCGTCAAATCCTCCGGCCACGTCTAGCCAACAACAATCATCAGCTCCACCGGCCACGTCTAGCCAACAACAACCATCTTCAAACGCGCCTAATTCATCTCCTGCATCGTCTCAAGCAGGCCCTTCTACTTCCAACTCACCAAACGCGTCCTCTGCTGCTCCCTCTTCTAATCAAAACAGTGCTCCATCATCAGCCAACGATGCGGCGTCAAGATCCACTGCTGCCCCTACGTCCAATACACAGCCCTCTGCCTCTCCCACTGGAACCACTGAGTCTAATAATAACCAAACCCCAAGCCCTTCTAATTCAGCCCAGTCCAGCGTAACCAATAATAACGAGAGATCGTCTGCTCAACCCAGCGCGTCAAACACCCAAAATGCTACCCCTTCGAACTCTGCTAGCGCATCAAACAGCCCTGCCGCTTCCTCCAACAACCAGAGCTCCAGTCCTACTAATGCTCCTTCTCAGTCCTCTGGAAACCAAAGTGCCAGCACTCGAGCTTCCTCTGCCGAGCCTTCAAACAGTGAAAATTCTTCCGCTTCTTTGTCTGCTGCTGTCTCTACCTCGGCGGGCCCAACTGGAACAAATTCTAATAATAGCAGTTCCAGAACGGCTGCACCTTCTTCTACAGGTGATCCCAGGTCATCCACTACTGCCAACACTGGATCGTCTGCCAACAGCAGCTCTGGCCAACAACCTTCGACTTCGGGCAGCAACACGGCCTCGCCTGCGTCTACGACATCTCCTGGCAACTCCAGTTCTGGTGCCCCGACTGCCTCATCGTCATTGGCCAGTGACCAAGCATCGACTACCCAAAACTCTGCTTCAGCCACAGAATCGACTACCAGGAATTCAGCCTCTTCAAATTCTGCCGCGTCAACCATCACTAGTGCTCCTAACTCTTCTTCAGTATCAAACAGTCAAGACTCAAACTCGGATTCCGGCACTACTCAGTCTTCTGGTAGCTCTGGAATTACAGATGCCGTCAGTACTAACACCTACTCTCCAATCACGTTCACTAGAACTCAAACTCAGGTCATTGTTATCACCAGTTCGAGCAAAACCGCTACAATTACTTCAGTCAAAGTGGTTGAGTACACAATGACACCTACGTTTGACACTCGCACAAACACCGATTTACTTGCAACCGAGGCCAATTACAAGCCTCCTATCACTACTCAAACTGTAGCACCGGGCTCCGATCTTGTGGGTAACAAAAACTTCTTTGGCGACACTACTAGTACCGGCACTATTGTGGGATCGGTCGTCGGATCTGTTGCTGGTGTGGCTCTTATCGGGTTACTGATTTTGTTCTGTTTCAAAAGAAAGAGAAAGAGAGTTGCTGCTACTAATACAATTGCCGATTCCATTCAAAGAAACATGGAGCAGATCGGTGATGCTGATGATATGGGGTACCCCAACAGGTCCAGATACCCTTACAGCAACCACTACGCTAACAATAGTGTTCCTTCAATCAGTGATCATCATGCAAGAGTGTTGGCTACAACAGATCACGGAGGTGAGCCTCAAAACGGACAGTCAGTTGTTTCCAGTTTCTGGTCGCCCAAGCGTAATGGCATGTCAAACGACACCGACTCTACTCCTTCCTCAGGATTCCTTAAACGCAGTCCTGATCCAGGCAAGCCCAATACCGGGTCCCACAATAAGTACGACATTCCGATCATTGGTAATTTTTTCCGAGGAGGTCATGCAGGCAACAATCAAAGATCTTCTGGCAATAATCAAATTGGGTTCGATGAATATGATTCGCAGGGTACAAATACAGACGTTGGATACGTACCAGTAGCATCTCCAGCTTCTGCTAATTTCAACAGACAGTCCCAGCCCACGAACCCCGACTCATTTTATCGCCCACCACGACGCCGCATGGCATCGCCGCAAGAAGCTGACAAGTTGAATCCTTCTGGTGCACTTTTATCTAGTTATGGAGGCGTGAACTCACCGCGCGCCGATACAGCCAATGTGTTTGACGACAATTACCGGTACAGTCAGTCAACTTCGCCTTTTGGAGACGGATCTTCTACACCAGACACAGCCAACTACTCCTCAGCTTCAGGTACGTCCGGAGCCGCGGCTGCGGCCGGTGCGGAGCAGTCGCGTAACAACAACATCCTGCCAACACATCACGAAACCCATTCTGGCGACGTGGCCTATGGAATGTCGTCATACTTGGATTCTGGTGACCGGTTCAGCGATGATGATCAGAGCAGTTACTACGGGAGCAACCGCGGCAGCGCGGGTAGCAGCATAACTGGAGCTGGGTATCAGGGACAAAGAGATTCACTACAACCTACGTATACCGAAGGCAGTACCTATGGACAGCCGCAACAAAAACGGGTACCGCAGAATAAGGGCCTGTATGTACGAAACCGAGACAGTACTGGAACTCAAAATAGTCGTGCCACGACTGACGATGGGTTTGAGTTTCCTGATCGGAATTCGAGGGATCATCATGAAAGCTTCTTTACTGAACAATTCTGATTCAGAACGCAGATCCGTTTTTCTGCTGTCTTTATTTTGATTTCAGGTAACTTCTTGTTTTGGTGATAAACTATGTCTTGCGTTTTTATCAGTTTTTTAATTTTTTTTTTGTTTAATCTTTTTGGATACTCTCTTTTGTTTTCTAATTTACTTGTAATACTATTTATATAAACTAATACTTGAATTGTTAATTGTTTTGTTCTTGCTTGTGAATTGTTTTGACAATGTCTTGGATATGATCAATAACGAAAGGTAATGTTGAAGAATTACAAAGAATTTTTTTTAGAGTACATTGTCAAAACCTAATGTTTTCGCTGGGTCAAGAATTTATGAATCATGGTGCCTTTCACAGTTTTAACTCTAATTGTTATATTGCGTTTACCTGAGCAAGTAAAAATGAGCTGTTGCTACGAGTAGTCCATACTTTGGAGATCCAGAGTTGATTCGGAATTCAGTCAAACTAATGCCAAACCAGGGTGTGTCGTGAAAATTGAAGCATTGTGAGCACATGGCTCATGGACCAGACAAATTTCCAGACAATGTACACTTCAAACCAACCAAGAAACAAGTGTACATGTTTGAAACTACACAATGCAAAACAATAAACACGAAATTCATGAGAGACATTGACTCACAAACAGGTTTCTAAACCTGTGTATTCCAACGGCTTGGAACCTTAATCTACTTAAACAACAAAAAAAGAAATGATTACTCCTCGGCTACTGACTTACTATGTACATCAATTCTTGGACCCTTGGACATTCCAAAGGGTCTCATATTTGCAATTCTTGTGCCTATCCATGATTCGTCGCGAGTGTACCCATTTCGCGTAGGAATGCAAAGCATTACCGAAAGAAAGGAATCGGCTATAGTTTACGTGTATTGTACCGATTCCAGGCCGAATCGGGCTGATCAATATTTCCAACAACATTCCAGCATTGCCATTTAGATACACTATTTTTTTTGAGTACATTTCAACACCCCTTTGCAAAACCAAACCATCAGTTATTTTCGTTGATGACTTTAGATAAAATCACGCTGGCGTTTTTCAGTTTCTCCGTACATATCAAGCACCATTCTCTCGCCAAAGTTTCGTTGTTAAGCTCCAGTGCATCCAGGATCCCGGGAAATACTGTTCCTCCGTATCCTGTGCTGCTTTTGGGACCAACCAACGCGTGCTTATACCAGGGTCTATCTGTAAGCCCCTCCGTATACAAAAACTCACGTTCAACAAAATGAAGCAATTTGCTGTTTGCGAGTCCCTTCTTATTCAGTTTGCCACCGAGATCTGTAAACTTGTCGATTTGAGCAAAAAGCTCTTTCAAGCTATCTTTGGCATTTCCATTGCTAGCATTAAATCGCAACGTTATCTGCTCCAAGCCTGCCCTTAAAGCTGTTCCGTACTCTCCATAGTCAAACAATGCATCTCTGTCACTCGTCAGCTTTAACACAACTTGGCTTAAAATAGATGCGGCAGTATAATGCATCTTCCAATCTGTATCAATCATTGTATCCATAAAATGAAAACTGTCATAGTTTGAATGGTAATGATAAACAGGATCACCTTTCCCTGGCTTAAAACTCAGATCAAGACTAGGAATTCCAAGTCTATCCAGAAAAACCGTGTAATCGCTACCCGTTCCCAGCACAGACACACTATTATTTGTGTGCTTTTTCCAGGCATCATATAATGTGCCGCCCTTAGGATAACTAACATCTATCGCGGCTTTGCGAATCATGGATGCTAGAGACGGAGATGAGCTTGCTCTGAAGTATGATCCAGATACAGCACCATCGACGTTTACATATGCCACAACTGTCCTTTGTAATAACTCTGAATACTGTTCACCCCATTCGGTTGATCCCAGAAGCCCATATTCTTCTCCATCCCATGATGCAAGCACAACATTTCGATCAGGAACCCATCCATGAGCAATCTTATCCGCAAGAGTCTTACCCAAAGCAAGCAAGACAGCCGAACCGCTATTTGGATCTGAAGCACCGCCGCGAACCCAAGAGTCCCGATGGTTTCCAACAACAATAGTCTCGTTTGGATCGCGTCCAGGGATTTCTGCTATAACATTGTAAATGGGCTCGTAAGAATAATCCTGAATATTCTCCAATCGTAAAAGATTGTCTGAAGGACCAGAAAAGTATATGTCTTGGAGTATTCCTCCCCATTCTATACCCAATTCTGTACCAGAAGAAATCCCTTTGCCGTCAAGAGCCGAGAGCAAAGAGACAGCATCTTTGTAACTGATAGCCACGCTGGGTATAGAAGAAAGGTAGCGTGAGGGATCCTGTCTTTCACAGTCAGGTAGACTTGGATACCCTGGAGTTGTGGGATCGCCAGGCAAGTCTAAAAATCCAACGTTTCCCCGCTGTATACTAGATGGATTCCGCGCTGGACCATCAGGATATCCCTTAACGTCATGTTTGAAATTAATTCCGGCATCTGAAGAGGGGTCCGTGAATATTACCACACCAACAGCGCCGTACTTTTCAGCGTTTTTGACCTTCAATCCTCGGAATAATCCACCATATCTAACCAAAGCAATCTTTCCACTAACATCGATTCCCCAGCTTTTCAATTTCTCAAAATCTTGTAACCGACCATAGTTTGCATAGACATAACTTGCCTCTACACTTCCATTTGCAGAGTAGCCCAAAAACGCTGGTGAACCTCTTGGTACTGTTGTTGGATCTGATGCAATGGCATCTTCATAGAAGGAAGCTTCAAAAGTCACATTAAGCGATTTGCAATCTAACATTTGTAGCGATACGCTTATGGGCTTGTTGATCCAGACTTGATACTCTTCAATCTTGACATTCTCAATTCCAAACCCTTTAAGTTTCGATGCCGTGTAATCAGCAAGTTCTTTTCCTTCCCCAGCAAGATGTGAAGTCTGGGTATAGTCAAAGCTCCAGTCACGTAAATCTTGAAGGGACGCTGTGATTTCGAAAGATGTTGGACCTGCTTTTTCTGGGCGTACAATTCTCAGTATCCAAACGTGTTGTAGATTGTATAGAAGGTGCACCAAGAGAGCGCACAGGAATGTAAATACCAAACATATCCTTACTATCAGTTGCTTGCAATTGCGATCACTGAACTTTACAATTTCACATTTCAATTGCTTCTGTCGACTATCATCAGAATTCTCGATGATGTCTTTCATTCTGATGGAATCGGGCGTTGGTTAAAAAAAAGTGGGGGAGTGAAGTGGGATAAAAGATAACAAACCCAAGATTGGGACTACCAGCATTGACCATGCACCAGCTAAATACAGTTGTGATATCAATACCAAGATGGACCATGCCAAAGGCTTTCATGACAATTATACCAGCAAAGTCATCTGTAACTTAAATATTTCAAATTCTCATGCTAATTGGAACTCGGCGGGTGCTTACTCGAATATTAGAGAGTCTGGTAACAAGCACATTAGAATAATGTTTCAATCATAATATCCTATAATAACTTACATTATGACTTCGACTTACATACACAAATTTACAAAGTGGCATAAATGAATATAATGATTTGGAAAAAACGACGGTTTGAAACCGTAGTCTTTATGATTTGTTCTGTTTGCTCAAGGATTGAACAATCAATAAGACGAGCAAATCATGCTATTTAAACTACAAAAAGTTAGCCCTACGGGGGGCTCGAACCCCCAACCTTGTGATGACTTTAATGGATATTTAAGAGTCACACGCTCTACCGATTGAGCTAGCAAGGCTATTTTATATTTAAAACTTTTGTGTGAATATCCAGATAGGGGTATATACAAAGCTACAAAGCATTTTGTTGAATTTTGTGTACGATTTGCTTTTTTTTTTGTTGCGACTGGTTTTAGTTCGTACGTATATTTATTGTGTCTATTATTTAGTCATTTTAGAACACAAATAAATCTCGATTCAATCTTATCATATGCAAAAGGCGAATGGGTGATCTGATTTTTCTTAAGACGCGATTTGAATGCGTTGCGCATATTAACTGACCTTCAAGTTATTGTCAGTTTTTTGTTCTTGTTGTGTGATCAGGCTAGAAGTCTAGTTTTGCTCATGGTGGTAAACCATGAATAAATTTGCTTTATTGAGTGATGAAATCTCTGAAAGCGCAGAAAGCGTTACACTGTCAAGTTTTATGAGATTGACTGTTTGATGCGAATATTTCGACCAATCTGGCGCGTTAAAGCTTACCTGATAGAATTTTGCTAGATTGCGACTGCGAGCACAATTGCCTTCGGAAATAGCCCCAACATGTAGGACTGGTAAGCATATCATTTATTTTTGTCAGCCCATAGCACCATATACCATATGAAAAGTGCGGAATTACTTTTGCCAGTAGCTCTCAGGCTATTTACAACTTTGTCATTTTTACGAATAATCATCTATTTCAGCAAAGCTATTGATTTAAATGACAGACTGTTATTATGGTTTTCACTTTTAATTTTTGACTACAGTCTACAGTATCAGAGCCGTAAGGAATATACCAAAATTTGGTATTCCAAGACCCCACAATTGAAGAAAAGGATCAATTAATATGAAATGGAATTTGTAGATGTGCGGCTATGAAGAATCGTGCAATCCAAATTATACTAAACTATGAACTTGAGGTTCACTGTAGATATAGACACAGGCATCATGCTACGTATACTTGATCTCGTTTTTGAGTCAATTATTGAGTCAAATCCAACAAAAACAAAAGTTTTTTTCTTATCCATGATCCGACGGATATTCGCTGACATTGGTGCAGAAGCTGCTGAACAATCACCGAGATTCAAATGAACTGGTGCTACCATGTGAACCAAACCTACTGCGTAATGGATGAGAAAACCACGTGAAAAATGCGGATCCCATCTCCGAATAAAATGGATACAAATAGCCCCTTTGGGATAATCCGTTAAACAAGCACATCTGAAAACAAAACAGCATTAGAAAAAAATATGCTTATTTTTGGGAGATTCAGAATTTCGAATCATACTATATAGTCGTAAGGTTTTGGCTACCATGGAATGAATTTACATTGATATATTGTTTTCGCTTTTTTTACTTCTATTTGCCATGAATCACAGCCTAACGCATATAGAAATACAATGACATCGACCCACGATACTCAACCTAAACGTGGTATTTGGAGGCTTATTCCCCACCTGAGAAAAATTGATGAAAACAAGATCAGATTGCGACTGGCTGCGAAAGATACTTCAACTTTGCCTTTGGAGAAATACCACCCAGATTCTCAAAGCACAGAAGTAGTCAAACAGAAATACGAAATCAGAGATGAAGCAAACAGAAAGTGGTGGTCTCTTTTCAATGAGTTTGAATACAGGAAAAACAGCAAACGAACAAAAGATGGTGAATCGTGGTTCAAAAGCATGAGATGGTATGACCCTAACGACACTAAGGCAGAGAAAAAACTGCTTCTCAAGCTCGACTTTCTTTTGTGTTTCTTTTCTTTTGCCATGTATTGGGTGAAGTTTCTTGATCAGACCAACCTCAATAACGCATATGTTTCTGGCATGAAAGAAGATCTGGGTATGAAGGGTAACGACCTAGTCAATACCCAATCTCTTTACACCGTTGGTGCAATTGTTTTCCAGCTTCCATTCATGTATATGATTGACCACTATCCTACTAATTACCTGCTGCCTGCCATGGACATCGGCTGGGGTATTTTTACTTTGCTGATTTTTACTGCCAGAAACACCGCTCAGCTGCAAGTCTACCGGTTTTTTGTAGGCGTATTTGAGTCGGCTTTCTACCCGACCATCAACTACTTGTTTGGATGCTGGTACACTCCTAGCGAATATGCCAGAAGAGGCGGCATGTTCTACTGGGGACAAATGCTGGGCGTCTTGACATCTGGTCTGATTCAAAGCGCAGCCTACAAAAATCTGCATCTTGTGAACGGAATTGAAGGTTGGAGATGGATGTTCATTATTGATGCTATTATTACTTTGCCTATTGGCCTCATTGGCATCTACATGCTTCCTGGTATCCCTGCAAAATGTTATTCGCTGTTCTTGAGCGACGAGGAAATTTATATCGCTCGTGAGCGTCTTCGTAGACGTGATATTAGCGTTGGGTCTGAACAAGATCAGACCACCGAGAAAAATAGCTTAAAGGCTTTCTTTGACAAAGCATTGTGGTTGGATCTGTTATCCAAATGGCAGTTCTGGCTTTTTATGTTTTTGCACGTTTTAGGCTGGAACAATTCCAATGCCACATCTGGGTCTTACATCCTTTGGCTGAAGTCTTTGAAAACCTACTCAGTCTCAAAAGTTAATCAGCTTTCTGCCATCACCCCAGCAGTCGGTATTATTTGGATTTGGCTTACCACTACTGGCTCTGATGTGTTCCAGACTCGCTTTGGAGCAATTGCAATTTCACAAGTTTTGAACGTATTGGGAAACACTTTACTCGCTGTATGGTATATTCCAATAGGTGCCAAATGGTTCGCGTTTATGCTACAGTATTTTGGATGGGCCATGATTACGGTAGGATTTGCATGGACAGCGGATTCGCTTCGACACAACCAGCAACAACGTGCTATTGTGACAATTTGTATGAATATCTTTGCCCAGATTTCTACTGCATGGATAGCAATCTTAGTGTGGAAAACTGTTGAGGCGCCACGGTTTCTCAAAGGCTACACGTTTGCAGCATGCTGTTCATTTACGCAGATTCTTGTCGCGTTCTGGATCTTGGTGCTGTATAAGAGAGATGAGCGAAAGAGAGCATTTGAGAATGGGATCATATTGTACAACTCTGCAAAGGGTGAGACTCGGCCAGAGAGTCCAACACATTCATCTGGAACACAGGACGATGTGTCAGAAAACGAAACAAATATCATCAAGTTGGACTATGGCCGCGATTCAGATAGTGACGAGAAGAAACTATAACTTGCCAAACATTCTGTATTAATGTGTTTGAATATTTATTTATAAAATTGTGTATGATGTGTATAGAGAACTGTTTGAGGTAATTTTTACCAACTTTCATGACTAAAAAAATAGGATTACTTTAGGATCTATTGTATGTTGCTGATTTTAAGAACAGCTTTGCAATATTCAAATCTACGATCACAAGATATACAACAGCTAAAAGCTCCTAGGAAGTCATTGCAAGTACACTGAACAACTTTAAGCACATCAAAACCAATATGTTACATACATTCTTGTAATAAAAAAACCGATCCCCCATGTTTACACTAGATAGACAAAAGTCCTTTTGATTCTTTTATTTAGTTCACAAGATGTCAACTACTAGATTTGGTCTAGTTGCCAGATATGGAAGGATATGATATTATCGGGCAAGCGTATCTTGCTCTTGAAAGTTATCATAGTTATTTACATCAGCTCCAAAAAAACAATTCGATGGCAGAGTGTAGTATAGGGATATAAAAACGAATTTGCTTAGACTTGTGATTATGATTTTTTATAAACTATATGTTCCGCTATGGCTTTCCCACACATCAAATTTTTATAAAGCCTTCGATCCAATCGATTTGAAATTTTCGCCTTTTCAAATTTTTGTTTAGGGCATGTGTATACACACGCATTATCAGTACATACACTAAACGAATTATCAGTACATACACTAAACGAATCTTCTCTGAACTTGGCATTGTGAACCCCCACATTGAACAAATAGCGACTGTAGTTTTTTTTTTTTTTTCATCAGGCTCTATTTGCATCAAATTATCCCTAATTATATCTGAATATTTACTCAAGCATAAGATGAATATCAGAAGTTCCAACCGTAAATTTGAACATGATGTTGATTGTGGAGTTTAGTCGGTAAATGAATTCAATTCAACAAATGAAACAGTTTTGATAGTTGATAACTCGATTGTCGAGTATTGAACTTCAGTTTGTCAAGATTGCCGTTTGTTAATAACAAACAAGTGCAAACATCAAGTAACCACAATCACAGATGTTTCTTGTAAACTCGGACTACCAACTAGCGCCCAGCTGATCGCGTTATAACTGAATTTGCCTCGCAATTCAACGTGATATGTGTGGCTTTTATTCCTAATGTGGCAAAAACGTATTCTAGAGTTGTAAGATGCTGATCTAGGGACTCTTCCACAGTGCTGATTAAGATGGTTATTCCAGCCGGCGGTAAACTTTGGGGGTCAATGCTGCAATGCACGATAGTGTCTGAACTAAACCCAATTTGACAAACCCGAAGTCGATAATTGGTGCAGGTATTAGGTGATTCCAAAATTAAAAAGCTTAGCGTTAATGGCGTAACTGCGAAGGACTATGAAGTAATAATACGAAATTGCTTGATAAAAATCTATTTCCGGTCGGTCACTGGCTATTTCATTGGCTACAATTCCAAAAATCAGACCTACTTGTACTGCTACCTAAGATATTGGCTATCTGATGGTAGATGCACTCTAAAGAGATACGGAATTAGTTAAGATTGAGTTAGGTAAATGTATTTCAGTTCCCGGAAAATCCCATAGTTTCAAATAGTATATAATCTAGAGACTCTACCTGGATCAAAACATATCTTAGTTAAACAACTTTCCTCATTCTTTGATCATTTATTACATTTTCCAGGGCTTCTTGCAATTTCACACATAATGGTTTTAATTGACAATAAATTGTCAACCAGTAGTACCTGGAGGTTCATTCCTCATTTACGAAAAATCGACGAAGATGAGATCAAACTGCGTCTAAGTTCTAGCAACAACACACCTTACACAGGGAAAAATAAGGGTGACGAGCAAAGCATTGAGGAATCCAAGCAGGTTTACGAGATTAGAGATGAAGCAAACAGAAAGTGGTGGTCTCTTTTCAACGAGTTTGAGTACAGGAAAAACAGCAAACGAACAAAAGATGGTGAATCGTGGTTCAAAAGCATGAGATGGTATGATCCTAGCGATACCAAGGCAGAGAAAAAACTAATCCTTAAGCTGGATTTTCTGTTATGCTTTTTTTCTTTTGCCATGTACTGGGTGAAGTATCTCGATCAGACCAACCTCAATAACGCGTATGTTTCTGGCATGAAAGAAGATCTGGGTATGAAAGGTAACGACCTAGTTAATACTCAGTCAATTTACATTGTTGGGGCAGTTGTTTTCCAGCTTCCATTCATGTACATGGTAAACAATTATCCTACCACCTATTTGTTACCAGCTATGGACATCGGCTGGGGAGTCTTTACATTGCTGATTTTCACTGCCAAAAACACTACTCAGCTGCAAGTCTACCGGTTTTTTGTTGGCGTATTCGAGTCGGCTTTCTATCCGACCATCAACTACTTGTTTGGGTGTTGGTACACTCCTAGCGAGTATGCCAGAAGAGGTGGCATGTTCTACTGGGGACAAATGCTGGGTGTCTTGACAGCCGGTTTGATTCAGAGTGCTGCGTACAAGAACTTACACTTGGTAGATGGACTTGAAGGTTGGAGATGGATGTTCATTATTGATGCCCTTATCACATTACCTATTGGTCTCATTGGCATTTACATGCTTCCTGGTGTACCGGAAAAATGCTATTCTTTGTTTCTTAGCGAAGAAGAAATTTATATTGCTCGTGAACGCCTTCGTAGACGTGGCATCACAGTTGGCTCTGAACAATTGCAGTCTTCAGAGAAAGCCGGTCTGCAAGCGTTTTTTGATAAAGCCCTGTGGGTTGACCTACTATCTAAATGGCAGTTCTGGCTATTCATATTTATAAACGTTTTAGGCTGGAACAACTCCAACGCTTCTTCAGGTGCATACATTCTTTGGCTTAAATCCCTTAAGACCTTTTCAATTCCCAAGGTCAACCAGCTTTCTACAATCACCCCAGCAGTCGGTATTATTTGGATTTGGCTTACCACTACTGGCTCTGATGTGTTCCAGACTCGCTTTGGAGCAATTGCAATTTCACAAGCTTTGAACGTGTTGGGCAACGTTTTGCTTGCCGTGTGGTACATTCCTCAAGGAGGGAAGTGGTTTGCGTTTATGCTACAGTACTTCGGATGGGCTATGATCGCTGTTGGATTTGGATGGATGTCGGACTCTCTCAAGCACAATCAACAGCAGCGAGCTATTGTGACAATCTGCATGAACATGTTTGGCCAAATTTCTACTGCATGGACAGCAATCTTGGTGTGGAAAACTGTTGAGGCGCCACGGTTCCTCAAAGGTTACACATTTGCAGCGTGCTGCTCATTTACGCAGATTCTTGTCGCGTTCTGGATCTTGGTGCTGTATAAGAGAGATGAGCGAAAAAGAGCATTTGAGAATGGGATCATATTGTACAACTCTGCGAAGGGAGAAATACGACCAGAAAGCCCAGAGCTATCATCTGGCTCACAGGAGAGTGTGTCGGAGAACGAGAAAAAAGTCATCAAAGTTACTCATCGTTCAGATCTGAACAACGATGAAAAAAAGCAGTGATCATTTGTTTATTTTTACGAGCGGTCTTTTGTATTTTTTGTTTATTCCATAGAATCATACTGGATATAGATCCAAGTAATAAACTTTTTAGATTTTCGTTACTATCTCCGTCACGGAAAACAATAGGCTAATTCAATTTTAACAATTGCGGCAATGTCACATCATAGATTCATACTGGACCATTCATAATAACACTGCTTTGTGTCCACTTGCTATATATACAAAAGTGACCTGGTAGCTTTCCACAAGGCATGTTTTAAGTTTTGTCGTGTTATACGGTGCTAAAATCTTTAAGTAGTGTTAACAGTACTGACCCCGATAATCGACAAATTCATATTTGAGCCAAAAGTAGTTTTAAAATTAAGCAATCTGACACTCCAACATTACCCCGTTAGTGCTAATTGTTTATTCTATTGAAATTCGAAAAAAAACAAACATATTTTGCTTTGGTTTCAAATCTGGGATCCAATATAGCTGTTACACGGAAAAATTAAAATAGAGATGCACCAAAGTGCAAAATATTTTTGAAACACTTGATGGCTTCATTTCATTGTAGATATTACTATTATTTGAATTTTTATATTGCTAGTCATCATCAGAACTCACAATGATTGACCTTTTTTGTTGATCTACAGCTGCCAGTTACAAACAATGAACAACCTACCTTTGTCAACTCTATTTATACTTCCTCGTAAACCATTGCTGATTCAGAATATCAGAGTACAAACAGGAACATATGCTGAAAACATCTTTTTATAATATTTATTACATTATTCATTGGTTTCTTTGCTGTCATTAATATCATCAAAAGAATGCTTTCTGTTTCAGTCAAAAGCCATTTATTCGTAGATGAATCTTGACACTTACCCTGTCTTTTTCAGATCACACAAAGCTCTAACTCAATATTTGGCTTTCATACACCGTCTCAGTCACAATCAGTACCTTCAACACCGATAACATCTTCAATAATGAGCAACATGATTCTCAAGTCTATTCCTTTTGTAACTATTTGCAGGTTTTTACACTGCCTACTTTATTTTTAAGCCAATGATCCTGTATGTATTTTTGATATCAACTGATATTGGATTCTTCGTCCTCTGCTTATAGCATATCATAGCACCGCAATAAGTGTATATGCGAGTTTGGCAAGCTCTATGCAACTTTCATTTCTTTTCATGGTTTTGAATTGTTTATTATACTTCATTTTGGCATTATTTTATATGTACAGTAATAGCTTTGAATGTAGACGAAGCTTCATGACTTTAGCTAGCATTGTTAATTGTAGTGAGCAACTAGAAAGAGATGGTGCATTGAGTCTACAATACAAACATGAACTAGAATTAACTTCACAACTTTCTGCCCTAGTGCCAACTCCAACCAACTCCAAAGCTTCCAGGCCCCCTCTTCTCCTTCTTCATAATCAACCTGGATCTAAAGATACACAGGTCATTATCAAACAAAACAGATCATCTATTTTTCCATAGCAGCAAGGAAATTGTTGTTTTTAATCTTTTCCTTGTTCAACTTCCTCCGCTCCTTCTTGGCTTTCAGCATAGGATTAGCGTCAAGCTTGGCCTTTTGCGCGGCAGGATCCAGCACTTGCCACAACCATTCAGGATACTCGCTGTCCTCCAAAGCGACTGGGGGAGCCTTGGTCTTATACAAATCCAGCTTCAAATCAGCGCCAGCGGGTGTAGAGCTCACAGGAGTCTTTTTTGCAGCGGCATTGCCTGCAGGAGCCGAGCTAGGTGTGCTGTAGAGTCTGACAACAGAACGTAATGCGATGGTGCGCTTGAAGAGTGCCGACGAAATCATTTTGGACGCGTAACAGTTGTAGCAGTAGATGTTGAAGACCAATTAGAATATGGAGATGCTGATTTAACAAAGTGAAAAATTGTAGTATGGGCGTGATCAGAGTTACGCAATATTATGTCAGCTGGGACTTTTTTATTTAAATATTCCAAACCGAAATATCAAGGATTTTACGGAATTCTTCCGTATACCACATAGCCTTACACAACGAAACATACAACCAACAATGGGTAAAGCTCGCAAGAAATCTCGTGCCTCAAAGCAAAGATTCCAACCCACATCTGCTGGGGCTGCTAATGGATCCAACAACTCTGCTGCTGCGGATTTGAAGATTGTCAATGAAAAAATCAAGCCAGTCCTTGAAAATCTGGTATCTTCCGACATCACTGAGAAAAGCATGGCTCTATCGACTCTCAATGTCTTGATTGAGGATCCCAAGATGAGATTTTTGCTGCTCAAAGAAAAGCTACTAAAAATTGTGCTTGAAAAATGTCTTGCAGTCGACGGCAAATCCGAAGACGAAGCTATTCAAGAAGGTGGTGATCAGTTTGAAGGAGAAGTATTTGGACTTTTGAGAAACTTGTGTTTGGAGGAGGGCTACGACGTCTGTATTTTCTGCTGGAGACAAAATGTTATTGATCACATCCAGAGAGCACTTGAAAAGTCACAAACAGCATTTGAGAAGGGCATGAAATCGACTGATTTGTTTGAGTATGTAGAGAACGTTGTGGGTTTGATTTCGGCTCTTGCTAGTACTAGCGAGGAGATTTTTGACGGAGTTACAAAGAAGCTTACTCCGGGATTGGGCAATTTCTTCATTGGTGTTTTGAACATGGAGGGCGTGTCCGGAAACTTGATTTCTGCCATTTGTGATGCGGTCTACATCTTGTCTGAAGACAATTCTACGTTTGTTAAGAGCATTGCACATGCACTTGATGAAGAGAAGCTGCTTGAGAATTCAAATGTCCCCTTGACAGCTAAAGTTTATCTCAACGGATACAAACTTAACACTCTTGATCCCAAAAATCACGACAAGGAGCAAATTTTTGTTTCCATCCAAGAATCATTGCTGAGCATTTTGCAGCAAATAGATATCCAACTCGCATTAAAGAATATTGAACCTCTAGTCGAACAAAACAATTCGATGAATGAGGTAAACCAACATTTTCAACTATCTATCCAAGCTCGTTCTCAAATTGATGCTGTCCAAACATCGATTGATATTCTTGCCGCCCTTTCAGAAATCATTACCGTCGATCCTTCTATCTATCAATCTAATGACGGGCAAGAAGAGGCTGAAGACATGCAAGACGATGAAATGGGAGAAGAAGACGAAGACGCAGAACTTTACATTCAAAAGGCTATTGAAGAACAGCCTGACCAAATTGATGACTCCGTTTTTGAGAACATTGGAGAACTCACTCCTGTTTTGTCTATTCTTCTTGAACAAACCCTACCTGCACTTCAACATCTTCTGACTTACACCCAATTCCAATCACGGGCACTTACTGCTCTGAATAACATTGCTTGGACTTTCCAATCTCATGCTGCTCGCAACGAGCAATGGCAAAAAACTGCCGAACTTCTCTGGACACAGCTGCTTTCTACACTACCAAAACTTTCCGAAATCGATCTGATTGTATCCTGTACCGGAATTCTGTGGGCCCTGGCTACAACCTTTGAAGGTAAGGTACCTATAACCAACGACGAAACAGCTGCTATTGTCGCTCGTGTTTCAGCTGCTCCAAGCCATTTCCCACGCGATGATTGTATCAATCTCATGTCTAAATCAGTTGGTCTTTTGGCGCAATTAGCCAAGGCCGGCCACAATACTGCTCAAGTTGCAGACTTCTTCGTCTCATCTCTGTTGATTGTTACCGAAGGTTCAAGCTCGCCACACTCCGCACTAATGACTCCTACTACTACAATCGATGTACTCTATGCAGTGTTCGATATGTTTGGTGATAAATCGTTTGTTTATGATGAAGAGCTTTTTGTCAATACTGGCCTAAATGATAAGTTGAAAAGCATGATTCAACCTTTGAGAAAATACTTTAAAAAAGTCAACAAGGTGAAAGAAGCCAGACTACGTGAACGAGGCGATGAAGCTGTCGTAAATCTTGGAAGATTCATTGAATACAAGAGAAGCGAGAGAAAGTAAGGGCTATACAGGTAGATATAGTTAAAATTTAGATCCTAAAAAGTCAATACACACTTGAATCTCAGTAAATCTACAATCTTGGTAGGCGTATAGCGTAGACAACTTTAATCCATTCAGCAATTTAGTGTTTGGGCCTTTGTAATGCCAACGCCCTAACTTTTTAAAAATACAAATTCATGAATTGTCTCAGATATTCCAGATCAATCATAATGCAAAATAAAAGTGAAAAAAAAAAATACATTAATTTAATTGATTGAAATATTATAATTTAATCATCATTAGGAAACTTCTATTATTTGAACATTTATTTCTTGTTTCTCTTTTGGGAAGTGGAATCCTTGGGGAGTTCCTTGACGTAAGGAATGAACTCGGGCTCACCAGGGATGTACTTTCTAAGAACTTGAGGAATCTTGAGACCATCCTCAGTTTGGTAGTTCTCGAGAACACAACAAAGAGCACGCTCAGTAGCACAAAGAGTGGAGTTCAAGCAGTGAACGTACTTCTTTTCACGATCATTCATCTTCTTAATACCACATCTGATCTCAAGGTTACGCGATTGGTAGTCGGTACAGTTGGAACAAGAAACCAACTCCTTGTACTCCTTTTGGAAGGGGAACCAAGCCTCCAAGTCGTACTTCTTAGCGGCAGCGTTATTAAGCTCACCAGAGACGATACCAACAACTCTGTATGGGATTTCAAGGGACTTGTAGAAGTCTTCAGCGTGACCAATCATTCTGTCAAACTCTTCCCAGGAAAGCTCAGGCTCGGTAATAACGAATTGCTCAATCTTCTCGAAAGCATGCACACGGAAGATACCCCAAGCGTCCTTACCGTGAGAACCAGCCTCACGTCTGAAACAAGTAGAGTAACCAGCGTACTTCTTGGGGAGCTGCTCGGCGGGTTGCTCGAACCACTCACCACTGTGGTAAGCAGAGATAGGTTGTTCAGAAGTAGCAATCAGGTACTTTTCGTCAGAACCATCCATGACCTTGTAAAGTTCCTCGTCAAATTGAGAAAGTTGGGCAGTCTTAGCCATGACTTCCTTATTCATCATGACAGGGGCTTGCAATGGGATGTATCCACGCTTGGCCAAGAAGTCAAGACCGTAGTTGATGAGAGCTTGGTTCAAGAAGACACCGTAGTTTCTCAAAAAGTATCCACGGTGACCAGCAATCTTAGATCCACGTTCAGGATCGTAACCATCAAGTCTGGTGAGAACTTCGTGGTGGGAAAGAGCAGCCTGTTCGTTCTCATTGACCTCCTTTCCTTCAGGGGCCCACTTGCGGACAAGCTCGTTGTTTTCCTCGTCGTTAGAAACAACAACAGACTCGTGAACCAAGTTACCAATGAGGTTGACCTTAGCCTTGACGCCCTCATCGGCCTCCTTCTCCTTCTTGATGAGCTCAGCCTTCTTATCAGTGAGTTCGTCCTTAGTCTTGAGAAGCTCGCTGGCATCCTCCTTGGCCTTGAACTTAAGACCAATGTCCTTTTGAACCTTGTTGAGCTCTTTGTTAATTGAGTCAAGATCAAAACGAATGCGTGTCCACTCGCCATACTCGGCAATAATGGTGTCGACGAGCTCGACGCTGTCACCACGGGCCTTTTGAGAGGCACGAATGGCTTCGGGGTTACCGCCCTTTTCTTCAATGAACTGAATGATATCTAACATGATGCTTTGCAATTGATTTGTGAATGATGATGGTTTGGTAAGAGTAAAAAACAGGGATGAGGAAGGCTTTATGTGTTGATTCGGAAAAAAAACTTTTATGTGGAAGATACATACATGACAACCCTAAACCTGGAATAAGCCGATAACAGGGAATTGTGGGCCTGCATTGACTTCTACAATAAATTCTACCCTTTAAGGGGGATCCACTATTTTCCCATCACCTAACTTAATATGGAAACAGTTAGGAGACATCTCCAGATGGGGAGTGTTTAATTGCCAAAACAATACAAAATTTAAACAAGATTCAGGCCAACGTGGGTCGACAATGAAGTATATAAATACACACACAAAAGGGGCTCTATAGCATGTCATTAATGTTGACAGGCATTTCGTCGATTTGAGTAGAATAATACTGCTCAATGTCGTGGAGCATGCTCAGCTCCTCGTCGGTAGCAAAATTGATGGCGACACTGCAAGAGATCGTTAGTAAATCAATTCAAAATCTAAACAAAGAAACACGATATGCTTACCCTTTTCTGCCAAATCTACCTGAACGACCAATTCTGTGAATGTAGTTCTCACGATTTCCGGGAACATCATAGTTGATAACTAAAGAGACCTGTTGTACATCAATACCACGAGCCCAGACATCAGTAGAAATCAAAACTCTGGAAGTTCCCTGTCGAAAGTCCTGCATAATTTTTTCACGATCAGACTGGGACATTTCTCCATGCATCGACACGACAGTAAAGTTTGCTGCTTTCATTTCGTCCGCAAGCCAGTCGACCTTGCTTCTCTTGTTACAGAAAATAACCGCCTGAGTGATTGTCAAAGTATCGTATAAATCACAGAGTGTATCAAACTTCCACTCTTCCTTGACATTGATGAAGTACTGCTTGAGACCTTCTAAAGTCAGCTCATCACGCTTGACAAGAATACGAACAGGGTCAGTCATGAACTTGTTGGTGAGGCGCAAAACATCGTTTGGAAGAGTAGCGGAAACGACTACGACTTGAGTGGCAGGAGGAAGATATCTGTAAATTTCGTAAATTTGCTCTTGAAATCCTTTTTCCAGCAAAGTGTCGGCTTCATCCATAATAAGCATTTTGATGTGTCGGGTGTCGAGATGCTGGCGTCTGATCATATCGGATACACGACCGGGAGTTCCAGAGACAATATGTTGACCGTATTCAAATTTTCTAATATCTTCGCCCATGTTTCTTCCACCAATGCTCGCATGACATTGAACGTTCATATAGTCGCCGAGAGCAAGAATAACATTTTGAATTTGTACGGCAAGTTCACGAGTGGGAGAAAGAACAATGGCTACAATGCATGCAAAGTTAGATGATTGTCTCCAATTCGGACAAAAGAAATAAGCATACCTTGAGGATGTCTGACCTTGGTGTCAATAACTTCAAGCATGGAAATCGAAAATGTGGCAGTTTTACCCGTACCGGACTGAGCTTGGGCAATAGTATCTCTACCACTGATGATCTGAGTAATGGCTCTACTTTGGATGGCAGAAGGGGCTTCAAATCCATAGGCGTAGATTCCTCGAAGAAGATCATCTATTGAAAAATTGAAGGTTAGTTGATATGCGATTTGGCAATTCTGATGCAATTATATGTTACCTTTCAGGTTCATTTCCTCAACTATATAAAATTGTTAGTATCCAGAGTGTTGTTTGAAAAACGCTAAATTGCAAGCACTTACATGTGGCATAGCTAGGATACGTGTTAGTATCTTGGTAAGTCCTTAGACACTACGCGTATCACTTACACTCCAACATCCTTGGAGGATTTAAATTCGAGTTGGGCTTGAGAAGGTGTTAGTGAGAATTTCGAAAAGCAAACAAAACATCTTTAGTGACATACCATCAGCTTCTCTGTCAAAGTCAGTCATTTTAACTAGTGGTGAAGAGCACGCAGTTCAGTTGAAGTCAGAGTAGGCAATGGCAATGGTTGACTTTGGTGATGCCTGGCGAAGACAAGAACCTAATCAAATTTTCGTTTCAATGGGTTAGGGCTTGTTTGCTTTCGCGTTTATCATATTTCCCACTCGCTGCCAGTAGGCGTAATTCCAGGCTTCGGCATTTGCGAAACCCGCAGTTTGCCAGGTCTTCTATCCCTTCTACATATTAGCATCAACATCTGCTTCTTTCCCCCACCTTTTCTTACTGCATTCAAAATCACCATCACCCCCTTATTTGCACTGTCGCCTGCTACCGTAGCATGCTCTACCATTGTCCGAGGCTTTACGATGCTACGGAACTGCATACATGACGCCTACCTGACACCGACCGCTGCTTTTGCCAAAGAGGCCCGCCGTTACGTATCAAGTTACTATACATACCAGTCACAAAAGTACAAGGCTCGGATTCCCTTGCTCAAATCACCTACGTATCTTGGACATTACACTTCGCGAGTCAATCGACCTCGCAACGAGGATCGCTACTTTGCTGGTGTCTTAAACTTGCCTACCGGATCTACGTTGATTCCCAAATCTACTCGTACGGGAAAAGATAATACTCGCCAGGTCTTTAATTTCGCCGTCTTTGATGGCCATGGAGGCGACGAATGCAGTCAATTTCTTATGGAGAATCTAGCCCAGTACGTCGAAGACTGCGATTTGGAGTCTACTGACGAGTTGGCGAAGAAGTACAAATCGACAATTGGCGGTTATTGGAAACGATGGCGCGGCGGGTCTGAACGATACTTGGCTCATCTTTCGAGTTCTGATGATCTCCAATTACGCATACCTACTGCCTTTCTAACTGCCGATTTCGACTTCATTCAAAAAAACCAAACTGCCGGGTCTACGTGTACTTCTATCTATCTCTATTCCGAGGACCCTGCCCGAGCATTCTGGGAGGAAGGGCAAACTTCCCACCTTATAGTTGCTCACGTTGGCGATACTCGTTGCATTATCTGTGACCGGTTTGGCGAGGCCCATCCGCTAACATCTAACCATCACCCTTCTTCACTTATAGAAGCATCAAGACTCCGTCAGTATACAGCCAGCTTCTTTACCGACTCTTTTGGTGAAAGTCGATTCGGCAGCTATGCCAACACTCGTGCATTTGGAGACGTCCAAGCCAAAGCTCGTGGAATCACAGCAGAGCCCGACATTATCGAGAATCAAATCGGAGTTCCACATGTTCCCCTGGAAAAAACAATTGGTGCGCTGGGAGGGGACGAGGGATTCTTGGTTTTGGTATCGGATGGGGTAACCGGCTTGGTGTCTGACCAGGAAATGGCCGATATTGTCATTCGTACCGCATCCATGGCTGGATCAGGCAGAGGCACACCACAGCAGGCCGCCGAAGAGATCGTCAAGTATGCAGAATCGCTTGGAGGCGATGACAATGCTACATGTATGGTGGTTCGTCTGGCTGGATGGAACAAATGGCCCTTAGACTTTGATAGAACCGCAGAGCTGCGAGAGCAACGACTCAAAGATTCATTTGATTCTAGAAGGGAAAGGATGTAATATAAAGTAATAACAGCACAGTAAATGAATCAGAAAACAAAAATACATAATATATATACAGGAAGAGGCATGATGAAAAGAACTATTTACCGTCCTTGTAGGTAAATCTGACTCTTGTCGGCGCAAATTCACCCAGCTTACTACCGACCATATCTTCGGTCACCTCAAATGCAACATACTCACGGCCGTTGTGTACTTGGAACTTGAGGCCGACAAAGTTAGGAAGAATTGTGCATGCCCGGGCGTTGGTACGAATAGGGGTCTTCTTCTCCGCAGCTTCACGCAGAGGTAAGGGAACAATGTGTGGACCTAGAAATATACTACATTAGTTTATAAAAACTCATAAAAGTTGAATCGCTATGCGTACCCTTCCAGGCGGATCGTTTGAGAAGATGTAAAGCAGGTCTCATGGTGATGTTTGACAGGGCTTGATTGGCGATGTTTTCGATTGGTGCACTAGAAAAAACTTTCGTGCCAACCAATAGGTCTAGGGCTAGGAACAAGCATATGTGCGGCTGATGCTGGGATGTTAACGAAAACACAAAAAAAAATGAAATATGAAAAACTTCAAAAGATTCATCATCAATTCGGATATTGGTATCTCCAACTAGTGTTAATTTGATTCAATTGACTTGGTCAAGCTACAGAAATGAGTGTAAAACGGAAATTAGAAGAAAAAGAAAAAGTGCTTGATCTGGCACCAAGCTTCACAGACGATGAAGACTCGGATGAAGAAGAGAGAGTAGAGAAAAAGTTCAAAACCAGCAAGAAGACTGTCGAGCCGACACAAGAGCTAGAGAACCAGGAAGTGGACCCCAAGTATATGACATTCTACAAACGTTTCCAATCATCTGTTAAATTTATCTCGTTAGATTCAACAAATGCTAAGAGCAAAGATCAAGAAGCTGAATCACAAAATGATTCAGCAGGAATGACCAATATAGATGAAGATCAAAACATAACGAAAAGAAACGAAGAAGATAATGAAGACAAAGAGATGGCGAGCGAAATGCAATTAAAAGAATCCAAAGCCGCGCTCAACGCTCTGGTTCCGCTTCCAGTACCCGAATCATATAATGAGGATGGAGAGCTCGCTGGTGAGTTAGCATCGGAGTCTGCAATGCAGTTGGCTGCCAGGTCCATACCGAAGTGGATGTCGGATCCTGTACATATTGACAGTAAAGCTTCTCAACCTTTTGCTGAAATTAAAAATCTCTCGCCGAAAATTCTTGCCAATCTTAAAGCACAAGGACTTACTACTGCGTTTGCAGTGCAAACAGCTGTTCTTGCAGAAATGTTGAGTACAGTTTCTAGTTTGGCACCAGATCCAATGAGCGATGTACTGGTTAATGCAGCTACTGGTAGTGGTAAAACACTAGCGTA
Source organism: Saccharomycotina sp. CBS 16003 (assembly GCA_022457085.1). Taxonomy (NCBI): domain Eukaryota; kingdom Fungi; phylum Ascomycota; species Saccharomycotina sp. CBS 16003. The sequence continues at coordinate 250,031 of JAJNCF010000023.1, forward strand.
TACAATTCCTATCGTTCAAGCCCTTGCCAGCCGTGTTGTTCCAAAAATTCGTGCTATTGTTGTAGTGCCTACTAGACCATTGATTCAACAAGTCACTTCGGTGATCCTTGACATCTCCAAGGGTACCAATCTCACTACGCTTTCACTAAAATCTGACCGAAGTTTTTCAAACGAACAAAAATTAATTGAGTCTACTATTCCAGATATTATAGTTTCAGCTCCGGGTCGTATTGTTGATCATGTTAGATCACAAACTCCTGGGTTTTCATTAGCTTCTTTGCAGTACTTGGTGATTGACGAGGCTGATAGACTTCTTAATCAAAGTTTCCAAGAATGGGTGGATGTACTTCTTTCTGGCATCGAATCGCATAAAAACGCATCTACAACTAGTGGACCGAGGTACTCAAACTGGAGCAAACCAATCCAGAAACTAATCTTTTCTGCAACATTGACGCGTGATCCTGAAAAGCTTGCCAGTCTGAAAATAAACAAGCCAAAGATTTTTGTCGTTGGAGCCGCGCGGTCCGGTGAGTCCGTTGATGACAGCACTATGAACAGCGATCAGCTGGAGTTCACAGTGCCAGCTACACTTACAGAAAAACTGGTTGCAATTCCTTCTACTAAGATTAAACCTCTTCGACTTCTTCAAATTTTATTGTATAACGATCTTAAGTCTCGCCCAGATCCTGCCACCCATGCTACTCCATCATTCTCCGCTCCAGATCATGTTGTTGTGTTTACTAATTCTAACGAGGCCACTCTCAGATTGGCGCGTTTGCTAACTCTTATTGATGAGCAGATTTTCCACCTTGGCATTTCTATCGCCCCGTGCTCTGGTGAACAAAGCTCATCCGAGCGCCGTAAGCTCATGAAATCGTTTGCTGCTGGCAAGATCAACATTCTTGTTTGTACTGATTTGATTGCTCGTGGTATTGATATTGCTGGAATCAAGCATGTTGTGAATTACGATATTCCCAGCGCAACCCGTGAGTATGTGCACCGTGTTGGTCGTACCGCCCGTGCTGGTAAAAAGGGTACTGCCTGGACGTTGGCCTGTGATCAAACAGAGCACAGAGTTTTCTGGAAAGTCATTAGTTCCAAAATCTTTAGGGAAAATGGAAACAGTGTCGAAAAAGTTGGTTCTGATGATATCATAGAGCAGAACGGAACAAGGGAATACTACAGACAAGAAGATGGATACAAGATTGCATTAGAGAAGTTGGGACAAGAGATGGATACTGCTGCTTAATTTTCTTCTTTTTGATTTAAATCGAAAGCAAGTACAATCAACGGCGGCAACGTCTACAAGAACTGCGATTTCCGCAAAAACCGTAATATCGCAACTACTGCAGTGGCTGTCGCAACGCCTACAGTTTAACATACAGGCCCCAACAAATACTCAAAATAAAGACATTTACTTTTTTCGAACGTAAACGTATTCTTAACATCTCAAATAGTTCTTGACGCTAAACAGTATACACACTATATTCATTAATTCATAAATTACATGAGCATTTAATATAGATCTAAGCAATCAGGACAACTTTACAAAAATCTAACTCAATCATGCTCCTTTTTCCAGAATGACAGCAGGCTCAGTACTAGGTGGTGATGAGCCATGGATTGTCTGCATATTAGTTTGATCTGCCGGAGTCCACGCTAGATAGTCTCTGCGAACTTCGACGTAGTCGTAAGCAAATTCGCCAATTTGGTCATCATCCATTCCCTTGAGCTCACCTTCTTCAGAAGTGCGCAGATGACAACCGGGAATATAGTTGATACCATAACCTATAGCTACTGTTAGAACCAAGGTATACGCGCAACATGCCACAATATAGGCAATTTGTTTATAAAGTTGTTTCCAGTTGTGATTGAGCCAGCCGCCATCATGTTCGGTACCGTCAAGTGAGATGACATAGTCAGCACCAAAAAGAGCGTTAAACAGCAGACCAATGATACCAGCCACACCGTGCTCTGCAAAGGTATCCATTGAATCGTCAACATGAATCAGGTACTTGATTTTGGTTGAGAAATTACACACCACACCTGCAGTTACTCCAAGAATAATTGATGCCCACATCGGAATCACTCCTGAGGCGGGAGTAGCTGCAACTAATCCAGAAATGATACCAGAACATACAGCAACTGTTGACCACTTTTTCTCTAATCGAAAATCGAGTAAGCACCAAGACATGGCACCGAAGATAGCAGCCAAATTGGAATTGAACACGGCATAAACAGCTCTTAGATTTGCACCTAGCGCGGATGCACCATTGAAACCAAGCCATCCGAACCATAGTAATACTGTTCCCAAGGTCACAAGAGATACATTGTGCGGTCTGTAGTTTAATAGCAATTGATCTTTCCGTCTTCCAATGGCAATGGCGTAACCGAGACCACCAACACCAGAGCCAATTTCAACTGGTCCACCGCCAGCGTAATCAAGTACTCCCCAAGATCCAGCCCAGCCATTAGGACCCCATGCCCAACATGCTAAAGGACAGTACACTAAAGTGGCCCAGACAAATGTATACACAACACTTGGAAACAAGCGACCGCGCTCGGCCATTCCTCCCATGATAATAGCGAGAGTCACCATACAAAACATTCCTTGATAAGTGGCAAACAACAATTCAGGAATAGTATCGCCGGGTTCTCCGTATAAGACATGCCTCAGTCCAAAGTTTCTCAAGTTGCCGATAAATCCATTAGTAGCGGTCGAAGAGAACGTTAAAGAGTATCCCCAGAAATACCACTGGAATAAAGCAATTGAAGCGGCCATCAGACATGCCCAAATCATTGAAAGAGCGGATTTTCTGCGAGCAAGTCCTGAATACAGAAATCCAAGACCAGGAACCATGATGAGAACCATACAGGCTGAGACAGTCACATATGCTATATCGCCACTGTTAAAGCTGGCACCGAGCGCTTCTGGAACTGTGGCATCTTCTTGTCGTTTTAATAAGGCCTGTGACGCAATATAGCTTGCGCGCTTTGCAAAGTATGAATGCATTGATAATAGTATCTAAGAGATGATATAGGCTCTAGTAATAGATATATTAGAAACTGATGTATTAATCAAGGGAATACTGAGCTGTAATTGTAGTTCGAAAAGGAGAATTAGCAACAAAAAAGAATGAAATGAGAAGAATTGTTTAGATATAAATAAACCAAAATTTGAGGATGCAAATTTATAATATATTCTTATAATGTAGGACATGACCAGGTCTGATCACAAATACAGCACGCTTTTGCCAAGTGAATTTCTTTGATTTTTTAAACTTATCGATAAGTAAACTTTCCTGGCCAAGCAAGAGCAACTCTAGACCTGTAGAGCGTAGTTTAGCACATTTGATAGCCTAAGAGAATTTGACAGACCTATCTATTCTCTGTCATTGAATTGTAATATCTACATTGCTTCTCCAAAAGAAGATTGAAAGCTGAGCCGGTTACCCCATATTTTAGTTGATCTAATCTGTGATTTGATATTTATTTTGGACATTTACTGATGACGGTTGGGCCCCGCAAACGTCAAAAAGAGGTTAGCCACAATTAGGTTAAAACATTTGCTTAAACGGATATCCTGCCCTGTAATTGGCCAGCGATAATAGTTTAATCGGGTTATCGAAAGTTCCAATCACGGAGATCAAACTACTATGTACATCTAAAAACTCTGTGCTTGTTTACAAAGGTAGTAGAATGACTTCCGTTTAAGCGCTTGAAATCATTACTGAATAGAGATTTTGCAACTCGAACCAAGGCTGTCTGCACATAGTAGAACACACTCAGAAGTAGTATTCAAAGTGCCATACACGGGCTCTGCCGATCGATGACAATGTCGATAAAAATTTGATTATCGTCATTGAGTCTAAGTATTATCCGCAGTATGTAAATTCATTCATTTGAAATGTCTACATGTAGAACAGACATAACAGAAGACATTCAACTGTGATCTGTTTACGTATTTTATATCATGATTGACAAAGTACAGCTCTCAACAGAGAGTGTTTAAGGTTTTTCAGGGTTCAGTAATGCCAAATTCTCCATGGTCGTGATCAGGTGCAAAGAGAATTCCAAATATCTCTTAGCAGCCTCGAATTAACATAATGTATCTCGGGATTATCCTTGGGCAGTTTCGAACAAACCGAGTGTACAATCCTGTGTATAATATCAAGCATCAAATACCTTAACATTGCCCTAAATGCAAAACAAAAGATCGAATGCCGCCACATGCACCAAACGAGCTTAATCTTCTTGATCATCATAATCCATAAGTGCAATACGTGAAATATAAATTATAGATTTTGTAACGGTGTACAGATTTTTTATATGAGCGACAATTGTGTACGCTGGAACTAGATATATACTTTCATATTGACATCTAGGGTCGTTATTTATCTATTTTTCCAAATTACAGTTTACCAAACAGGCTCTCCTGCTTCATTGTAAAGCATCAGATTTTTAGTATCAGCTCTGTTGGCAAAAGAATCGGTTTTCAATTTATCCTTCAGCAATAACATTTTGACCTAAACACAAACTTGAGTTAGTTTTTTGTTCCTGTTCTAATCAACAAATCAACGTTTACGCACTCTTTCAATTGCCATGGCACCGGTATCGCCCATGCCCATGAAATAAGCAACAAGACCTGAACCGATGGCAGAAGACACAGAAGTTCCTGAAAATGTGACGCTTCCATCAGTATGCGCATCTAGAGAATCTACATTCACACCAGGTGCAAATGCGTCAACACAGAGACCCCAGTTAGTGAAGGGTGCCAGATTTTCAGTTCTGTCATCAAAACTTCCAATGACCAGTACATCTGGAACACTTGCGGGCGAGTACTTACACGCCGAGACATTTTGATTTCCTGCAGAAGCAACAACCGGAATATCCATATTGATGACATTTTGGATTGCTCTGTTAAATACATTGTTGCGAATCGTGGCAAATGACATGTTAATAACTGCGGGTCGATTTGTCATACGTTTTGTACGGATAACATAGTCAATGCCCCGTAACACCCATGAGAGTCTGCCCCGCCCATCAGCCTTTACCACCTTGATGTCTATCATATTGGCTTTTTTGGCCACTCCATACGAGCTAGATCCTATTAGTCCGGCAATGAAAGTGCCATGACCATTGGCATCACCTGGGCCTTCCCCAGTGAAATCCATGGCAAAAGAAGCCCTATTTCCCAATGATCTGTGGTGACGATTCACACCAGTGTCAAAAACATAAACATCAATACCGTGACCTCCCGAGGGATCGTAAACATAGTCATGTGGACCCTTGTGATCTAACGAATCTGGTTGAGAAATTCTTGCCAAATGTCTAGGAGCCGGGCTTTGAACTGCTGTCAATTTGATTTCTGCATCTCTAGACACATCAATTACCTTCACAATTAAGTTAGTCAATTTCAAGTCAAGCCGTAGTGTATACAAAACTTTACTTACCATACTGCTGTATGCCAACAATCTTGAAATTCTAACATCAAAATTTCCGTAGATAGCCCTGAAACCGCCAATCGTGATGTTTCCATGTAATCTATATTTTAACGAAGGGTATAGATTTAAAAAATGATTGATGTTGATTTCTGGAAGTAGTTGAATGATCATAGATTCTCCCACAACTGTAGTTAGACACACGCATAAAAGCGTGAAAACGGATAGAAACACTCGCGAAAACACTTTCATTTGCAACAAATCCAAATACTAGAACGATGATACAAATTAATGCTTTTTTAAAAATTGAAGATTACTGAGAAATAAATGAAGACTTAAATATCAGTGATGCCAGGTACAATTTAATCTTTTTTCAATTATTTATAACACTATGGTACACAGTGATCTGGGACGTTGTGTGGGATTACATTGTGATGTTGATGTGTAGTCCCAAATGTACCAACACATCACTGCTGAACCATTCTAAAAATGATTTTTTATACTATTATCGCATTGCCCAAGGAGCTCTAGTAGCTGGGGAAGCCTGACCAGCAGGTTTAAACCTTGTGTATTCATCGTTTAGAGCAGGACATTGATTTTCCACTTCCTCAGAAGAGGGAAGCCTGTTCCCATCGGAATCGACCCATGGATAAAGACCGTCACCAAACCAAAAATGCTGCACAACTGGAAATTTCCCAAGAACCTCAGCAATGTACATTTTAACCATACCTCTGTGAATCTTGTGCCATGTAGCAACACCAGTTATATCGTATAAGATGGGAGAATGTTCATGAAAAGGCCCCCGCTTCATGGTATTGATAAAATCAATAGCACCAAAGTATAAATTTGTATCACGCTCTCTTTCAACAACATGGGGACGCAACACTGATTTTGGGGGAAATCGCGGCGTAGGAGTGTCAGGCTCTTTGATGTTCACTATCTGAGCCGAACCAAGAATATACGGCAAATGAAAATGATCATCTAGACCCCAGACACCATGACTACCGGCAGGCTCAAGATTGTAGCGCGTGATAAGAGTGCGAATCGTCTTGAAATAGCGATTAAATGTAAACAAGATATCTTCACCAGATGGCTCACTTACTAGATCTAAAGCCCATAATCCACCAAAAAATGCAAGAAAGCTAAGTTCATGACCGGTACCAAAATCCAATCTTTGACGAGATCCAAAAGAGCCAAGAAAATAAGCGTTTAATTCAATATACGGGTTTTCTTGAGGATGCGTAAGGATTCCTTCTTTTACAGTTCCAATAGTTGACTCTAACGCTTTATCAACATTGGCAATCAGTGTATCGTGAAAAGTGCGAAATGCCATGTTGCCGAATCGATGAGGTCCTTCTAATGGAGGAGCATCGTTAATCCAAGAGTCCACCAAATCAAATACTGCGTCAAGTCTTTGAATGCTATAGTTGTCACTAGACGTTGGAATTTTCTTTAAAGTAACCTTCTGTGACAGCGTATGAATTAAGCTGATAATACGAGCACAGGATCTGGATTTCTGGAAGGCTTCCATATCCTGACCAGAATTGATGCATTTGATTAGCTCCGAAAAATGCGAGCTCCGGATCTGCTCAATCGCTGTTTTGTCCATTGTGAAGGTTTTGCACAGATCGATGTGTGTTGTAAATATGTGATTCGTATAAATGAAATGCGTACTAGACACAGAAAAAGTAGTGATTGCTTGCTTTCCGTTGGAATTATAGCATGTTTCCCACTAGAAGAGTCGTGGTTATTACGCGCACCCAAAACACCCAATATTCACTACTCCATCAAATTTTTATTTCACTCCCACCACAAACACGAATAAACCAACCCTGAACATCATTATCCGCACACTTTGCGGTCTATATACACTAGTTGTACGTATTTTATTCACAATGGCAGCTTTTGGGGATATCAAAAATCTAACTTTTGAATTTCAGATACTTTACAATGACGCGACATTGGACCATTGAGCCCTTTGAGGAACTATACAACGCGATTCAAACCGCTATCTTAAACCGTTCTAGGGTGGACTACGTTGGTTTAGACGAACTAGAAACCCTGTTCAATAATGTACTTGAAGACCTTAGAGAACTGACTGAATCGCCTTCAAAAAGCACAGCACATCGCGATGCTATCTCAAAATCTGGTGCGTATACAATCGTCCCAATTGATATTTTTCAACATAACTGCGACATGTATTAACCAAATTTTACAGGAAAAATTGAATTGCAAGGTGTTGAATATCAGTTAAATCAAGAATTTATCAATGCAACATTCCAAATATCAGAGGAACTTTCAATTGACGAAAATGTTGCCGCAGAGTTTGTTTTACAGGCGTCGGAAAATCAAACGAACCATGGACTAGAGGGAGTTCAGGGAGGATTTACCAATTTCCACGTTCGTCGAATTTACATTCTAGATTTGGTACGATTTATCTTACAGGTCGACAAAGCTAATGACCTACTGGGAAATGCGATCAGCTCTTTTATAGAAAAACTAATTGCACCATACAAGGATGAGACGCTAATTACAAGAACACTCAAAAGTCTAAAAACTGTTGAAAAAGAGCTTGCCAATCTGCAAGAGAAAGAACACAGATCTTCAGTGCTCGGTCAATTAGAAAGCAAAGCCTTTATTGATACTTTTAAGCTCAGACATGATTTTTGCGTTAAGGAGCACGATTATCTTGGTCAAATACTTAACTCAATTGTTGCCAAGGGACATGTCGACTATACTAAAGATTTACCAAGCTTCTTCAAACACATCCAAGGCTTAGATACATATTCAACAATTCTTCTTCACTATATCCCTGCTGTTGTACAGTTTTCCCTGCGAATCGACCCTAATCTTTCTGCAAGTCCTGTTTCAATATCAGTATCAGATGCAATGAAATATGGTTCTATTCTAAAAGAGAAAAGCGCATGGAAACTAGGGTACTGGAGAGGAGCTGTGGAGGTTATTTATTTTACATTTCTTACTGGTCTTCAAACCGCAGTCAACTGCAAAGGTGATACGCCGAGAGCGACTGATCAACAAAGTGAAATTCTTGATGCTTTAAAAGAGGGTATTGATGCTGGTGGCTACGAATTACTTTTATATGCATCTAGTGATGTCAATCCGTCACAAACATTGTATGAACCTTTCTTTGATTTCAGACCTCAATTACGCTATTATGTTCCGGAATTAAAATCTGTTGGCGAAATGACACAGGGGTTCACTGATTCTATTATATCATCATTAGAAAAAGTTGTTGAAGCTGTTATTGTTAATACAGCCGATATTCTTAAAATTATGCGACTGAACGAAGAAGATTTGTTTTTAGCCAATGCTCACAACGATTCTTTCCGTGAAGGAGAAGACCCTGGTATGGATCTTGAGAGATTCTTCATTTTTGTGTCAAGTTTGTATCATGGAAGACCTGACGCTGCTAAAGAGTTTTGGGCTGATACAGATGGTGATCTCTACGGATTTCTTATATGGGCTTCGGGATGCGAGGTCCTATTCATGGCTGCTGCGTTTTGTAATATGCTGGCGTCGATATCAACAGGCCCTGTATCTTCGCTTGCATTACACAAATTTTTGGCACTTACTGACTCGCCCTCTACATTACAGCAGAAAAGTAGGAAGACATCATTGGCCACGTACACTAATATGTTCAAATTAATCAAAGACGCGGTTACAAAATTGAAACCGCCACAACCAACGCAAAACAGTCTTTTTGCAAAACCTGTCAAAGTGGTATCCGAAGCCCCAGAGTTAGATCAGTTTGATATTCTACTTTTGACAAACTTCTTAAACGTCATTTCGCAAGTTGTAACCTACAGTCCGGAGGCGAGAGAGGAGCTATTAGATCACGAAGAAATCAAGCTTGTGTCAACCCTATTTGATTTCTTGAGTTTTTACACACCTTTATATGGCCCGATTCTTAATGTTTGCGCAGGGCTTTCACTTACGTCAAACTCCAAATCTAAAAATCAAATTTGGGTATCCTTAGATGCATGGATATTTAATGTCAACATCTCGTTCCCTCTAAACGAGTTACGATTTGAAGCATATTCTGATATATTGGGATTCACAGAACTTTTAGAAGCATTATTGCGAGACCCTATAGAGTCGACAGATCTTTACTCTTTGCCCTACCCCGAAAATCTAGGCGACAAATACCGCACCCCGGGAATCTGGCCGTATGTTGATTTTGTTATCAACAATGTGTTCTATACTGTCTCAACAAATTCATCGCTTAGCAAATCAAGAGTTTTATCTTTACAAAATACGTGTCTGAAATTTATCAGTCATTGTTTGCGAATGATGGACTATGAAGCAATTTCTTTGTCGCAACATTTGGACATAAATCCCGACAGTATTGTTGCTAACAGGTCACTTCTGGAGTATTTGCTTAAACATCCTAGTGCTCCAGCCATGCACTACTTATTCAACAGTAAAATTTACAACACTTTGATCAAAATCGCTTCTGTTGATGTCGATAGTTTACCTACTCAACTTGATGCACTACTTACAATGAATGTAACTGACGCTTTGATGATTATTAATCGGGTTTTTGAATTACAGAATATGTTCATTGATGTTGTAGTTAAATCTGCTAATACAACGGGTGAAGCTCATATTTCTACTCACGGAATATACTCATTTGAAGACGCCGTCCTTTACAATATATCATTTGCATCTTACCTAGGTCTTTTTGTGGGATCTAGAAACTTGGAAGTTGCATCTTTAGCATTGAAACTCTTTGATAGAATATCTCTTTCTACTCAGTTTAACATCCCTACCAACTCTTCAGTTGATACCAGAATTAAAGGTAACAGACTTCTCACCATCCTTGAAAGCTCTGAAGATTCTACTAGGATCAAGGAGGGTTTTATTGAGCAGATCGAGAAATCGGTGCATTTATACGAAGCTGAAGATGCTGTTAGGGCTATAAAGTTAAAGAAGGATATTCTCAACCTCATTATCAAGAATCTTGTCAAAAGACCGAGAGAGCCTTCCATTTCCCATTTCTTGTTAGGCTTCAAAGTTGATTCTGACGGCGCTTTAGCCCTGGATAAAGCTAGGTGTGGTGCAGCTTCCGAGGTGTCGTTACTTCAATCTATAATGGTTCTTTTGCAATTGAGCATGGTGGACATTTACCCCGTGGTAGTTCCAAAGTCTGATGCTGAAATATTGAGCAAGTGCACTGAAGTCCTTCAACGACTTTTACAATCTCCAGAGACGTCATCCCTTGTTCTTGAATTAGTCAGAGACTCAGAGTTTTTACTTGATCTCGCCAAAAATGAACCAATTATTTCAACTAATGCTATTTGGGATAGTGCTAACTTTCAAAATCCAGATGCATTTTTTGAGTTTGAGGCTGGTGTGACATTTGAGTCGTTCCTAAAGCACAGAACTGGATTGATGAATTCGCTAGCTATCGAGGTACATACAGCAGCAACTAGGGGTACAATATCGCTGGTATCGAAGTTTACCAATGTGTTGATTAATGACAATGTTGTCGATAGCCTGCCAAATGGCTCTGGTACCAGACTAATGCAGTATCTAGACCTGCTTGAGTTTGAAATCCCCGAACCCAAGGCTGAAACCCAGGAAGTTTCCGACGTTTTTGGAAAGCAGTTGGTTGACTATTATTTTGCAAATCAAGAGCACCTCGGGTATAAAGAATGCCTTAAAGAACTAAAACTTTCATTGAAACTGAAGGGGTTGGAGTTTATTTCGGCTAACAAAATTGGCTCTTTAAGCGACGCGGAGTACGTTGTTGGTGTTGAATACGTTACCAAGATGTTTACTCGCATATCGACTCAAGAGGCCTTGAGAGCTGCCCAACTCGAATATTTGACTTCTTGGGCAAAACTGGTTTTGATTTTAATAAATGATGCAGATATGTCAGCTGAAGCAAGATCTAAGCTTTTACTTGCAATCATCAAATACTTGATTCCTAAGCTGACTCATTATTCCATTACTGATGTTAGTTTTGCCGAAATGCTTGCGTCGTTGTTGGTTTCATTGTACAGCGTTTACCAACAAGACATGAATAAGCTCATCGCTGCGGACCATTCAAATATGGATTTAAGAAGAGATATCGAATCTACGCATTCTTTTTTCACAAGCGTTATCTCCGCTCTAAGAACTACTACCACTACACATGTTCTAAGATCTGAACTTTATTTCCTGGCATTCAAATATCTGAGCTCTGTATTGAAATCAGACGCGGATCCTGTGTTGCTAGGATGTATGGAGGTTGTTCAATCTTCAGGTGACAAATTAATTTGTAACCTGTGTCAAGATGCTTTAAATGGAGATATCAAAACCCGTTCTACTGCCCTTGTTTTCTTAAAGGTTATCAGCAAACTCTCTGTCAAGACCAACTCTGATTTCCTCCTTTCCACCCTTCTAAGGTACAATCTATTGCTTCTTTTGGTTCAACAACTTTTCAAATACGATTCTGTTATCACATCTTCTAATACTCCAAGAGATGCCAACTTTTTTTATACAAGTTTGGCTCTCAAATCAACACTTGGATTCCTTCAACAAATCGCAAGTAGCAACAATGGTGCGTACGAGGTCATTCAATGCGGATTTTTCCAATATTTACAATCTACAACGCTCTTGCGGTCTGATCCCGATACTGCATCTATAGTCCCTGACGAATCTCTTTATGAGATTTTGGGATTAATATTCCAACTGTTGATTACCGTGATCATGTCTATGGGTGTTCGTAATCAGCCAGTCTTGGAAAAAGTACACATGTTCCTTCAAGAGCATGAAATTTTAATTGCGGCAGTTGTTAGAAAAGATATGTTAAAACAAGATAAAACAAATGAGAGTCTGGCAGCCGTCGTTAAGCAGATTGTTCTTTTGTTAAGCCTAACTGGTTCTGAGTAGTCGATATTTACCATTTGGTTTTTATAATATTGTTTCTACTTCCACAGGAAATCTCTCAAGTATAGATTCAAACCTGATAACGAAATTTTGATATAATTTTTATGTCTTCAAGCAGTAAAAAAATATATACACATAATTGATGACACTTAAGACTTAATATTAGCTAATAAACCCTTGACCAATATATAATGCCACCTTCTTGAGAGTGTGTGCATAGAATCTTTTCAAAAAGTAGGTCGCAAGATATATTTTGTAAAGGAGACAACTAATTATTTATCATTTTGATAAACACTTCAAGAGTCTTATTAGAATTCGCGTGTTTTTGAGGTCATTCAAATATTTTCTACAATCATGGCGTCGGAAAAACGAGCAGCGATCTCTTCAAAAACGGCGGTGTCTTATTTCGATCCGTTGAATGTGTATGAGGATATTAAGGAAGAGTTGCATAAACATGTTCCGCTACAAAAGTTACACTGGAACTATCCAGATCGGCCTTTGCGAACTATCGATAGACTAGATGTTGAGTTTGTTGAAGAAAGCGCAACTTCTATCTCGGCTCCTAAGCATCAAATGCTTGGTTTTTCACAAGCGCCTTACTTCAAAATGATCTTGATCAAATGCGAAGATACAGAAACCTACAGAAGTACAGTACGACCAATTATCAAAGAATGGATGACAAAAAGCATCAACAGTGCTAGAGATCCAAGTGAATGGATCATTATTCATTATTTTCCTGCTGGATCAAAGGCTTTCATGGGAAATAGGTTCAAGTCGGGTGTGTTTGATAAGATTAAAACGGATTTCAATGTAGATCCCAAAACCGATCGCTGTTTCCAGCTTCGAAGCGTTTATGCAACTGAACAAGAACGACAAGACGCATGGAAGAATTTAATCACAAAGATGAAAGAAGGCATTCTGGAATCATTTAGTGCCAGAGTTGAGCTTTACGAGGAGGAAATTGCGAAATTGTTGAATGAAAAAGATATTGAAGGTTGGAATTTCGGTAAATTCTTTGTGATCAACGAAGGGCTTGCTTTGGCTTTTGAAGGTATGAATCTAAGTGATGATGCACTGCTGTTGTACGACTCACTTGAAGAATCATTTGAGAGTATGAATCGGAAAAAGTCTATTACGTCGTTTTCTTCTAAAGAACTAAGGTCAATCGGAACACCATTGCTTGAGTTGCAAAAGAAAACCGAATACAAGAACTATATTCTGGTAAATGACATTTCACTATTTGACTTTCAATCTTACCTGTTTTCCCGACAGGCATATTTACTCCTTTGCACAGCGCACAATGCTGTGGCACCGTCTATGGCTGCTCTAAAAGTCGGTGAACTTTTTCTGCGATTACGAGCATTCCTAACAGAAATGGAAGCCACTTTGGTTTTTTACAAACAGTCGATTCAATCAATTGCTCAATGGATCTTTGACATTGCCGACGAATTTCAGGAAATTTGTGCCGATACTGATGGAAACATTGTAAAGGAGGTTGCCGAGGGGCGGGGAGAAGTGTTTTTGTTACGTCGTAAAGCCGTAGAAACCATTGCGGCTACACATGGATGGAAAGTTGAAGGCGGCTTTACTGATGTGTCTCTTGATTTTGAGACTAAACTCACTGTTGACAACAATTTTGAGTATAAAAATACCGAACTAGCTTCTTATGTGAAAAGCGCTGACAGTTTTTACGCTTCCTACAGATCTATAACCAAAAATGCTATCTCAGAATTTCAAGTTGCAGAGCGCATGAGGACAGTTTACAGGCTCATGTCACAGTTGGCGTTGTTGGAGTATCAGCTGGGAAATTATGCTGATTCGACAAAGTTGCTAGAAAATGTTCCCGCGCTCTACACAGAACAAGGATGGAATATGATATCATCGTCTCTTCTTGTGATTTACATAAAATCACTGAAGCAGCTGGATCGCAAAGAAGATATTTTGACCAATTCCATGAATCTATTATCTAGATGCCAATACTTGTCACCTCAGGAAATTTCAGACACAATTGCAAATGTTGATCAGTTATCCAGTACGATTTCTTTCAAAGCACAACTGGATAAATATTTCAAATCGACAATTAATCCCTATTTGAAAGTCAATCCTGGAAAGGACATGTATTATATTGAGGTGACAATTGAAAGTTCTTTACAACATGAAATTGAGATTGAGTCAGCGACCTTAACTATGAAAAACTCGCTAGACAGTATGGACACGATATCGTTATCTGTAACCGAATCGCCAATACTGTTGAATTCCAAAAAAACTGTTTTGCACTTTGCAACATCCAGAATGATAAAAACAAACTTTAGAGTATTTGGTCTAAGTTTTAAAAAGAACAGAGTTCAATTCATCAAGACTTACAATGATGCGATTATGATACAGTTCCATCCGTTTTTCGGCAATTTCAACGCGTCTTTATGTGTTCCTTCAACAATCGATTTGACAAATCGAAGGATTGGATTGTTGATTGAATCTGGACACAATGAAATCAAAACCGCCAAAGCCAGCTTTAAAAGTATGACGACTGGCCTGAAGCTTATGTCGTCAAAGGCCGCTTGCGACAAAGCTATCAATCCAAACGTTTCTCTCACAACAAAAGATGACAGACCACCCATTATCACTCTAGAAAATCTTGAATCGAATTCTAGAGCTATTGTCACTGTTCCTTACTCTATTGACGCAGATCTGACCAAGTTTCGGATAAAAGCATATGTTGATTATATTACCGAAGATGGAGAGTCATACCACCATGCTCTTGATCAAGTCATTGACGTTTCTCTAGAAATTTCTGTTAATGTTCAAGATTTTTATAGATCCAACAAACTGCTTTCCAAGTTCACCATGTCGTGTAACAACCAGCACCCAGTCAGAATTTTGAACACTGCATTGGAAAGCAACGGAGATTTTACAATAACTAGTCCATTTGGAACAAACGATGCCCATGTAAGTCCAAATCTTTTTTTTGTGCTATCCTTGTATTTACTAACAGTCCGATAGATTGCGTATCCAGAGGGGCCAGTAACTTATGGGTTCTGTATACAAAAGAATTCTTCAAATGTAAACAGTTCCCATGTTGAACTTTCGACAAAGCACAGATACCTTCGAGATGGTGAGTAAAATTGATTCTGCTGGAACTACAAACATCTAACGCCACATCAAAGAATGTGTAGTAATTTTTACGAAAGCTATCAAATCGCTTCTGGTTGGCACTGAGTATGAGAAATACATCACAATGCTTCGCCATAGTATTGAATCAGCAACATATGACACACTAAAATACTCTTACACTGGATTAGTGCAGATACCAGCAGATATTTTTGACAATTTTGAGAGATCCAATCTTCTACAGCATATCTCTCCTGTTGATAAAATGGGCCTAGTATCATTTATCACTGAGAACCTGAAAGTAAGTTGTATTAAACCTAAAGTATTCGTGAACGTTGATCTGACATAAATCTAGCCAAGTATTTCTCAGGAAGGATTTGCTGAGGAAGAATTCGTTATGGTGACGAAGGAGCTGAAGATTTTTGTTGATATTCCTGAAGTGCATATTGTCCATACCGTTCAACTCTCATTGCCAGAAGACAATCACTTTATTGTTGGTAAACCAATTGAAGCAATGCTAAAAATCGAATCTTGCGAAGATTGGGCACCGACATCAGATAACAATGGCAAAACCAAACGGTTTCTCTATGATATTGTTGCTCCTCAAGATACTTGGGTTGTTGCTGGTAAAAAGAGAGCTCATTTCATGCATTCAAAAACCGATACATTGACTACAACAGCTAAAATTACTCTTATTCCACTGAAAACAGGTAAATTGGTGCTACCAGAGATCAACATCCTTAGACATGAGTCTACAGACTCTAATGTGACTATGGAAATCAATTACCGTAATGAATATCAATCTGCCTTAGTGGTGCCGGAATTCGATCGTTTGACACTATCTTTCTGATTGATGAAGTATCATCGAGTAATAACAAGTTAATAGCAAAATAGAATATTTACAATAGACATGCTTTTCTTTTTTGGGTTTTTTTTCCTAGATCAAAAGAGACTCTTGATGCTCGCGGATTCCTTTCATCAAATGAAATGCATCAGGTTTGTCAGCCATGACAGCTACGGGAAGGTTGTTGGCTTCTAAGTATTCCTTGGTTGTAGGACCAATAGCGGCGATATGACATTTTCTATTGTCTTTCATGTCAATCAAAGCATTTACCACAGGATCTGCCTCAGCTGGCGAGAAGAATACCAGATAATGCCAAAGTTTTCCGTTGGTCGATGAAACCGAATCTACCACGCGTTTACGGACTCTAGAGTCAATATCTTCCAACGGTAGCGTTCGGTAAACAACTTGTTCCTTGAGATCAATACCTGCAGCCGCTAGCTTTTTGGGAATAATGTCTCTTCGGGTTTCGCCAGTAAAAAAGATCATACGCCGGGGAGTGGCGTTGATCGTGTCAGATCGATTTTTACAATCATTGACATCTCTCAGAATTATGTCCGCAAGTACTGACCCGTTTCCAGCCTCCGATCCTCCTCGTAAGTCCAAAAATCCAGCGTCCTTCAACACTTTGTAAGTCGCAGGGCCCACTGTGTACACTGGTTTTCTCTGCAAAGAGTCACGAGCATCAATACTCAAATCAGACAGGTGTTGATTCACTGCTTCTATAGCGCGCTGCGAGGTGATGATGATTGGGCCAGATCGTTCCATGAACTCTTTCGATTCCAACACTCGCTTGAGCTCTGGTGGATTAATGTACTCGTGCTGCAGTAGCGGGAGAAACTCAGGTCGGACCGTGCTGTCAGGTGCCTCAAAAATATCCAAGTACGGATCCTTTGGAACTGTTTTGTTTTTCAATAAGAATACATGTGGAACAAATGGATCTGGCGCAGTCATGGTCAAAAGGTAGAGTTGAACCTGGTATTCAGAGCTAGATAACAGACTTCTAAGAGGGTCAAAGCCTAATCAAGCTTATTTTTTTTCAAATAAAATTGGTCTATCAGTGCTAGAATTAAACCCTTACCTTGATTTTATACCCAAAACAGCACCGGGACCCAAATGGGCAATGACCAGTGTGCGCCGAAACATTTCATGTTAATGGCAGTATAAAATAATGGTAATAATAATACTAATTCTACGGATACAGTGTGGGATGTAATTCTGTTCTGGACTGCTCTGAACCGGCTGAAAGAAGACCGTATTTTTGATTTGTTGTGTAGAACGGCTGATTTGTTTTTATGAATCGTAAATGTTGGGTTTGAGTCTTCGGGATGAGAAATGATAGGTTTGTGATTCGCTGGATCAAAACTTCGAGAGCTGTTTGTCGAGACGAGAGATAATCGTATCTGAGAAAATTCATTCACAGTAATTAACTTGACATCAACAATTCGCAAATGAACTATTTTGATCAAACAAGCGACGTTACGATGCTTTTGAAACAAGACTTCTTTTTAAACAGTGCGCCGATTAGCAAAATCGTAGAATGCCGTATATTATGACCCTCAGCCCATGCAGCCCAACAAAGTCGGCATTGATTTCGGACTGTACCCACTACCCACTATAACCTGACTAGAGTTTGATAACCAATTGTTGCTTGTCCAAGGATTCAAACCTCTTATTTCGATTATTGATCTGTACCATTTTCAACATTTCAGCATTGAGTAGATTCAACATTATTACATAGTCCCCGGTGCAAATGCACATCATACGTGATGACAGATCCTACATTGCTGACACAATTTACATTTGGGCTTCAAATAAGTGTTGATCAGCATATCCCTCCTTTTACAACATCAATGAGGTTCTACCAAATCGGAACGTTCAACAATAAAGTAAAATAAAATGAGAAAAAAAAACTATCACATATCTAAAAAAGAATCAAGAAAAATTTACATAGAATCAAATGTTTATAAATTATGCCGTGATCTTCATGAGCTTCTCGTAAAACGAAAACATTGTGACGCCCAAAATACTGGTACGGAACAACGAAATACTCAATCCACGGTACATATTGTAGTGGAACATCTCCTTCAAGACCATCTTGGGCAGAGCTGGCTTCTTTGCTTCTGGGTTGTCGCTTAGCGCGTAAGCCATATAATCGCGTTGGTATCGCGACTTATAAGTGTCAAATGGGTACACGGAACTCCAACAAACTGCACCAGAGAGACCTCCAGCAATCGCAATGGAAACAGGATGAGAGTCAGTGGTGTTGAACATCAACAAGGAGACACCATTCTTGATTGAATCATAGACGCCAAAATAAATGGCAGATCCAATCAAATCTCGGAGAAATTGAAATCTATAGCCGGCGTAGAGACTGCCAATACCATTTGTTTGTACTAGTCGTTTGGCGATTTGGTATGTTCCCAATGGTTTGACCTCAGGAACTGTAGTGGCTGAAGCCGGAATTCCCTTACTAGTTTTTAGCACTTGCTCGACTGAATGCTCCCGTCGCTTCATGACCATTTCGATCTGAGATCCCAATTTTGTAATTTCAAAAGGACAAGCAACAATACTACTGGTAATACCGGCAATGGCACCAGACGAAAGAGAAATTGGAAGGCCTCTGAGAATGAAACCATAGGGATCTTTGTTGAATGCAGAGTGATCAGTAATGTTGTGCTGAAGAGGCACAGTCTTGTAGAATTCACTCCAGAATGCATGGGTATAGGGCTTGGAGTAGGTGAAAATAGACATTGACCAAGATCGCATCAAACTGGACGAAATCAGTGGAGCAGTGAGGCCTCGGTAAAATCCAAGCAGCCCTTCGTTTCGATACGTATCAACAACACAGTGCCAGTTCTTGTTGTATTTGTATGTTTGCAATCTAGTTTTGACCGAATCTAACGGGAATCCCAGCAGAACTGACACTAGAGATGCCACTACTGAGTTGAATGTAGTCCGGTATGGTTTCAACGGTGTTGGATACTCAAATAAAATGTGTTGATTCTCCTGTGCCATCTTTGTCACCGCTGCAAGAGGCGACGATGTTGTCGATGATGCAACAGAAGTGATTTTGTCGCCAGCACTTTCGAGTTTTCTATGAGAGCTTGTTTGGCTCTCGGGAACCACTGTAGATTTAGGCGTAGTATCTGTCATGATGAGGGTTGTGTGCTGACTAGGCCTAGAGCATCTACAAGCAAAGCGATAAAAGCTAGTAGGAACGTTGACAAGTGGTGGGCGAGAGGAAGCAAGATCGAGTACCAGAGATTACGAGTCGAGGGCCTCGTCCGCCAACGGAACGATGTCGGCACCAACGGTTTCCCACTCTTTCAATACGAGCTCGGCGCGACTCTGCAGCCAAACGTGGTGATAAAACGAGCGACTGTAACCCGAGAGCCAATCGAGTCTCAGATCATCTGACCTTCATGTGATCTTCACTGTAAACGAGACATTGATATTTGTGTCTTACTGTTTGTGGACTTGTGACATGAGCACATTAAACAGACCAATTAAAACCTTTAAACAGTTGATGATTTACGATTAGTGAAACATATGGAACAGTTGATTCAGATTATAACTGAAATTACAAGCAAATTTAGATGCTATCCCAGCAAATTGCCGACAATATACCCAACAATACTCATTATTAAGGCTGAAGCGATTCCCAATGTTGCTTGCTCAATATATCTTTTGCTTACATCCGAAGCTTCATTTTGAGTTACAACCTTTCTGTTGAATGCTGAGCAATCGCAGTAGTATTGATCTGGGAGCTCGTTCTCGTCAGTATTTCTTTTTAAATCATTCATTTTTATTTGAGGTGAAATAGTTTCCAATGCCTTTCTGTAAAGTGACTTGTACATGGCAGCCTCTGAGCCAGTTACTGTTGTGGTGATGAGTTCAGTTTCTGTGGATGTGACTGTCTCGTATACAATACTGTAAGATTTGTCATCCAGCGGCTTTTTCAAAAGGATATCTTGAGCTGTAGCTTTTGACACATCTATCTCATAATGGTCAGTATTGTATACTGTAGCAGTAATCATTTCAAAACCCGAAACGACATGAGGTTTAGGCTCTTTTTCATATTTACTTTCTGGCAGATAAAGAGAGGACTGTGGGGCCTCATTTAAGTCAGACTGAGCTATCAATATAAGAATAGTTAGCAAAATTATTCTGAAAGGTATGATTCAAGTGCTTACTGGTATCAAAGCCTATATCTTTAATAGGTTCCGAATAGCTAATATCAGGCATAGAATCCAGCTGGATCGACTTTGGTTCACCGACAGGCTGAATTGAATATAAGGGAGGTGGCAATATTGGCTCTTCAATAGGACGGGTGGGCGCGGGTTTGGTTGTGATAGTGGCTAACGGGTGCTCAATGTTTAGAATTGGAGTAATGATATTTGAAAAATCGGCAATTAGCGAACTTGCTGCCTCGGAACTTGATTGCTGAAGAGTCGTGGTGACAGAAATTTTGATACTTGAAAGACTATTTACCTCAGTTTCCGCAGATTCAATAGGCTGGATATTAGATTCTAGAGGCTGAAACTGTGTAGCAACAGTATCTACTGTTTTACTGACTGTGGAAATTCCAGAGAAAATTTCAGTTAATGTACTGGAGGATGTGGTAAACTGAGTAGTAGTCAGACCCGTATTCATATCATCAATGGGCTCTTTGGAGTGCGGCTCCACAGAACTGTTGGACAAGACGTCAGCAAGAGTATTTTGTTCGGTAGGAGTCACATTGTTCTCTGTGATGGAAAGCTTGATAACTTCAGAATCAACTGTAACCGCAATTACTGGAACGTTCATATCTGAATCTTGTGATGCCAATGCCGGACTCACTGCATTGTCAGCAGATACAGCCCACTCTTGAACACCTGGCAGTAATTCATCTAGCTCTTTACTTGGCGTGATAACTGTGGGATTAAGTATTTCAGACGTGTGGAGACTACCCTTCTCCGCTAAGTTATCGACATCGGAAACTAAAATCTTTTCATTTTTCTCTGAAACACTAGGAATGATTTTCGAATTTTCCGACACACTCCCTATAAGCTCAACGGTTTTAGGCTCAGTTGTTACAATCGCAGGATCTTGATTCATGCCATCTCCATCACTACCTGACCAGTTCGAATTTTCAGCTGCATTACTGATATCCATATTGACCTCAACCCCTAAATCACTAGGTTGCTCTTTATTGACATTATTAAAATTGATTGCTGCTGACAGGGGTGATTTCAAATCAACGTTTTGGTCAAGATCTAAAGGAGAGGTATCTCTGGAACTAATATCACTATCAGGTAACTCTGATGTAGAAGAAATGACAGCTGTAGATTCAAGTTCCACTTTGACCAAATTTGCATCATCATTCAACAATGACAAAATATTGGGATCTGCCGAAGATGGATCAGACTGAAGAAGCTCTGGTGCGTTTACCTGTGGATTAAGCACATCATCTTGTAGACCTGAGCTGCTTTCAGAATTCTCCTGAGAAATCAAAAGAGTTTCTTCAGGCACCAAAGTTGAAGGTTGTTTAACTTGAGCTTCTACTTTCTTATCTAACTTTTCAGCTTCTGGATTCAATGCACCTTCATCCCGTTTTCTAAATTTTAACTTTTTGTGGTCTTTCCCGTTTGTGATGATTCCAGGAATATCCCTCCGAATATAATTCGATCTCAGCGGGTTGGGTTTGTACCCAGACTCAAAACCTTCTTCATAAAGACCGTGGTTGCTATCGTCATAATTATATTCAGAGTTAATTTTCTTGAAAGTTTTACTCCACTCGATTGGCTGATCATTATCTGCTGGATCGTCGCGAGATTCCATGCCTTCACGAAGGCCAAAGCCTCCATTCGGATCAACTGGGTCATCATCAATAACATCGTCTAAAACCTCTATATCTTTTGGAGCTGAAAGATAGCGTCCAGAGCTTGTCTCTTCGCAGTCGTAGGAAGAAGTGGTTGTAGCAATCTCAGTATCAGAACATTTGCTGCCGTAATCCGTACAACTTCTGTCATCGTCATCATCATCATCATCATCTGATAGTGTAGGTATAGACTCGTATTGTGTATGGGTTATTGTTAACGTTGTTTGTGAATATTGAACCTTATTTTCGTGGCTTGTGTCATCATCGTCATTGTCGCCGTTACCGTCATTGTCACTATTGTCGTTATTGTCAGCAGCAACCGAAGTGTCTTGCCGATTACTGATTGTAGGACTAAATTCATAATTTGTTTTCGAAGGCTCAAAGTCAACTGGGAAATCTGGCTCAAAGAAAGTTGTTGTAGGCTCGGGTATAGGTTCGGGACCGTCACTTTCTGATGAATTATCGAGATTGTCCGAATAAGTATCTTCAGACGCATTGTCGGGAGCATATTCAGGCTCAGGATATTTCTCAGGCTCATTGGTTGCTTCAGCAGGGAAATCAGTTAGTCCGGTAGGCTCAAAAGGCGTGTAAGTGACAGTGGTAACATCAGTGGTAGATGATCCATCATCTGAAAACATATCAGTATATCTTGAAGTGTCGAAATCCGCGTTGCTTTCGTTTGATGGGGCATCGTTGCTAGCTTTGTCTTCACTATAATTATCTTTTTGACACTGATCACTACAATTTGACTCGTCTGGCTTGCTTTCTTGTAGGTCTTCCGGCTCTGATTGGTGCTCGTCATTATATACTATACTGGTGGTTCTAGGCTCAGCATACGAATCATCTCTTGTGTAGTAGTCATCGCTATTTAGCATAGTAGTGGGTTCAGGTGTATAATAAGGCTTGTACTTCTTTTTACCCAACAGTCTACCTAATTTTCCACGAGACTTGGCTTTTCTATCATTATCGTATTCGTGATTTTCGTCTGAGTAGCTACCATCGTGGTTGTAATCATCATCATCATAATCATCACCTTTGTAGTAATCGTCATCGTCGTCGTCATCATCATCATCGTCATCATCGTCGTCATCATCATCATCGTCGTCGTCATCATCATCAACATCATCCGCATACTTTTCGTAATCCCAGTGGTATTTGAGCTTACGGGCCCAGTCACCTATCCGAAAAAGTCCTTGAGAATCAACATCTACAGCCACATTATCATGAGTAATCTCGTTTTCTAAATCAAAATCCTCTTGTGTTTCAGGGGAGGTAGTAGGCATTCCCATACCTATTTCGACATCGTCCAAATCATATGTTGGTGTGGCAGTTACTAATAATTCACTGGCAGTTGTATCAAAATCTGAGGGTGCTGGCGCTGTTTCGACGGTTGATGTTTCGAACCCAACATTGAACTCAAAGTGACTTTTTACAGTCGAAGAGGCTGTGATAGTCGTGTTCCAATACCTCGCTAATGGAACTGGCTCAAGTGTGATATCAGAGTCAATCTCTTCTGCTTGATTACAAGTGATTCTAATTTGACTCTCCAACAAGGGCACATCAGACTGTTCGTGTTAGTAAAGTATCTGTAAATGATCAAGTCTTGAGAATATAGTACCTTGAGAGAACTGCATGCTTTGTAGCACTCACTTTTAGCTTCTAGGTACGTCTGACAAAGACAATTTGACTGTCCTTTACACTCTATGGCTGTTTGCTTTAAATTTGTTAAGCAACTAGCCATGGATATTTTTTCCTATTAAACATGTTAGACAGGTTAGTATACAATAAATCCTGATCTCCAATATAGTATCTTTGTGCTCACCTCGGGAGATGCCTTTTTGCATAAAACTAAAACATCTTCTGGCTTGGGCTGTACTAGAGCTAGCGAATTTTGTGCCTTTGTACCAGTAACCCATAAATATGGCAGGGCCAGTATGATTGAATACTTCATCTCGTTGACGCTGGATGAACGAAAGACGACAAATAAAACTAAAGTCTACGACAGAGAACTATCTCAGGATAAAAAGATACAAATTGAAGAATATGGGGTTGGTGTTGATCGATGTCTCTTAGTAACGACAACAAAGTATGACTTGTGATATACACAATGGTATTGATGCATTTCTTGTTTAGGTTTGTGATACTTATCTCCATTATTGACGACAAGTACGAGATAACCAGGAGAGATGCAACGAGTGGAAGATTGGCTTTGATATTGACAAGGCCCAAATATGTTACACTACAAGCTTTCTCACTGTCACATACACTGAAACTTGAATATTTTTATGCTTTGAAATTTGCATGAACGGATGAAAATGCCTGCTGAATGTTGTGTATTTGGCACTGAACAATAATCTAACTCTGTAATGCATTTATAAACTGGTCATAACTAATAGTTAGCTGTTATCACCTGTCTACCCGTCATGTAGCTGTACATCTCGACGATACACGCCGTGTATGTACATAAGGACCGCATATAGGTGAATAATTTGGGGCTTTTTTTCGGATTTTTAATAATTTCGTCCGGCCAAAGTAATCTCGTCATATGCTCTAAGCTACCGATATTTATGCTTGTTTAAGCCGTTTTCAAAATTTCACGCATTCATGACAAAGGAATTCAGAAAAGCGGTCTTACTGCAATAGCTTGTGTCTGCCTAAAAGATAGGAGAAATAAAGGAGACTAATTTAAACCAACACTTATGCCCATCTTCGTATCATGAAAGAAGGCGGGCAGATGCACTCAATGATTCAGTCAATGCAACGGTGCTGAGAACATGGTTGAACCAAGGTGAATTGGCTTGTGCTGAAATGTTTCGGAGATCTTGATTGATGGCCTATTGTTGTTGAATTCACCACGGCAAACCGAGAATCACAAGCCAAATTATGTCATAACCTATTAGCAATTTGAAACATTTATAGCTAAAGGAGCTCAATCCTGTGCAGAAACAATTTCAGTTGGGTATGAACAGTGTCTTACATGTACTTGTCATGGAATGAAATTCTGAGAAAGTCTATGCAGCACGCTATCATGTTGAACCTAGACCCACGATCTGTCAGCATTTACTCAAAGAATGCATATTATTATTATTAAACCAGCTGAATTGTATTCTGTTCAAAATTGTTTGTATCGCTGGATCCAGTGTACAATGTATGTTACCCTTTACCCATTCCACGCAGCAACTTTTAGAAGGAAGAGAACAGTTTGAATATTATGGGAATACGCTGGAAATTAACAAAAATGAGATTGAAAAGATTGCAAACATCGGAAGGTTCATAGCAATGGAGACAGTAATAAACTTTAACACGTTTGTTTGTCTGATGAGATGACTTCAACGATATTCTCATCAAGGCCATTGTTTGATTGCAGCCGGGCAATTCTCTGTTTGGAACACTGCTAAAGTGGGCTATTTTTTTGTTTGTTCCGAGCGGCTACCAAAATCAAAACAGAAGACGGCAAAGACTTTGAGAAAAGAGACGACTGTCGATGTTTGAACCAAGTGCTGTGCCAGTCAAATAGACCGCAGCTTCAACTTCAAAGACGAGCAGGTGATAGCAACCGACGCAAGCCTGGAAACTGGGCTTTCGGCTAAAACTTTGATGAAAATGCTCGCAAAGCCGGCAACTGCAACTTTTTCTTCTTTCCGTCTCCATCTTGGCCAGTGATTCTTTGGCTCTCCAATGGCTCTGCAATTTTTTTTTTTTTTTCGGGTTACACATCAGGCTTCAACATCTAGAAACCGCCATATTTTGGTCTGTTTGGAAGAACGCATTACCATTTCAACCAATATTGCACCGGCCCAGTCATCTGTAAGCCACGCCTTTGATACACTCTGTCACTAAGCAAGTCCCGAAACATACATACTCGCGGTCGGATTGCTTGTTTGTTTTCGTCCTTTTTATTTACTTTGGCTTCATCGGAATTCATTTCGTCACTTTCACAATTGCTGCGCATTTGCCGCGTGTAAATCGCCCCAAAGATAATACATACATTATGGAAAGCAGCAATCCCTCGATAGTTATCGAGTCCGTGACGGTGTTCATCACTTCCTTTGTCCAACCGCCAGCCGACCCATCTTTGCCCTCATTCAGCAGTCCCGTCAATGTCTCGCCATCGGATACTGCTATTACTACTCCGCCCACGTCTACTACCGCGAAACAAAGTTTCACACAACTAAGTTCGTCTGATGCCCAAATTCAAAATCAAGTCCAACAACAGTCCTCTCCTGTTTATTCGTCTTCTGGGCCCAAACCGCCTGGAACTTTTTCTCTTACTCCTGTCTCCAGCCCGTTTCTTATTTCTTCTACACTTTCTTCTTCCTATATTTTTACTTCTTCGCTTACTGAAAACACTCCGAGCGCGTCCTCATCAAATGCTCCCAGTTCTCTAGTTGCTGCACCACAGACCATTACACAAAACTCTGCAGATAGATCTTCTACCACTCAAACGAATCAGCCGCCTATAACACAACAGTTCAACGCTGGCTCGGCATCATCCTTCTTTTCGTCACCTCCAGCATCTTCCAGCAATCCTTCAAACACGGCTCAAATGGATAACCCGAACTCTTCTCAAGGCCAACAAGCGCCATCTCTCAGCAAACAATCTTTTCTCGAGACAGTAAATGCAGCAGACACTACTGTAGTTTTAATAGTCACATCGACTTCCACTGTTATCCCCGATGGGTATACTCCTCCAGCTCCAACCCCAAGCACAACTATCACACCATCGCCAACTTCTTCTCTTTCCGGGACACAGCCTTCCACAAACCCTTCTAATCAATCAAATTCCCAGACCTATACCCTTCCGCCTTCCACCACTACCACTATTGCATCTACTGTCGCCGGCAGTCCTACAACTATTATCTCAAATCCTGCTACTACTGCCTCACACACCGCCGCGGCATCCGCAGCAGAATCAAGCGGGCTTTCAAAAGGTGGGATCATTGGAATTGCGATCGCAGTCCCAGTCGGTGTGATTTTGCTTTTGTCGTTATTGGGATATTTTTTCTGGCGGCGTCACCAGTCGTCAAAAGCCGTCAAATCCCAGCGCCTGGCAGAGGTCAACGACTACGCTTTTAATCCGAATAGCACTTCGCAGTTCAACGTGGCTGCCGGAGGTGGTGTCGGCAAGCAAGGCCAATCCCCATCGCAGAATAACTATCGAGGCTGGGGACCCGCTCCCACTTCACCGCAAATGGAGCAGGTTCCTGATGAATACTTGATCCAGCGAGGTGCCAGTGCAGGTGGGTACAATATAGACGATAGTCACAGAGTGTCGCCCGTGGCAGTAGCAGGAGCCTCTTATCCAGGAGCGCAGCAGTATTCACCGCCTAATCAACACAATGCACAAAATGCCAACGCGCACGGATTTGACTTTGACGAAACACCACGTCATTCGCCCGCTACTTCAGATTCACGCACACCGGCTCAGCAGTCCAAACTACAAATTCAAAATAGTGACCAGCACAACTCCGGCCAGTCACATTGGCCTAATGATCCACAAAGTCCTGCGTATATTCCCAAGAATTTTTGAGATCTGGCTATTCTTTTCTCTTACTTTGTTCTTACTGTATTCATGTTATTTCTACTATAGTTATCTTCATTTATATTTTCATTGATACACATTCTTTTGCTCAAGATATGGATAGTTGTTCAGCTTTTCAAATGTGTCAAATGAAAGATAACAAGCCAGTGTATATACTTATGTAGACCATCAGTCATTCTTTGTTTGAATTAGACAAGTATGCGACAATACCCCATCATTTCGCTTTAAACGGACACGAGCACATATAGTCGTTTTATACGAATTTATATATCTCGCACGCTTTCCAATATTGATTGATAGTTCTAGATCTGCTTTATTGGCTACCCTTGTTATGTACCATCAGCCAATAACCACGAACTGGGCAATCAATCCAAATTTTGAAATGGTTTCGTGAATCTCTCTTTGGTGGGCTGAGGTTGTATAAATTCGGCTCTCTCAGGCAGCATTGATGCCAGATCCTTTTACTCAGAAAAGTAAAGTTTGTCCCATACTTTTTGAAATTGATGCATACCAACTCTGTGGTTTAAGAACAGGGCGAATCAGGCTGTTGTTAGGTACGCGAATTCATGCGCTTGTTTCCATTTGGTGCAAAGAAGGTTCCATGGATTATTTCAAATTTCTACGAATAACGTGATATCCTGACAGGATTGCTAAGATCACTTGAATGACTCTAATTGTATCAAGATAACAGATGGTTTTAAGCAGCCCAGCTCAACTCGTTTTCCTAGTGACTGTAACCTATAGTGTCGCTAAAACTATTGGAAGAGTCAGGATTTATGCTTTTTAAGGCTTCCTTTGCACTGGTATCACTGCGCAGTTTTCGCGCGCGGCTGACGCAATATGCCCGCATCTTTTTAGGTTATACACGGCTGACCGATAGCATAAAACAGAATCAATCCCCGACTCAAAGAATCAAAAGTTGGATAAAAGTAAAAGATCAAATCCAATATTGAAAATCATGATGAGTTGCTACATATTCACAGTTGACAATATTCATTGCCACACTTGCAAAGACTCGATACTACAAGTTTTGAGTCCACTGGTGGATCCTTCTAAGGTTGTGATAGATGTTCAGGCCCAGCAAGTTACCGTGGCGGTACCCGAACAATCAGAAGATCTGAGGAATGCATTGGTAAAAACGCTGTACAGTACGGGATTTGATGTTATAGATCAAGAGTCTCAAAAGTTAGAGCTAGAAACCAAGCCGTGGAAATGGTGGAGTCGACGAAAACATGCTAAGAAGCATCATCAAAATTGCAAATTGTGCAGAGATAAATCTAACTTCAGCGAAGAGGATACAAACAGCGACTCCGAAGCTACAGAAGTCAAGGTGGTTGACCCAAACGAAAAAGTCCAACGCTACCGAGTTGTATTTTCTGTGGGCGGAATGACTTGCGCAGCCTGCCAAAGCGCGATTGTACAAGGTGTCAAAGATACAGTACCAGAGGTTCAAGACTTTGCAGTAGATTTGATGAATAAAAGTGCAATGGCGCTTGTGGAAGACAAACGGCTTGCAAACACTATTCAGAATACAATTTTGGATACTGGGTATGACTGCGAGATAGTTGAAATAGTTCCTGTTGTTGATCAGAACAATTTGTATAAGGTGACTGCTTCAATTGGAGGAATGACCTGCGCATCATGTGTCAATGCTGTCAAGGAACAAACAAAGATACTTTCATTTGTCAAAGAAGCAGACATATCCTTAATGGATAATATGGCTGTGTTTGTTATCGAAAATGAAAAGCTTAATCTACCAAAACTGGTGGAGGCAGTAGAGGACGCCGGGTTCGAATTCGAGATTATCAGCATCAGCCCTAATGTTATTGTCAAATCTGAATCACGAACCGTGAATCTGGAAATATCGGGCATGTTTTGCAAGTGAGTACTATTATTTCTTTTCTTTCATGTTTTCATTTGCTAACAGAATTTTCTAGTCATTGTCCAGAACGAATCAACGATCTATTCAGTACATTTGGTAATGCCGTCACCGTCAATGATCCAATTTCTCAAACCCATCCTTACATCAAATTTACTTATGTTCCAGACGCACCAACTACTACAATTCGTTTGATCTTATCGCAAGTTCAAGCCATATCACCTGAATTCACAGTGAAAATTGTACACCCACCCACCCTTGAAGAGCGCGCTCAACAAATGGCTCTTCAAGAGCGTCGAAATCTCATGCTGCGAGCCATTGTCAGTGTCGTTGTGGCTATTCCCACGTTTATTTTGGGTATTGTAGGAATGTCATTGCTACCTGCAACAAACAAATTTCGAGTGTGGCTTGACGAACCAATATGGGCTGGATCAGTTGCTCGCGTTACATGGGCGCTTTTCTTTATGGCATCAGTGGTTTATTTCTATTCGGCAAACGCTTTTCATTACAAAGCTTACAAAGAGATCAAAAGTCTGTATCGATCTGGAGTCAAATGGAAACGACGACTGTTCAAGTTTGGATCTATGAACTTGCTCATGTCATTAGGTACGTCAATTGCTTATTTTGCCAGTATATCGTTGCTGGCGCTCGCCGCGCATTCAGAAAAAACCGGAATGAGTATGAACAACTCTAGTGGTCATAAAATGGGATATACCACAACGTATTTCGACTCGGTGGTTTTCCTGACCATGTTTTTACTCCTGGGTCGTCTGCTTGAAATGTACTCCAAAACCAAAACCGCTTCTGCTGTATCTCTATTGAGCAAACTGCGACCTAGCCAAGTGCACCTAATAGAAAACTATCATGACCCCAACGCAACCACTTCTGTTGTCTCTATTGATATGATTGAGGCTGGCGATTTTATCAAGATTCTGCCTGGCATGGCTCCGCCGGCAGATAGCACGGTTATATCGGGAGTTTCCACTTGGGACGAATCTGCCCTAACTGGCGAAAGTGTTCCAGTAAAACACGAAGTAGGCACACAAATCTATGCAGGAACTCTCAATACTGGTGGAATTCCTGTTGTAGCACGGGTTCTTACAGTCGACGGTGGATCCTTGTTGGATCAGATCGTCGACGCTGTTCGCGAAAGTCAACTTCATCGGGCGCCAATTGAAAGGGTGGCTGATACCGTTACTGGTATTTTCGTGCCCATAGTAACACTGATTGCAGTTGCAACTTGGCTGGTTTGGCTCATTCTTGGTGTCACAGGCTCGCTTTCCAAATCGTATTTGGATATTGAGATAGGAGGTTGGGTCGTTTGGTCATTGCAGTTTGCAATTTCAGTTTTTGTAGTGGCTTGTCCTTGTGGAATTGGATTAGCGGCGCCAACTGCACTGTTTGTGGGGACGGGACTCGCGGCAAAGTATGGAATCCTGGCTAAAGGTGGCGGCGAAGCTTTTCAAGAAGGAAGCAAAATTGAAGTTATTTGTTTTGATAAAACCGGAACTTTAACCGAAGGAGGAGAGCCACAGGTCACTGATGAACAAGTTTTATTGTCTAAAGATCACTGTGATATTCCAGTGCATCAACTTGCTCGTGATCTTGAGCTTTCATCTACTCATATCTTGGGTATTGCAATCCGTAATCACGTTGAGAGAAATCCTGCCAAAAATATCAAGCACTCTGTGTTCAATTTTTCATCTTTCAAAGAAACTTCCGGCCGTGGGCTTGTAGGCTCTTTGCCCGCAAATAATGAGTTTGGTATCTCGCAGGTTCTCATTGGAAATTTGTATTTTCTTCAAAGCTATAACTGTTCTATCACTGATTCTGAAACGCTATCTAAGGTTGAACTCTGGCAATCTCAAGGTAAGACTGTGGTCTATTTAGCATTTTCATTGATTGACTCCGCTTCGCAAGTATTCTACCCAGGACTGGTTTTGGCCATAGCCGATCCTATACGGCCCGAAGCCTCCTCCGTTATTTCTCAGTTACAGGCAAGTGGCATTCAGACTTGGATGATAACCGGTGACCATCAAATCACCGCACTAGCTGTTGCCGCCCAAGTCGGAATCCCGGAATCCCAGGTTTTAGCTGGCGTTCTGCCTTCTGAAAAAGCCGAGAAAATCAAGTACCTCCAGCGTACTGCTGGTTGTGCTGGTACTGGCCGTGCAGTAGTGGCAATGGTTGGCGATGGAATCAATGATGCGCCATCATTATCCACCGCCGATGTGGGAATAGCCATTGGATCCGGATCTGACATTGCGTTATCCAGCGCCGAGTTTGTTCTTCTTTCCTCTTCTTCGCAAAGATCACTAGGATATTTACATAGCATTTTGGTTTTGATTGATATATCCAAAAAGACCTTCAATCGCGTCAAATTCAATTTTGCATGGGCATTGGTATACAATATAATTGCCATTCCAATTGCTGCTGGTGTTATTTATCCATACAAGAACTCAAGACTAGACCCAGTCTGGGCTGCTCTGGCAATGGCTTTGAGCAGTGTATCAGTGATAACTTCAAGTCTACTTCTCAAACTGTACAAACCCAAAGAGATCCAGGAAAACAGATAAGCAAATCCAATCAAAAAATAAATATCTATGTTATAATACTGTAATTTACAAAATAGCTATACATCAAGATGCTACGTACATATAAACTCCTCTCTTTTCTGGATTCCGCACAATATATTCACGTTCAATCAAACTTTCAACTCTCTTTTTGAACGCTTGCTTCGCGCCCATACTCGTTCCCAAACTAGCTCCAATACTCTTAAACAACACCTCGTTTACAATCTTTAGTAGTTCATCGTTTTCCACCTCCTTCTGCGATTTCATGGTTCTCACAATTGCTGTGTCAAGTACTTCATCATTGATTTGTGTATTAGGAGTAGATGATTTTGCATTGTTCTCAGATGAATTGTTCACTGTTCCGGTCGAAGATGGCTTTATTGGGTTCACACGAATCCGCTTCATGCCCTTCAGTTTGTAATTTAAGGAATACGAGTTTGTAGTTTTGTTGTGAAGTAATAATCGCTGGCGCGGCAAACTGCATAGTGTTTGCAGTTGCCTATGCAACTCTTGTGACGAGAAGTCTGGTAAAAGCGTCAGCAGTTGATCAAAAGTCAAAGAAATATTCTCATCGCTCACTTCCGCAATCAAGCCAGTTGAATCAGTGGACTCGGAAAGTTTCCCTGGTGACCCTGGATTCTCTTCATTTTCGGCTTGTTTTTTCTCGTTGAGTTCTTTTTCTCGCAAGGACTTGAATTGAGGATCAAACATCAGCAATACAAGCATAGTAGCCACAGGCACAGAAACTTGCTCAACTCCAGTTAGATACTTGACCTCTAAATCACACGTACCCAGAGATGTAGACCACGTAAGCTTGCGTCCCTTGTAGAGATTGTTGTAGTAACTTTCAAATCTCTCCGTCGCATGCTTCAGAGACTGAGGAAGCATACCTAGGTTAGAAGTCGAAGTAGATGCAAGTGGCCAGATTGATGATGTCAATACAGTAACTGAAAGACCAGGCTGTTCTTGAGCATCCTTGTTTGAAATCTCCAGTTGCTTAAACTCCTTCATCATATCCTTCGACTGTTGCATATCACGAACCATGGACTCCAGTTTAGCAGTAAATGCGGTACCAACCTCGAGCTTCAGTCGACTAATCATGCCGCGTTCAATCTCTTCAGTCGCTCTATTGTTCAATAGTCGTTTGGCAAAATGAGCTTTGTAATATGTTTCAAACAAATCCTTTTGTTCAACAAATCTGAACAGAACAATAGCCTTGTCGAGAATTCCCTCCGTTTCCAGATCTGTCTGTTGCTTTTTCATAAAATCATCCATGTACATCGACAAGTACTCGGGGAATCTTGGCATTGCGTTGACAACATCCGAAAGTCCTGCTTCCACATCGGCACGAACAGTAGTTTCGTTATCAAAACAAATTTCCAGTACTTGATCAAACTCATCCTTCAGTGTAAGAACATCTTCTACCCACTTCAAAGCTCTTCCATTTTTAGCTTTGGTCGCCGCAGCAGGATCATCTCTATTCAACAGTTTGCCCCGGTTTTCAACGATTGCTCGCAAAATAGGTCCGATCTCAGCCCTACCCTGCCAGTTTTTCCACGCCAGTTGAATGATGTCCCATTTCTTAGCATCAATCCAGGGCTCTAATCCTCGACTAAGAACGCTCAGAAATCGCTTTTCAACTGCGACGTCGCGAGCAACGTTCACAACTTTGCCTACCACACTCTCACCAAAATATGCTCGACCGCGCTCTTGTTCCCATTTGACCCACTCGCAAGCACGCCGCACATACGCTTCGGGATCACCTTCAATCGTTTCCTCGACCTGCTGTTCGTAGTATTGTCGTGTGGATTCAATGACCCGTTCCTCCACCACCGAAAGCCAAACTGTGCTATTTACCCACGGCAAAAACTCCAGCATGCTTACCACATCTCTGATCTCGGAAGCGGCGCCGCCACCCCAGGACGATCTGTCGACTCTAATCAGTTCAAGCAATTTGTTAGAAACGCCGTCCACATCGTGAACTACCACTTTTCTAAACAGTTCAAGACCTTGATCATAAATAAGACGCACGCCCTTTGGCTCCGAATACACTCTATCCAGATACATCAAAATATCGCTAACCATTTTCATTTGTACTTGATGCAAATTCCAGGCGTGAACAAACTCTTGAAGATTTGAAATCTCCGGCCGACTTTTAAGCTCGTTTTTGATCTCGTTACAGACATGTTCGTATAGTTGCGGGGCGTGTTTTTTCAAAACTATCGTGTATGCCGTACGGTATAATTGCTCAAAAGATAGATGTGATACATTTTGGTGAAATATAGACTTCAATGCGGTTTCAATAATGACCCATGACTGGTTGAATTGGAAGTCTTGGACTAATGTTGGCTAAAGCATTGGTTAGTACAAATTACCATGCTACCCCATCAATATCAATATTCAACGTACTTTTTTGGGAGCTTTGATCTTGGTTTTTCTTGGTTGCATCATGTATCGCTGTGTTGTTCAACTGTAACCCGCTCTGTTCCACTATAGCAGTGCTCTGATTGTATAAGTGTTCTTCAAATCAGTCAGTGAGTATTCCAATATAAGCGGGGCAGACTTTGTTTTGGATCAAGCAAACTTCAAAAGTACTTTGCAAATCAGTGAAAATCAATCAAGGTTGGCTGGCCCAAGTTAGAAAATGTTAAAATTGCACGAATTCTGCTTGTTATACAGAGTGCAAAAGTGTTGAAGGATAGTCAAATGTGGAAAATGCGCTGTATTCGAGAAACGCAAAAGTATGGAGATGGTAAAGAACGCTTTAAATAATAGTCTTTGAGATGGACTTTTTTTTTTTTTTTTTTTTTTTTGGAATTTTGAAATGAGTTTTTGCGGTGGGCATCCTTTCCCGAAATTTGCCTCTGTTAGTGGCAAAGGTCAGCTGACCTAATTGTATATTCATGCCTAAACTTTGACAAAGTTTCATCTACGAGAGACGGATAATGTTTTGGACGCGGTGATAATATTATGTATTCGATAAAAATTACTGCAAGTCTAATGAGATATTTGATTAGATAACGAGACTAGTGTGGAATGATATTGGAGGTGCTAGTCAATTAATCTTGAAATCGATGAAGATTTATCTAAGAGTGATACTAGTAGGGAAGCTAATCACTTTATTAATGCTGATCGAATGTTGCAAGTTGAACATCACGAAA
Source organism: Saccharomycotina sp. CBS 16003 (assembly GCA_022457085.1). NCBI lineage: Eukaryota > Fungi > Ascomycota > Saccharomycotina sp. CBS 16003. Next base: position 285,333 of record JAJNCF010000023.1, read on the forward strand.
CAGGTTGAACGGATTGAAAGACGTACCTTCTAATTGATTGACGGTTCAAACAGTCAAAATCAAATAAATATAACAAACAAAACATATTACACAATGTACATATACATAAAAAATATCAACTTCATAGTATCTCCTCTCTATATCCGTCCAACTTATGCCCCTCTCAATTGGGCATCTTGGGATTTCCCGATTCAGGAACTTGGTTCGCCCAGAACCCCTGCTGTTGCGCCGGAACATTCGACCACACATTTTGATCGCCAACTCCAAGTCCCAAATTATGTAGCGCCTGTCGCTGCGGCGGCATTTGATTCATCATAGGATTGCTCTGATTGAAAACGGGAGCAGGCTGTTGTCGCGCGTCTTGAAACAACTCGCCATTCACGCTGCTGTTAGTTCCGTTCAACAAATCGAGGAAATCTGTCGTATAAGAATCAAGATTTTCCGGACTGATGAAGTTTTCTTGAAAGTCATTATTAAAAAAGTTCATAGGCAAACCAAGTGAGCTTGAAGTGTGTCGGAGAATATTTTTGAAATTCGCCTGCTCATTTTCAAACATATCCGGCCCGCTCTGGTTAAAAAGCGCAAAATTTTGTACATTTCGTTCTGGCGTATTAGGACTGCCAGCTGCCATTTCTGAAGAACTGTAGTCTGCCGCAGATTGCGCAGAAGCTGATGAAGGCAGTGAAATTCCAGATACCGCAGAGTTGGGAGTTCCAAAGTTGATGTTGTTTGCCGGAGCTACATCGCCTCCTTTTGTTGCCTTAGCAATGCTGTAGTTATTAAAATTGTCAGTTCTCGGAGATTGCGGTCTAGTTTTGGGTGAGGGTGGTGGCAAATGAACGTTATCATATTGTGGAGCAGGTAAGGGCTGCTGCTGTTGCAGCTGCATTCGTGAAATGGATGGCAGCGACACCGAGTCGGAACGTTGAGAAAAGCTGTTTCCTCCACCACTGCTCACACTGCTACCACTGGCTTCGATATTTGGCTGTTGAGAATCAGGCTTTTTGTTGAAAAACATCTCTCCACTCTCAGATGGACGTGGTGGTGGAAGAATGTTACTGGCAGACGACTTGCCGCTCATGTTTCCAAATCCTTGCTGGCTGATGCTTGGTAGTCTCTCCGGAAGACTTGCCATACTGACAGAACCCACGTTCTTGAATTGGTTGACTTGGCCCGACGAGTACTCTGGACGAGACGGGAAATAATGTGCGGGGATACCATTCCTCTCAAAGGTGGTGATAAGATGCAACGATTGTTCTTTCCGGCGCATGGCATTACTGTTGCCTACTTTGGCCATTTCTGTCAGCAAAAGCAACCCAACGTCAACGTACTGGGACGCAGCGCTATGAACACCAAATGAAACATTAAACAACAAAAGAGTAGAAATTGCCGAGTAAATGTATTCCCTGTCCAAATACCCGAATTTTGCCAGAAGTGACATATCCAAAAGATTCTTGTGTGACCTGATAGTTTGAATAGATGCCTGAAGCGATGCATTGAGAAGAATTACGATATCTTTTGGATATTGAGAAAGATCAATGGGACCGCGCTTGGTTTTGATAGCCCGCAAACGCCTTCTAACAAAGTATAAAAGTAGCGGACGAATTGTCAAGTTTATGCATCTAAAGTATTCTGAGTGAATGTTGACAACTGTTCTAGAGGTTTTAATGTTTTCCTGGGTGTAGTCAACCTTGAGGTGATCTGGAAGATTTCTACGCCATCGGTATGCTTCCGACAACACAGAAGTGATTATGGGCACAATATCGCTTTTGATCTTCTGCTGATATAAGCGAGACATCATACTACTGAAGATTTGCGAAATGGCAATGAACTGGGCAATAAACGAAGCCTCTGGGAATTCATCGTAGCGCGTCGAGTCGTCTTTTAAAACAGATGCGGAAATATCTGCTGGAAGCTCAGTGGTAATGGCTTCATCTGGGATAGAAAGTGGGAATCCAAATTTAGCACTGCAGTATCTGTCAATGACATATAAGGTCCACCAAATACGACGACGATGCTCGAGTTCGTATCGATTCAGTTGAGTTCTCTTGGAATCTCTGTGAAGGTCGATAACAAGTGCTCCACGCATTGCAAGTCCACCCATGAGGAAGTGACCTGCCGTTGAGTCGACAATTTGATGATAAAAAGCATAGAGGAAAAGAGCCTGAACACTGATAACAGACGAAGCGCCGCTTTGAAGACTAGTAAAGGCAAAATTGACTACAAGCGTGGCCTTGTTGAAGTATTCAATACCGGGGAACGATCCACTATGATCAGCAGAAGACATTCCGGCATGGTACATTTTTCCGATAGCCATGACCATGAGAATAGACGTGATAGTCAAAACGTGATCACGGGAAAGAATGTTTTCAATGGCCATACCATAGTAAAGATTATAGAGCTCGTAGCGGAAGCGACCAGGATTGACAAAGTAGAAACTTTCACCTAGAAAGACGTTGAATGCATCAAAATATGCGAGGGCGACTTCGTAAGGCGGTAGACTGAGCTCTACGGACATGACTGCGTGCCCAGATTGCCACATCTCGACAAAAAAATGGTCATTCTTTTTAACTAAAGTGGTTGTTGTTTCGGAAAGGAGCTGTGACTGGCCTTCTAACTCGTTGAAGCTAATGTTGGCTGAAGGGAAAACTTTGTTAATCTCATCTCCAAAGTCGGTAAGTGAGGTAGATCCTGCAATAAGAGAGTCTTTACGGACCAGTTCGCTGCCAAGAGTGCGGGCGTGAAAGTTGTCTGGGTCAATAGGTTGCGACTTTGGACTGTGTGACTCGGAATGAGCTTTGTGTTTGCGAATGCGCTTAGGATCGATTTCGTCTTCGTTGTCTTCTGTCTTGATTCGTTTGATAGGAGTAGTGGCATTTGCGGCTGTCGCAGAAGAGGATGCAGGCGCTCCAAGAGCGGTTAGTAGTGAAGGGTTACTAGCGCCAGCATTAGCAAAAGATGACTTGTATGCGTCGAGCTCGGATTTGAGAGCAGAGTTCTCTGTTTGCAGATTTTGGATGTATTTCAAAGTAACAACGATTTTTCGTTCGCTTTCAATGTAGGTACATTCAGCTCGCGACTTTGCACAGTTGTCGCAAGGAGTACCTCCGTTACACTTCTTGTGGCGTTTTCGACAGCGTTCACATGCGACGGATATGCGATTGGGGCCTTTGTCTTTCGGGTTTGCGTGTTTGTCGGTCTCGAACTTGAACGTGGCGGGTTGTTGCGGTAAGTTCATTTTGATAGAGTAGTCTGGCTTGAGGGCAACAGGGGTGCCCTTGTAGCGGCAATGAGACAGGAAAGGGCTATGGCGGCGCTGACGACGATAGCAGTGATTAGAGCTGGAGCGAGGCGGCGAACGAGCTACCGGGGCAAAACCGTAGTGAAAGTCGATAGACCAGAAAAGGGGTTAAATAAAAGAAGAGTTGGGGTCAAAACTCAAGATTGGAGACTATAATATTATAATATACTGAGAGAAAGAGAGAGAGAAAGAGAGAGTATAATATTATTATGGGTTAATGAGGGCAAAAGAAGACAAGTAAAAAGAGGTTGGAAATATAAATTTACAGTTCATGTGCAAGCATTCAAAATAAGAGCAAACGGGTTGTTTAGCTCGGAGCAGCGCCATACGCTGAAGCCAACAAGGACCCGACGAGACCGGTGCAGCACCGACCCAAGCAGCTTTGGAGACGACGTTAACGTCATAAGCATAAGCATAAGCATAAGCATAAGCATAAGCATAAGCATAAGCATAAGCAAGCAGCAACTGTATGGCAGCAAGCTTCGACGGTTCGAACACGGGCCTCGGCTGCTGCAGGACGCGTTCTAGGCCCTGGCAGGGTTTGTTTCGAAGCAGACCAAAAAAAAAAAAAAAAAAAAAACGGTAAACACCGGGCAGATGAGCATGAGGTTGTTGCCAATGTCCAAACAACGCCTCTAGTTGCGTTGATTAAGAGAAAATGAGTACCGGGTTCCGGAGAGTTGTTACAGGCGTGGCCCGGGTCTGAAGCGGAACTCGAGATACACTTCTTTCAAAAATTCAAGCTACAAGTACCAAGCCTCAAGTTTGATAGTTTACTGCAGTCTATTACATAATAATTAGTCACGCTTACCAGTAGCTGACACTTTTACGCGCATCCATGCCAGTGATTGGCTAGAACTCACCAACTTGCATTTTTCTTCGTTCGAGCCTATACCACCGCGAAAACGATTTTTTTTTTCTTCCCTTTGGACCAACAGGCTGCTGCTCCCACCTTTCTTTCTTTCCCTCTCCCCTTCTCAGTCTACCTATTACACACGCATCCCTTTCCAAACCACACACCGCACAATGTCCGCTGTTACTGTAAGTACTCAATTCATTCGCTTAAACTTTACTCTACACTCACTGATTCTAACGAAATATGTTGTGCCATGTAGCGTACTGCTGTTAAGGTCGACTGGGCCAAGATTGTTTCTACCCTTGGCTTGACCGGATCTACCGTGTCCTCGCTTCAAGCTTTCCGCAAGCGTAACGACGAAGCCCGCAAGAAGCTCTTTGACCTTTCTTCTGCTTCCACAGATGTCGACTTTGCTCACTACCGTAGCGTCCTCAAGAACCAAGACGTCGTCAATCAAATCGAGTCCGCTTTCAAGAACTTCAAGCCTGTTTCTTACGACGTTTCCAAGCAAATCAAGACCATTGAGGCTTTCGAGGCCAAGGCTTTGGAGAACGCTCAACAAACCGCCCACTCCGTCGAGAAGGAATTGACCGATTTGGAAGAGACCTTGAAGAACATCGAGACCGCTAGACCTTTCGATCAACTCACTCTCGAAGACTTGCACAAGGCTAGACCCGATATTGACGCCAAGGTCACCGAGGCCGTCACCAAGGGTAGATGGGAGACTCCCGGTTACGACGAGAAGTTCGGTACTCTTGTTGTCATGTAAGAAGCGAATTTACGAACAACCGAAATATCCATTTCATAGTATACAATCAAGAAGGCATTCATGTGTTGAAACAACCAATAGTTGTGATTGGACGTATGTGCAGAGTGGTTAGGGTACCTATTGTTGAAGTGAAATTTCGGTATACTTAGCCCAAGAGAAACTAAAGGTAGAGATGAATTGTGAGGTTCGTAGATGGTATGGTATGATACAGGCGTAGCGAGTAGATGGGTCGATAAATCACGTAGGAGATGGTGCGCAATCGTTGATTAATTTCGATAGCCGCGCTATCTGTTATCGGGCGAAACAGAAGCATAGACTGAGACAAAACGTATAAAAGCTATGGCATTTGCGAAGGAAAACATCAAAATTCATATTTCGACAACTCACAGTTGCCGACTTGGACTCAAATGTTTATATTGACAAAGTCGGATTTTCACTGTGCAAATGCGCATTCTGAGAAAAAGTAAGACAGTTGGGCCAAGTCTGAAGATGTGTATCAGTTAGTTTGATATTTTGGATAAAGCTTTGAAAGTTTTAGCATGAGTTAAAAGTATGCTATTGCCTGTTATTGACAAATGGAACTGGTATTGGACATGCCCTTGGCACCCGGATGTTGTCCAATTTTGTAATGAACACAGCCAGGGCGTTGGGCAGTCACCAAACAGACGGTGAGACTGTTGGAGTCTACTAGGGATTGCGCTGGACTATCCATGCAAGAAATGGGACGGAATGATGTTCAACAAGTATTGTATAGTTGCGGTGTCGAAGAAACCAAACGTCAAGAGCATAGTTTAGCTAGGACACATGTGCTTTTGTACTCGTAAGATCAAATATAAATTTGCGACCAATGGCGAAACAGATGCCTGTTATGGATTGGAGTATAAGATATTTCAGCTGGTTGTGCTTGATACTTTCCATCACCGATTGCCATCTATAATTGATCTCAATGCTGTGCCTATTTGAATTAAACCCCTGCTTGATGGCCATCAACTGTAATCGCAAACTGAAATTTCCCCATTTGGGTAACCTTCCTGATCAAGTGAGTTGCCCGTGATGTAGTTCCATATTAAGCAATGCCTATAACGGGATACTCCACAAAATCAATACGGTAAGGTTTGGCTCTCCACAAAACGTTTCAACAGATATCAACGTTGGCCTTAATTTGCAAATTCCTGAAAAATACTCTTTATTCAACTATAGAAAGAATTTTCAATTGCTTTACATATAATACATCTGATACAAAAACTATCTGGATTCTACTATGATTTAAGCAAAGGCCATGCTCTTCTTGATTTTGGCAATGGCAAGACCAGGGTTAAGACCCTTGGGACAAGTACGGGAACAGTTCATAATGGTGTGACATCTGTACAAACTCATGTTGTTCTCAAGACGAGCACGACGAGCAGGACCGGCTTGATCACGAGAGTCAATCATCCAACGGAAGGCTTGCATAAGAACGGCAGGTCCCAAATACTCGGCAGAGTTCCACCAGTACGAAGGACAGGAAGTAGAACAACATGCACAAAGAATACACTCGTAGAGACCATCAAGCTTCTTACGGTCCTCAATAGTTTGCAAGTTCTCGCGACCATCCTCAGGGACAGAGTCACGTTGAAGGTAAGGCTCAATCGACTTGTATTGCTTGTAGAATTGGGTCAAATCGGGGACCAAATCACGAACAACAAACATATGAGGAAGGGGGTAAATCTTAGTCTCTTGCGACAGATCAGTATCAATACGGCACAAACAGGCCAGAGTGTTACGGCCATTGATGTTCATGGCGCACGAACCGCAAATACCCTCACGGCACGAACGTCTGAATGTCAAAGTAGAGTCCTGCTCATTCTTGATTCGCAGAATAGCATCCAGCACCATTGGTCCCGTTGACGACAAGTCCACCTCGTATTTCTTCAGCTCGGGCTTCTTCTCTGGCGTATCCGGGTTCCATCTGTAGATTTGAAAGGTCTTCATGCGGGGTGCGGGTCTGTCGGAAGACGCGGCAGCGGTGGCCAGTGTGCGGACCATGGTAGGCACAGCAGTCCAGCGCGATGTAGATTGAATCAATCGTTGTGCAAGCATTGTTCGTCGGGCCTTGGCAACAACACAAGATACTGATGGTGGTGTGTGTTTTTGGTGATGGGATATTCAGAAGAAGGAAAGAGATATTAAATTGTGGTCAAAATTTGCCGGTCCTAGACAAATCAAAGCGCTTTTGAATAATCAGGTCAATGATTGGCTGAAAGTCACGAGATTTGCGTTTGCATAAGGTTAAGCAAAATGACCTGGGATATGTGATATGGATGTTATACTTTGGGAGTTAAATATCTGTCGCCTGTTTCTACGTGTCGGGACACAAATCATCAACCCTTTCAAACAGTATCAATCATCTGGATCATGTACAAAACGCCATTGAAAAACAGAAGACCCCAGCAACTTCAGGTCAAAGACACTTTTCCTATTTTAGATGTTCAGGAGATAGCGGAATGTTTACAAAGCTGTGACTTCTCGGTGACAGAAGAGCAGCTTGTTCGGCCTACATCACAGTTTTTCCAAATGCTGTTTACACAAATCTTGGATACATTCCAGGGTGAGTCAATGCCAGATAACGAGGTCAAACTGCAGCTGGCTTCAGAAAGAGCAGGAGTGAATATGAGTGCTGCAGAGCACGGAGGAAATACAAACGATTTGCAAATGGAGTCAAGACGGGTGACGGCATTTCTGCGAGCTTTCAACACGTTCATGGGAAACTGTGGAGTTGACGACACTTCAATCATGGACGTGGTAAGACCAGAGCCAGCACGCGTGAAACGACTGCTATCAGCGGTAGTGAATTTTGCAAGGTTTAGGGAAGGCCATATTGGAGACTGTGACGATTTGACCAAGGAAAGCGAAGATCTGAATGTTCAAGTGCAGGAAAAGCGATCGCAGTACGAAGATTTGCGAGTCGAAGTGCTGGAAATGGAAGAGAATTTGCGTGATAGCCAGGCAAAAGCCAAAGAGCTTGAGGAGAAAAACAGTCGATTTGAGAGCGAGCTCCGCCAAATGAAAAAGGTCCAAGAACAAATTGCTTTGGAGCATAGCGAGTACCGAGCCAAGAAAGAAGCACTGGTAAAACAGTTGGAAGCCGAAACTTCTCTGATCCAAGAAGCCCGCAAGGAGGCTGACAAGATGCGACCATACATCGTCGATTCTCCGGAAATGTTCCAAAAGAGCAATAAGGATAAGGCAGCTTCTGTGGCAACAATAAAAGCATCAGTAGATGAACTGGAACGACGTATTAGGGCATTGGATATTTCAACGGAGACTTTCCGTGCACTCCAAGGCGATCTGTTAAAATGCATTCAGGTCATTAAGGAGTGCGGTCATGAAAATACGCGACTCGAGGAGGTTCAAGACAGCCTACGCTTAGTTCAAGAAGAAATTCGCAAAGTCAGCGAATCTTCCACTGAAGTTGACCAGCGTGTCGCTCATTTGCAAGCGCAGATTCGCAACGCTGAAGAAAAGGGCAAACGAACAAGAAAGCAAGCCGAGTCTAGAAGAGACGATGGTAATGCTAGAGTGGCCGATCTGAACAAAAGATTGGCATTGACACAGGCTAAGCAGAGGGAGCTAGACCAGGATATGGAGTCAAATCGAGCGTACATCCATTCAATGGAGCAAAAGATGACGGAAATGAAAGTTCAGTTTGAAATGGAGGTAAAAGCCATGCATGCCGAGTCAGAAAACCTGAAGGCCCATATCAGCATGTATTTAAACGACATGGAGCCTAGAATAACATAACCAAGATCAGTAGGATAAACTATTTATTTCATTGACTAGCATAAATGAAATTATTCAATAAATATATATCAACATTGTCTAAATGTATAATTCTGTACACTAAGTGCTATAAATCATCCCGGCCATTACTCTCTACAGATCTTTGTTTGATTCACCATCAGCATTGGCATCTTTGTTTGGTTCGTCATCAGCTTGTACAGCAACTTGAACTTCTTCCTGAACCTCTTTATTATCTTCTTCAACCTTCGAGGCTTCCTCTGATTCAGCATTGGTTTCCGTTTCTTGAACTTGTACTGTTTCAGCCTCTGCATTGTCTTCCTTTTCATCCTCCCGTGCCCGCTTTCGTTCGTTTGCTGAAGAGTCAGGTTGTGTCGGTGCTAAAGACGCAGCTGGTTTAGACGAGACTGGCTTGTAAGAAGGCAATATGTAAGTTCCATCCTGTAAAGCAACAACATTCGACTTGGATTTACTGTACTCAATTCTTATGCTTCTCTCAAAGAATTCAAAGCCCTGACATGCCTGTAGCGCTGCTGTTGCATGTGGGATAGTATCAAAAACTACGTGAGCTAGACCACGCATTTTTTTCGATTTCATCGCTACAATTGATAGAATTGTCCCATATGGTGAGAATAGCATGTATAACGACTTGACGAGATCTGAAACAGAATCACAATTAGTTCAATGTTTGGATATTTCATGCAACAAAGATACTTACCATCTTTCTTGACGCTCATATTGAGATTTGCAACAAACAGAGTCTGGCTAGGAGTTCCAAGAGGCTTCTCCGGAAGACCGGCCGCAGGCTTTTCGGTAAGTCTCTTTTTGGTAGGTGGTTGGGCAGCTTCAGTCATGATTCCTAGGTCAATACACAGTGGTGATCGGTGATATGCATTGGGTGTTTGGCGGTGGCTTGAAAAAAAAAAAATCACTCCACAGAGAAATCGCTAAGTGCTATTCTTCCTACACGAAAATTAAAATCAAAAGCACAAAAAATAAGGGCCAAATAAAATTTTAAATTTCGTTTGTTTCCCTCTTACTAAATCCTCTCCATTCTCTTTTGCGTCTTGTGGCTTCTATCACTACTTTTCCAGGCATCATTGTCTCACCAGAACTGCTTCGCCGACGTCAAAATTCAAAATTCCATACTTTTTCACCCTAAAACGTCGTCGCTTTTCAACATCTGCTTACCCCTATTTTGTGTCTTCCTCGAGACACCCCTTAAATATTAGCATACACATAAACGCCAGTATTGTAATCAACATTAATATTCTACAAAGCTCCAAATGGCTGGTTCTACACACGGTATTTCGCCAGTTGACTTATTCTTGTCACCAGCAGTAATCTGCTCGGTTCTCGCCGCTGGACTGAGCGGGTACTATTTGGGCTCCAACATGGCCCGTGGCCCTGCACCCCTACCGTCTCGCAAGCAACGACAACGTACATCACGATCAAAGACCACCAATACTGAAGATCACACACTCGCCAGTGAAGAAGAAGACGAAGACGAAGACGATGATTCCGAAGACGAGGAGGAAGACGACGACGCGGAGCCGGGCTCATTTGCGTACACCGACGAGGAGTGTAAAATGGTGCTTGTTGTACGAACAGACATCAAAATGACAAAGGGCAAAGCCGCCGCTCAATGCGCACACGCTGCCGTCGCCTGTTACAAGTCCATTGCTCGCTCAAATCCTGAGGTAAGTTGATTGAATCAGATTTCTGAGTTGTTTAAACGTCAAATTTCAGGCACTAACTTTTTTTTTTTTTTTTTTTTTTTTTTTTTTTTTTTTTTTCCTAGATCCTCGCTAGATGGGAACGTTTAGGCCAAGCCAAAATCACACTACAGGCCAAATCCGAAGACGAATTGATATTACTCCAGGGTGTTGCCAGATCACTGAATGTCACTGCTCGTTTGATTCACGACGCTGGTCGCACTCAAATTGCCTCCGGTACTTGTACCGTACTAGGTCTCGGCCCCGCCCGAAGTCTGTGCTGGATCGTGTCAGTGGTCATCTCAAATTATACTAATTCATCCATTCGCTTGGTTCAGTTCGAATGCCTCTCCACTCTTATACTTTCTACACATATAGATCATACTATTAATCACAAGCATCTTTACTTTCTACTATACTACAGCATGCTTCAGAACCTCGAAAGTTGATACAGCTTCAACTGTCTGGGGGCGTTTTGTCCATGATATGATAAAACCTATCAGTTACTACTCAATATTTCGTTTAGGACTATTGTTTCGCAGGCAATAATTATCGAAATCGTAGATATCAGCTACTACATCGGCTCTTGTGCCCTGAACTAGGCAATTGTAGACATCACATTCACCTGACCGCATTATTTCAACTCAACTAGTACAAACAGCGCTTGCATAGCTCCAACCACGACTTGACCTTTGCCTATTTGACCAGAATTGAGAGCATTATTGAAAATTAATAATGATGACGATAGAGATGAATGCAAATAGAGATCATGCATAGTAGTTTTCAGTGATTTTGTGAATTTCTATCGCTGAAAGTATTGCCCTCCTAGCTCATACGTAAGATAGCCAACTGTGAATATACACAATGTACATCTTGCAAACATCACCCGTCCGCAATTGAATCACTGGGATCAAGGCAAGACCGACTTAGTGTTTGATACAATATACAACCAGTTAAGCTACTTCATTACCTACTAACCACATAACAAAATCTGTTAGGTTTTTTTGGTTTATGGATAACTCCACAGAAAATGTACATTCTCATCAGATCGAATAGCAGTTGCTCATCAGCACTTTTATTCTAGTGTACAAAGTCTCTGGCAATGAATCCGTCGTTTCATGATTAATATCTTGTAACTTACGCTTTATAACTTGTCTTATATACTTTGGCAAACATTGCTAGGTGACCGCCTTACAACAGCTGCGGCGGCTGAGCAGCCAGTCTTGGAAAAAGGAAGCGTAAAAAATAATTGTTTGCAGACTCCTTTTCCAGACTAGACCTTTTCATCCCAGGCTTTTCATTCTTCTCTAAACAAGTTCTCGACCAGGTTCGTTTGTTTCTTTTCCAACCCCTTCGAGCGCTTGTTCGACCCCTCGGAACAAATATCGCTCTTTTTGCAATCACCATCATCAAACGCACAACACTCGTTTATTTGCACAGCTAAGCAGCATGGATCACTCGCGACGATTATTTAACTATGCGCACTCGGCGTACACAGACTTGCGTAAAAGTCCCTCCAAACTTCAAGAGCTGCCATCCAGAATTAGAGGATCTGTGAAACCACTGCATCTAGCACTTGGCGGTGTGTTATTCGGACTGTTCTACTATGCACTTTGGATCGCATCACTGAGTGTCAAACAGTACACCTGCTTTGGTCCCGCAGAGTCGCCATTTCAAATGAGCCCAAATACTTACTCTCAATGGCACAAAGACGCGCTGTCGCCCGTCATTTTTTACGACCCATCAGAAAACAATACCTTGAGTCTCGATGAGCAGCGAAAGATCATCAAGGTAGATCTAAATCCAATTACTTCTACCGCCAAAGCTATCAAAAATCAAGAAAGAGTTTTGATTCTCACTCCACTGAGAGACGCTGCTTACTATTTACCACGTTATTTTGAACTGGTGAGCGCTTTCACGTATCCACACGAACTCATCGATCTGGCCTTTTTGATCTCAGACACTTCTGATGAGACCTTAAGTATCCTTGCAGTTGAGCTAGAACGAGTTCAAAAGGGCCCGAACCCGTTTCACTCTGCTACTTTGTTTTCAAAAAACTTTGGAAGCACATTAGATAACATGAATGTGGAGCAAAGACACGCTTTCGCTGCGCAAGGTCCACGTAGAATAGCTATGGCCAAGGCCCGCAACTTTTTGCTGTCTGCTGCACTAAAGCCAGAACACAGTTGGGTTATGTGGCGCGATGTGGACATTGTTGACTCTCCAAAGACCATTGTTGAAGACCTTATCAATCACGACACTGATATCATCGTGCCCAACATTTGGTTCCATCGTTTAGATGATGAGGGCAAAGACGTTGAAGGCCGATTCGACTACAACTCTTGGGTAGACACGGCTAAAACAGTGAATCTGCTCAATACTCTTTCACGCGATGTCATCTTAGTTGAAGGATATCCCGAATACAAAACCGAGCGTGACTACATGTGTAAGAAAGGTAACTGGAGATGGAACAAAGACGAAGAGATGGAGCTGGATGGTATTGGAGGTGTCAACATTCTCGTCAAGGCCGGTGTGCATCGAAGTGGCATTAACTTTCCAGCCTATGCATTTGAAAATCAATGCGAAACAGAAGGATTTGCCAAAATGGCCAAACGGGCTGGATACAGAGTTGTGGGATTACCAAACTACGTTGTTTGGCACATAGATACAGACGAGAAAAGCAAGTTTTCCTAAAAAGATTCAAATCGATTCTTTGTAATAAAAGCTGATTTTTTATGATTGTTATCTTGGAATATTTTTATTTTTTTACTGGTTTATTCTTTCCTGTAGAAATGGGACCTTGTGGGGTTATTTCCATGAATTATTTGCTATTATGATATTGCGGGATAGTACAATATCTTTCCAAATTTTAAAGGGTCAGAGTCTGACACGCTAAGCAGGTATCAGTTAATTGAAGCCAATTTTCAGACAAAAGAGATCCTATGGCATTGTGGAAGGAGAGGCATGAATGTATCTTCAAAATTGATTTTGCAAATATCATTTCATGTAGTGCGTTTTTTGTAAGATGTACAGTGTAAATCAACAACTACAAGATAAATGATGACCGAATCAAAGAACTCCTGAATAATTTTCAATTCGTGATCCGACTCACGGAAGAAGACATCTTATTGTTGCGCGCAATCCAAATCTGTTTGATATTTCACTGTTGTATGTCTCATCACAAGATAATATATCACAAGCTATCAAGGTAATTTTCACAATAGTTGAGACAATTGCAATCTAATTTTTTCTAAAAGTTTTCACTAGGATATTGAACTGAATGTAAACTAATATTCTGATTGTTATCATTATCGAGCTGTCAATGCAACAAGTCTAGCTCAATAATTGTACCAAGTGAAATAGAATTGCTTGTTACTCAAAGCTTCAAGTATACTTTTGCTACCACAACTACTATCCAATTGCTCTGAAATCCCCCAAACTTCAATTGTGCCACTGTTTAGCTATCAAAACATTTTTGATTTGCTTTAGTGTCCATGTAAAATTAGCATCAGATCCTGTATCCATTCATTCAATGATTCTCATATTATTAACATTGTCACCGGGTTAGGGCACTAAATCTCGGATCCAGTCACCGCGCTTCTTTTGCTCATTTCTCAGCAAAATCAAGCCCTACCAAGTTTTCTCTTCTTAATCATCTACATACCTTGTTAATTGAAATCAAATTTTGGAAAAATGGCTTCTTTATTTTCTAGAACCCTGATCTCGGCCATTAGAGTAAGTTTAGTCTGATATGTGTTATCGATTCTATGATTTTGCTTTGAATTTTGAATTGCTAACTTGGTTGATCTTGTAAGGCCCGTCCAGTTGCCAATTACAGAATCCCAGCCCGTATGGGTCTGCGTTGGTTGTCTGACGAGACCCGTGGTGCTATTGATAAGGCTGTTGCCTCTGCTCCTGTCGTCTTGTTCATGAAGGGAACTCCCGATCAACCCATGTGTGGATTTTCCCGTAACACAATTCAGATCTTGGGATACCAAGGTGTGGACCCTACAAAGTTTGCTGCCTACAACGTTCTTGACGACCCCGAGCTTAGACAAGGCATCAAGGAATACAGCGAATGGCCCACCATTCCTCAACTTTACGTAAACAAGGAGTTCATTGGTGGCCACGATATTGTTGTTTCAATGAACGACAACGGTGACTTGGCCGAATTATTGGAGAAAGAAGATGTGCTTGTTCCTGAAGAGTAAACTTGATAGCTTTTTGATCAGTTTATCTGCATTTGAATATACAGTTCTTGTGTGTTTATGTATATAAGGTACAAAATAATTAAGAGAAATCAATCAATGTTATACGAATCAATTTCAAGATCATACCGTGGCGTAGAGGAATAGTGAAAGCAATGGCTCGGCAAAGAATATAATTTGTTGGATAATAGTTTTTCAACGTTCTCTTCACTTTCGCTTTTCGAAATATCCAGAGCTGGTCATAAACATTATGCTAGAGTCTAAAACCCATTCGCCGACATCTAAAAACTTCTCTACATATCCACGAGTACTTTTCGACTCGACAGAATTAGTCTTGAATCTGTTATCAAAACAATGCAACATTGCAAAACAAGTCAGCAAAAAATATCACCAAAATACTTTGTAAATCAGCCAACTTACGTGAGGCCAGTCGATCGCTTGATCCCAGCAAGAACTGCTGAGATCAAGACTAGATCAAATGAATAATGAATCGCTTTTCCAACCTAGACTCGTATCAGCATGGGTCAGAGTTTGCCACTCGCTAAAACTTTCTGTACTTACCAAACCCATTTTTATTAGTTATCGAAGTGTTTATAGCGTATTGTCAATTGATAAGAGCGCAAAGTGTACTTATTCCCGAATCAAAGTAGTACAAGTGTTGATCAATCTATCGAATATTGTCAGATGGCAAGTGTATCTCAAAGAACAGACGTCTGAGAAATCCCCATAATATATGCTGACTAAGAACATCATTTGCGAGGCTCTTCCTTTAGAATATTTCTTAAGCCTGAAACTTTCATAATACTCAAGTCCATAGATCAACATATGAAGAAGCAAGGCAATGGCTACTAATAACACCACCACCGAATCCTCGGGGCCTATTGCATTTTCAGCCGATGTTATTAAATCGTTCCATCCAACAAAAACTCTGAAGTTTCACAAGCCTGATACGCAGATCACGTCTATTGATTTTGATGACACAGGCACGTATTGTATCTCGTCGGCGGAAGATGAAACCATGCAATTGTACGACTGTAATACGGGCAAGCATTACAAGACAGTATTGAGTAAAAAGTATGGTGCGAGCTTGGTGCGGTTTACCCATCATGCGACGAACTGTATATATGCATCAACTAAAGAAGACGACACAATTCGGTATCTTTCGCTACATGATAATAAGTACATTCGATACTTCCGTGGTCACAAAGCGGCAGTTGAAGCACTTGAAGTTTCGCCCTTAAATGATTTGTTTTTGTCGGCTTCCCGTGATAACAGTGTACGTCTGTGGGACTTGAGATCATCCACATGTCAAGGTGTTCTCCGGAGCATCGCACCTAGCTTTGTTACTTTCGATCCTACAGCGGTAATTTTTGCAGTAGGGGCACAGAGTCTTTCCGAAATAGCATTATATGATGTTCGGAATTTCGACACACGGCCATTCTCGACTTTCAAGGTTCCGAGATCTGCATCTGGCGTTTCGCTAATATGGGATAAGATTGAAGTTTCAAATACAGGCAAGCTGATCCTTTTAGGTGTACAGAATGGTCCCCATTATTTATTAGATTCTTTTTCAGGCGAATTGAAAGCTACGCTTTGCATCAAAAAACCTTTTAGCGATTACCGAGCGGAGCGGAAACAAACTACTGGCCATATTGCATTTACCGGAGATGGTCGGTTTGTGGTTGCAGGATCTCTTGATAAGAAACTGTATATTTGGGACACAAATCAGATTGACAAGTACAAGGATTCAACAGATCTGTACCCCATCCATACTCAAGACGCTGGCTGCGATACTGCAGTTCTGGCGTTCAACCCCAAACTCATGATGATGGCAACCGGTGACAATACTCTTTCATTATGGTTACCTGATATCAATTGATGAATTTTAACTAGACAAAAAATAAGCCAGCATTTTTGAGTTTGTACTGATGTCTGGCTTGTAACTAGACTATTCGAAAGAATGTTGACCATAAAAAATTGATCAGAATTGTTTTATTTGCACTGATATTGCTGATAAATGATACTTTTACTGGATCCAAATACTATAATACAGTGTAAAGTCAACATCTTGGAGTTTTATAGACTCTAGCGACAACCCAAATTTTTCCATGTATCTACATGATGTTCTCGTATATTTAGTAACTACAGTCGTTGATGAAACGACTCGGTTTGAAAACCCCATAGCCAATAAGTTTAACACTGAATGTAGTATGGACCAAATTCCAGGAAACTAGGTAAGTCTAAACAGCTAGGACACTAGTGTAAGATACGAGAGGACTAAAATGTTATTACTAGATTTGGCCAATGCTTGGACACTAGAGCCAAAAATCCAAATCCTCCTCGGTCAATATTAGCATGATATGTTTCGGTGTATCTCCTGATAAATTTACAATTAGATTTTTCTTCTGTATTAACATCGTTCGTTCGTATTTTGTATTTTACAATTAATGCAAACTGTTGAGCTCAGGAGAAGCAAGATTATAGTATACGTCTTTCAGCCTCGACATAATGTAGTTTCTGATTTACAGTTAACTTTATGCCTTGGAAAATGACCAAAACCCTAAACCCATGAAAAAATCACTTCACGATCTTGTTTGAGAAGTCGTTTGTCTAAGGGATTCCAACTGATTGGGGCAATCGGGATACACAATGCTTCGATTGAAATCAGCTTCGTTAAAACATATTAAACCGTCGCTGACGGCACGATTGCAATCATGTTCTTTTTCGACAGGATACACTCTTATGGCTAAGCTTGCACCACTGTCGGTTCAAGAGCTCGACAACAAGTGGATCAAGACATGGGAGCATTCACCTTCTCGTCTCGCCAGAAAAGGTCTTAGTAATAGTGATGAGACATATTATGCTTTGTCAATGATTCCATATCCTTCTGGAAATCTTCATATTGGCCATTTGCGTGTATACACTATCAGTGATGTTCTCGCGAGATATCGAAGAATGCGTGGTTATGACGTGGTTCATGCTATGGGTTGGGATGCCTTTGGGCTCCCGGCTGAGAATGCAGCAATTGAAAGAGGTGTAGATGCCAGTGTATGGACATATTCTAATATTGAAAACATGAAACAGCAAATGAAGCTCATGATGGCCGATTTCGACTGGGAACGTGAATTTATTTCATGTTCCCCGGATTATTACAAATGGACACAAAAATTATTCCTGATGCTACACGAGAAAGGTCTGGCTTACAGGAAAAAGTCGATGATCAATTGGGATCCTGTTGACAAGACAGTTTTGGCTAATGAACAGGTTGATGCAAATGGTAAGTCATGGAGATCGGGTGCACTTGTAGAGAAGAAAATGCTCAAGCAGTGGTTCCTAGGTATTACACAGTTTGCTCCTTCCCTTTTGGATGATTTGGACAAGCTTGACCAATGGCCAGAAAAGGTCAAGATTATGCAAAAGAATTGGATTGGAAAGTCTGAAGGTGCTAAAATTGTGTTTCCTGTATCTGAAGGTCACGGTATGAAAACCATTGAGACCTTTACCACTCGCCCTGATACCTTGTTCGGGCTACAGTATCTCGCCATATCGGTAAATCATCCTTTAGCAGTTAAATTTTCTCAAACTGTTCCAGAATTAAAGGAGTTCATAGAAAAGTCAAAGTCTCTTCCAGATGATACTAAAGAAGGATTTCAGCTTCCGGGGTTATACCTTGCTAACCCGCTCACACCTACAAAGTTTGATATTCCTGTGTATGTTGCACCTTATGTCATTGGCGATTACGGTCATGGCTCGGTGATGGGATGCCCCGGTCATGACTCTCGAGATTTCGGATTCTGGACTGCTAATAGACCTGACGAGCCAGTTATTTCGGTTATTACTGCTCCCGAATCTCATTCTCTGGAAAATGGCGAAATATACACAGGTAAAGAAGGTATTTTGAATGAAAAGTGCGGCCCCTTTGCGGGACTTCCTAGCAAAGAAGGTGGTCGTAAGATTGTAGAGCATCTTGAAGCAAATAACCTTGGCAGCGCTGATGTGCAATGGCGTCTTCGTGACTGGCTGATTTCTCGTCAAAGATTTTGGGGTGCACCAATTCCAATTGTTCACTGTGATAGTTGTGGAACCGTTCCAGTTCCCGATGAACAACTTCCGGTTCTTTTGCCTAAAAGTCTCAACGCTCCTCTTGCACACAGTGAGGAGTTTATCCATACTGAATGCCCAAGTTGTGGTGGTGTAGCCAAGCGCGAAACTGATACTATGGATACGTTCATGGATTCCTCTTGGTATTTTTTCAGATATGCAGATCCGAAAAACGATAAAGAGATTTTTAGTTACGATAAAGCATCTGATTTAATGCCCGTTGATCTTTATATCGGTGGCATTGAGCATGCTATTTTGCATCTGCTATATTCAAGATTTATTGGAAAGTTTTTGCATAGCAACAACAACTGGTCTGGTGGTGATTTGAACGGTGAACCGGTAAGACGTTTAGTCACTCAGGGCATGGTTCATGGCCGGACATACAACGATCCAGACACTGGAAAATTTTTGAAGCCGGAAGAAATTGATCTCGCAGATCCCAACACCCCTAGAGTTCTCAAGTCTGGTAAAGAGGCTTTTGTGACGTACGAGAAGATGTCAAAATCTAAGTACAACGGCGCCAACCCTGAGGAGTGTATACAGAAACATGGAGCAGATGCCACTCGTGCTCATATCTTGTTCCAAGCACCTGTCGAAGACGTATTGAACTGGGATGAAAATAAGATCACTGGTACCAAGAGGTGGCTAACAAAAGTAAAGGGGTTCACTGAATCTCTCAGCGACAAATTGGATGAAGCTGTTGCGGCCGGTTCAATCGAGTCGTTGTTAGACTCTGTTCGTAGCGTTCAAATTAGCGAGTTAAAGGGTGCTGATCGTAAGTTATGGATTGATGTTCAAAAACTTCTACAATCCGTGACCAGTGCGTTCCATGACAACCTTTCGCTTAATACTGTTATCTCTGATTACATGAAACTGACAAACGCCATTCTCGGTGCCAAGGCCGCATCTCTACCTGTTATTTTGTACGCATTTGATGTCTTGCTTAAGGTCATGTCTCCAGTCGTTCCTGCTACTGCTGAAGAATGTTTCCAACACCTCCAGCAGAGTGCTGCTCCAAGTAAGCCTTGGGAATCCATTTTTGCCCAAGACTGGCCAAAACTTGAACAACTTCCTGTTGAGCAAGGCCGATTCTCGATTCTTATCAACGGAAAGCGTCGTTTTGTGCTCGAAGCTCCCAAGGACTTGGTAGGCCAAGAAGCAGCACTAAAAGAACTCGTTTTCAAGGCTCCTGAGGCCGCTGAATGGCTTGATGGTAAAAACATAGCTGAGTTCACGGTTCCCACTAAAGGGTTTGCAATTTCTATCACCACTAAATAGTTCTATTGAACATAACTGTACATATATTGTAAACATGTAAATATGCAAATTGATCTTTTCAAAATTTATAATAGCCTTGGGCTTAGAATCGTATACTCGACCATATGTGAATTTCAATATCTAGGTTTATGTAGTTCATTATGACTAGTTCTTGCCCAGCAGCTCGTCAACAAAAGCACCAACATCTTTGGAGCGCATCAAAGACTCACCAACCAAGACTGCTTTAACTCCCTCGTTCTCGTATTTTTCGACATCGGCGCGAGTAGAAATGCCAGACAAAGCTGCAAGAATAGTGCCCTCTGGGACTTGCTTCACAAGCTTAGTGGTTGTTTCTAGATCAACACTGAAAGAGTGTAAATCACGATTGTTGACACCGATAAGTTTGGAATCTAGCTTGAGAGCGCGAGTCATTTCGTCAGCAGAACTGACCTCTACCAGTGGCTCCATATTCAGAGACTTGGAGTAGGTGTACAGTCTTTGTAAAGTGTCTTGGTCTAGCATCTTGACAATCAGCAGCACAGTGTCTGCGCCGGCCAAACGGGCTTCCAAAATCTGATACTCATCAAAAATGAACTCTTTGCGTAATACAGCTGGGCGGTTCTCTACGTTGGCTAATGCCGAGCGCACGGCTCGCAGATCATCCAGATTTCCCTTGAACCAATGGGGTTCAGTAAGTACCGAAATTGTGGCAGCACCGGCCTTTGCGTATGTCAAAGCTTGTGATGGAGCATGTGCATCAAGATCGATGGCACCCTTGGAGGGTGAAGCCCGCTTGATCTCGGCCATAAGTGCGGGTGTAGATTGCTTGAGACGTTCGACAACATCGATGAGGGCAGGAGCAAGGCCCAAGTCATAGGACTTTTGCAGATCAGCAAACGAGTGACCGGGAATTAGTTTTTGAGCCTCAATGTCCTTTTTTCTTTGTTCAAAGATTTTGTCAAGAATGCTAGGGCCAGAAGGGACTGGGGTTTTGACAGTGTTGCAAGCCTTGGACTCGTCCCAAGTACCACCGGTGATCTTGAGGAAGTTACGAACCATAAGATGACCTTCCTCGGTCAGAATACTTTCTGGATGAAATTGAACACCCTCAATGGTGTACTTCTTATGGCGGACGCCTTGAATGATTCCATTTGCAGTGCGAGCAGTAACCTCCAAAACATCAGGTAAAGAGGGCTGAGTTCCTGCGAGCGAATGATACCGAGTAACAGAGATACCTTGCGAAACACCTTCGAAAATACCTTTTCCATCGTGAGTGATCGTCGAAGTCTTTCCGTGAACAATCTCACCAGCATAAGAAACTTCACCTCCGAATACCGAGAAAATACATTGTTGACCCATACAAACACCAATGACGGGGATCTTTCCAGCAAAGTGGCTGACACAGTCGCGTGAAATACCAGAGTCGTTCAAGGGGTGTCCAGGACCGGGCGAAATGACAATCCGACTAGGCTTCAAAGCTTCAATCTCAGCGATAGTGATTTTGTCATTACGGTATACCAAAACCTCAGCGCCTTCCTGGCACAGATACTCGTACAGATTCCAAGTGAATGAATCGTAGTTATCAATCATAACCACGCGGGGTTTGCTTTCGATAGTCATTGTTAAATGTTGATGTTGTGAAGATTTGATATTCAAGATACTCAAGAATTTGTGGAGATGTGATTGTTGAGATAATTGAGAAGTTGTGGGTTGGCTAGCCAGGTATAAATGCAAGTATATTTTTCAATGACTCTATTTCTTTCAGTTCTGCAGCTTTTCCGAAGCGAATGAATCGACCAAATGTGAAAACCGAAAAAAAAATCAAAAGCCTATTTTTCATTGCCCAACTACTGATTCTGGTTGCTGACTCATTCAGGGCAAGGGTGTTGACTCAGTTCGCGTTTCGCGTTCTAATTAAAACGGGAAAAAGCGAAATTACACGCAAGAAATTCAGGCAAAATGTACGCGTTTTTCTTTCCTTTTCCCACCACCATCATCATCACGATTGAAACAGTTTGTCTTTTGTTAAGATCTGTAATTACACAAGAATACGAAAGAAATGTCTGACGAAACTCCCAGAATCAATGCTACTCTTTTGGAAGAGTTCAAGTCACGTCCTGTGCGCATAGTGGGCCAACTATCACAATACAACGGTTCTTACGATGGCAACGTCGGTGTCTTGGATTCTTCTGGATCGGTCGTACTTAAAGGATCAACAGTGAGTTTGCTTCAATATTGAAGTTTAATTTGGTACTCGGAATTACTAACCGTTGCTCTAGGATGCCCAACTGGAAGTGGGAAGATACTACGAGATCATTGGTACAGTGCAGAACGATCTGGCGCTTCACATTATGGGAATCACAGACTTTGGAACAAACATTGGTAAGCTTGATCTCGAACAACTAATTTTTACAACCTGATACTAACGATTATTGATTCTAGATATGACTTTGTTCAATTCGCTTGTGACTTTGTCGAACAAGTATCAACCACTGTTCCACGCCTAATTTCTCTAACGCATCGTATAACATAATAACCTGTATATTTTCCGTTTGTTACAATTTATCACACTCTAGTTTACTATCTATGATACAATTGATTAATGTTTTGATAATGTGTATGGTAGAGTCGGCCTCGCTCGCTATGTCTGTCGTGCATGCACCAATCAATATTTCTGATACTTTCTGCCCTATTTTCATTTTTAGTAGCGCCTGTCTCCAACGATCGGACAGCATTGTTGATTTTCACCATTTCAGTCATCGGATACGTGCACTAAATTCTGCCATTTGAGTCAGAACATATGCTGAGATGCGACAAACCTGTGGCTTTAGACAGCGATTGAAGATACATGTTCAAACTGCCAAATTGCTAGAAGTTATGTGGACTATTACATTAGCACTTCGACCAATGATTTAATTATAAGGAAATAGAACATGCATCTGAATAGAATAGATTCATTGACATAAAAGCTGACGGCTAGGCTGAGATAGATTCAATCGTTGTACTGATAAGCTTTGTAACCCAGGTTTTGGTGCCTATTAGTACATATCTGTGCTTACCACGCACTCTCTCTATCTATGCATATAACTAAGCCGTGTGGCATCTGAATACACATTATTCAAGGTTGCTCAAGGGTATATGTACACACAGAAAATCATTATTAATTAAATATAAATTCATATTACACAGAATCGCTTAGAGCTTTTGCATGGCAGCGATATCAGTGGATTGAACGTGGTCCTCATCCTCTTGGATTTGCTCCTCAAGGTCACCAACAGAGACCTTATCGTCCTCAATGACACAGTTGATTTGGAGCTTCTTGATACCGTAACCAATCTCAATGAATTGGTGACCACCCCAGACGAGACCGTCAATCTCAATGGCCTTGACGTTGGCAAGCATTTGCTCGACGTCAGTCTCATCATCCCAGGGCTTGACATCAATGGTGACAATGGACTTAGCAGCAGCCTTGGGGCCCTTGGAGGCCTTCTTGGCGGCGTACTCAGCAAGTCTCTCTTGCTTGATCTTCTCAGCCTCCTCATCGGCTTCTTCGTCGTCGGAACCAAAGAGATCAACGTCGTCCTCGTCCTCGTCGGCAGCAGCGGCTTGGGGACCGTAGGTGGAAGCAGCAGCGGTCTTGTCACCGGGGAGGGTCTCGAAGTCAGCGGAGCGAGCCTCGACAGTGGTGTACCACTTGGCGGCATTGGGGTACTTCTCAGCATCGGGCTTGGAAGCAACAGCCTTGAAGACGGTGACATCAGCTTGAGTGACATCCTCACCGACAATGTAGTTCTTAGCGGCGACGAAAGCGTCGAGAGCAGTAAGGCCTATAAGTCATCCGAAAAAAGCAGAAAAGGTTAATGGTAAGTTCATAAGGTTTGCAACGCAAGTTCACTACGGCAAGCGGAGCAACACATACCAGCGGCAGTAGTAAGATCGGAGAAGCTCATTGTTGAATTGATGATTTGCGAAGAATGGGGTGCAGAGAAGGAGGAGGAGGAATCTAAACAGAGAGGAAAGTGTGCACTTTATATACTAAAGGACAACGTGCTGAATCGACTCGCAGCGTAAAAATTTTACTGCCAACCCACCACCTCCAGCAAGCAGCAGCAGATACAGCGTTGGCTGAGATTGTCACACAAAATGGGCAACAGCACTGGCCCTTGTGCTTAACGTCGTTGCGTTGTAGTCGTAATCAATGACAGATGGTTAGGTAAAGCTTAGGTCATTATAGAGTAAGCTCTACCAAGGTAAAACGACGCTAGAAATTTGTATTGGAGAAGGAAGCCCACATTCAGTGTCAAACTTCATTGTTACTCCAACAAATAGATCAACTTTGAAGATCCAATTGTGTGCTGAAACCTACCACCATGTCGTTTGAAATCAATTGGGACACGCTTCAGGATAATGGCGATGAGTTTTCAGAGTCCATACGCGAGTTTCTCGATAATCGGTTCAAGGAAATGACGCTGCCGTCGTATCTGAAAAGCATATCTGTAACCTCGTTTGACCTGGGGAACGTTGCTCCAAGCATTGAGATCAAACGCATCACAGATCCTTTCCCCGAGTTTTACATGGATGATGAAGAAGAAATAGAGGAAGAAGAACAAGACGAGTCTGATTCAGATGCTCACTCAAGCAGTTTAAATAATATCAGAAGCAACGAGCACTTGATTCGCGAATCAGTACCTACAGACAATATCAGGCATGACGCGTCGCTTTCTCAAAGAGGGCCTGTAATGAATGCAATGGAATCAATTCCAAACAATCCTCCAGAATACCAAACTGAAGAAGCCCATAACAATTTCTCTGCTCGTGTAAACCGAGACCCCCCTCCCATGAATCGCTTTTCCCGATACAACAGCTTTTCAAGTACAAATCTTTACTCGCCCAACAACATGCATTTTCCAACATCACTACAGTCAAGCTTTATTTCGGGCATGCGCTCGCCTTTTCATCCTCAATGGCAAAACACACAGCATAATCCTCTACATGTACCTCCGTTGTTCCCCGTGATTCCTTCAAGCTCTTCTGAAAATGTAGAAACATCAGATACTGCTGGAGTACCGCCAGTGCCAGAGGCGCCTGAAAACACAGGTGCTCAATCTTCGACCACTACTCCAGGTCGCGAAAACGACGTACAATTTTACCTTCATATCAAGTATAAGGGCGATATCAAAGTTGGAATTGAGACCACGCTGCTTGTGAACTATCCGTCGCCCAACTTTGTGTCGCTCCCTTTGAAGTTAACCATGACTGGCTTAGAAATGAGCTCGATTGCAGCTCTTGCATATATTGACCGACGAATTCACTTTTCGTTTATTTGTGATGCTGACAGCGATGGAAACGCCGTGTCGCTTTCTGCGCACGATCGTGTTGAGATCATCAAGGACATAAAAATTGAGAGTGAAATCGGCGATCAAGATGGAAACAGTCCGGTGCTGAGGAACGTTGGAAAGATTGAACGTTTTCTTCTTGAGCGAATCAGACACCTTGCCAGAGATGAGCTTGCCTGGCCCGGATGGATCACGATAGAGATATAAACTCTGTATTGTAGTCAAGTGGCAGCAAAGACTGAAAGCATTCATCAACAATTACAAAAGATTGAAAGTGAGCTTAGGGAGCTTGTGCAAGAGGCCAATAATATGGAACCGCTAGCTGCAATCATGCCAAAGACTCGTGAAAATGTTATCCATGCTTCAACTAAACTCTATATAGGTATGGAACCTATTTGAGCTATTATGTGTTGTGCCAAATGTTATAGTCAGTGCCTGGCCTGGGATTTGGAAACCCAAAACACCAAACGTATTGATTTAAATGCGCTGAAACCGTCACAATTGTTTGTAAAAGTATTGAGTAACTTATTAAAAAGCTTTGAGGTTTATGATCACAATTAACCGAAAATCTCGACAACCGATATTGCTGAGAAGACTTGGAATCAAAATGTAGCTGAAAATTCCTTTTCATATTCAAAAAACCGGCTGCGTGCTAGTCGCCTTCTAAGATGTTTTCTAATGAGCTTTGTGCTTTGACAAAAACATACCCATATTATCAGCACAAAAGAAGCAAGACTTTGACAAATCCAGTAGATTCTTTATAAACACGACTTTTCAGCAAACTCTGAGCTAATGATTTGAGGAAACAAGCATTGCGTTGTTCAAGTCATACACTATTTGGCACTGAGTCGAACTAGGATTTGTATTTTAACTGAAATGGAAAAACACGTGGCTGTTTCAAGTTTGAGTGTACATAAGTTTTGTTAGATACAAATCAATGGGTTTCAACGAGGTTATTCGTGAAATTTTATTTATTGCATCTGCATTTTGCATATATGTTAAAATTGTTTATTTTTGATACCTTCATACCCATTTGTTATTTTTACTTATTTCCAGATTGTATAGCTATTTTTCTATTTGAATTTGCTTTCTCAGCGCTGTCTATCAACTGTCGTATCGTGAGGTTGACTTCAAGTCGCAATATGTCCGAATTGGGCAATTCTCTGATACATTATTAGCCAATCCCCGGGTAGGTTCTGACTATACAAATCGAGTAAATCCGTTTGTTCTATAGATATGCTGCACAGAATACTGCTTTTGAAGTAATGCTATTGGAATATGCTTGTTGAACATAATTCTGCAAAGCTTCTCTTAGCAAGGGTTATTGAAAAACTTTATAACTCTGACATAGCTTACTCAGGTATTTACCACTATGATGTTGTACTTGAAAAGTTCCAAAGCCATTGTAATCTTCTAGGCATTTGTCACGCAATACGAGAAAGAAAACAAAACTTGATAACCTCACATCAATTTCTAGAACGTATCAAAGTCTTGTGTTGTTTCACCTCTCATTTCGACTTGAAAGTGAAATTTGTGCGACGGCTCGAACTGATCCACCATCTAATTACAAAAGAATACCAAATGTCAGAAGTTTCAATCAACAATGTTAAAAAAGGAAAAATGCCTGTGCATATAAACAATCTGCCAATTGAACTGCACCTTGAAATACTGGTGTATCTAGACGAAATTTACGATTTGGTCAACGCTACGAAAGCTCATCCAACTTGGTATCGACTAGGATTTGGTATCGGTTCTTTTTTATTTAAAAGACTGGCACGGTATATGAGTCCCAACATCCAAGAAAATGGTAGCAGTTGGAGAAAGTTGTGTTTGGAATATAATCGGTTCAGACACATGCACAACAATCATGAGTATCAAGCACTGAAATATAATGTCAACACAACTCCACCTCCACCTAGAGCGCCGTTTTCCCCAAACAGACGACGTGAGCATTCTGGGATATCAGACGACATTTCTATACAACAAGAACGAGACAGAGTCAAAAAAGAATTTCTCACGCTTCAGAACAGCTCGGAATCAATGCCCATAGTGTATAATGTCAGCCCAGTAGACCAAAACATGGTCAATATTTTCGATTTGACAATCAAGCGACCTGTAGTACCAGAAAATTTTCAGAATTCAGCTATACTAAACCACAGGTATATTGTCGTGATTGCACATCTACCATTGTACTTCATATATTCTATGAAGACATTTGACCGGCTTTGTGCTCAGGAACTTCCTCATCATTTACAAAATGTCAATGGTTCTTGCAGCCTAAGCGACACGCACTTTTTCTTGTTTGACGACAATTCTCATGTGGTCTATGGAGCCAGTTTGGCGGATAACCATTTGCTGCGGCCGATCCAGGCCCGGATTACAACAGAGTTTAGTCTGGCGATTCCGCGACCGACACCGAGATGGTGCAATATAGGATACATGCCTCCCAGTATTTCTATGGAGCTACAAAGACCGGGTGCAAACGTATCGTTCATTAACAGCGAAAACTTTCGATATGTGATATTCACCGTTTCCGACCGACGAGTCGGACTTATTGATTTGATGTCACGGAAAGTGACTTTGTACAACGATGATCTGTGCATGAATGATATAGCAAGATGGTGGATTGACGACAACGGCAAGTCAATCATTTGGACTCGAGATTATTGTAAAGTGTAAAATATGAAAATTCTCAATAAATACTATCATTTCCTGTCAATTGTTTCCTATGAAAGAGTAGTAGATTGAAAATTTGCACATTTAATATCTAAAATGCTAGTTGTTTTGTTTCTATGCAATGTTTGCAGTTTGATCCTGAATGCTGGTGTTGCTGAATTTTATAATGGTGTGCTTGCAAGCTCTGTCAGATCCATAACCCATTTGTAAAATGCCATTACGTATTAACTACAGAACCCCGGTTTTGCTACTCTTTTTTATGTACAAGCGTCTCTGTACCATTTCTTTTTATGATTAACTTCTAACCGATTTCCCATCTCTTCAGCTAATCTTTAGCGTGACCAGTTTCCCGACCACAAAGGTTCCTTTAAAGACCGGATCGCTCAGCGCGGTTTCTGGTTTTCAGTCCGTTTTGTGTTTTGTAACGCGTCGGATCCGTGCGACTTCGTGGCGATTCAGAACTGGTAGCGGTGTGCAGTTGAGTTTGAAGTACGGTTTAACCGTGCTATTTTATAGCCGATTCGAACTGCTGTGGGAGGCCTGAGTCGGGCTCATAAAAGATCTGGTTGAACTCGTAATTGCATCGTCGCTGAAACTCGTATGCGCCCTAGTCTACTCTCCAACCCTCCATTACATTGTTTTTATGTTTGATGCAGTAGTCCTGTTTCTTGAAGCGGAATTACTTTGTAATTCGTACTTATCGCACGCTTTGTATGTGCTCCGTGGTTTATACGCATTCCTCGATTCGTGTTCATTGTTTACTTCTATCCAGTTTTTTAACTCATACCGGACTCAAAGTCCTGGATCCAAACGTTCTCCACGTTTTTTCCACTAGTTTCCTTTCGACGCTCTGTGCAAGCTCAGGTCGCAAAACACAGTCATAAAATGACCTCTACTTTTTTTCTCTCTTTGTATGGTCCTCTCAGATATGTTGCAGATTCAGTCGCGAACACAATAGACATCAAAAACATCATCAAAAGTTATGGACGCATAAGTTAGCCCTTTTGGGCTGCGCGATACTAAATCCAGTTTCCAACAATCATTTGTTCACCGCTTCACAAGTCTCCACTTGACTTTAATATCTTGTCCCAGTTGGGTGGAAACTCAACCACCCCATCAGATTCAAAGTAACACTTCGATCACAAAGTAATTATCTACACATTTCAAGATAAATTCAATAGCTTGTGTTTGTGTATGCTTGTATACAAAAATTATAAAACAATCTAGAGGCTAAGACGACATGCGAGATGTGAAGTGACTAAGGGATGTGTGGAAGGATTAAAATAAGTTCATGAGACAGAGATTAATTTTTATACTTTTTTTTGACAGACAACACTTGAAGGAATCAGCATCAGTTCTGAACAAAATGTATAAAAATATAAACAAAAGAAAAAACAGTAAAAATAAGAGATATCACCATGTCGCATTTAATAGATACATTTACTTTTTGCTTGGTTTGAAAGAAAAGGTAGGAATGTGTGAGTGTGTTGGAGGTGTGGGAATGAAATAGTTTAGAAAGTTCCACTGCCAAAACCAAAAGTTTGGCCATTGCTATCAGGAGCAATAGTAGTGTCATCTGGAGCACCTTCCTCATCTTCTGGACTGAAGTATTTGGAAATAATGTCAAATGCCTTTTTGTAAAGTGTTTCGTTTGGACTGTTTTGACACTCGTAAATCAGCTCATCGCCACCAGCCTCTTCAATGAACAAGGCATATTCGTTGGGACCTGTACCACGTTGTTGTTTGTCGATTTCGCCGACCTTGAGGATGTTTTCAAGAGCATCAAGGGCAACTTGGACTGTCTTGTTTTCGTTGGACACAAGGATATCACACAAGGGCTTGATGCAGCCTTGGTTGACCAGGTATCTGACTTGATCGGGATTGACCAAACCACCAGAGGTGGCGTTGGAAATAGCCCAGCATGCCTCCTTCTTGATCTTGAACTCAGAGTAAGAGAGAAGGTGAATCAGGGGAGGGATCAGATTGTTATCAATGACAGCTTGAATTTGTTCGGTATTGCCGGCGGTGATGTTGGAAATTGTCCAGCATGCTTCCTTCTTAGTGCTATCTTTGTTGGAATTCAACAGTTGCAAAAGCATGGGGAGTGCACCGCAGTTGATGATAAATTGAGTTTGGATATCGTTACCAGTAACAATGTTACCAATACTTCTGAGAGCGGGGGTTTGGATACCAGGAGAAGTATGGTTCAAAAGCTCCACCAGTCTTCGTGGCAGACCAGCCTCAAGAACTTCCTGAACCTTTTCATTCTCACCATCAGATAGGTATGATACGGCCCAGCATGCATCAATCAAGATTTCCTCATCGAAAGAGTAGACCAGTTTGGCAAGGGTAGGAAGAGCTTCTCTGATAACGCTCCATTTGGGTTGGGGGTTCTTGCCACGGCAAAAGTTGGACAAGGTCCAGGTAGCGTTTCTGAGAAGAGAAAGCTTCTTGGACTCTTGAAGCAGGTCCAAGAGAGGTCTGAGAGCACCGGCGTCGAGAACCATATCTCTGTAGTCAGCAGAGTCACCGGCAATGTTACCGAGAGCCCATACTGCTTGTTCTTGAAGTTCTACTTCCGAAGAGTTAAGCAGTTGAATGAAAAGAGGAACTGCACCAGCCTCAATGACAACTCTAGTTTGTTCGTTTGATCCAGAAACAATGTTGGTTAGAACCCAAGCTGATTCGAATTGTAAAAGGGTGTTTGGTGAGTTGAGGAACTCAATGAATCGTGGAACAATGTTGCACTGGATAACTTGTTGAATAGGAGGGTTTTTCTCTTTGGACAAGATTTTTCTGAATTTAACGGTAGCGTCGAGTTGTTGTGTGATGTCGTCTGAGGCTAAGTTGGCGAGCATTTCAGGAAGGTCTCTGCTTAGTTGGGAGGTCATTTCATTCTCGTTCAATGCCTCGTCCTCATCCTCGGATTCGTCTTTGAAGTAGACAAGGTTTCTTCTTTTCGTCAAAACTTCATCTCTCTTTGTCTTTCTGATTTCAACTTGTGCTTCTTCTCTTCTTCTTCTCAGCTCTTCAGAGTCAAATTGACTTCTGTTTTTGAATGTGGTTCGTCTGTGTTCGGGAACAAATCGGGTGTTGGAGTTAGAATCCATTGCGAGACTGGCGAGTGTATGTGCTTGATAGATGGCGGATGGTTTGGTAGCGAGAAGCAGAGAAAGCAGGAGAAGGAAGAAAAGAGAAGGAAGCAGAAACAAAAAAAAAAACTTTTCTATGGGTTCTGAAGCCCGCCGCGTATCGCTTGTGGGAATAAAAAAAATTGGGTGTGGCAGAGGCAGGCAACAGAAGGGAAACACTGGATACACCACAGCAACAGTGTGGTGTAGTTTAAGCTTTTATAGTAATATTTGTTTACTATGATTCCTACTATAAATTGCTATGTAAGAACGATATTGACGCGATTTATAAGGATATTGGTACATTAGTTTAGGTAGGGTAAAGTAAAAGCCTTACCCTAGATGCACCAGATCTGTATGCTATTGAAAAACTACCTATTTCAAGCACCTAATTTAATGCCTAATTACCACCTATTTACGTACTTGCTACATCACTATTTACCAGTAAATGAAGGCTTTCGTTTCTCGACAAACGCTGCCATTCCCTCCTTCTGATCGTTGGTTCCAAACATCGAGTGGAACAGTCGACGCTCAACTTTGACACCTTGCGAAAGAGGATGCTCAAAACTTTCGTTGACTACTTCTTTAGCAGCCTTGACAGCAATCCGACTGAACTGTGAAATCTCTTTGGCAACTTCAACCGCTTTGTCAACGAGTTGATCGGCTGGGAAGATCTCGGCAACAAGTCCACGAGTGTAAGCTTCTTGGGCTGAGAGATTGCGGCCGGTAAGAATGAGCTCCATGGCTTTTGATTTGCCAAGAGCACGGGTCAGACGCTGCGAACCTCCAGCACCAGGAATGACTCCCAGCTTGATCTCGGGCTGGCCAAACACGGCTTTGGGACTGGCATACATGATATCGCACATCATGGCCAGCTCGCATCCTCCGCCGAGCTAACAGGTTTGAATAGGTTAGTTTTGGATTCACAGGTTTGAAAAGGAGGAGATACTTACCGCATAGCCGTTGACGGCGGCGATGATGGGCTTTGAAATTTGAGTTAGATCCGCCCAGCTTTTGAGCAGCTCGTTGCTGAATGCGCTGCCCACCGTTTGGTCTTTCATCTCTTTGATGTCGGCACCGGCTGTTTATCCAGATTTTGGACAGTTAGTATCCTATCAGTTTAGGCAACTTGTAGACAACATACCAGCAAATGCTCTTTCACTGCCTGTAAGCACAATCGCACCTATATCGTTATCCGGGGCATCTGCCTGTCTCAAAACTTGGTTGAGTTCTGCAATCAACGCATCACACAGGGCATTCAATGCTTTTGGTCGGTTTAGTTGAACAAGCAAAACTCCGTCTATAGGCTTGGTGACAATTAGGTAATTGTACGAATTCGCGGCGATTGAGTCGGCTGAAGTGGTGGACATAGTTATTAGCTGATTGTGAAGTAGTTTCAATCGTGTTTTGGCGTTGGACATGACAGTTCTTTGTCAGCTATAAAGGAGGAGGTTTGTTAAAAGAAAGGTCTGGGGAACCGAAGGTAAGAATTTATACACAAGCCTTGGAGTTTACAGACATCGGCATGTGAGGCTTATTTTCGCCGAGTGGGGTTATACACATGGAAGTCATGTTTATCATTTGTAATGCGTTGTACGAGGGTCATTGGCACGTCAATTACGGCAGGTAGTACTGATGATGTTTGAATATCTTAGATAGCGTATCAGATGTAGCTCAGAGACCTTCAAAGGCATGTTCAATGACGTTGTTCAATAGAGTCCGGGCAACAAGTAGCAGAGTAACGTGAGATTGGCATTTACAAGACATAAAAACGAGCAAAATGTTTTCCAGCAACATAGTAGCAGGTTTCACTCGGATTATCTATACCAAACTTGTCTCCTGCTTCATGAGCTTCAATCCTCATCGGCCTCTGAAACATTTGTCTCATTTTCAATTCTAAATCATCTTCACCTTGCCTTAAGATCTTTTGAGCTTAGTCATTGAGAAAGCGGAACAATGTTCATATCATCATCATCATGGTCATAGCCCAGATTACTGATCCATATCGGCCAAATCCAAACTGAGCTAAAACTCCGCGCCTAAACTGTTTTTTTTACCTGCGTGTGCCAATAACGTGTGCCATCTTGCAATATTATTTTGCTTTGCTCTCTTTTGTTCTGCCGGCCTCATAATATTTGTTTTTACTTCTACTGAAATTCCCTCTTCTTCTCTTTCTTTTCTTCATTGAAAAACTCAAGCTACTCTCATTTTGCTTGTCAGATTTGCATCGTCAAACCTCATTTATCATTCCCAGTGACCGGCTGCGAATCCCAGTCAATCTTACTTGTAACAACTAATCATACGCTATCGAAACACAATGGGTCTTAATAATCCTGTCCCCAGAAGTCTCGCCAAAGAGTCAAGGTATGCACTCATACTTTTTGTTCTTTTAATAACGACACCAATTGGCAATATAGTGTATCGTTAAATTCATATACTAACTATCCTCTGCACTATAGAAAAGCCGCCAGAATCCTCGCGAGCTTCATCAAACCCAACCAGGTCCTGGGCGCGGACATGGTTATCCCTCCCGAGGTTCTTGCAAACGCAAAAGGTCTTGCAATCATCACCCAACTCAAAGCCGGTTTCCTGTTTTCTGGCCGTGCGGGATCTGGTGTCATTGTTGCTAAACTCCCTGACGGCACTTGGTCCGCTCCTTCGGCTATTATAACTGCTGGTGCCGGTGTGGGTGGCCAAATTGGTGCCGAAATTACAGACTTTGTATTCATTTTAAACACAAGAGCTGCTGTCCAAACATTTTCTCAAGCCGGTTCGATTACTCTTGGTGGTAATGTCTCAGTTGCCGTGGGTCCTCTCGGAAGAAATGCTGAAATGGCTGGTTCCGCCTCGCTAAAGAGTGTTGCTGCCATCTTCAGTTACTCGAAAACCAAGGGTCTATTCGCTGGTGTATCTTTAGAGGGCTCTATGCTGGTTGAAAGAAGAGATGCCAACAGAAAGTTCTATGGCAGTAATTGTACTGCCAAAACCATCTTGTCCGGTAATGTAGAAATCCCTCCAGAGTGCGAAATTCTTTTAAGAGTTTTAGATTCCAGAGCTTTCTCCGGCGCTCGCGGAAACAGTTACGCCGACGATGACGATTACTATAATGATATTCCCGATAACTTCAGTGACTCTGGCAGTGACATTGGCGGCGGTCGTCCAAACAACCGGTCCAGAACAAACACTGCTCCAAGTTCCAGAGGCGCCTCTAGTTGGGAAGACGATTGCTATGATAACAGAACTACCAGAAGTAACAATCGCTTTGATGACGATGAAGACGATTACGGAAGACCGGGAAGATCTAGATCTATGCGTAACAACCACAGTAGCAACAGATTTGACGAAGATGAAGAGACTAGCAACAACATTAGGTCCCAGTTCAGAAGTACGTACTCCGATCACCCAAATTCGCATTCTTCTCCAGGCCGTCCGTCTGCTCCCAAACCCAGATTTGATGGATCTGGAGATTCGGTATCAACCCGATCCAAACCGTCGGTTGGATCCAATGCTCCTGCTAGGTACGATAGAGAGCGACAAGTGGAAAAGTCTCGTGAAACTGAACGGAGACGAGAGGCAACCGAGCAAGGTGAGAAGGCCGTTGCATTGTTTACATTTGACGGCCAACAAGGTGGCGATCTTTCGTTTAGAAAAGGTGATATTATTACGATTGTAAAACGGTCCAATAGTCGAGACGACTGGTGGACCGGAAAGAAAGCAGGATCTGAAGGTATCTTCCCTGCCAATTACGTTGAGTTGGTTTAATTGATCAGACTTGAATCATTGTCTTGAATATCCAATATTATGAATAATAATTTTATTGTGGCATTAATTTTGCTGTAGCAAAAAATTACTCAGACAGTGGGGTTATTTGATTATAAAAGACAGCCACATTTAGTCTTGTTTCGTTTATATTTTAAACATGATATATACACGTTGTTGAATTACATTTTTGATCGATTTCTTTATCTTTGGCCATGAAATTTCAGAGCGTAATCAAATTAAGAATGATGTAAAAGCAGCTGTAGCTAAAATGTGATCGTCTTTGCAAACAGACCCATCAAAGCAAAAGGTGTGTTTGAAACTTAAGCTACCTGAGTGCCGGCCACAAATGTGTGTCCCCGAGATAAGCATTGTAGATCTGGCCGGTTCCAGATCTAATCATAAAAACCTTTTATTCTATTCTTCACATGCATAGATCTAAACTCACTTGCTTGCTGATAGGAGTGGATTTTTGTAAATCATCGTGAGACCAAAGGCTGTATGAATTAGTTTATAGCGCCGTAAATCCAGCCAGATTTTTGAGAATCCAAGTGTGCCGCCGCAAAAACGGTCAGTCGTCGGGATACAGGTATATAAATTTATTCAGGACCGAGAAATCAGAAAAGCAATGAGTAACACAAGAATCTACGGTGAAAAAGAGTGTGAGATCTTGAGATGATTTGACCAGTTATCAATAAAGAATGTTTTGTTCAACCTGCCGTTGAACGCGAAAACGCTTGATTTATGGATAGTGTCAGGCTGCTAGGTTTTTACGGCTATAATTGCTATCAATAGATCCAATTAACAGTTTCAGAACGGAGAATATTTCTTATTAAGAGTCAGTATAAGGTTAATCTAAATATCAGGAAGCAGCGAAACCTACCGAATGGTTCTGTCTAAGATTGCTCTTCCAGTTTGTGTATTGTCTGAGCACTTCTGAAGAGTGCTTATGTTTGTTTGGGTGAGGATACCTTGAAGGGATCTCTGGTTGCAAGTACTTCTGTAGTGTACTCTATGTCTTTGAATGTGGGTGTGTGTTCAATAGCGTCTCTCTAAGCGTATAAGCTATTGATGTTTGTATGGGGTTGTAGATCGTGTTCTTTCTAGTTGCTGGTTCTCTTCTCAGGAGGTTTTTTCTAGAAGTAAAACACAACCTGAGCACCAGTGCAACATTTTTTAGGTCTACAACTCTTCTGTGAGTTACCCTGCTCTTTGGGTTACTTACAGATGTCGCGCAGAGCTCACAAGCGTGACATCTCCCCCCCTTTCAGGCGGCGGGGCCTCCTATGAGGCCTAGACGTCGCCGTACTAGGTTTGGCTATGTTTAACTTAGGCTCAATTTCTTCCAGTTCTTCCAATGATATGTAAGCTCGCCGGAGGTTATTTATGTGTACCCTCAGGTTGTGCATCTGCGAGGGCTGATTCGCGCTGGTTCTTTGGATAACATATGACTGTGGGGTCGTCTTCTCCGCTATAACATATGGGCCTAACCATAACGGCCTCAGCGCTTTGTTGCCTTCGTCCTGCCGGACACTAGCCGAAACCATAACAAAGTCGTTGACGTCAAATTCGTCCGGTGTCATGCGTTTAGCTGCCGTTTTGGCGTTCTTCTCTGATGCTTTGACTATTCTAGTCCTGACCAGCTCCCAAGCTGGGGGTTCCAGTTCCTCATTGAGATGTTTACGTTTTTCCCGAACGCGATGACGTTCCATCGAAGTAGCTTCTATCGGCACGGGGTCAGTAGAGAACAGAATTTGGTAGGGTGAAAACTTCGTTACAGAGTGTACTCTGCTGTTGATGTAGAATTCGCATGGAGCCAGGTCTTCATACCACGACTTTTCCTCTTCGTCCTTGTAATGTGTTATAAATGTCTTAACTGATGCATTCACTCGCTCGGTGGCCCCATTTGATTGTGGATGGTATGGCGAGGTAAAGCGTTGTTCAATTCCCGCACTTTTTGCCTCATCGTAGAACTCGCCTCTGAAGTGATTACCGTTGTCTGAGATCAAAATGTCTGGGAGACCACCAGTGCGTGACACCGCATGAATAAATCTAGTCCACGTGGTGAAAGAGTCGTCTGTGTCTTTAGCTGGCTCAAGCAAGACTGCCTTACTAAAGTGGTCATGAATCACCAGAATTCTGTTGAAGGAAGACACTGGGTTCAAACCTGTGATATGGTCGATACCCATAATTTGAAACGGCCTAGATGGATGTGGCATCTCTCCCGGAGTGCCTAGGGGCTTGAATCTAGATGGTAGGACCTGCTGACAACCTCTACAGACTGAGGTGAAGGCTTTGATTTCGTCTAACATACTCGGCCAAGTGAAGTTCTTTTTTAGCTTGTTAAATATGTTTTGAGCCGACTGGTGCCCGGCGCCTTTCGGCAAGTGATTAAGCTTGATTATAACCCTAATCAAATCTCTTGCACTAGCAGGAATTACCACTCTTTGTTCCTTATCCCGTAAAATACCGTCCTCGTCAATTGAGTAGTTTGGCAGCTGGTCGGTTCTCGCGTTGTCAAATATAGCGCTAGTTTCATACGCTTTCAGTAGGGCCTCGTGCAAAGCCATAGCCAACCCGGATGATGGCACTATTGGTTGCAGCTGTAAGTGTGCATGAGATATATCGTTCCAGATGTGATATAATGTTGGCTTCAAGTGTCTGATTGTTGGCCTGCCTCTTGGTCTTTTCGTGATAGGAGCTCCTTTTTTCCGCCTTATTTTTGTGTTACCAGACACCACCAGCATCTTCCCATTTTTGTCAATTATTGGCTCTGTAGGCTCCCTTCGCAGTGGTAACCACTGGCGTGACATTGCATCACAAAGTTCGTTCTCTTGCCCTGGAACGTGCTCTACCACAAATCTAAATTTTCCCAGGAATTCTAACCAATTGAAGTGTCTAGCAGATTCGGGCGTTCTTTTCTTCATATTGAGCAATGCTGAATGATCGGTGCGAACTACAAACTTCCTACCCAAAAGTATGTACTCGTAGTGCCTGATGGCTTTGTATATGGCCATAAACTCAAGATCGTAAGGCTTGTATTTCGCTTCCGCCGCTGAGTTACGATGACTGAAATACCCTAAAATGCGATAGTCATATTCACCAGCGATCTGGAATAGTACCGCACCAATTCCTCCAGCGCTGGCATCCGTTTGCAATACTAGGTTTAACGCTGGATCATACGAGCAGAGAATTCTGTCTGACGCGAGATGCTTCACTAAAGCGCGGAATTCATTCAGTTCTTCGGTGGAGAGCGTAAATGTAAGCTTCTTTAGCCGCAAGATTTCAGTAAGACGATCTTGTAGCAACTCTGCCTTACCCGAAAAGTTGCGGACGAAATCTCGAAACCAATTGAAGAGTCCTAGAGTACTCTGAAGCTTCTTTACTGTGTGAGGTGGGGCGAGCGATTGAAGGTTGTTTTTGTGAGACTCCGGTATAGTAATTCTGATGCCCTCGCTAGTAACGGTGATGTCGTGGCCAAGGTAACGGAACGCTGTCGTTAGGAAGGCGCACTTCTTCGTACTGAGCCGTAGATTAAATTCAGCTAAGCGGTCTAGAATCTTTTCCACTAAGTCTAGGTGATCCTCGTCTGAACCGTTTGTCATAACCAAAATATCATCCAAGTAAATGGAGGTTTGCGTAGGGAAGTCAGCCAGGATAGCTGTAATGTATGTTTGCCAATAGTGAGGGGAATTGATGAATCCCATCGGGGCCACTTTATAGCAGTAAGTTTGCCTGTTTGCTGTAAAGCCGAAGTATTTGCGACAATCCGGGTGTATCAATAATTGATGAAAAGCGTTTTTTATATCAATAATGCTGAACTTGTTGAACATACCCAATTCCGACAACAAATTCCGTATAATAGGCAGATCTGTGGGTCTAGGCACTACATAGTCGTTCAAGCCGGACATATCAGTTACCGTTCGTAATTTCTCAGAACCAGGGCGAACGACGAGGAACATGGGCGATGTGAATTCGGTTTTGCAAGCGAATATCTCGTCAGCGTCCAACATGGTTTGTATTATGCCTTCAAACTTTGGTCTAAGACCGGTTGCTATTGGAATGTGACGTACTGGGCCTGGGACAATTTCGCTCAAGAAGTCTATTTTCACATAATACTCGATTCCGTCAACAATAGGAGTCGCCTTTGGAGGACAATCTTCATTAAATACCACATGGTTGATTAGTCCTGGACGCGCAGCTAATCCCGCTTCAAGAGTTGTTTCGTCTTTAGAGTTCATAGGCATCAACGGGGCAATAGCACGGCCTTCTGGGTCTCTATACTTCACTTTGTACTCCGTCTTGGTAGCTGAGGATCTTACGCGTAGCTTCCCGTTCTCGTTTCTCACCAGGAGATCTGTGCAATTTGTATCTTTGGTTGGAGCGCCACCCGCTAATGACAACTTCGGGGTACTTCCTGGTAATAGTGGCAAAAGGTGTATTGTTTCTCTCTCATCTACTTCCTCAGAAGGGTTCTGGGTATTTGCCACAAGATCTTCTTCGTCCTTATTAGTCCTGTACGCGTTGGCTGAGTCTGGCTCGTTCTTCAAGATTCTGAAAGTTGTTGTTCTGGGCCGGTTCTTCGAATGTAAACCGTCTTCTAGCTCAGAGTCAAGGGTGTCTGAGCTTGTCAACGGGCCTGTAATAGTTAGCCGTGGATCTGGTATTGACATGGCTAACTCTGCTCTGTTCTCGAACATAAAGTCGTTTCCAAGCACTAGCCTTTCTTTCTCATCCGTTAGAACAATGCACGAAGCTCTCGTCGGCACATTATCCACTCTCAATTTCACCAGAGCGGCTCTATTTGTTTCCACAGATCCCTCGCACCATTCACCTTCAACAACCATGGTCTCACTCATTCTAAAGGTGGGCATCTGTAACCGTTCGACTAAGGTGGACGTGACAATTGATCTTTGGCACCCGCTGTCTAAAGCACATTCAAAAAGTTCCCAATTTCCAAAGTTTGATTTGAGTTCCATCTCATACATGAAGAAGTCTGCGGCTGAGTTTCCTCTCCTCCAAGCCGTCTCAAATTCTCTGGCGTCCTCCGAGTCAACTTTACCATATCTATCCTCACTGGTAAACGTTAACTGATCCGAGGGATCCTTCCAATCAGCCTTCTTAGCTGGATTAACCACCGTGGCACGGGACTTGATCGTAAGCTTGTTGGATTTGACATAATCATGGAACGCGATCACAGTCTTATGAAACTTGTTTGTTGCTGACTCTCTGTGTTGTTGATCTGCCGGGTGGTTTCCACATAATCTGCACCGGTCCGCGTACTGTCTATATTTTCGCTCCTCAGAACGCGTCCAATTTTGGAGTCGATCTGGAGGATACTCATAAGCTTGAAAGTTTCTCTCATGTTTCCCCGGAACCGGTTCAAATCCCTCAAGACAAAGATCCTTGTATTTTCCATTCATCCAATCGTCTCTAGAAATCTTGGAGAAATCAATCGCTGACACTTCTGGATCCGTTTCCTTTGACGCCGATTTTGAAGTAGCTTGATTGGACGTAGCATTTCGATTACTGCGAGCGTTTGTGGTAGACATGGATCTGAGTGAACCTAGAGAAGACGAGTCGTCTGGTGCAGGTTTGCAATAAACATCCATACGTTTGTTAAGGGTTTTTATGGATTGTCTGGTTTGTTCGGGCCAACCCATTTCGGTGAAGCAGGTAGGACATTCATGGATCAGTCTTTGAAGTCTCGAAGAGTCGATTTGTAGCAAAGTATACACCAATCTTTGCCAGGGATCGGATTTCATCTCATTACCGTAATCGAAGAACTTGTCTAGATTTTGTCGGAATCGGCCAGACGAATGCATAAAGTTTCGATAATCCCTCCGGGCTTCAGAAAACGGGTAAAATTCGGTTTGATATACTTCAAAGATTTTTGAGGGTTCGACTGCCAATAGCTCCCCGCGTAATGCTGGATCGGTAATTCGATCGGTCAAAATGGAAGCGAGTTGTGTGCTACTTAGGACGTTAATCCGGTTTGCCTCCAACCATTGACCGAGATCTGTAACAAATTTCCACCAGTCTTTCTCAGGGTTACTCTGACTAGTAAACGCAATTTCCTTTTTATCAAACGCTTTGCATTTCTCTTCCGCAGTTTTATAATACTTGATTGGTGGTGCTTCAAGCATGAACGGCAAATAATCACGGCACACCTTTGAAAGGGAAGCAATTGCTTTAACCTTCTCCGTTTTAGGCCGATGGTACATGTGCCTTCCCTCACTATAGCATAGGGAGAGGTCGGTTTTCGATGCGATGTTCCCGGAGGCGTTTGTTCTCATGTAGTTGGTGCTTTTTTTGGGAATATCCTTGTTGACAGGCAAATCATCCATCTCGCTATCGTCAGACTCAGATTGATACTCTGCTTCCGCCTCGTTTCCTTCTGTGTCATTCTCTTGTGGAAGTTCCGGTTCGGTATCGTATGCCTCCCATTCAGGCAATGTTGGTTCGGGTTCGGTTTGAGCCTCCGGGCGTGGTGTTTGCAAGCGCGCTTGTTTTCTCGTTCTTGATGCGACGCTCCCGCGTGTGTTACTGGCAGCTCTCTTAGCCATTTCGATTCGAAATATAATGTCAGGCTGCTAGGTTTTTACGGCTATAATTGCTATCAATAGATCCAATTAACAGTTTCAGAACGGAGAATATTTCTTATTAAGAGTCAGTATAAGGTTAATCTAAATATCAGGAAGCAGCGAAACCTACCGAATGGTTCTGTCTAAGATTGCTCTTCCAGTTTGTGTATTGTCTGAGCACTTCTGAA
Organism: Saccharomycotina sp. CBS 16003; assembly: GCA_022457085.1. Classification (NCBI taxonomy): domain Eukaryota; kingdom Fungi; phylum Ascomycota; species Saccharomycotina sp. CBS 16003. Next base: position 326,991 of record JAJNCF010000023.1, read on the forward strand.
GAGTGCTTATGTTTGTTTGGGTGAGGATACCTTGAAGGGATCTCTGGTTGCAAGTACTTCTGTAGTGTACTCTATGTCTTTGAATGTGGGTGTGTGTTCAATAGCGTCTCTCTAAGCGTATAAGCTATTGATGTTTGTATGGGGTTGTAGATCGTGTTCTTTCTAGTTGCTGGTTCTCTTCTCAGGAGGTTTTTTCTAGAAGTAAAACACAACCTGAGCACCAGTGCAACATTTTTTAGGTCTACAACTCTTCTGTGAGTTACCCTGCTCTTTGGGTTACTTACAGATGTCGCGCAGAGCTCACAAGCGTGACAGATAGTTTTAAATCCATATTATGCAGGAATAATTTTAATTGAAGTGTAGCCTGGAGTAGGTGAAGCGGGCGTACATTTTGAGTTGCAGGAATGGTAGCGAAATGTAAGCAGTTCAATCTGAAGATAAAATGTTGATTTGCTGTGATGGTGATATACTGCAAGTAAAGGTTCGGATCGTAATAATATATACTCTATCTTACAGGCTTCAGCTATTACGGCACACTCCTACCTGTTATCATATCTGTCACCACTTTCAAACTAGGTCTTCACACCGGCCGTCCAAAGTCAAACATGCCGTCCAATCTCGTACACGTACAATGTCATTATAACTTGAACCGTTTTTGCGCACATACTCATTTTTCATTTGATCATAGGAAGCAGCTTTGTTTCGTCAGGCCCAGATAAAGCAGTCGCCGACACAAAAAATGAATGTTTAGATGTTTGCATGTGCGATCACATAATTTCCAGTTTAATCAGGAGAAAGGTTCAAGAGTTGATCCTAGTAGAGTGTATTATGCTAACAAAATTGTCGAGTTTCCCAGAATCAGCTGTCTGTGCACCATGTTTGGCGATCGATTATGTAAAGTTACAACGGCTAGTGATAGCAGCAGGAACAGATGATACGAGGTGAGTATTGTATTAAGACTACCTGATTGAAACACGAGTTGGCGGTAGTTGTAATTTACACTGATTCATCAAATAAACACTGAAAATACAAATACAAAATAGAGCACGGCTCAACAAGGGCTGTATAAATCAACGATTCAAATTTTAGAGATGTGGATTTAGATTGGATTAATCATTGAACAAGCAAATTCAAGAATTGGCATTTGAAACACGTAGTATATTTTAGACAGAAAGAACTCCAACAAGGAAACAAATTAATTATAAGAATAACAAGTTATCATCATCAAGTTATAGTACATTTCACACATGTTATTTAAGTGAAAAAAGGTTTCGATGGTACATGTTGTGTCATGGAGCAAAATTGCTCAATGAAGAGATTACAATTACAGTTCCTAAAACGGACGTTTGTGATACACATTAAGAAACGTCTGAGAACAACACCTTCCCACCAGCTCAGAACACGATCTTGGTATAATAAAAATAACATTAACAGCATTTAGTAGGTATATATGTGATAAAACAGAGCAAGAATAAGAGCATCAATAACAGATCAAAAAAAGAGAAGCAGACGTGAAAAAAAAATAAATACTAAAATCAAAGAAACAAGCGTCCTGTTTAAAAGTCTTCGTCAAGAGCAAAGCCAGAGTTGTCGTTCTCTTTGTTGTGACCAGCCATAACACCAGCCTTTTGGTAGTCAGAGACTCTCTTTTCGAAAAAGTTGGTCTTACCAGACAAAGAGATGTTCTCCATAAAGTCGAAAGGATTAGTGGCATTGTACTTCTTGGGGTTACCAAGGGCCAACAGAAGTCTGTCAGCGACAAACTCAATGTATTGACACATGAGTTTGGCGTTCATACCCAAAAGGGAGACGGGAAGAGCGTCGGTAAGGTATTCTTGTTCAATATCGACGGCCTCGACGATAATGCGCTCAATAATCTTGGGCGAGGGCTTCTTGTTGAGGTGGCAGAACAAGAGACAGGCAAAGTCAGTATGCATGCCTTCATCACGAGAAATAAGTTCGTTGGAGAAGGTGAGGCCAGGCATGAGACCACGCTTCTTGAGCCAGAAGATGGATGCAAATGAACCAGAGAAGAAAATACCTTCGACAGCAGCAAAGGCAATCAAACGTTCAGCGAACGAACTCTCATCGTCGGCGATCCAACGAAGGGCCCAGTCGGCCTTCTTCTTGATGCATGGGATGGTCTCGATAGCATTGAACAAGAAGTCAGCTTCCTTAGGGTCCTTGACATAGGTGTCAATGAGCAACGAGTAGGTCTCAGCATGGATATTCTCCATCATGATTTGGAATCCGTAGAAACACTTTGCTTCGGGGATTTGGACTTCACCAGAGAATCGCGAAACCAAGTTCTCGTTCACGATACCATCAGAAGCAGCAAAGAACGCCAACACACGCGAGATAAAGAACTTCTCGTCTTTGTTCAAGCGGTGTTCCCAGTCATGCAAATCTTTACCCAAATCAATCTCCTCGGCAGTCCAGAACGAAGCCTCGGCCTTCTTGTACATTTGCCAGATCTCGTTGTACTTGATGGGGAATAAGACAAATCGCTTCTTGTTTTCGCGTAGAATGGGCTCTTCTGTTTCATGCTTCTTCAGTTCGCGACGGGCAGCCATTAACTCTTCGTCGAGTCCGTCCAGCGAGTCGACTTTGACAGTTTGTTCCGCGTCGGGCTTAGGGACCATTTTGAATTCAGGAACTTCTCCAAGATCAAGGGTGGAAAGGGCTTGTGCAGCTTTTTTAGAAGGTGTGAAAGGGACAGACATTTGGTGTTATTGAGATACTGTTGGTGATATATAGTTTGTGAAATGTAAACGAGAAAAGGTCTTTGAGAGACTGATCAGTAAATATGTTTTGCAGAATCAAACAAGAGTATGAAAAGGTTGGATTGCAGAGATTCAAAGAAGTAGAGTGTTAGAAAGGAAGAGGAAGGAAATTATAAGGAGTATTCGCGTCTTTTTAAATACTTTTTCGACGTGTTTTTTTAAATTCCCATTTTCAACACGCAAAACCGCATTTCGGACGTGACGCCAATCAACACATTTATCCCAATTGAGGGTCTTTACGCGTTGTCCGCCGCGGTTGGCCTGACAATAAGGCCCATCCATCCAATCAGCATATTGCTTGGTTTCAAAGAATTGTTGGCTTGTTTTGGAATAAATGGGTGCGCGCGCGAGAACCTGCGAACCGGTCAAAAGATTTCTTATTTTGGATAATTCATTTACACGCGTGTCAAATTACACTCAGTTAGTTGAGTGAAAGCGACTGCTAACGGCGTTTCGAAAACGCATCAATTTGATTTCCTACAAGGAATTTCAAAAGCGCGGTGGAGAGTGTACAATTGTTTGATAATCTGAGCCGGACCCTGAATCATATCTCTGATCTTGGTAGCAATGAGTCTCTCTAAATGAATAGTTGTACACGTTACGTTGACCTCAGAATGTTCCCCACTCCAAGCAGCCGTTTCGTTGCTTTGAGGCATCCGGATCTCTAACTATGAACTACATTAACAGCTTTTAAATGACTCTTCAAAGTCAGCTTCTAAATCAACTAATTATATCTACTGCACACTCAGCTAGATCAAACCTGTTGGTGATTTCTGTAGGCTTTGTCTTGTCTGCCGAAAACACCGTAAGCCAGACCAAAACAATCCTCAAGGGAATACACACAATAACCACAATCACGTAAAAAACAAAAGAACTGCATTTTCTAAAATAGTTATAAATAGTCATTTTTAATACAATCAAGATCAACTGAATATTCTAAAATATTATATTTAATCATCATTCTCTTTGAAATCATTATCTTCATTAATGTTCATCACCGCCGCCTGAAACTGTATTTTCAACCTGGCCTTTGCCTTCCAAAAGATTAATTTCACAGATTCTTTGACTTGACTACTTTAAGCTCTGACATCTTAGCTGATATCTAGACTTTTCAACTTTCAGATTTCTAAAAGCGAAGCTTGAGGTCTGTTACCTCATCCTTATACTTGACAGCTTGAGCAATAGCGCAAGCGTGATATTTAGGCGTGCAATGCCGCTTTTGACTCCGACTTTTGTAGACCATAGGGGCAGCTCAAGGCTGTAAAATCAACGCCATTGCGTAAAATATTGTAGCCATTTGTGACTTTGAAATAAAATCTTCTCTGGTAGAAGCGTTTGAATTTTCCACGACTCGGTCTGGCTGTCGCTTAAATTCGTCAATTAGAATGCCAATGTCTAGAAAAGTTACCTGACCGCTTCCAAAACGCTTTTGAATTATTTCCGTATAAGCCTCTGATCTAATAGTCATGTACGTTTGCGGAACTGAAAGCAGAACAATCACTAGACTGCAGTACGCCAGACATATGCAACGGAAAATCAAGCGAGATCACCATTTCACTAAGAGCTTTCGAACAAAACTCCTGGGATCTGCGAGACAAGCGTCTGTATTTTTTTGCGACGGAAAAGTACGTATCAAACCATTCTAAAAAGATTGTGGAGTATATCAAAAAGAACATTTAAGGTGAAGTATTGTATCGAGAAACCGCGCTTTGAACTTCTCGGTTCCTTTGTAAATCATCAACAAGGGAAGAGTTTTTGCGGTGCCCGAAATAGTTTTCAAAACTGTAACGAGTTCACCAATATCGTAACTTGCGTCCGCATTGTACATTCTATCAGACCTATTCCCCACACCTCACAAGTGGACTTTTCAATTTTTGAGACTCATTTCATTTAAGTTTTAGATCTTATCAGGTGTCATCATGAAGTGCTCTTCATAAGACTGCAGTCGGTCAAAGAACAAACAAATTTGTGATCATTCGCTTTCTCGAATCCTAGGTTTATCTATTGTAGATCTCTCAACTCTAACAGGGCTCGTATAACTTGTTGTACTTGGCCTTCGCCAGCCAATATCATAGTTGAAACCAACATTCTAATCAAGAGCTTCATTAAAATATACAAATAGACCGGGTCATATTGTTTCTCAATTATCTATAAAGAGTACTTGCTCATTCTATACAACCATCGTCGGCTGGGTATAATCAGATGTATAATCGCGGTCTGGTAGGAGAGCTGGGCGGCAAAGAGTGAAAAGCCTATACAATTATCTCGACACAATTTGACGTGTTACCAAGCCTAGAACTCACGCGTTTGTTTCGTGAATTTGGGTTGTGTGGTGTTTTCATTAATTCTGTTAATTAGATTTTTGAATGACGTTTTTTCCTAATTGGCAAAATGACGCGTTTCGCGTAAGTTCCTGATAGCTTTTCAAGAGCCAAACGCGATTCACCATTCTTTAAACAAATATCAGTAGTTTCTGGTTCAAACCACCTGTAGACTTTCAATTCACTGATTTCAAACTCATAACCAACGGGAAAACAAAAAACAATTAAAGGATCATTAGGCGTTATATGAAGTGTAGGCACCAAGATACCCAACTGAAACCTCCAGTTTATATTTACACAACGACGACTGTACACTAATTGCCGGCGGACTCCTGTTCCTTTTGCTTCTTTCTTTGCTGCAGATCCCAATTGTAGACTCTGGCGGTGTTGACCTCCATGGTTGTGATGTTTTCCTTGAGAAACTCCAAATCCTCTTCGGCCTCCAGCTTGGTCTTTAGTGCACTTTCCAATCGCTTCTCCAGCATATCTATGGCTTCTGCAGTCGTGTACTCCAGCATGACATTGGCACCGAGCCACAGATACACGTTTTCCGTCGCTGTGATCTCTGCTTTGGCGTATACCGTATCATTGAGTTCGTAGTTTGTCACAAACTTCTGGTCCTCCTGATCCTTCTTTGCGTCTAAAAACTTGACCATGCTGAGTGTACGCTCGATCTCGGGGATTTTATCTTTCAGCCCGCTGAGTCTTCGCGTCGTGCTGTCCTCCATATATTTGTACTTTTCAATAAAGTCTTGGAATCTACCGAGCACCATTTCGACTTGATCGTGCGATTTCACAAAATCCTCCACCTTTTCGACAAATGGTGCCTGGGGGATCCCGCGAGGATTGGTCTTGCCAATGTCAAACATGTTCTTGGGCACTTCTGAGCTCATTTTTTTGTGATATTCAGTAGATGCTACTTTATCAAATGCGTTGTTGTAATGATGCTATCGGTGTTCACGGTGTATTGCTGAACGGTACTGGCGGTACTCTCTATGCTGTACTGTAATGTAGGCAGTGGCAGTAAGACAAATGTTTCAAGCGTATCTCTAAACCTAACCCTTTCACCATTTATGGAAAAAGCAGTCACATTTGAGCAATGAGACTTGTGCTAAACAGCATGTGAGAGTAATTGATAGGAGCCTGTCTTCAGTCACATGATTAGATTCTGCCTACTTTCGGTATTGCCCTTATTTGGTAGTGCGGCAAAGGGCGGAAGGTGCATCTAACTGGAAGCAAATAAAGCAGCTTTGTTAAAAGTGAATACATGTGCTAAGGCAAGAGTCTTAGTATTATTGTATGACAGGTCTGGCCTCGGGTCCCGTATCGGGCTCAAAGACTCTATCAAAAGCCATGACCGGTATCCGGAGCCACGGGACATCAAGTACCGCCCCGGTCCGACCGGTGTCACTGAAGCCCCGGGTCCTTTCTCGTTCCAAGTGCCATTTTTTGTTCATTTGCCTGGTGGAAGCGCTGCTCTGGCTCCAAAAAGTCCCATTTTTTCGCTGTTGGCATATAAATTTTTGGTGGTTAGCAGCGGCTGCTGCCACCATAGAAAATTTTTCAGAACACCCACGCAAAAAACAGGAAAAAATTTCAGGCCCTCTTCCCCTTCTGCCCCCTTCCTGCAGTGTGTGTGTGAGTGACAACCAAACAAACGACAAAATGACTGGTGTTTCCGTTAGGTAAGAATCCTGTTGCGATGATGGAGATGGCGAAGATCAGGACAGACGATGATTGGTGATCATGGCGGATGGTAAATAGTATATGGCAGATGGTAAAAGGGTGTTGAAAGTATGGCAAAACAGAACGAACCCGACAGGAGACACAAAACAGCCTGATATGGCGAAAGGCTGGAGATTTGGACATGGAATACAATGACGAAGACGAAAACGATGACAACGACGACGACGACGACGACGACGATACTTTGAAACTGCAATCAATGGATGATGCCTGCTCATGTGTGAATATGCTGTTGATCTCGAATCGCTTGATGTATTAATACTTGGATATACGACAACTTCCAACAACGTAGAAATGAACTCAGTATCTGTTGTCTTGTCTAAGGTATCGACAATGCAACTCCCGCAACTCTGTAGATACACGAACAAACACCGTCATGCCATCTGCCTTGGCTATTGCGCCGCTACCATATACCTTTGTACCTTTCTGTTCGATCGCGCATGCCTAATTCTCTTCTTATTACCCCATACTAACTCAGATCCACAGAGATATTCCCGCTCAACAATTTATTGACGCTTACGCTGTCTTCCTTCAACGTCAAGGTCGTCTTGAGATCCCCGGCTACGTCGAGCTGGTCAAGACCAGTGCCGGTAACGAGCTCCCTCCCCAGGACTCTGCTCTTTGGTTCTACAAGCGTACTGCCTCTGTCGCCCGTCACATCTACTTGAGAAAGAACGTTGGTGTCGGTAAGCTCAACAAGCTCTACGGTGGTGCCATCAACCGTGGTTTCCGTCCCTCTCACCACAAGGATGCCTCTGGCTCCGTCAACAGAAAGGTCGTCCAAGCTCTTGAGAAGTTGGGAGTTTTGGAGCAAGCTACCAACGGTGGCAGAAAGATCTCTGAGAACGGTCAAAGAGATTTGGATCGTATTGCCGTTGAGCTTTACGCTTCCGAGGAGGATGACGAGTAAGTTATAACGCTGTATTTTTAATGTATTGTACTGTCTGATTTTGATTTCCTTTGTTGTTTCTGCTCGTAGCTGATCTCACAAGTGCTGTAAACCGTAGTTCGATGAGCCAAGCAGCAGTTCTGCAATGCGCAGTTATGCACAAAAGTGTGAAGTTATGTGAGCTTCCGTATAAAATCACCAAAATTTGACACAGAGCACTCATTTGCTTGGGTTCTCAGCTGCGCCAGGCTCACGAAAGGAGGCTCCAAATCGGCCGCCGCCTTCATCTCTGCTGACCAGTTACATCTGGCGATTCGCATGTGTTTTTGACGTCCAGGATAATACGCATGTACAGATATATTGTTATCATCAAATCAAACTCCGACAAGAAAAAAAAAGAGTCCAGTTGGATTCAACGCCAGTTCTACGTGATTCTGTCGAGATAAGTCTGCCGTTCGCTTTTGAAAAGGCTTTTTAGCAATCAATTCTTCATGAATAAAGGGCCATCAGTTGGCTGACCCACTCACTACGCCCTCTGGCATTTGTTCAACATCTTCCTCCTTCTCCAAGATTCAAGTTCCGTATACCAAAGGTCAGAAACTCTCTACAATGGTTTCATTCCAAGTGCTGTCGTTGTTGTTTGGGCCGTGGCAATGATGGAATGGTGCTTACTCCAAAAAACGTCTTCTTTGGTCTTCAGCATGGTCTCCTTCAGACTTCGAAACTCCGCACAGAGTTTTGGCTCCAAACATTTTGTAGATTTGGCGTTTGCTGTTAGCTGGTTTATAACTTCTTGATCAACTATGATATCGATAAGGACGCTTCTCTGTGGTGGTGCTCATGATACTGGATAATGTCGGATCATTAAAAGAGTTCCCTTCCTCATGGCTCTGTCCAAGATGATCCGAAAACTCATGAACCCCATATAATACCCATATTCGTATAAATATATATCTCCATTTCCTTTCTTTCCTCTTCCCTCTTTCTTTTTTTATTCATTTGCAATCTTTTTTGAGGAATTTTTACACGACTTAAATCCCTTGATTTGTTTTGTCTCTCCCGCTTCTTTTCTTTCCAGGATATTCTCTTTGTATATATACTCGCATCGTTTATACTCTTTAACCCGTTCAAACACCATCTTTTACTCTCGGGCCCACTCTTTTGATTCCACTTCTTCACTCAATAACTTGCTCCGACACAATGAACAACTTCTTCAACAACGTGCAATCATTTTTCCACTCTGTCACAACTAACGACAGATACGCTTCAGGATCAAACAACAACTTTGCCAGAAGAACCGTTTCTGGCGGGTTCGGTCCTGCTGCTCCCTTGACCTCTGACGAAGACGGAAACTACAGATCCAATAATCCCTATGGCTCAAGAAACAGCTCTTCGACAAACTTGTCTTCCTCGAGACTGCCATACACACCTGGGATGCGATCATCACAAGTCGGTAACTCCGGAAATATCCCATTGCAGGATTATGACGACGGCGCCCCTCCTGCTCCATCCCCCGTGATTTCTTGGAAGCGAATCGACAGATGGATGGAATCCAATTACCCCGAGCTTCAAGAGGAAATTAGTGATGAGGCCACTTCTTACGACTTGAACGAACTCGAGGCAGATCTTAACTGCACTCTCCCAATGGACGTGCGGGATTCCTTTTTGGTCCACGATGGCCAAGAACGCGGAGGCAGGCCTTGTGGACTCATCTTTGGACTGACTTTGCTTGATCTTGAGTCTGTTTCTGAGGAGTGGACCCACTGGAAAAACACATCTGTCAAAATCACCAGCATGACCAGACAGTACCACGCTAATAAACAACAATCCCAGACCCATCCTGGAAGCAGCAGCCAACACCAACAGCAGCGCCACCACAACAGCAAGGCTGCCGCTGGCAATGCAAGTGGAAACCTGGGCTGGCTTGATCACCAAACTTCAGTCCCCGAAGGCGCTATTCAGCGTGTTTACGCACACTCGGGATGGATTCCGCTCATTAGTGATTTCTTGGGAAACAACATTGGTGTCGATTTGGCACCCGGACCCAATGGTAAATGGGGTCAGGTTATTTTGTTTGGCAGAGAATTTGATAGAAAATACGTGATTGCTCCTTCTTGGGCTGCGTTTTTGCTCATGTTTGCCGACGATTTGGAAAATGGCAATCACTACATTAACGACGAGACAGAGGTTGGTGAGCTTTCTTTCAGAGCTGGCAACGGGCGCCTGATTCCATACTTTGATGTTTTGAAATCCAGGGCAGAACGCCAGAATCGGATTCTACTTAATGCCAGTAACAATAGTAGGAACGCTAGCAGAAATGCCAGTAACACTAGTCTGAACAACATCCCTAGCTCTCCAACTAACGCTACTTCCAACAACAATACTAACACTAACACTAACACCAACACTGCTGGCGTCAACAGAATGCCTGGCCGCAATGTGTCCAATACCTACAGAAGACCTAACCAAGCTCCCGGACTGACCAAAGAGGCTCGGTTGATTTCGCCAATGAACTCTACTACGAATTTACCGGCCACAGGACTGAGCAAGCCCAAGACCTTGACGTCACTAAAGACAGAAATCAACGTGGAGTCTCCATCAGCACCACAAACTGCGCCAGAAGCACCAGCAGCCACATCCGCACAACTGCCCGAGGCATTTAAGAATATGGCGCCAGCGGCTTTGCTTAAAACTGAGTTTACTCCAGAGCCTCAACCAGAGACTGAGACAGTGGGTAAGACTGAGGTTCTCAAGACCGTCGAGACCACAAATGTACCAAAGCCCGCGAGTAAATCTGCTAGTAGCGAAGCAAAGAAGGAAGAGGCCAAACCCGTTGCAGCTGAGAAAGAGCTGGTTTCGGACGATTTGAAGGAGGAGCCCAAAGAGACCGTTGAACCTGTCAAGGCTGCCAAACCTGTGGAGTCCGCTCAACCTGCTACTGTTTCAACTTCTGCTACTGCTGAGACCAAGCAAGAAACAAAGGAGTCTACCGAAAATGACAGCTCCAAAATCTCTTCTGATGAAGAAGTCAGTAAATTGAAAGAGGACTTGAAAGAAGTCGCTATTTAAAATTATAATACACACACGCGTATATATTCTAATTATTTTTATTTTGTGATACCAAGGCTTGATCCTGAATTCGTAATGTGGAATTTAGGTGTTCAGTAATAGTTACGAGCTCAGATTTCGAAGCACGTATGAACTGGTATAGGAGTATTACATTAGGTCTTTGTGACAAGCGCTTTTTTGTTCTATCTGTTTTGGTTTAAGCGACACTTTTGCTATTGTGTTGTGTATGTGGCATGTACATGATAATTCACGGACTGACTCTACCATATCGGGAGTATTGACGTTGATATAGGTGAGGAATGAGGAAAAAGACAAAGTGCATTAATTAGTTTTTACGAGTAGATTTTTGATATTATGAGACGATTGTAAAAGAGACGTAGAGATGAACATGTGAAATGCGCATAGGAAAGTATAAAAAGGACTACAAAAGACTTTGCAGATAGTGACTCAAAAACTATAAAGTGAGATCTGGAATAAATACTTCGAGTATTTAGAGTAGAGTTTGGCGCAGACTTTAGCATGCCATCTGTCGATAAGATAGGATTAGAACCAAGATACAATTAGAATATGTAACTTGTTCCTAGCGAAAATGAGTGGGAAATAGAAATCGGTTTTGTTAGATCTTGAACGATTGAAATGATTGAGCAGTGAGCTATGAAATAGGCGAATACGAAGTGAATATGTCAGAGAAAAGTTCTAGAGCACAACACAGCATAAATCAACCAGAATAGACTTTCCAGCAGTCAGAATTCATGATAATGATTTGATATTTGTCTCGAATCTTTATTGAAAGGATTAGTAGCATTGCTACAAGCTTATTTAGTTTGTCTTTATCTTGGTTCTATTTTGAGAAATAGCACTATTTTCTCTAACGGTTTCATAAACACAAGAGGATCACGGATGATCAATGGTCAAGTAGCTTTGTCTCTAATTTACGAATAGTGCCGATTGCTTTGTAAAAATGAATTCCAAGATACTACATTCTAGAGTACTCTTAAGAGGTAAATTTTATAATAGCAATATTAGCTGAAACACAAAATAACAGGCACAACAATAAGTTTTTAATAACAATGGCTGTGACCGAAAGCCATCGATCGTTTGGTCAGAGACTTGGCTGTATTTAGTCTGAGCACAATGTGTACCAACTGATTCAAATACAAAACAATTTCATTTTTACAAAACGAATCTCTTTCACAATTTCAAATATAAAATGCTTAATCCAAAAAATATCACTAAATACACTAATCTAACAAAAAAAACTTTTTTTTTTTTCAAATAATACGACATGCTAGAATTAATCTGAACCTTCATCGTCTCTGAATGGGGCTTTGATGGGATCAATAACCAAACCTGGTTTAACAATGACTCTAGGCTTGATGAGTTTTTGATGCGCCGATCGCGAAGACCACTCTTGTCCAATAGGCATACGCAATGATCGTTCGTATTGCTCCCGAGTCTCGAATGGGAACGGCACAACCTCGGCATTGTACTTGGATGTGTTCTTACCCTTTCTCTCACTAATAATGACCTTCTCGAGATGCTTGTCCTTTCTATTGTTTTGATTAACAATACCCTTGACCTTTTTGATGTATTTCTTTTTGGGTGCAATATCTGTACCTCCCCAAGAACCCCAGCCTGGCAAAGTAACATCGACATCTTTATCGCCATCTTGATCAGCAATTTGTCGCTTTTCCTCTTCAAACTCAGCAACAACATCGTCATTGGCAAAAGCACGTTTCACCAAGTCAGTTTGCTTAAGAACAACTCTTTTGTTGCCTCTTGAAGTCTTGTTCTCATGAGCGTTTTCATCAAAATCATCACTATCATGGACATCAGCATCGGATCCATAAGGATCAATAACCTTTAGAGTTTGGTTCATATCAATCAGAGTATCTTCCTTCTTGCCCTTTCTTGACCGCAAACGCTCATTGCTCTTTCGCAGTTTATCTTGTGTTTTCTCTGCGTTGGAACTGTCACGGCCAATGACTGCTACATTCTTCTTGCGCTTACCGCCTTCACCCGAAAGTGCAAGCCATGGGTTTTCCTCATCATCGTCATCCTCGTCGTTATCATCACCGTCTTTGTCGTCTTCAGAATCAAACATGGCAAAATCATCCAGCGGCTTCTTTTCGGGCTTATTTTCTTCGACATCAACAACGTAGACCTTATTTTCAGAGTTCTCTTCCTTTTCAAGATCTCTCTTTCTCTTTGCGGAAATGCGCTGTTCTAAACTCTTGAGCTTGTCGTCCTCTTGTTCTTCTTTAGCCTCCTCCATGGCTTTTTGAAGTTCAGCCTTGGTCTCGTTGGTGCCAGGAGCATATCTTCTTCGTCCTTCGTTAATGATTTCGTTAGCGCCCTTAGAGTTTTCGTCTTCCTCAAAGCCATTTCCTTCTCGGGCTCTTCTGATTTCAGCCTTTGATTCTTCGTTGGCCTTTCTTTGAGCAGCTTCAGCGTCCTTCATGAACTTCATGGCAAGCACACCTTTACCGGCACGTTCCTTGATTCTCTTAACTTCTTCGTCATCAGAAAGTTGCTCTTGTTCATTGATAAATTCATCTTCATCTTTTTCGTAAATTTCTTCATCACCGTCTTCATGTCCGTAGATTTTGGTACGTAGCTTTTCACCTCTTCTGAGCATTTCTTCCATTTCAGATCTTGTTGCTTTATCCTTAGTAAAACCTTGCTTAACCATAGACTTGGCCCATTTACCAGTATTTTTATGACGCAAAGACATTCTTTCTTCGGCACGCTTAGCATCGTGGTCCTCGTCATCAGATTCACCTTCAATCAGTTCACGATCCTTTTCGCGCTCCTTCTTGTGAATTCTTCTGTAAGTTTTGGATTTAATCTTCTTGATTCTCTTAGCCTTTTGCTCTTCTCTGAACATCAGTTCTCTCATCATACGCAGCTCATTACGACGTTTGCGAAGTTCCGCCATAGAAAGGGTACTTGGAGCAAGCTGTTCGAAAGTACTTTCGCTCTTTTCATCTGCCAAAGCTGATTGCTCCAAAATGGCATTGACTCGCTTTTCTAAACTGGTTTCAGGCTCAAGAGGAGCAAAACTACTAGGCTTGACAAACTCTGGACCAGGATTAATGGGAAATTGTAAAGTTTCGGCGTTTCTGTTGGCGTAGACAGTGTCTTTCCATTTTGCCACTTCCTTCTTGGAAATATCGTAAGCAGCCCTTCTGTCCAACCGCTCTTGCAAACGCTTTGGTAAAGGAACCGACAATGGCGCAGACTTGTCTGCGTCTTGTAGTAAGGTCAATGAGGAAGAGTCATTGACTGAGTTAGCAAGATCATCTAAGCTCAGCTTAGCACCACTAGGAACAGCAAATTCGCCCTCAGTGACATTGCCTACTTGAACAAGTTTTTGATTGTTGAGGTGCTTCTCCGCATTCTCGAAAGTGACCATGTCAGTGTTGTCTTTATCAGCAATCATTGCTCTAAGTGCTTGAAGCTGCGATTCGTCTAGATTGTCGAGATCGTCTCCAGAATAGTCGGAAAGCTCCAATTCATCACTATCATCGTCATTGTCACTTTCTTCTTCACTCGAGTCAGAGTCGTCTGCAGATTCAGACTCCTCTTCGCTACTGGCGCCTGCTTGATCATTGAGTTTAATTTCATTAAGTGCCGACTTTTTGTTTTGACTGTCAGTGTTGGTGCTGTTTTCTAAATCTTGATCATCCATATCCCAAACAGCGGAAAGAGGAAGAAGCTCTGATTCGTCAACACTGTCGTTTCCTTCATCATCGTCTTCTTCATCCAAATCCATTTCGTCGTCATCACTTCCATTTGATTTGTTTTGATGCTTCTTTTTCCAGTTCTTTCTCTTATTTTTCCATCCAGAGCTATCGAGAATTTCTTCTTCATCCGAAGAGCCAAAAGCTTCATCTGAATCAATTTCCTCATCGTCTTCCTCCTTTACGTTGCCATCATTATCACTTTGACTCGCATCAGGATCTCTGTAGGGATCGTCGCTTTCGCTCTCTTCGTCGTTGTTGTTTCTAGCGTTCCGTTTGGACTTTACTTCCCGTTCCGCTATTTCAAATGCATTGAGAGCACGGTTTTGATTCTTAGCTCTGGACTTGTTCTGGCTTTTGCTTTTTTTCGCCATTTTGTCGGTCTATGTATGGAAAAATGATGGATCAATAGGATTATTCGTAGAAAACGAAAATTCGCAAAATTTTCTTTTCAATCCCAAAGTTTCCAACATTTGGGAGTATTGGGCAAGGGCTCAGCCGCACAATGTCACAACTATAACTGAGGAAATCTGAAATTGAGATATTGAACGTATCACAAAACCATTATAAAATCTATATTCAAACCAAAAAATAGTTTAGAATATAAGCTAAAGTTGGCTACAATAGATACTTGATAATGGACAATCATTATACTGGTCTTGGTCGAGTTATTTTGATCTTATCGATTGATTGGTATTGCATGTGCTATTTTGAAGTTTCTTTGGCTATGATATTGGTGACGGTAACCTGGTCTATTCTCAACTATCAGGAGTAAGACATCTTAACTTATGCCATTTAATCCTACTTTTCCAAGCCATGTTCGATGATCTCTGTCGATTTATACGCTTTGATGCCGTCAAACAGGTGGTTAGGGTATAAATGCTACAAGATTTGAAAATGGCCTAAAACAGTCAACTCCCAACGAGGATATTTTTTAGATTTTGGTTCAATCATATAAAAATTTTAGGTGTACACATATCGCTGGTTACTGTCTGACATTCCTTAAAACACACGTCGATAACAATGCCTAAAGCCGAAAAATCGAAGGTGAGACACACTCCTCTGCATGTATCTTTGAAAGATGCTGAGGGTAAATTGAACACCAAATCAAGAAAGTCACAGAAACAAGAGCAAAAGGAGGATGATGATTTTGTAGACGCACAGACATCTCGAAAGATTTTGCAAATGGCCAAGCAACAGCAAGAAGAAATCAACGACGAAGACAATGAGGGAAAGTTTAAGTTAGAGGGTCTAGACGAAGAAGAAATGGTTGGCCCAGAATACGATAGTGAAGAGGAGGACGAAGAAGGAAGCGATTACGAAGAGTATGAAGCGATGGAGGAGTACGAAATTGATCCCGAAGAAGAAGCTCTTTTCCAAAAGTATGTGGGTGGTCAAGGTCAACAAGATGACGAGGAAGACGATCAGCCGACGCTGGCCGATCTCATTATGGAAAAGATTAAAGCAAAGGAGGCCGAACAGAGTGAAGTCAGATTTAGCAAACAAGAAGAAGAACCCCAAGGTGTTATGCTGCCAGAAAAAGTCATTGCAGTATACGTTAAAGTTGGAGAGCTTCTTTCCAGATACAGATCTGGCAAGCTTCCCCGTGCATTCAAAATTATCCCTACTCTTAGAAACTGGGAAGATGTTCTCTACGTCACACAGCCCGAATCATGGTCAAATCAGGCTGTTTATGAGGCTACTAAACTTTTCATCTCCGCTCTATCCGCGCAGCAAGCTCAGAAGTTTGTGCAAAATGTCCTGTTGGACCGTTTCAAGACTGAGCTCGATTCTAACCGTCCTAAACTTCCAGGCACTGGACCCAAAACTCTTAATTATCATCTCTACCGTGCATTGAAGAAATCTCTTTACAAGCCTGCTGCTTTTTTCAAGGGATTTCTGTTCCCTTTGGCTGAGAGTGGATCTTGTTCTCTTAGAGAAGCTGTTATTGCCGGATCTATTCTTACAAAGGTTTCTGTACCTGCTTTACACTCTGCAGCCGCATTGATGCGTTTGGCCGATTTTGAGTACTACTCTGGTCCTATTTCACTGTTTATCAAGATTCTGCTCGACAAGAAATATGCTCTTCCCTACAAGGTTATCGACGCGATTGTGTTCCATTTCATGAGATTCAGAGCCCCTAAAGAAAACAGCAAGGCTGAGCAAAACCTTCCTGTTATGTGGCATCAATCCTTCTTGGTATTTGCTCAAAGATACAAGAACGATATCACAGACGACCAAAGAGATGGTTTATTGGAGGTCTTAAAAATCCAGTCTCATCCTGCTATCACACCTGAAATTCGTCGTGAACTTATGACTGGCGAGGCAAGAACCGAGGACGTTGCTATGGAAATGTAATCTAAAAAAGTTATGTATAATTATTAATAATATGTGCGTTTGTTGAGTTGTTATACTTGACTGATTGTTGCTTTTTTGATGACTAGTATTCAGGTAAGTCATTGACTTGAAAGTCTTTGCGTTGTAAAATTTTACCAGCGCATCGAGTGTTGACGCTGTGGCATGGGTATTTCATAGCAAGCTCCGAGACCCAACACTGCTTTAAATCTGTGCTTATTAGTTCAGCCGTGCCATAAAATATGACGCTGAACAAAAAATAGATTTAGTGTCTTGATCTGTTGAGTCACTAATCAAAAACGCGTTCCTGGTATATTCAAAAGTTTTTTCACTACTGGAAATTACGCATATGTATATTTTAAAATTCCTAAATGCAGACTAGAACTCCTGGGTTGAAAGTTGAAGCAAGAAATAGAGGCTATAGCTAGCTATTGGATTTTGTTAGTTTCAAGTCTCAGTTTAATGATAGTTATTTTTGGCGCCTATGTGTCGTTGAAATGTGGAGTGTACCAAAACATGTATTTTGCACAAGATTCAGGATTAATCCGCCACGATTTGCCTCTGTAAATATACTTGTTGATTGGCTGAATGTTTCTATAACTTGACAGTTACAACATCTATGGTATAACGATATCTCTGAATGATGCTGGCTCTCAAATTGTTCACGTGGTTCAGCAACTTCATAGTATTCTGATCAATGTTTCAAAAATGAAAGGTCATGCTGCCAACGTTCAAACCCTCTATTATGTTTTGATCTTTAAAGCCGATGCCACAAAGATCATTTTGATTCAACATCTCATTTTGTTTAATTTTCTAATATCAAAGCCTCTTGAATCCCGGCTGTACTTTTCCAACGTCAGTCGCTTTTAAGTAATACATAAATGCCGTTTTCGTCAGGCAAGGTATTTCGGTACAATATCTAAGCTCAAATAGTCGTGAAGATACACATAAAGGAGCATGTCAGAGAGACATGAATCCAAACTGCTCAGTCTGCAAAAAAGAAAACTAGCATTAATACTCCTAGAGTTCTGTGTACAAATAATATTAGTTGTGCTTCATTAGAGCGAATTTGATAAAAAAAAATAAAATCAAGATCATATCCGGATTGCAACGCTTTTGCTTTACAAAGTTGAATTGTTATTCTATTTGAACAAAGTAAACATTTGTCACGCCATGCTGAACAAAAACAAGACTCACAGTTTACAAGTTAATAAAGAAAATCCTTTTGATCGCTCTTATGGAAGTTTTCATGGTAACGATGGCGGCTCAGCAGAGAAAGCTTCTATTTTGTCACATCACAAGGCTTCTGCTTCATTAAACATGATTTATAACACATCAGGGTCAGCAAAACTAACGCTCAACAATTTGATTTCCTTACAAAGTTCAACTGATGATCTGACTGCAGACAAAATTCAAGACGATGTTTGCTATCCTCAAAAGCCATTAGGCCATTCTGAACTCATTGATTTTTCGGAATTGGCTAGATTTAAAGTCATTGACAAAAAAATTGACCGTAACTTGAGAGGATTTTACAAATCAGCATATTTCAATGCAACATCTGTCCATAGGCCATTAGTTCCTCAAGAAATGGTCAATCTCGAACTACAGAGAAAACTCTCAGACTTCGAATATGAAAAAAATGGAGTGGTTCATAAAGTAACTGAGGCAGGCCAATGCGCAACTGAAACTGGTACTAACAGTACTTGCGAGTATTGGGAGGATCCCAAAGACAACGTTACTGAAATGCATGAGATTACTTACATGACTGAAAATAGAGACTTTTTCACAATGGATAGGTTTGCATTTTTTGCAACAGAGATGACCGACACTATACATGCGCCAGATATGAGCACACTGGCCGAGCATAATAGTTATGAAAGTCT
Source organism: Saccharomycotina sp. CBS 16003 (assembly GCA_022457085.1). Lineage (NCBI taxonomy): Eukaryota > Fungi > Ascomycota > Saccharomycotina sp. CBS 16003. The sequence goes on from JAJNCF010000023.1 coordinate 345,780, forward strand.
CTTCACCCCGGAAAACGGTACTTGGTGGCTAGACTGTTTAGATCCTAGCGAAGCAGAAATCCGCACTTTGTCCCGAGCATTTGGCATTCACCCTTTAACAAGTGACGATATCAGAACACCAGATAATCGTGAGAAAGTTGAACTCTTTCAAAACTATTATTTTGTGTGCTTTCACACATTTGAATTGGACCCCGATTGTGAAAACTTTCTCCAATCAGTGCCGACGTATTTGATCGTTTTCAAATCGGGTATTTTAACTTTCCACTTTACACCCATCACACACACTGCTAATGTGAGAAGAAGAATAAGACAGTTAAAAACATATGTCACCGTGTCTCCAGATTGGATTTGCTATGCTTTACTAGACGATATCACAGATGCTTTCATGCCAATTATCAGCCAAATTGAGGACGAAGGAGACATGATCGAAGATTCAGTATTTATTGCGAGAGAGTCTGACTTTGGGCCAATGATAAGACAGATTGGAGGAGCAAGACAAAAAGTTATGATTCTTCTGAGACTTTTGTCTGGAAAAGCAGATGTAATAAAAATGTTTGTGAAAAGATGTAGTGCACCCCACGAAAACGCACCGGGGACTGAAATCAGTCTATACTTGGGCGATATCCAAGACCACTTGGTCACAATGCATCAAAGCTTGAGCATTTACGAAAAGATATTTTCACGATCTCATGCAAATTACTTGGCACAGCTTCAAGTAGAATCAGTCAAATCAAACAATAGAGTTACAAGAGTGCTAGGTCGTGTCACACTCATTGGTACTGTTTTGGTTCCTCTGAATCTCATAACTAGCTTGTTTGGTATGAATGTGAGCGTACCCGGGCAAGACAGTGAAGATCTCAAGTGGTTTTTCGGAATTATTGGTTTTAGTGCGTTTGTTATTATTGTCTTCTCTGTAATGGCAAGTCGCTGGCTGAGTAAAGCCGAAACTGCCGATTCAGCGGAAACTGATGCTTCAAAAAAGCGTATGAGGTGGGCTAGTACTCGAATTGCAATGAAAAAAGCGAAGCACAAAATGCTACGTTCCAGTTCTCAATAGCCACATTTCTGTATATTTGTAGTTTGTATCGGTTAATTTAAGTAGAGAAATTGCATAAAAATTTGGCATTATCGAGTTTTAAAAAGACAATAGCATTTAACTAAGATTAAAACACAGACTACAAAACTACAGCAATATCAATTCAGTAAAAGAACTATCTGGCATTTTGGCAGCTCAACAGCTTTTATCTTCTATTGTAGACTCAGTTCTTGTACACTACTTCGCTAGACTTACCTTCTACATCAAGGGCTACAACAAGACGATATACACAATCAACCCCAAAGACTGTTGGTATTAAGAAGAAGTCATAACACATTAGATTTCTATTATATAGATTACAATGATAGTCGAAGTCAAATTAGATGTTCAACTTAGTTCTTCTCCAGTGTCTTCTCTTGGCGTTGTATCTAAAAATACAGTTAGTGAACGAACAAAAGATGAATTTGCAACATTGAAAACATACCTGATAGTAGTATCAGTCTTGAATCTGTACCATTGAGGAAGAGGTCTGTTTTGCTTAGCAGCCTTAGCGAGCTTCAACTTGGTCTTAAGAGATTTGTGGGACTACAAGAACAGTTAGCATGGAGAAGTTCAATTTGGCCTCCGCCAGGTTCGGCATTTTTAGAAATTGTGTCTGTTTCAAATGATAGTACATAACATCATTGAAAAGTGCGTCATAAAGCAGCGGATGACAATCACTTACAGGCATCTTGATTTCGGTGTTGACGATGATTGATATCGAGAGTGTATAGAAAACAAGGAGTGGAAGCAAATACCTAGCTGAAAATTTTTCAAAAAAAGAAAAATAATTACTACATTAAGGCAATCAATCGGTTTTCCAATACACAATCCAAAATTTCGGTAGTAATTTTGAAATGGATTACAGTAGGGTTGGGCCCTATAGTTTATGACTTAAATACTGTACTATGAGACTTGGGACTTCACGTATTGGCTTTAATGCGTGTTTAACTTGAAACACCACAATAACAGATCATGTCTAGCCTATATTGGCAATCATTCGGAATACATTGACGCCTGCGATTATTGAGTCATATTATCGCAGATCTCAGCTACGCTACAGCTATTTCAATTGTTCGATAATTGACTTGATGGCGCACAGAAAAGAGCTGGTTTATTTCTTATACAACACGAACCTGGTGCGCTACTACACAGGAATACCCTAACCTTCAGCTTGAGTCGCCTCTCAACCTTGTTAGTCCATCTCAGAGAAGGTACCAAATTACAAACTTGAATTTTTCAAGTTTACCATCATTTTAATAGATTTGGATCGTTCAAAACAAGTAGCAAACAATGGCTGAAGTTCGGGATGTTGAAATGCGCGATAGTACGCTAGGTAAGTTGTGATTTTTGCTGCAAACAGTTTAGATTCAATAGTCATGATGCTGTTCTAACACATTATAACAGATGCTGTCAATCCTATTTCCAAAGGAAAGAAGCGATTCGAGATCAAGAAGGTACGCGGACTTGAAAACCTCCACGAATTATTGTGTTTGCTTTACTAACCATCATAATAGTGGAGTGCAGTTGCTTTCTGGTCATGGGGTATGCATTGGCAGATTTTTTCAATATTGCCGTAAAATCATGCTAACGGTTCAATCTAGATATTGCTGTCGAGACTTGTGCCATTTGTCGTAATCACATCATGGAAAACTGTATTGACTGTCAAGCCAATGCTAACTCAGCTGCAGCAAATGACTGCAATGTTGCTTGGGGTAATTGTAACCATGCCTTTCACTTCCACTGCATTTCGAGATGGTTAAAGCAAAGATCTGTCTGCCCTCTGGACAACAAAGAATGGGAATTCCAGCGTTGTGGAGAGTAATCTAGACATACTCTGAAAGTATTCTCAATGGCTCAATCTGCCTTTCGCACGATGCATACGATTTTTATTTATGTCAATTCAATTTGTCCACAATTCCACCTTTACTGCAACATCTTATAGATTGGGTGGACTCTCATTCGCGACTTTGAAATTGGCCCTTTACTACTGTGGCAATACTGTTGATTCAACAAGCATCTTTAGTATTCACATTAGCATTTATAGTTGGTTTTTAATCATTACCTTATTTTATACATTAGTACTTCCGCATCATCATGATTGAAATAGAATCTAGATTTCCTACACAGTAACCGGTTTACTACTGTCTTCTCTGCCATCGATAAATCTCAGCAGATTTTTGTCGTTACACTTCATTTCAGCCAATATATCATACTCTAAATCATGCTAGTATCGTCTCTCACAGGATAACAAAAACGGATATGTACAGTCTCCGCTCTTTAACGCTTGGTTTTTTGCTTCCCTCCTCCACACAGTAGCACTTTCAAAAGTATTATATCACAATTAAATCTTTCAATTATACTTCCAGATCAATAGAACATTTGATCAAAATACTTAGGGCACCAAAGAGTTCTTGAGCATCTTTTTAAAAGCAAGCATTTATGATTCATAATTCAATTTCTTGATGTGGCTCTTGCTAATGCCAGACTAAAAACATATCGTTACATATCTGGTCGTTATGCTCCTGCCAGAACCTCTTTTTCTCGTAATCTTCATTATCAAAGCATCTATACTATATATACACACACACACACAAACATGCAATATTTGAGCCTACTCGATTTATCGAGATCTACTCGTCTTCATCAGTGGAACTAGGGGGTTTACTGTCCAGCTTCATGTAATAATCAATGGCACATGAAAACGCCGCAAACGCAGCGCAACCACCAAGCGCAGCCTGTGGTCCGTTCTTGATAGCAAGGCCGCCGCCAGTCAAGCACCCAGCGACAACGCCGTTCGTCAGGCCGTCGCTTTTGGCCCTTAATGATTCTACTACACACTCGGTACCTGTGAATACAGCGCCAATGAAACCAAAACTTTTGGCTGAACTAAAGGACCGACGTCCCATATCTGTGAACTGAACCTTCATTTGTTGTTTGAAAGGCAGCGACGTAGCGTTTAAACTAGGGTTGTTGAGGGGAGTATCGTAGGCCATAGACGCCATGAACAAACCAAAAACACCACCGAGCGCGAAACCGGTGACACCGGCAAAAACGGATTTACCAGGACAAGAGGTCATGAAGCTCATCATGGCTTTTGCACCGGCTTCGGCTTGTTGTTCAGGCGTCATTTCGTAGTACGACAACTGTTGGCCGCTGTTGTTGTTCCAGTTGCCCAGATTTGAGCTGCCGCCAGGTGTAAAACTCATTGCTGGTCGTGATTCAAATATATACAAAGAATGGCGTGAGGCGTGAAGTTGCGAACAACCTTTTGTTTGATTCAAGGAATTTTGGAATCAGAAAAACGATAGATCTGAGTGAAAAATGGCTTCAACCCTTTTGTTCTATGGGGAACTAGACCTGCAAAAGTATAAGGTAAAAAGTTTTCGGGGGAAAGGGTTCAGTATCGTGAAATCGAGATCTTCAATAACACGATGAACGAAATCAACTGTTAAAAATGTATACCTGGACTTCAAGTTATGTTTCTAAAATTGATGATTTATAGAATTGAGAATGAGAAATACTATTGAAGCTCTACTAAACAATTTAACAGCGCGGGGTTTTTGTTGTTCAATGCAATTTCGAGCAGTTCATACTCGCTATAAACTACGCCCTTTTTACCATTTAGCTCTTTGCGCTTGTTGATCAAGTTTTTGAGCACCAAGAACGCTGTTATCGAGTAATCGACCATATCGTCGCTGATTTCTATTCCACCTGATGTGATTATAGTAGCAGCATTTGACGGAGTAAATTTAGTCTCGGGAGATATGCCGGGGATAGTAATGCCCTCTGGAAGAATGAAGTTTTCACTGGCATGAACCCATCTGGGTTTGATCCCCTTGATCACAAACTTCTTTGAAACTTCACCAGTTTGAGGATTGACATCGTCAAGCACCATAGCCGATGAATTTTTGATTGCAAAATTCACATTTTTAATAAACTCAACAGCCGGTAACAGCTTACTATTTCCAAATTGTTTCTCGTAACTTTTCCAAAGCGAAATTTGTGTAACTTCATTTGTGGTGCTTGACTCGTAACAGACCCTGAGCCATAACGTAGCACGTAGAGGTTCTGGTAGGGCGTAGAGCTTTGAGTACAGCTCTGCTGGAATCTCAGGAGGATTTTCCGGCACCGAAAGCATAGGAAGTTTGACATACTGAGGTTCGTCATTAGTAAAGTTGTTATTGCATAGTCTGACTAGACTTTGGTACACGAATGAATCGTCGATATTTGTAAAGTCGCCATGAAGAGTAAATTGATAGAAAAAGTTGAGTATTGTAAGCAAAAGTTCGTTTGTGCCCTTTTGTGTGGGGTCTGAGAGAAGATAAATCAAACTGTTGATTTTTTTGTACTCGACTTTTAAGTTATTGTTGACGATGTAGAAATTAGTGAGAATGCGTACCATGTTCAGCAGTAAGTAATAGTCATCGACGTGTTCTGGTAGTAGGTGATTGAGAATGATATCTGTGTATTCTTGGGTGTACGATGCAGTGATTATATTTTGTTTGTTGGACAAAACGTCCAAAATCTCCAAAAGAAGCTTTGTAATTTCGTAGTCTTCAACTTGATTGGGGAGCAGCGAAAGTAACAAACTGTTGATTTTGCCGGTGGCTACTGTGGTCAATGTTGTGTTGATAAGCAGCATGTTTCTTATAATTAGCAGTTTCTGTAAAAAGAATTCGTATTTTTTGTTTCTGCTGTTGGTAACTGGTCTTTTCGAAACGTCCATTAGATCGTCTAGTAAATGATTAACGATGATATCGTAATCTTCTGGATTGGAGATCACAGCACTGTTTGTTGCGCTAGCAGAGAGCTGCAGGAGTGTTGAGATTGACCAGTCGTTTTCAATTTCAATCTGGCTTTTGAGCGAGAGTTTGATCCGCTCAATGAGAGAAACACCTGTATATCCAGAGCCGATTTGGTAACCATTTGGCATAGTTTGGATCGAGTTGGTAGACGTCGCTTGGTATGTCTGAGGGTTGTTCAGCGGAGTAACAATTGGGAACGCCATAGGTAGTCCATTGTTGATAATTGGTGGTGGGATCCCGTTTACAGAGGGTTGATGTGAAGAAGTCTGGGGTGGTGCCTGATAGACCTGGGATTGAGGTGCCTGTTGGAACATGATACTTGGTGTACTGGCAACTGAGAACTTGTTCAAGCTCGCATTGTAGCTGGGCTGTTGATGTAGTCTACTAGAGGTACGTCGAGTCGAACTCATTCTGTATTATTACTATTACCAAGATGAATCAGGCTGCTGAAAATTCCCGCCCTTGAAATTCTACAGTATAAACGCAACAAAAAGAAAGGTTTTGGCGATGCGATAAAAGAAGGTTGGGCCAAAACGCAGGAAAAACGCGCGAATTGGCAAGGCTTCAACCGGGTAACTTAGAAGTACACAGGCGCACTATGATTGATGTTGAGCATGATATCAGAAGGCTTGATATGTGAATGAACAATGGTTTATTTGATAGAGACTATGTTTATGAGATATTACAACGAGAAAACGAGTGCCCATGTCAGTGACGTCGCTCTTGACGATACTAAATCAATAAAATCAACAATCCCGTCATGAATCTATCTCCTACGTCTTCCCCAGTCGCGCTCAGGTTCCGATTCCGATTCCGACTCTGACTGAACGCCCTTATCCAAAAGATACTTCTTTTGCGCCAGTTCCAGACTGCTTAATAAAGCTCGCGGCGGCCGTTTGGCATGAATGAAGTTACAAAAGCCTCCGCGCGAGCATTCTTTTGACTCGTGCTGCCGACAACAAGCTTCTCTGAAATCGGTAACTGGACTCAGCTCGCAGTATACCGGACGACCACCGTACCATCTGAAATTGAAGCTTTCCAATGCCTTTTGCGCATCAGCTTCGTATTTGAACCGCGCATAGACGTTGCCGGTAAGATGGTCGTTGTTGTTTTCGCAGACTACAATCTCTTCGAGCGGACCAAACTTGGCGGCTTCACAGTAAAAGTCCTCGTAAAAACAGTCAAACTGGTGATCCATCTCGGTCTCGCTGAGGGTATTGTTGGCCTGATAGTGAGGGTTTTGGTACATGTTTCGGCACAATATGGTTTGTGAATAAGACGGCTTGACGTGTTTCCGCGAGCATTTGTCGCCATGTCGGCATGCACCGATTTTGTAGTAAAACGAGCAGTTGACTTTGTCCTGCTCTGTACCGTAGATAGATGCCAGATAGTTTGCCATTGTGTATCGGTGGATGATTCTAATGGAATGCTGTGTGATCAGTGAAAGTACAAATGCAGTAATGGAAACTGTTGGTGTTAACAAAATGGAAAAGTACTGAAAAATTGGAATTTGGGAGATTCAAATCATTATTTGTGCACGCATCTGAATTCAATCAACAATCCACATGGCATTTGACAACCGCTCAAATCATTCATCCAACCTTTAACTCGACATTTGTGCACCATGAGAATAAGTCAAACATCATAAAGAACATTGATTTCAAATTAAATGACGCTTGATAGAACGCTAATGGCACGATCTGCATTAGACGTGATCTTGTTGTCACATCCTCCATAGGTTCTACTTCCGCAAGGCTGTTTCAGGCCAAGTAGTTGAACAGCGAATATCTATAAACGCGATGTGCGATCTCAGATGCACCTCTCGGGCCACCTGTAGTCACCGACTACCTTGGCAAATTATACAACAAGCAGGCAATTATTGAACGTCTTCAAGTGCGCAAACTCGCTGCCGAATCAGTCGACTTGATTACGCATATCAAGAGTTTCGAGGACATTGTGAAGATTCCTTTCAATAGCACTGAAGATAACAATACGTCAAGAATATGTCCAGCGATCCAGCGTGAGATTATGTACGAGTTCAAAAGATCGCTGTTTTTGTATTTGGTATCTTGGGGACATGTATTTAGCAAAAAGGGCTTACAGGAACTGGATTTTTAGCGATGCTGTTGTTGGTTTTGTACCAAGGTCAGTAGTGATCAATATGAGCGTTACCAAGAAGGCACTTGAAAGACTGCGCCTGATTATAGAGAAGGATCTTAACCACTATACGTATGACGTCTGCAGGGAAATAAAAAAAAAGCGTTGGAAAGGCATGGTCAATGATTCCGGAACGGTGAAAAAGAGTAGAAAGACCAAACAAACGAGAAGCTTAGTATGTCGAAAAGAGCCGAAAGTGAAACGAAAAGCAAAAAAAATAGTGAGTTGATAATAGTTGGTATATGTGTATGTACAACGGAATGATTAGCTAGTGAAGCAATATTGGTAATTAGCAATAAGACCAATACCGAGTCCAAATAAAACGCCAGACAATTTACATGATCTGTGAATAATCACAGGTTAGTTTCGTTTCTACAAAAATCTGAAGTTTGCAAATACTCACGTCGGTGTTACTCTTAGTAGGACCGCCCTTCTTTCTGTCGTTGTCAATGGCCTCAACAGCCTCTTTGACCAGCTCTTTAGCGCTGGTCTCTTCCGCCAACCGTCTCTGACGCTCCGACTCACGGTTCATGTAAAGAGTGTATCCCAAGCCACCAGTGAGGTAGACTATCGTGTCGCAGAGTTAGCCTTTGACATGTCCTTGATAGACCCTTGCACGGGGTTTGACAGCGCACACAAGCAGTGATGGAACAGAAAGTACTTACCGGAACCTCCAATGATCGAGAGGACAAACAAACGATGTGCCACATCGGTGGCTTGAACGTACCAGGGACGACCGTACATTGTGTGAATAGATTTGTGAAGATAAATGCGTGTATGAGCTGAAGGGGTTTGAGATGAAAAAATGAGAAGATGAAGAAGTGGGAAATGCGTATTATGGCTCGAGAAAAAAAAAGCGTAGAAAAGGGAAAAAACTGCTTCTGAGGGACGGCGAGATCTGCCACTCCGCGCAGAGAACCAGCTGTTCCATTGTATCAAGTGAAACACCATCAACGCCAACCCTCGCCCTTCTATGGAACCTTTTGTCAAGACGTCGGAACAGCACTGGGACTACTTTTGAAAGCATTTAAAAGAAGGAGATGTATTTGCCAATGTAGTTGTTTGAATGCTCGGGACGTGATCAAAGAAATTTCGCTTTTTATTCAAATTTATATTATATTTATACGGATTTAGAAACATGTTTCAACGCGGACGCACGCTGCTCTCGCTATGCCTACCAGTCACCGTGTCAACATCAGAGCGTGTTGAGGTGACGGCAGCCATGGATCCAGAAGGATTGTTCCAAGACAAATAAGTATGATCACCGAGTTTACGGGGCTTGACGACGTGCTTAATCAAAAACATGAGACCAACACCCAGACAAAGCCCTGCTACTACCAAGTAAGCAACGCCCAAAAACGGGTTCTTGCCACCGAGAACGCTGCGGGTGGTGATGACAATCGACTTGGACCCGTCGTAGATTAGCACCGGAAAGTTGAGACCAATGTCAACAGAGTAGATTCCAGGCTGAAGGACTTGATTGTCATTGCGTCTTGCAAGCTTTGAAAAAGTCGGAAGACCAGCGGTCCGCATCCAGTTCTGGAGCGACTCCCACTCGGCAAAGTTGGGCATATTGTCCTCGGTGTAGTTTTGCGGGAACAGCTTGACCCAGTTAGGAGGAGGCACGACCGAAGACGGATCGTACTGGGTCTTTTTGAATCTGTCTTTATCAGTGGCCCAGGCAATACCGTTTTCTGTAAAGTTGTATGACGTTTGATCATCGGTGGAGTTGGCGACGGTGAGCGTGGAGAACGTATCATTGAAGAAGGAGTTGGCAATCAGCCCGCATGGATAGTAAGGCACGCCGTCTGCGTTTGTGGTCAGGGGCTTACAGTCGTCAACAGTCTTGAGAGTGTGGGCTGGCTCAGCAAACCCATTCAACTGGCGCTCGTTGAACGACTGGACGTATCGTCTGTGGTTTTGATAAAAGTTGGACAGTCTGTAGAAGAAATACACTGGACTTCCCATCTCCGTGGGGATCTCGAACTGGATCTGGCAGGTGCGCTCGACGGGGATGTTGATACTGGAGCTGAACACCGTGTGATCCGAGTCGTGTTCAATCAGCTTCCACTGTGCTGCGTTTGAAGTCTGAGCATCGTTCTTGAACGAGTATGTGATGTAGTCCTTAGGGATTTCTGTGAATGTGTCTGTGTTTGCCATGTCGCTGCAGTGGCTGTAGTCAATCATGATTTCCTGAATCTGTCCACTGGCCCACAGCATCGCGCCGCCCAGCGGAGCAAACACTACAGCTATCGCAAAGAATAGCGGAAGGACTGTCTTTGGAGTCAGAATGGGCTGCCATGCTTTTAAACGCTGCTGGCGGAACGCTGTGTTAGGAGGTTTCCGAGACTTTTCCTTGACCTCGACGGGTCTTTCGCTGTCACTGTCACTATCCATAGTTGTACAGGCGTTTGATATGCAGGGGGGATAGAAATCTAAATGGGAAAGAGGATACGAAAGAAAGACTTGAAGATGCTTGACCAAGAGGAAGAGAGGAAAGAAAGAAGAAAAGAAAGGGAGAAACAAATCGGAGGAAATTCAAATTTGAAATGTCGCTCAACCCACAGAAAGTGCACTAAACCATTCTGCTCTCTGCCAAACAAGCTCACTTGCGCGCTTTGTCAACAAAGAAACGCACAAATGTTTCACCGTGTTCAAACACTCATCATACGCATTCACAAACTATTTTGACTATTACAAACATCGCAATCTTGTTGGTGATTACTTATAGCTATTTAGTGATGTAGATACTCAAAATGTTCAAGTTTAGTTGAACTCGGACAGGTCAGGCATGTCGGCGGCGGGAAGAATCTCAACCCAGTATCCGTCAGGGTCCATTACAAATCCAATAAACTTCATGTTACCATCGGTGATACGCTTCTTGATAGCTACGCCGGCCTTCTCGAGCTCGGCCATCGACTTGACGGCATCAGGAACACAGATACCAATGTGGCCATATCCTTGGGGCTCGGTGTTGCCGTTATGGTACTTGAACTCGGGATCTTCTTCAGTACCCCAGTTGTGGGTCAGCTCCAAAATGGCCTCGCGATCAGAGACACCTTCTCCAGAGTTCTCGACAAAATTGGGATCAGAGACGTAGCCCAAAAAGTACAAGGTGAATTTGGCGTTGGCGTGCTCGGAAGTCCGCAAAAGCTTCATGCCCAAGACATCCTTGTAGAACTTCAAAGAGGCTTTGGGGTCCTTGACACGGATCATGGAGTGATTGAACTTGAACTTTTGAGCATCAGAAACACCTTCGGTTTTCTTGTCCACAAGCTCCTTGTTCTGAATCAGCTCAATCCAGTATCCATCTGGGTCCAAAGCAAAAGCAATGTCCTTTTGTCTGCCATCTGTGAGCTTCTTTTTGAACTCGACGCCGTTGGCTTCGAGTTGAGCACATGCCGCGTCAATGTTGTCAACAGAGAAACAAATGTGTCCGAATCCACGGTGGGGCTCAGTGTTTCCGTTGTTCAAAGTGTACGAATCGTCGTTCTCTGAACCGTAGTTGTGTGCCATCTCAAGAATACCACCTCTTTGATACCACTTGGCGCCATCAGCAGCGGCACCAGGGATACCCATGTAGTAGTTGTCGAACTTGAACTTGGCAAACTTGAAGTGGCCATACACCTTCATGCCAAAATTCTTTTCGTAGAAAGCAATTGAGCGCTTAGGGTCTTTGATCCGAAACATGGTGTGGTTGAACAAAAAGCCAGTGGTATCGACTGCAGTAGACATTTTTCTGATGATTTGGTTGCGAAATATACCCAGACGGTTCATGTAAATTGGGGGAGGGGTTTAGTTAGTGACGAGGAAGGAAGAGGGAAAAAGAAGAGTGGGAGAGATTGCAGGTGATTTGGAGGTATAAATATTATAAATATGGCGTGGCTTTGGGTTGCGTAGATTGAATGGGAAGTTTGAAGCAATTGTTGAGCTGATGGGTGCCGGTTTGTTTTAAAAAGGTTTGGTTACAGTAGATGGATATACATGATTCAGTAGAATGCAGTGACATTGGATTGCGTGTCGTGAGTCATGAGAGTATTCAAGAAGATCTGGAGTTCAATCGTATAATATTAATTGTCATGACTAGAAAACTGACGATCTAGAAATATTAGCAGCAAATTAAGCTCGTTACAGAAGAAACATGAAGAAGTCAATTGTTTAAAGTACAAAGCCATTTGAACTAATTCATAGCATCTACTTTCTTTCAGAATGCACATTCTAATGCGTTGGATAGAATGCAATCTCGACAATTGTAGCCCCAGTTCACATCGATTGCCAAATACATTCACGTTTGTCGAGAGCGTCTTATCAAACAACCTTCTAAAAAATCACAGCTATTCTATTTCAAATCTTTTTCAATTATTCATTCATCTAGCACAATTCTAACTATGTCAAGTTTTAATAAATAGTGCAGTACTTCCGTTTCTATCAAAGATAGACCGCGCTCTAATATACGGATCCAATCTCCAGTAACATGTTTTCAAGTCATTAGCAATCTCATTCTTCTGAATCTGCAACGCTGCGCTCTCCTCATTCGTACTCGACTTGACCCATTTGGCAGTGGTGTTGATGAACTGTTCAGCGACGTCTGATTTGGCCAGGAGTAGTTGGTCGCGAGTCGATGTGTCGTTCATGAGCTTGTTTTCGTCGGGCGGTCCTGCAAAGTATTCAAACTCATGCTTGCACGTCCCGCCTAGCTCTTCTGGTATATACTCTGGGGGAATACTGTCAGTCAGGTCTTTATAAGACTTTGTGAATCGCACTTTGGAAACAACTACTGGATCCAGTATGCCCTTGACCACACTCCATACAGATGAAAAGATCCATGGCGCGTTGTGAACACAGATTTGGTGTAGAGTTTCTGGGTAGTACGCCTCAAAGGCCTTGGCCAGGAATTTAACAATAGGATAGTCCATGTTCTGCAGCCCAAAATCAGCCATGTCGAAAACAATCATGATTGTACCAGAGGTATCATTGATCCTCAGTTTGTTTGTTTCCATGATGAACAAAAACATCCGTTCTACTTCTTCGAGCGGCTGGTCTTTGCTGAAGTGATTCCGCGGGTACCCGATCATCACCGGGTTGCCCAAGTTATCCATTCCATAAAGCTGGCACTGATGAGATTTCATCTGCGAGATCATGAACTCGCCGCCGAGCTCCTCAGATCCATTGATGATCTGCTCTATTCCTGAATCCTTTCGCCATTGCAGCATCGTCGCATAAGCATTCAATGCGTTTTTCAGGTTCCACTTCCTGGCCCGCAAAAAACACAGCAACGCGTTATCAGGATGCTCTACTTTGATTGATGTGAACATCACGTTCCTGATTTCTTCAGGTGTCATGTTTGTGAACCCAGATTGGAACGCCTCAGACTCAGTTTCGAATTGCTCTTTTTCAGGCTCGGCGGCTCGCATACCAAACCAACCAGTTTTCTTCTTGTTGGCATCTAGTGTAGATGTTGAGCGCATAGGCGTGTTGTGGGGCAGATAGTTGAGGTGCGCCAGGATAGTGGCCCACATGTCTTTGAGCTTGAGCTCCTGATCCGGCGTCAGATTGTTGACTCGTCCTGGTTCCGGCACCGCAATCATGATATCTACAGAAATGTGTTTTGAAAAGGTTTTGCAAAGAAAAGAAAGAGTGGATTTCAAGTAGATATATAACAGAGAGAAGGAGAGCAAAAGCGGATAGCAATGGCCAAGGGATCTGACAGCAGAAATTTTATATCCTGGCACCAACAGATCAGTTGGCGCAAACATCCAAAAACAAAAAAATTGTTGGTCTAAAATTTCATATGAAAAAGTCAACCAAAATTCACAAAATGAAGAATCAGTCGAGAGAATGTGCCGCAATTGAGAATGAAAAGGAATTGAATCGATTATATTATTATGTGTTTAGTGAATATACATTTTTGCATATATACTTGGTGATTATTCAATACGGCCCTGGACAAACAGTTCGATGGAGGTTTTACGAGGTAAAGGGCCCTGTTGTAGGTCTGGGACTGAATCTGTTGGTTATTGCGTGATGGAGATTAGTTAGATTAATAAAAGAATGCAAGTTGAGATGGTGATGTTTCCTGGATCAAAAGACATGTTATGAACGATTTAATCAAGTGAACTTTGTCACTCTTCGTCGCGCCTGGTTCAGCTTTGCACTTGTAGAATGTGTTTCCTGGTCCAAATTATCCAGGATCCGGTTCTGGTACTCGAGCTCGTCATGGATCGCCTCGCCAATCTGGCGCTGCGTCCTGATTGTTTTGCGCAAGCTCTCAATGATATCGTCCTGCTGCTTCATCTCGTCCTGCTGCAGGGTGATGAGCCCACTGTTGTTATACTGCCGAGTCTTGTCTGTTTCAACACCGAGAACTCGGCGAGTCGCTCGCGCTGGAGCGTTCCCAAACAAAGCAGAGTGGTCTTGTTGTTGCGCACGCTGCTCACCTGAGCCAAATGGCGTTGCGCTTGTTGTGGACTTGAACGAACTATCACCACCTGCTCCACCTGCACCACCAATCCCAGAATACTTGGCTATGGTAGGGTTATCGAGTTTCTCCAGGAGCTGCGCAAGCTCCAACACCATGTTTTTGCGCCTCACGTACTCGCCTTCGCCCAAAGCCTTGTCGGTGACCAGCGAGCTCTCCAGATCCTTGAGTTTGCGCCTGGCTTCTGACACGTATCGCCTGCTGTCTGTTGACGATGCTGTTTTAGCGTGCTGCAGAAGCACACGAATCTCAGACGTAGCTTTGACCCAGGACGCAGCTGGCTCGTAACTGGTTTTATCTGCTGCTTGTCGCCTGTGCTTCGCGACGTCCAGGAACTGCTGTGTGGCCAGCGAATCGCGCCATTCGTCATTCTTGATCAGCCTTCGTAGAAATAGCTCCAGTCCTCGTCGCCGCTCTTCCAAAAACTCATGGTTCGAGTTGCCTATCCATTTCTTGGACGGAAGCGCCACTGGCGTCGGTTCCCCCATCTCCTGCTCAATATCCTGCGCAAACTTGTCAAACTCATTGTACCGCCGGTCCACAGTATAAGTCACACGATCCTCCAAAACCACCTGTATATTGAAGTATGTCGGAGTCGAGCTCGAGAATCCCGTTACTGAAATATCCATGGTTGATTGTGTGTAATGGTGTTGACGATAGGAAATCAGGGAGTTTTTGGCATTTCAAATCTCCCCGTTCTCAAAGCAGACAAACCCCTTTTGGGTTCACTAACTTCCGTATTAGCTACATGCCCTAACCCATTGCTACTGCCAATATTGACCGATTATCGATACGTGGATGTATACAAAATGGCAACGACGCATCGCGTTTTGAAAAAAAAACTTCCCCTTTCTTCCTGATCAACTTTGTCAGTTCCGACTCCTTTTCAAGATTCTTCGTTTCGCCAACCCGTTCAAAATGCCTGGTCGTCCTATTGTCATTTCTGGTCCTTCGGGCACCGGCAAGTCTACCTTGCTCAAGAAGCTTTTCGCCGAGTACCCTGATGCATTTGGCTTTTCCATTTCCCGTGAGTATCAGTTAATCAAAGGAGGTGGTTCAATCGATATTAACAGAATGCGGAATAGACACTACTAGAGGTCCCAGACCCGGTGAGGTTAATGGCAAGGACTACCATTTCTCGACCATTGAGAACTTCAAGAAGCTCATTGACGCCAACGGATTCATTGAGTGGGCTCAGTTCTCCGGCAACTACTACGGCACCTCGATCGCCGCCGTCAAGGACGTTTCCGAAGTCCAAAACAAGACCTGTATTCTTGATATCGATATGCAAGGTGTCAAGTCAGTCAAGAAGACCGACTTGAACGCCAGATTCCTCTTTGTTGCTCCTCCTTCTTTGGACGACCTCAAGTCCCGTTTGGTGGGCCGTGGTACTGAGACCGACGACTCTTTGCAAAAGCGTTTGGCCGCTGCTGAGGGCGAGATGGCTTACGCCAAGGAGCCTAATGCTCATGATAAGATCATTGTCAACGACAACTTGGACAAGGCTTATGCCGAGCTCAAGGAGTTTGTTTTGGCCGAGATCAAATAGACTAATTTATGAATAAACTTCACATGTATACACAGAAGAAATATAAAGCTTAATATTGTTAATTGTTTTTAACTTCTATCGCTTGATTGGATTCTGGATCTTGTTTGACAACTTTAAAGCTGGCTCTGAACCGTTGACATGTTTCAGAAGAACTTGTTGAAAACAGTTGCGCTTTGAGACTTGTGGAAATTACCCTGCCTCGCGTGGCGTTGAGTTGAATGCAAGTGCGTAGTGTGAATACAGAATATCTAGATTCTTACGTCGTTTGCTCTTCTTCATCTCTCAGACTTCAATTCAATCGCTTTATATACACCCAAAATGGTGAGTGCATCGCTATGAATCAAAGATAGCAGCAACTAACAAAGCACTAGAATATCTCATACATTTCCTCAAACACCGTTCACAATGGTAAGTAGCTGATCCTTGTGGATCTACAAAAACGCAAAAAGCTAATGGCAAAATTTCAAGCTCACACGTCTGATATTTTCTCCGTCGTTGTGTCGGAGACTTACACGATCACTGCGTCTGGCGACGGGACGATCAAGGTGTGGGATAACTCGCATGCGGAGCCCAAGGGCGAGGTGCTTGATACGCAGCCGCTGGGGTTCCATCACCTTGCAACTGACGGATCGACTTTGGTCGCTGTGAATTTCAACGGTAAAGCGTATTTGTACGATTTGAAGGAATTGAAGAAGATCGAGACACCTGGTAAGTGCAATTGAAACTCTCTCAGTTATTTCAGGAAAAATGCTAATGTCTATCGGCAGAACTCGACGCATCAACTGAAAAGTACTGGGCTACTGCTATCAATTTAGACGGCACGCTTTTCGCATTTTCAACGATTGAAGGAAACATTGATCTGTGGGAGCGCCAAGAAGACGGTTCAATCACTTTCAAAATGACATTTGAATCGCCCCAAAAGGGCTTCGGTCTGACCATCGACATCTCCGCTGACAACACGCGCATTGTTCTTGGCCAGGACAACGGGTCCGTCGACATTTTCAATCTCGAAAAGGGCAATGTTATTTTCTCCATTCCCGGTCTGTCACAGCCAATTCGCAGCGTCAAGTTCAGTCCTGGTACCAAATACCTTGCTGTAGCCGGCGATGCCAAGTTCATTTCTCTGTACAACATCAGTACCAACGAGCACGTTTCCGATTTGAAGGGCCATGAGAGCTGGATCTTCAGTCTGGGCTGGTCGTCTGCTGGCGATTATCTTTTGAGCGGCTCGCACGATGGCAAGATCAAGGTGTGGTCGATGGAGACTATGAGCGTTGGCAACACGCAGACCGAAAACACGACGCCGATTTTCGCAGTGGCCTGGTTGGAAAAGGGATGGGGCCAGGGCGTGATTGGCGGTAAGAATAAGGGATTTGTGACTGTTGGCGAGGATATGGCGATTAGATGGTATAGAGAGGCGGGTGGTGTTTAGTTAATACAGTGTATATATTGAATCTAGTTTATTCCGTTGAGAGTTGGGATAGTGTGGAGAGAGTAGATGATCGGGGGTCAGTTAAGTGTCTCCTGGGTTATAGAGAGAGTATTGCCGAGCTAGATTTGTAGCTTGACAAGAGCTTTGATACCAACATTGAGTATTTCACATGAGAGTCATATTTGGACAGTCTCTTTTCAAGAGAAACTACGAGAAACACAAAGTGAGCACACTTCAGTCAGTTCAACTGACCGGAAACAAGTATCTCGGCAGTGCTATCTCATATCGGTTCACAGTTACGGCGCTGTTTCTGCCCAGAACCTTCTTGCAAGCGACTACCAGATGATCAACTCAGATAATGTCCTGTTTTCCAAACAATCAAAAATATTTAAGTACTGCTTTTAGTCCTATCAATAGTACGCCAAAAGCATGGATAGCATAGAAACAGCGGTACAGGTAGAGATAAACCGTGAAACCTACTTGAAAAAGGGGTCTTGAACTGGATGAGAATAAGTACGAGGGGATGGAAGTTTGTGAGTAGACATAGTTTTTCATGGATACACAAATGCATTATTGCTTTTTAAATGATTAATGAATACGGACTGGCCGTGAAATTGTACGTACATTTGAAATCCTATTCGGATTAAACAAGAATTTCTCATAGGCTCATGTAGAAGCCACTTGAAGAAAAGTCATTTGGCAAAAAAACACACACTGTTGACGCTACAACTTTCTTCTCTTCTGGCGCCTGACCGAGCTCTCCTGCTGCTGGTTATTGGCATGCACCATCTCGACGCGCTTGACCTCCAGGTCCATGAACCGCGACTTGAGCTCGACGATCGCGTTCTTGATATACTCGAACGTCGTCGCAAACATGACAGGATCGTAAGCGCACCCACCCGACGTCGTTGTCGTCGTTGTCGCCGTGCTGCTGCTGTTGCCGCTGCCGCTGCCCAAAAGCACCTGGAGATTAGCCACAATCACCGGGTCCAGATGCGTCAGGTTCGCGAGTTTGGCGAGATCGTAGTCGGCGTAATCCTCGGAGTCTTCGTCGTCGTCCTGCGCTGCGGAGGCTGCTGCGGAGGCCGCCGCCGATGCAGAGGCGGCTTTGGCCTTGGTCGCGGCTCGCGCCGAGACTCGCGATGTCGAAGGCGCATACGGGTCCGGGCTGTAGTCGGCCTTGGGCTTTCTGCCGCGCTTACGCTTATGTGTTGGCCTGGAGTCCTCTGCTGCCGTACTCGACGGCGTTGTTGCCGCTGCTGCTGCTGCTGTTGTTGTTGTAGTAGTTGACGATTTGGTGTTGAGTTTCAGCGACATCAACCTCGCAGACGTCTTGACTGGCGATGTCGCCGTTGACGAGTGGCCACTCTCCGACTTCATGGCCATGTGTGTGTATATGTATGTGTATATAGATATAGATGTACAAGTATATTCTCCGATCCGAGGAATGTGAAATCGTTCGTGCTAATGGGTCGGTTAGATCTCAGAAAACACAAAGAGAAAGCTGGATATAAAAGAGATGTGTAGTCTAAAGAAGGAGGTAAGAGAGGGAAAGAAAAAAATGTTGGAAACAACGCCAACGTTTTTTTTATTATTATTTTTTTTTTCAAAAAAGGTAATCTCTGGAGGTTTCCTCGCTTTTGCAGATGCTTCAAACAATCAAAGTCTTAATTGCACAAGTATTTCAATATCTTCAACTCGAGAAATCAAACTAGCAAACTAACAAAAACTATTCATACACTGGCGGTTTCTATACTCCACAACACTCCATCCCTAATCATCAACAACTATCATCACTACAATAATATCATTTCATTTCTCTTCAGTATGTACTTATAGTCCTGTACACTTAATAAGACTCAAAAGTGTGTTTATGTCTCTACACACAATGCACAATACAATCTGACTATTGCTCAGCCGCACCTTCAAAACCTGGAAAAAACAATAAAAAAGAAAACAAAAAAAAGAAAGCAATAAAAGCCAGATTTCTATTGGCAGTGAGGTGTGTAAGAGATTAGGTCAGCAGAATGGGTCTTTTGTGTGTACACATATCAGAGTGCAACATGGTTGATGTCGGTATAAAAACGATACCACAGTGTGCTTGTTGCTATAGTTGTAGAAGCGACAAAAGAAGTGTAATGTTAGAATAACACTTGGTACTTGATACTTGGAACAGAAGAATTCTATGTACACTGTAGTGCAGTTGATATGTAGACAAGTGAAATTTTCAAGTAATGTGTACATGGGGAAGGACGTTTAAATGAAAACCCACTAATCTTCTCTGCCTTAATGAGCAAAAAGGCATTTTTATAAGATTGGATATTTGTAAAGGGAGAAAAAGAGCATGACGGAGGGTAGTGCCTCTTGTGGCACGAACTAAGAAGCTGGCATTTTGCTAGAGGAAAAGAGAGGTGATTATAAAAGCGTAGGAGAATCGCGGTTTTGCGAGGACAATTATACGATTTGTGTTGTCAACAGGCTCCTTCTTAATCGTGCGCAACAACAACGATTTACAAGCGTCTCCTGAAAAGAATCGCTATACAGGATTTTTGAAAAATAGAAAAAAATGGAGTCAGACAAGAGTACGAGACGGCAAAGGCCAAGACGCACGACCAGCAAGGGCATCACGAAGCGGCCGGCTGGACGGCGCAGGTCGTCGTCGTCGTCAACGAGCGGGACCACGGACAGGTCAGGCAGCCAGTCAGATACGCCGGATCATGTCGGTGCTTCTGCGTTATCGGATGCTGTGTCTGATCCCGCCAGGCCTGCAAGAGCTGGTACCAAGCGAGCAGGATCGAATTCTTGTGCCAAACCAAGTAGATCGTTGAGCATCAAACCTGTTCCTATCAAACCTTCTTCCTCATCCAAACCTTCTTCCTCATCCAAATCCTCCTCCTCCTTATCCAAACCCAAATCCAAATCCAAACCTCCACCGCAACCACCGCAACCCTCTCTCCCATTCCTTCCGTCCCAGCTCACCTCCCAGATCCACACCCTTCTTCGCGCCTCGTCAGCCTCGCCCGACCCGACCCCGGACCTCACGCTGAGCGTGACGACGGAGCTTGGCGAGCGCGCTGTGCTGTTGCGACAGCGGTACTTGGAGCTGGAGGAGGCGAAGCGGGCCGCTGTGATTGGGGGAAGAAGAGCAGCAGCGGCGGCGGCGGCTGCAGGTATGAATGGTGAGAAGCGGTCAAAGAGGTTGGCAAGACATTAAAGAAAAAAAGGGTATTGCATCTAAATACCCCAAACAATGAAATCTCATTTGGAATGCTCAAAATAAAGCCAATCTGAAATACTAATCATAAACATCTTATTTATTCATAATGTATAAACCAATCCTATCAACAATTCATGTTGAATTTACACACATATTTCTAAAAAATCATCCTCTAATAGTAAGCTCTAATGGAATTCCATCGTACTCTCCGTATCCCATTGCCAGATTAATATTCTGCAAACACTGGGTCGCCGCGCCCTTCAACAAGTTATCAATAGTTGCAACAACAACAACCCGATCTTGTCGCGAAGACACGCCAAATCCACCAACAACCACACCGTGCTTACCGCTAATATCCTTGACCAATGGAGCTTCACCAGTCACATGCACAAGCTTCTCACCAGCATATCTATCCTGGTACATGTTTCTGATATCGCGCGCAGTCAGCTTGGTCTTCAAAGGAATCGAGATCGTGTGCGAAATACCCTGGAACCATTGCGCCACGTGTGGTGTGAACGCAATCTGCTTACCGAGTTGACGCGACACCTCACGCTCGTGAATGTGATCAGTCAATGAATAAGGAATCAAGTTGTTTTCCAAGTTCTTGACGTCGTTCTTGGGTGATGGCTTGGTGCCGGCTCCACTGTAACCGGAAACACCAAAGACGGTAGGTTGCTGGCCATCGGCAATGTGCTCGAGAATAGGACTGATTCCGATTTGAGCAGCTGTGGCGTAACATCCAGGATTGGAGATCTTGCGGGCTGCCAGGTACTTGGATCGCTCAACGAGTTCGGGGAGGCCGTACAACCATTCGTTAGAATCGTCGAATCTGTAGTCAGCAGAAAGATCAATGATCTTGGAGGTCTTTGCAGATTGGGCATTGTCAATGGCATCCACAAAGGGTTTACACACACCGTTAGGCAAAGCCATTACCCAGACGTCGACGTCTCCGCGCTCTTCAAGTCTCTTGATATCTTCAACTTGAAGGTTGTCGTAGACAATATTGGCCTTCTTGTATCCTTCCAACTTCTTACCAGCCAGTTCACGAGATGAGACATGGGAAAGTTCCAAGTATGGGTGAGAGTCAATCAGTTCAATCAAAGCCTGGCCTGTGTATCCACGAGCACCAATCAAAGCAACCTTGGCAGGCTTGGTGTTGGTAGCGTCCTTCAAAGGAGGATTGGGGTTTGTGGAAAACATTCTAACGCCACCTCTGTTGAACTTCATAGCTCTTTGGCTCATTGTAGAGAATTGTCTGGTCTGGATGCTAGGACCAGAGGCAGTAGTAGACTTGCCAGTCAAAGAAGCATGCACGACACGAGAAGAAAAGTCTTGAATCAGCTTTGAAATCTCTTCAGGGGTCTTGATTCCGTACCAAAACAGAATGCGGCCGTTCTTTGCAAATGACCCATCGGCCTTGCTAAAGTGCCAGCCAGAGTTCTCATCAGCATCAGAAACCTCCCATTGAAGCGAACTGTAATCCTTCTTGATAGCAGTCCAGATGTTTTCAGTGACGTTGTTCAACCATCCGTTCTTGCTGGCCAAAAACTTGTCCAAAACAGGAACGCCGGATGTAGTCTGCTTGACAATAGCAAGCACCTCTAAAGGCTCATCACCATATGCCTTGAAGTCAACAGATTCAAGTTCGCGAAGGTAAGAAGCGACAGAGATTTTATTCTCGGCAATATCAGTGTCTCTTTGAAGAGCGTTTCTAAGAGCTTCTTTAGATGAAAAGTCTTCAAGGTTGCTACGGGAAACAAGCTTGTAACCACGACGGATAAGAGTGCCTGCACCAGAATCAGTGAAAAGCTCCTTTTGCAAGTCGTGAACAGAAATAATAGCCACAGACGAAGATCTAGGCAGGTATGTCAGCAAGTCCTTGATCTCCTTGATCTTCAACTTAGTACCATATTTGACCCAAGGCTCTTTCATGAGGTCATCATACTCCTCGTCAAGATTGATAGTGGAAATCTTTTCCTTGGTGTTTCCGTTGATAAGACCACCTTTCTCGTTAAGGTAAACAATCTTCAAAGGCTCGACAACTCTGGCCAACTCGCCAGCAGCAACATCTGCATTGACGTTCAAAATTTGGCCATCGGTAGTTTCAGCCAAAGAAGTCAAAATGGGCAAAGCGCCAGCGGAAATAGAGGCCTCAATAGGGGTCTTGTCAACAGCAGTGACCTTACCCACAAGGTGGTATTTTTCTTTATCCAAGTACTCAGCCGAAAAAACACCGCCGGTGATAGGACGAGCACGGACACCGAGCTTTTCCAAGGCCTCAACAAGTTTCAAGTTTTGCTCAAGGAAGCAACGGCGAACAACGCTCATAGTGCGGGAATCGGTGATACGGATGCCATCAATGTAGTCAGGAATGACGCCTTCGGCTTCCAAGATTTCATTGATTTGAGGTCCAGTACCATGGAGAACAATAGGGTAAAGACCGACATGGTAAAGGAATGCAAGAGAAGAAGCAAGCTGGTCAAGATTGTCGGTGATAATTGCACCACCGACTTTGATAACAGCAAATTGCTGGCTAGAAATTAAGTTAGTACTTGAGTCCGGCAGACAACTCAATTGGGGACACTTACCTAGAAACCGACGTGAAATATTTCAAGTATTGCTCGACTTCACGCTTAGAACCAATGTTATCCAAGAGCTGGATGACAGTGGATCTGGTGGAATAGTGTCTTGCAGAGGGAGTAGCTGCTTTCTCGGTCGTGGGGCGAGCAGCAACACTGAGCTTGGCAGGCAAAGCCACGGAGCAAGGGACTCTCGCACGAGAGATGCTTGCTCTGAATACAGAAGAAGAGCAGCGTGCTACAGATCGGAGCATTGCAATGAGTATCGGCAGATTGGCCGGTTAAGAGAACGTATCAAAAAAAAAAAAAAGTGTATAAACAGGAAAGAAACCGCCAATGCGAAACGGTAATCAGGAGATGGAAAAATAGTAAGAAAAAGGTGAAAAGGAAAGAGGAAGAAGTCACGTATTTGTAGTTGAAAAAAAAATTTCCAGGAGCGAAACGGACACAAGAAAGCCAGAGGACAAGTACGAAGTGGTCCAAAAGGCAAGAGAAAGAAAGGGCTAGGGGAGGTTTAAAGCTTTTTAAGAGGGTGGAAAGGGCAGGGCTGGGACTTTGATAGCGGCTGATAGTCGGTTGATAGCGGAGGGATTTGATCAGATAGTGCGAGATGGGTTATGATGATGATGGTGATAATTAACAATGGAGGTTTAGATATAGGGGTTCGAGATGATGGAGAAGAAGAAGAAGATGGTGATTTGGATGATTATGTTCTTATTTCATCTGTGCTGGACTTGAACAATGACTTGGCGGTGGTTTTGATGATAGTCTTGATAGTGGTATCACCGTTTGATGAAGTGCCAGCCAAACCATGAGTCATAAACGCGATTATTCTCCAAACCCTTTTCCCAACATTGCCCTAAAAGTGTCCTGGGCTGATGAGTTTTCCCGGTGGACGACAATGACTCGGGGCTTGAACTCGGAGAATGAGTCTTTGACTCGGTTATGACTGATTGGCAAATAAGACTTGGAGCTTGGAACACGCTGAGCCTGAATGTGTGTATCCAATCAGATATCCCGTTTTGGCATCTGATTAAGCCCTAGCACCGCTTTGCGTGAACCAACCGACTCAGGCACACGCGAAATGGCCCCCTTTTTGCTGCTGCATCGAAGCCATGTAGTGAATCCATACAAATCAGACCTGTCGCGGCTTAAGAGCGGCTTATGTGTACATGTGTATGTGATGCGGGTAACGGATACAAGACAGGAACAAACAATACCCCAGGTTTTAGGCAGCTTTGACCGTTGATGTTAAGTTGTAATTGACATGGTACAAGTCGTATTTTGAAACATTGCTACCCCATCATTATGAGTCGCATTAATCACTTGAATGACGAGATGATAATATTATGTAGTCTACTGCTTTGGACTCCACAAAGTTAAATTCTATTACGAGAGATATTCTATGTTGAGACAATGTGAACAAACCAGTTGAATCCATGATATTCGGTGACTATAGATCATAGTGCCTGGTGCACTCAAAGCTTCTTTTGAATGCATGGGAATCAGAGTACGCTTTAGGTGTTTGGCGATTCTCGGTTCGAACATGAACTCTTTTGAAACGACTTGACCAAAGCATTCATGCGTACACATGTCATAATTGCGAACTTCAAACAGTTGGCAACATTGCTAATCGTCCACATGATCAATGGGTAACTGTAATGTCTCTGATTTCTCATTCATACCAGAACACATTCTTCCTAAAGCGCTTCGTGATCTGCTGACATCCTTGCTTCGTCTCTGTTCTGATCCACCTCCTCCTCATCGCCGCCTTTGTCTCGCTGAGGTTCTCAAAGTCACCGTCCAAAACCTCCATCTCTTGCTCTTCAGTTGCTAAAACGACCAATCCATCGTCCAGTCAATGTTCCAATCCTCACCATTTTGCAAAATCTTCTGGCTTCAATTACAACACGACTCTCTCTAGCCTTTTTCATAAACGTATCATAACCTATCTTGCTGTTTTTCTATTAAATAATACACCCTCTTCACCGTTGCTTCTCAAGTCTCTTTTCTAAACTTGCTACGCCAATCCCCCCTCCTCGATCTTACAATAATATTTCTATTCTCTTCGTACCTCATTTCTCTCCTCCTCTCTATTCGCATCGCCCTCCAGCTTTCTACCTCCAGCAGTTTCTTCTTCAACTGCTTTTTGTTTCAAATCGTATCGCGTCTCGTTTCGATACCCACTTTTTTTCTTTCATTTTCTGCCTTTGCCGACCTGGCGAATTCTCGTAGGTGCCCCTGCTCGTCGCACGCATCTCGCACATACAGAACCATTTATGGAAAACTTTTTGGACGCTGACTCCAGCCACCTCCACCAAACCCACCTTCTCTTCCTTCACCACCTCCAACAACAGCATCAACAACAACAACAGCAACGCCAGTCTCTTGCCAATCGTCAGTGTTTGCAATCGGAGTCTAGTTCATTCGCACATCCCATCAACACCGTACCATTAAGCGCACGTCCTGCTCAGCCGCAGTTCACAAAATCACGCTTCTCCTCGGCTAGTTCTAAGCATGAGCCTTTTCCCCTACGCGCATATCCACACTTCAAGGCATCTATTTCTCTAGACTCGGGAGAAAAGAACCCAAACAGGCACAACCGATTACCACCAAACAAGCATCTCAATCATCTTCAGACCCAGCATCATCTACTATACAAGTACAATTCAAGAACCGTTTCGATGAGCGATCCACCGCCTTCTTTTGACGATGTCATAGCTAATTCTACCCCTCCGTCTCGAACTAATAGCGGCGTCAATCTTCAAGAAGCCGCTAACACGGCAGGCTTCAGCTCTTCAATGGCATCTGCTTCTCAATCCACAACAGCCTCTTCGAGGTTCGGCAACTGGCTGTCTTGGAATACCACGCAGCCTTCTTCTACCGAACTTCACTCTCGTCCTCCATCGGTATCAGAACCCTCGTCGTCGCAACAACAACGGCCAGTCCCGCAACAGCAACCGCCGCTCAAAATCCTTGGTTTGAAAATCTTCAACGCTCGTTTCCATTTTCTTATCGCGCTATCAAGAGTATGTCAATATCCATTCCATCTCTATACACTATGCAAAGCTCAGCTACTAACTTCAATTACCTTTTTTTTTTCCAATTCTTCTAGGGACTCTCAGTGCTGCCTGCACTATTAGGGATGTGGGAATGTTTCTACCAGGCTTGGGAACTGTTTGATTTGGCAGGAGACAGGCCAGCTTCATCCGTGAGATCGAGCGAACTGATCATGGCAGGCATCTGGTGCATTGTGTCCGGATACCTGTCCTACGCCGTGCTGGACGGGCTCATGGTACGCTGGATCGTGACCTACTCGACACCAGCCACAATTGTGCGGATGTTTTCCTGTGCCTGTCTCAACATCGCCATGATCCAAGGCCTATTTTCCGTGTTTGCGCCTGGCCAAACGTATCTTCTCCATATCTGGATTCTCATTTCTTGCATTTCTACAGTCGCTTATATCATTCAAAACTTTGTGACTAGTAATCTGGCGCTTGAGCACAAATCGAGATCGGTGGATCTTTACAACATTACAGTATTTGCAGTTGTGCCGGTTGGACTGGCTTCATTTTTCACAATGCTCAATTTGTTGTGGTGTTTGATGGTTCTTCGGATTGATTTACAATTACCAGATGTTACAACTTGATCTTTCATCAAGTTTACATGTCTGTCTCTAATGTTGATATTTTCATTTCTATATATTCACTCGTTTATATTTTTAGATACTCGTTTTTGGATAATAAATCTACTTTGCATATGGCCTGATTCATGTAATGAGAAAGCAGTAATTGAAAAGTAAAGCTGCATTTGAATGGTGTGGTTTCGAAATTACAGATAACAGTTGCTTGAATTAAATTGGAAGATATCTAATATTCTTGTATATCAAAGCTTCGTGTTTGTTTCTATGAAGGTTATTTCATCAATTTGATTATAGATTGCAAAATAGAAAGTGTGCACAAGAACACATCAAATCAGTGATGGAACTTCTATGAACGTTGATACATAAACAGGTACACACAAACCAGTCTTCTCAAGCGACTATTATGTATCAATGCAAGTCCATACTCACACGTAGATTAGAGTACAAAATAAAGATTCAGAACCTTTTGACAAAACGAGACAGATACATTGAACAAAATGAACTTAAAAAGTAACAAAAAAAAAGAATTGGAGTGTATTCGCGAGTAAGCGTTATGAATCAGGACTAACATGGTTGAGTAGCAGTTTGACAATCTGACTAAAGAAGTTCTTTTTCAATTAGCTTTGATCTCGACACTACAAAGAAAACATAAGAAGCGGAGGAATTGCCAAAGTTTAGAAAAGAAAATTAAGCAATATAATGGTTTGAACAACTATTGATAATATGAAAAATTCATTAAATTCATACAATAAAATTAAGTACATTCCTCCATCTTTATATATCGAAAAAAAGATCACAAACATCAAATATGTCTTCCAAAAACGAAAAACCCATTACTCATCAAGCCTGTCCATGACTTTCCGGACCCATTGAGGAATCTCCACCGTTTTCTTTTCCATGGCCTTTTGCATCTTGCTCTTCCCACCAGCACCCGGTATCACATTGCGCACAATCTCAACCCACTGCTCACGCTCCCCGTTCTCCGCCTGGAAATCAATCGACTCGCCATTAGCAAACTTGACTCTGAACCCGTCCTTGTCGTCCGGCAACGAGAACGCTTCTTCGGCAATCACAGACTTGCGTGTCCGCAAATCGCTGCTGTCAATGACCTTGGTCGCCTTGCCCAGGTTGATATAGGCCCGCGGCTTGTGCGAGGTGTCGCTGTAGGCCATTAGTTTGACCCCGTCGATCCGGAAAAATCGTCGCCGCCAGTAGTTGCAGTCGCCGCCGAGTTGCGACATGTACCCGGCGAAACTCACGGTTGGTGCAGGCGTGGGCCGGTTCGCTACGCCTTCTTTGATCATCTTCAGCGCTTGCATCATCGTGTGTGGCAGGGCTTCGTCTCGCGATCCACGCGGAATGTACAACATTTGCACATTGAGCGATCCGCCGTCGTGGCTAAGTGCAAACTCGTACCGTTCGGCGGTTCCGTAGATTTCGGCTTCAAGATCAGCAAGGTTCACATTGGTCGAGTACACAATTGTCTGTTCCTTGGCTGGTTGAGGGACCTCTTTTTTCACAGTGCGAGTAGCAGGTGTAGGAGTTGGCGGTAGAGCAGTTGGGGTTCGTCTTGAGCTACCAAAAAACTTGGTAAATCCTCTTTGTGGTTTCGCAGGCTGCACTGGCGTTGGTGGTAATGGTGTGTTCACTGGCACATCGATATATTTTGAAGGCTGTGGAATTGTGTTTTTCAGCACAACGTTTAGTTCAAACATTAAATGACGGCCGACAACAAGCTCAAACTCTTGTCCGATCTTCACCTCGCCTGAAGACTTCAATGGTCTGTTAACCGGCGTGGCGATTTCGTGCTTACCGTTTGAAAGTACCAGGCCGTACCTTGTGGTACCACCGCTAGGCACGGGAACCTTGAGCATACTTTCAACCGTCAAATACAATCTTCCTCTATCACTGTCCAACGGCTCAGAAACCACTGTTTCTTTAGTCAGTTCAGGATCAAGTTTGGGCTTGTAACTTTTTTCAACCACTTCGTCGTCCACTCTTCGAACAGCACTACTAATTCTTCTTGCGCGCTCAGATTTCCGTCTAGCGTAACTTGATGCAAATACCATCTCAGATGTCTCTCTGACCTTGTACCCTTTCTTTTCTTTCCCTTCTTGCTCAAGTGCCTTGCTGAATTCTTGACCCAACGACATGTCATTATCAAATTGGAGTTCTAATTGAGGAATTGGGAAGTCCATAGGCGACAGACTAGGTCTGGCGTGAAGTCTGGTTCCAGGTGCGAAAATAGTAGCTGGTTCGTTCAGAGCTTCAGCCTCATTTTCGCTTTCATCAGAAACCTCAATATCTGTCGGATCGTCATCCTCTGCCTCCTTCTCAATCTCCTCTGTATCCTCATCAGTCTCAATGAAACTTTCTTCGTCCGTTGTCTGTTCATCATGCATTCTTCTTCCCATCTTGGACTCCGTGTCGGTAGACTCGCCATCATACATGTGCCCAGGCTCATTTTCCTCCGCCAGTCTATTTACATGGTCAGACCCGAACAGTTCCCGTTGCATTGACAAAGACCGTTCTTTGGTCTCTGCAAAATTGTTGTGTCCAAACATGGGTGTATTTTCTCCAAGCATTGTGAAAATTGGTGAGTCAGTATTTCCAGTACGAGATGCGGGTGTTTTAATTAAAGAATCAGGAGATCTGGCGCTGGGACCTCGACCGCCGCTTGCAGGCGATGTCAGCTTGGGAGAAACCCCATTGCGATTTGTAGCAACGTTTTTAGGTTCCAAAGTTTTCACCGACGATTCTGATGATTGACGACCGATCTTGATCGGTGAGGCCAATTGGCCCTTGGGCTTTGAATCTGCATCGCCGGACTGGGAAAATGCGACATTGTCAATAAGTGGTGATGTCTTTTTGGGGCTAGGAGTTCGAGGGATTTTGCCAGCAAAAGAAGAAGAGTCGAATGTGGGTGTGGTGGAAGATTCCCTTGACGCAGGCGGCGATTGGGTCTCGATCGGGAGTGGGGTGATTGTTGACGAGGAACCTGTAGATCTGTGAAACGATCTCGAATCAGAAATGTTGGTAGATTTCTGATAAGATGGCAATGAAGGCAAGGGCGGTGTAGATGTAGTCGATGATGGTGCTGGCTTAGCAGCGCCGTTAGAGAGGTTCAATGAGGCGGGGTTGGAAGCGTGAGCGTCATCCAGGTCCGGCAGTTGTGAGAATGCAGAAGATGAAACATTGCTGTTCACCGCTCCCAAAACAGGAGTAGTAGCGTCTTCTTCTTCAGAGCCAAGAGTAGGTGTAGAACTGTTGTCGTCGATAATAGGAGTGCCTGCAGTTTCTAGTAAAGACTCAGTGAGTTCTTGACTGATGGGCTGAGAATTGTCCTGTGCCTCGTACTCATCGCCAAAGTCATCGTCATCAAGCATAGCCGAATTGACTGAAGGGATCCGAAGTGTGTACCTTCCGTCAATATCGTTCTGCAGGTGGATGTTTTTGTTCCAATCAATGGGGTAGTGCAATGTTGTAGAATCTGAGGATCTGGGATGCTGGTGAATAGAAATATGCTCATCTGCCTCATGTCCAGAGTACTTAAAACTGTCAACAGACGGCTTTCTGAAACTATCAACAGACTGCTTCCTGAAGCTGCTGTTGCTAGCAGTCGATGCCATTGATTGTCTTGCACTTGGCGAAATCGAGGCTCGGCTGGTAGAGTCTTGCGACTGTTGATCCATCTCGTTCCAAAACGAGCGGATACTGCTGGATTGATTATTCATGAATAGATCTCACAAGCTAAAAAGAACGTATAAAAAAATGAAGCGATCTCAATCAATGTATATATATATAAATCTCTGAAGAATGCGATAACAGAAAGTAGAAAGAAAGGTTTATTTCATTGATCAAGCGAGCGCCTTCTACTAAACAACCGCTACAAAGTGTACCTTTGTTTTTGTTTACTTTCTGTGGCAGAATGACTTGAAATTGAGTTGCCTGCCGCTTTGTTTCTGCTTTGGGCTTGGCTCGGGGTGGCTGGTCGGTGGGACAACGGGCGCTATAGAACAGATCATGTGCAGAGAATAGTTGATGCATCTTATATGACTTACTACATAGACTATAGAGTATATGATCTCAAACTTAAACTTTGTAGGCATAGATATTACTTTTGCTTTATGCCATAGAATTTGCAACAGCTGTTTTGCTACTGGAACACGGCTGAATCATATCACGTGCTATTCTGGCACAAGTACGGAGTTTCCTGTTTGGGCATGAAATATTACGTCCGCACGCGTCTAGAATCCATTTGGCGCTTCTGGTACCAGATTCATGAAAAACAGGATCTACACACAATTCTCTCTCTTACGCGATGCCGATAGTTTGATTATTGAAACTCGCTTTCTTCCCACTGTACACTCTGAAACTCTTTCTCATACCATTTTTCATTTCTTATTTTTGCTCATTCCTACTTTTAACATTTGGCTTCTTCATCATTGACTATCACCGTTATCAACAAAATTACTGGTTCTAATCTAGTCACGCTGTTATTTACACACATTGATTCCCACAAAACACTGCTACTTTGGCAATCCGTGATATCTGGTAACAATGGAGCTTCCGACGCGTGCCATGAGGCGTGAGTATATTTTTCCAGCTAGCAGTATGTTGCCACCATCGTTTTTTAACCTTTACCAGTGAAAATTTTATACACATTTGACGACGGCCCGCAATGTCTGGCGCGATCACCAGCAAACACAACTGTTCGAGTCGTGTATAGCGACGGTCAAAGCCCGCTAGGCCTAGTTGACCTTGAAACTTGCATCAAAAGCATCACTACCGCATCACCAGAAATTCTATCCAATCTCAACAACTTCGACTACGCTGTATATTCAACTGACATTACAGAGCCTGGAAGCCCGCTGGTTGGTCACGGAATGCTTTCGTGGCTGAATCTGAGCAAAAATGAAGACACAAGCGAGCGTAAAACGGTCATTGGACGTGTATGCAATAACATTCTCGCAGTGTTTTCTGGTGGTTCCAAGGAAACATTAGAAGTTTGCTTGAGACTGAAGCCCCTGGCTAACTGCACGCAAGGCCAATACCTCAAATCTATCCAACTATACCAGCAATTATCGGCATTTCTACCAAAAGATTTCGATCACCCGTCATGGGCTAAATTTATATCCGCAAATAGCAATTTGTCAAAATTTCTCGAACAAGACGAAGACATTGAAATGAAAGAAACGAATGAGCCCATTTTTGACATGGATAATTTCAACTTGAAGTCGTTTAGTAATGGTTTTGACTTTAACTCATCGCCGCCGCCGATTCCCACATCGTCTTTAGAAGACTATTCGTCGCCTCATATGGGCGATTCTAATGCACTACATAACTCTATCACCAAAGCTACGAAATCAATATGGGGTGAGTCCCCTTCGTCTCCGACAACAATGAACTCTTTAGGATCTCATGAATTCATACATCCTTCTAAATCTACAAAACGGACATTGTCCAATGCTTCAAGCAAATACATGAACTCAGATCCCACTTACGGCCACAGCTCTAAATCTGATCTTCAACTAGCTACCAAACAATCGTTGCCTAGTACTAGAATAACTACTGATCTCAACGTCAATTGCCAAAACTGCGGAAAACTCGACACCGCTACATCAAAACGCGTAAAGACATTACCATCCGATGGATTCGGCGAGGATAAAGAGTTTCTACTCTGCCATCCATGTTCAAAGTGGTTCAACGCAAAACGGTACATGAGACCTCGTCATCTGTGGCGGGACGATGAACAGTCGGTGAAATCTAGAGAAAAAACAGCTCGACGTAGACGGGGGTTCAAACATCAAGATGACTATGTTGGGCCGTCAATTGCACAGCTACTAGCGCAAAATGTGCGGCCCAAAGCTACCTCTCAGTCTTCGATTGTAGGTGTCAGTACGCCTTCACTAACAGAGCCAGATGCTAAAGCTCAGTCTGTGACCGAGCTCGATAATTCAAACGCGACTGCGCCAGTGACTGCGTCATCTGCTCCTGAAACAATGGTACTTGAAAGAGATCTGAAACCCAATGATTCTTCTTCAACAACAAACCTTCCCTCAACCGAATCTAAAACTTCAGTCAAAGACGATAAAGCAAAGTCCAAACTGGCAGCAAATAGTGATAAAATTATCAAGAAACAGAAAATTGACAAGAAACCATCGAAAAAGGCATCAAAGAAAATGGCCAAAATTCAACGAACCACACCAGTGAAAATAGCGCCCGCTGTGCGGTCAGCGTTCAGCGCGATCAATTTGGAGCCCAAAGCTATTGAAAAGCCAAATACGCAAATAAGTGAATCGAAGCCATCTGACCATAGCATGAGAGACAACGCATTACCATTGCCATCTACGTTCAAAGAAACTAACGAGTTACTACAGACGCCGAAGAAATCAAGCGCTGATTTTGACTTTTTCGATTCTTCGTCCATGGTCGGGTCATCGCCCAAATGGCTACTTTCATCGGCATCCAAGTTGATCAATTTCGATTTGTTCATGGAATCGCCCAGTAAACTGTTTGAAGCAACTGCCAATTTCCTGGGCAAAAAAGACCGTACACCAGTGACGCCTAGCAAATCCAAAAATCTACTGAGCGACGCTCCGGCTATACCGAGGCCAAGCTCTACAGATGGCCCCGACTTTTTTGATTCGAGGCCTTCTAAAACTCTGACGGTGTCGTCGTCGCCGCCACCTCCAACTTTGAAGCTCGAGCTTCCGTCGGTATCATCGACAGACGCGGGTCATGAACCAGCAGCGGCTGCGTCTTCATCAACAGTGTCAGATGTGCCGGCTACAGAGCTCTGGAGCGATTCGCCCGACGATCAGGCGCAGACTTTCAAAGACTCTCCGGTGTCATCTGATTTTGTTCAGGATATGAAACCCGTTGCGAGAGCGACTATGAGCGAGGTCGAAACGGGAGAAGCGTAAGGTGATGTCAGTGGATACTTTGATTCTGCTTCGACTGCTTGAAGGTTGGTCTGTATTTATTAACGATTGTTTTTTGTTTTTACACGTATGTTTTCTGTACCATAATTATGATAATATTATAATGAATTGTTTATACAATTGTGAGTATATTGGCGATGCAATGGCAGATCAACACTACCATGATCTATTTCTTATGCTTCAAGTACTTGTAAACCACTCCGATATCCTTTCCTCTGTATTCATTCTCAACGTCTTGGTACATTTTGTACCCCAACTGTCCCAACTCTCTATTCTGCGGCTCCATCATCTCCACAGCCAATCCCAAATCTTTCTTCATAAGCTCGACACCAAACCCGTTTTCATAATCACGCAACGCGACCTTGCCCAACACTGGGTTGTTGTCAATACTGCTCCAAGACCGGCCAGTACTTCCATTAATCACATTGACAATGATAGCAGGATCAATCCCTTGTGCTACAGCAGAATGAAAGGCTTCAGCGGTGGCCAGGTTTGTTATGGCCAAAATGTAGTTGTTGGCCAGTTTAGCTACCAGTCCGAGCCCGGGGGCACCGCAGGGAATTAGTTTGGTTCCCATTGCTGAGAGCAGCTTGGAAATGTTGTCGGGGATACTTTGTAGACCCAGCATGAACGTCAGTGTTGCATTAGTAGCGCCAACCGTGCCGCCAGACACCGGTGCATCCACAAACGTATGTCCTTTAACCAGCTCAGCTACTTCTCGCGATGTCTTCACATCAATCGTCGAGCTATCCACAAACGTCTTCTTTTCTGCTGCTCCTTCTCCCAGCGATTTCGCAATTTCTTCAAACACCCCACGCACATGCTTAGGCTCCGGCAGCATTGTTACTACCACATCGGCGCTTCTGGCCACATCCGTTACACTATCAACAATCTTCACCTTCCCCGGGAACGCCTGATCTAACGCAGCCGTCGCTTTCGGATTCACATCAAATACCGTCAGCTCAGGTACTGAAGCCAGCAGATTCGTTGCCATGGGGAATCCCATTTTGCCCAGCCCAATGAATCCGTATCGAGTATTCATCCGCCGCGTAGTGCTAAACGCTCTAGTATAGCTTCCAGTCTTTGTAACAATCCGTGCAGTGATTCGAATCATTTTGTTTCTCGTCTATGGTTGATTTGTATTAATGTAATTGAAGTAGTAACGAAAAAGTATGATGAGGTACAAACAGTCTTCATTTAGGGATACAATCGGTCTTTATATATGTGTTTGCACTTCATGTGGTCTGTAGTATCGCTGGCCAGCGGGGCTCGGTGCCAAAGTCGGGTGACTGAGACTCCCTTCTACCCCACACAATGGCCTTCGCGCGCTTTGTCGCACGGAATGGGGTTCCTTTGCACGGCTGTTCGCGCTTATTTAAAAATTGGCTTCAGCATTCGAACAGCTCGTGGTTCATTATATTCTCGGTAATTTTAAATTTTTGCACCGATGTATTGTAATATCTAAGGTCATAACAAGTTCTTGTTTTGTATACATTTAATTATATTTTAGTTCTAGATATTTATTTCTTGACGTAGAGATCAACATACTCATCAACGTCAAGCTCACCGACATCTTCGCCGCTCTTGGCTAAAATCTTTTGAACTTGCTCTTCCCCAAAGCGACCTCTCAAGTGGCGCTCAAACTTTTGTAACAGCACAGGTGTACCTTCTTCGCGGCGCTTTCTGTGACCAATGGGGAAATTGACCTCAACTTCGTCCAAGACAGTACCGTCGTTAAGGGTGATTTGCAAAGCGTTACCAATGAATCTCTTGTCAGGAGCATGGTATTCGGTGGTGAATCTGGTGTCTTCCACACACTCCATCTTTTCACGGAGAGCGTCAATGCGAGGATCAGATGCAACTTCATCAGAGTAGTCTTCGGCAACAAGTCTGCCATGAATCAAGGGAACTGCAACCATGTACTGAATGCAGTGATCTCTGTCTGCGTAGTTGTGGAGAGGACCCTTCTTGTCAATAATTCTCATAGCAGCTTCTTGCGTTCTGATTCTAATGTGCTTGATATCATCAGTGGTAAGACCCTTTTCTTTCAAAGTGTGATGCAAGGTCATAGCGGCTTCGGCAGCAGTCTGGGCATGGAACTCAGCAGGGAAGGAAATCTTGAAAAGAACATTCTCCATAACATATGAACCGTAATCTCTTTGGAACTTGAACTCATTGCCTTTGAAGAGAACGTCGTAGAAGCCCCAAGTCTTTGCAGTAAGAACCGAAGGCATGCCTGACTCTCCCTTTTTGACAAGTAAACTGAGGTTTACAGCTCTAGAAACTGCGTCACCAGCAGCCCACGATTTTCTGGACATGGTGTTGGGAGCATGACGGTAGGTTCTAAGAGATTGGCCATCGACAAATGCTTGAGAGACAGCGTCAATAGTCTGTTCCTTAGTTAGACCTAGCATTTTCGAAACTACTGCAGTTGTAGCAACCTTGACCAAAATGACATGATCAAGTCCGACTTTGTTGAATGAGTTTTCTAGCGCCAAAACACCTTGGATTTCATGTGCCTTGATCATACCTTCAAGGACATCCTTAACTTTGAAAACTTTTCCACCTTCAACGCCAGCCTTGGCTGTTCTAGTCAGCCAATCGGCCACTGCCAGAATACCACCCATGTTATCTGAAGGATGTCCCCACTCGGCAGCCAGCCAACAATCGTTGAAATCTAGCCATCTGATTATAGTACCAATTGCAAAGGCACCTCTGATAGGATCTAATTGATAATCGGTACCTGGTACTTTGGTACCATTAGGAACAACAGTACCAGGAACCACAGGCCCGACAAGATTAGCACATTGTGGATGTTTCAGTCCTTCAAGACCGCAGCCAAGTGTATCGAGAAGACAGAGTCTAGCAGTCTCGTATGCCAATGGAGAGTCTACCTTGTAGTTGTGAACGTAATCCGAAATGTCTCTGAGAACTTTGTCGGCTTCGGGTCTAGCGTTGTCAGTGATGATAGTAGAGTATCTAGCAATACGGGTCGACAAGAAGGATTGTTGTCTGGCAATGGGACGTGCCAGTTTAATTGAGTGTTTGAATGCAAGCATTGTGAATGGTGATGAAAAGAAAGATGTAAGAAGAAAGCAGCTATGGAAAAAGGTGCAGTTAAAAGAAAGGCTTGTTTTGGTCATTGCGAGCCAATGTGTATTTAAACCGCTTTAAGCATTACCTATTGGATGCTGAGGTGGGATATGGTTCATTAGTATGAGGATGCGGGGAAGCCGAGGAATCTCCGGGCAGCAGCTCAGAAAGGACAGAGCATGGCAGAGAAACAGGGACCAGCCGAGACTCGGGGATGCGAGCATCGGAGCCGATTGAAATTTGAAAAGTTTTGAAGATTTCGGACCAGAGGATTCAAGGGCATTGGCAGTCAAGCTTTAGTGGGCGGGAAACCAAGAACGACTGCTGATCCTGAAGCATGGAAGGAGAGAGGAGGGAATCTGGAGAAGGTTAGAGGTCTTGTATAGGCAGGATCGGTTCAGCCTTGCGTTACCTTTTCTGTAAAGTTGTTGTGTTTTTCGGTGATTTTTGTTACCGACTCCGCTTAGCAAGAAAGAACACAGCCGCATGTATTCCCAAATGAGATAAAGACCGGCTAGCAACGGGAGGATGTGTAACATCAACAGCAACGGATCAAGAAGATCATGAACTCCGGGATGCTAGAAAAAAGAGCGCTGAAATACCCAAATAATCAATGCGGTTCACCAAAATTTGAGGGAGACTCTATGATTGAGTTGTGTATAATCAGACTTGAAGTATTGTTGATACTGTTTTTGCGTTGGAATTGGAGTCTCTTGTCCTTGCATTGTCAACATGCAATACCTATGAAGGCTTAAACATCACAGAAAAAATTGAGAATCTTTTGTAAATTCCGTGCTAGTCTTTCTATTAGACTGTCATGAACATAGAATATCTAGTTGTTTTAGGATCCTGTTTCTGAATTGTATAAATGTTCCAGATTTTGTTGATGCCGTATTTACCAATCACCACACATCTAAAAGTTGTCCTTTTCGTTAACTTTTAAAGATTTCAGTATGTAAATACATCAATCGCGTAACAAAAGCTGTACTTCAATCCTATCACACTTATTGTTTCATTTCTCAAGTTTTGATATGGTGTGAGTGATCAGGGTCATGTTTCATACGTATCAATGAACTATCTGCATTTCAAGCTGTCTATTACGTTTCTCTCAGAAAAGATCGTGTAATTCATCGAATCTTTGCGCAGCTATTGCCATAATCTCGCAATGGATTTTTCACCATTGCAATATACATAAAACACTAATTTACACTTCATACAACTAGAAATTGTCCCAACCAGTTTTGTGCCCTCACAAGTGGTACACAAGAATGTGAAAAATTATTACAAACTTGTGCTTCGTTTATTTAATTTATTTACAAAAACAATATTATTTACTCAGAACATCACGCTGCACTCTAGTATCCAGCAAGATTAGTAAACTGCTCCTCGTCAAACATACTAGAGCCGATTGAATCGTCGTTAACATTAGCAAAATCCTCAATACTATCACTACGATTCATCAGAGTTCTAGGATCTGCCGACTCTACTGCATGCTTGGATATATCTAATGCGCCCTGTGCCAACTCATACTCTTGCATCTGTCTGATCGCTCCTTCCTTTTCCTCCTTCAACCTTAATCTCGCCTTCCGTCTTGCCGCTGTTCTCTGCTCCATCTTCTCGTTCTGCTTCACTCGATACTTTGTCAAATAAATCTTTAGCACTTCTGCGTAGTTCTCAAACCCTAAAGACGCTAAAGCAAAAAGAACGTCTTCGCCATTCACCGTTTTCCGTCGCTCTTGTAAACATTTGTCTGAGGCCTCTGAAGTTACAAACGACACAAACTCAGAAACACATTCCTGCATACATTCTTTTGCTTCCTTGGACACTTTTGCAGACTCCGGTAGCGAGTTCTTCATTATTCGCGATACATTGGCTATGGGCAACCATTTGTCTTGTTCACGCAATTCGTAGTCAGCCATAATGGCATCCATGTTTGTATCCGACATTTTTCTATTTGAGGTGATTTTTAATTTGGAGAATAGTGCTAAGTGTAAAACGCGTAAAAGTATCTGAGTATCGATAATAATTTTTCAAGTCGCGAAACTATCAAATAAGAGCGTTTTCGTCAGTTTTATATATTTATTTGACTTCATGTAAAAAAGAACAAGTCAAGATCAGATAAAATTGACACAGCACACATGAGCCAATGAGCGTCTGAGTTCTTTTCCCAATGCAGTAATGTAGCACTTTATCAGATCTTGCTGACACTATTTATTGGTCAAATGACTAATAGAGATTATCAGATGAAAACTCTTGCTAGTGATTTGGATCAACCCTAGTCATTTATAGAGCAGTCTTGCCACAAAGTCTTATAAAGTAGAACTGACGTTGTCCTGGCTCTAAAATCACGTTGTACACCGCAAACTAAAAAGCTTGATCTGTGAAAAGAGCAATGTCTTGTGCTTTGTTAAACAATTGAATTCGTCAACGTCACAGACCCTCACCATAAACAAAATACTCTTCGGGCTGAGTCTAATAATCAGCCAACCCTTGTTTACCCAACCCACTAAACCGGAAATTTCCGTACCGCAATGATTCAAAAACAATAATAAAAAATTTAGAGAGCCTTTTATGTACAATTAAAACACTAAATACTAATGAATGAAGGAAACCTGCAACAGAATTACTTTCTAAGAGAGGAGATGGGAGTTTGACCGGATGCTAGCTTGAGGTAAAGGGTTTTGAGAGCGGGCTCGTAGGAAGAATTGTTGTTCAAAACGGGGATAATGAACTCTTGACCATTGGCCTTGACAGTGTTGGGAATTTGGTAACCTGCCAAGCTGCCCTTGAGGGTAGCATCAACAATAGACTTGAGATCATTGGAAGAAGCAGAAGCAGCCTTGGCCTTGTTGATAGCAAGCAAAACACGGGACTCGCTGGAGTAAGCAAGACCAGGGTTGTACGCCTTCAAAGACTCGGGAGTGATGGCGTCAATAGCCAAAGATCCCTTGACGGACAGTTGATTGCGAACAGCAGCCAAAGCCTGTTCAGGACTCATAGAGGTAGGAGCAGCTCTCTTGACAACAGGAGCGCCAGCGTTCTTCTTACCACCAGCAAAACGAGGAGATCCCCTCTTTTGGAACGACCCTGATCTTTGACGGTTGAAGTTGTTGAATCCGGGCTTCTTTCCGCCAAATTGGGGCTTACCAGGTCTTCTATTCTTGTTGAAAAGTTTGGAGCCTTCTGAGGAGACATGCAAGTCAACCTTCTCAAAAGATGTATCACTTAGAGAAGAGTTGACATCAAAGTTTGAGTATCTGCGAGGAGATCTGACGGGTTGGGCAGGAGTGTAAACCTTAGCTTGGGCTTCAGCTTGAGCTGCAGCACGAGCCTGTTTTTGGGCTTTGGCGTCAACGCTTTGAGCTTCAGTAGTTGCGTTTTTCTCGTTGTTGTTGTTATTACGGTTGTTGTAGTTGTTGTATGGCTTTCTAGCGTTTTGTTGTCTGGGAGCTCTGTCGGCTTGTTGTCTAGGGGCTCTGTCAGTTTGTTGTCTAGGAGCTCTGTCGGTTTGAGTACGTTGCTCATTGGAATTCTTGCCAAATCGTTGGTTAGGTGATCTGTTCTCGTTAGATCTCTTTGGCTTTCCGTCCTTGGCGGCACCAGGTTCTCTGAGAGCCTTCACTCTTGACAAGAAACTAGAAATATCAACAGAACCAGAGTTAGCTTCAGTAGAGTAAGCGGCAGTAGAAGCACGCTTAGCTGAAACTTGAACGAGACTTCCAGCAGATCTTTTGATGCTCATATATAAAGACATGATGAATGTATATGCTGTGTGACGAAGCGTCTATGTATCGTGATCGCAGAATACACCAGGTGTTGAAGAGAGATAAGGTTGAAAATTTCCCCGAAAAAGAAGGTGAAATAATTTTTTTTTGATTTGAAGTTATTCAAGCTTATTTTTCCATTACCACCGTGTAGCCACAGTAACAAATTCACATTTCTTGATTGGTCAGATTACGCGTGGGTAGGGGTTGTGGATTCTGGTCCAAGGCTTTGAACCGACTTTGATACCCGGAAAACAATGAAAAGAGTCGGTGATATTTATTGCAAGCTACTACAAAAGATTTTGAACAGTCTAATTGATTCAAGAGCTCATGATCTGGCTTAACAAGACCGCAGTTGAAGCTTTGCGTAGGTTCTAATTCAGAACTTATAGATGTAGAACAGGGTAACTTCTACTAGATCAGCACATTCCGTTATGAGCTTATAGTCACGTGTGAATCAGCAAGGAGATCTCAGTTTCGGGTGCCTTAAATTTAAGTCTCATCTTTAGATTCCAGGCCAGCACAACATCTACGACATCAAACATCATCTTGGTTCTTTGATTATATGAACTTTGTTTGATATCTCCCTCGCACTTGATTTTTCATCAGTTGCAGAAGAATCACCGGCTGCAAGTTCTTGTTTGAATTTGAAACGCAACAAAAAATGGCTTCTAACAAAGGCTCTACATTAGATCCAAAAGGTAAGTTGATTTAACAATAATTTAGACTATTACAAACCTGCTAACGTTGTGTCTAGAATCGCTGGAAAATAGTATTCTCAGACTGAAACTTATACAAGCCTTCAAATCGCCAACAAAAGATCAGGCGCTAGAACTGGTAGAATCAAATGCACAACTCATCAAATTAGACCGATCCAGGGGATCCTTGAAATCCAGTGATCTTCATGTGCTTCATATCGCAGTTCAGGCTGCTCCCCTCGACACAATCAAGGCTCTGCTCGCTAAATATCGTGATGCACCAGCTTTTGACATCAACTCAATTGAATATACAAGAGGAGACACCCCATTGCACGCCGCAGCCCGATTCGGACGAGCCGATATTGTTATGTATCTTCTTTCACTAGATGATATCAACGACACCATTCCTAACTTTTCCGGCAAACAACCTGTCGAAGTAGCCAGAAATTTGGAATTGGCAGAAGCCATGCAAGTTGTGCGGGCCCAGTACGTTGAATCCGTCGCAATCAAGATGAAGCAGTATTTTTCAGAAAGCAATATTCCAGCATTAGAGGATCTCTTGTCAATTCCAAGAGCTGCTACTTTACTAGATATTAATGGACAGGATCCTGACACTGGGTCAACAGTGCTACATGATTTTGTCAGACTGAGAAATATTCCAATGATCGAATTTGTGTTGTCTCATGGTGGAGATCCTCTAAGAAGAGATTTCAAGGGGGTTCTTCCAATCGATACTACAAAAGACGAACAGATTAAAGCTCTGTTGAAGCAAGCCACTAAATCACAAACAGTCATTATTCCAACGTCGCAAAAACCCGTCGGATTAGTGTCACCTGTTGATGCAGCAGGCGATGATGAATCTCATGTTAATTCACCAGCGCCTGCCATGAAAGGTTTTTTGAAAAAGTGGACTAACTTTACGGGTGGATACAAACTTCGATGGTTTGTTCTAGAAAATGGAGTTCTAAGTTATTACAAGAAACAAGACGACATAGAAACCTCTTGTCGTGGGTCAATTAACCTGAAGAATGCCAGATTGCATCTCAACTCTAGTGAGAAGCTGGAATTCCGCATTATTACCAAAAACTCTACTTTTCATTTAAAGGCAAATCACCCAGTTGAAACTAATAGATGGGTGTGGGCCCTGACCAACGCCATTCAGTACACTAAAGACCAAGAAAAGCAAAGAAACAATAGTGTAAGCAAAAATAAATTGCCAGGCAACGTTCAACTTGCTGGCTCAAACTCTGCTTCATCAGACCAGCATTCGCGTATGGGCGTGAATTTTAATCACAAAGTTGGACCTTTGGATGACGAAGCGCATAATCAAGATGTTGCACGAATTGTTTCACTAAATCATAACGAAGGATCGCGGCCTGACGAAAACTATCATTCAGATTATGATGACGACGATGACGAAGATGACGAAGCTTTAGAACCGCCTCATAGTGAAGATATTCTTTCTTCTCTTGATTCTATTCGAATCGGCATGAACAGTGTTGCCACTACGATCAAGTCTCTCAAGCTGAGTAGCGAGGCCAGCACTTTGTCAAAACCGGATCTTGAAAAAGGTCTGAGTGCGTTGGATCAGGCTATGGGTATGATCAATACTCTTATTCAACAGTACACATTTCAAATCCATGAACGAGAAAACTTTTATAGAAAGAAGATCGAGCGCGACGAAGAGCTACAGGAGCTTTGGGCTAGTACTATCAGAGACTTGGAATCAGAACAAGACAAAATTGAAGGACGTCTACATAAAGCTAGAAAGGCAAACAGAGTTTTAAGAGAAGCCGTTACAAAAACTCCTTCTCGACAAACCGAAACACCCACAATGAATTCTCAAAGCGAGCAACCAGTAGACGTTGATGCGGTTTCTGAAAAACTTGTTGAAGTTAAAAAGGTTGAGAATTTTGATGATGATGATGATGATGAAGAGTCCTCTGATGACGATATGTTTTTTGATGCTGCTGACGAGTATGAAGATGCTGTTGATTCAGGTTCGGTCCAAGATACTTTGGTAACTACTGCTGATGCTGAAAAGTCAGTTAAAGGGAGTGGAAACGTGCTGACTCAAGAAAACGTTGATGAGCTGACCCCTGTGCAAAGAGAAGTTTTAGATAGAATGATAAAAAACAACTCGTTTGCTGGTTACGAGGACGGTATCAGAACCAAACTCACCATGGATGATGACAATCGACCCAAGATCAGTCTTTGGGGTGTATTGAGAAGTCTCGTGGGCAAAGATATGACCAAGATGACATTACCCGTATCTTTCAATGAATGTACTAATCTTTTGCAAAGATCTGCCGAGGATATGGAATATACAGATCTACTTGATAAAGCAGCGGCTGCTGTTGATGATCCGGGTCTGAGAATGGTTCATGTTGCTGCCTATGCGGCTAGTTCATACTCTTCTACAATTGATCGTATTGCCAAACCTTTCAACCCTCTTTTGGGTGAAACTTTTGAATACTGCCGACCTGATCGTGGATACAGGTTATTTGGTGAGCAAGTGAGTCATCATCCTCCAATTGGTGCTTTGATTGCTGAATCGCCGAGATGGGAATTCTATGGTGATTCTAATGTCAAGAGTCAGTTTTATGGCAGAAGTTTTGATATCAATCCTACTGGGTTATGGTATCTCAAGCTTCGTCCTAATAAAAACTCAGACATTGAAGAGGAAATATACACGTTCAGAAAGATTACTTCTTCGGTCATTGGAATCATTACCGGATCACCCACAGTCGACAACTATGGTGATATGGAAATCATTAACCACACTCTAAACTATCGCTGTATAGTATGTTTTAAACCAAGAGGCTGGCGTGGATCCGGTGCTTTTGAGTTGAAAGGCACTGTTGTCAGTGACATTGGCATTCCATTATGGATTGTTCGTGGAAAATGGAATGACAAGATTTATGCGAGAAAACTTGACCATCTGTCGCCAACTACTGTCACGAACGGTAAACCGGTGACGGGTGATGGTTCCAAAGATGAGACGCTGTCCAGCTACACTC
Organism: Saccharomycotina sp. CBS 16003; assembly: GCA_022457085.1. NCBI lineage: Eukaryota > Fungi > Ascomycota > Saccharomycotina sp. CBS 16003. The sequence goes on from JAJNCF010000023.1 coordinate 390,237, forward strand.
AAATATGGAAAGTTCACGACCGACCCAAAGCTCCTTTTAACCTGACGCCTTTTGCAATCACGTTGAACGCATTGCCCGAAAGATTAAAGGAATGGATAGCTCCCACTGATACTAGATTTAGACCAGATCAGCGTGCCATGGAAGAAGGTCGTTACAATGATGCTAGTGACGATAAGCATCGCGTTGAAGAAAAGCAGAGGTCTGCGAGAAAAGAACGCGAACTGAATGGAATTGAGTACAAACCGCAGTATTTTGAAAAGAAGGTTCATCCTGTTACACAACAAGAGTATTGGGCATTCAAGGGTAATTACTGGGATTGGAGAGAGAAAAGAGAGCTGCAGGATAAGGGTGATATTTTTTAAAACTGATTCCTACGTATTAATGATTCATTTATGATAAATGTAAGAGAGACGTTCTTTTGTAACAAATTTTGAAGTTTTATCATGTTATTAAACCGTTTCAATTTATTGTAAAAAGATTTCTTTCAGTTGATAAATAATTTTTTTAGTGATGGCTGTTCAGTCTTAGCTCATTTGGAGATCTTGAGACTGTATTTTAGGTAAGAATGTTTCCAATAATAATAGTAAAATACAAAAAGATTGGTTCATTTTACAATTGCCACAAAACCTTGCTAGCTTGTAGAATATCTACGGATTTTGCACAATATGTGTATATTTATGAGCTATGGTTTGCTGAATCAACAAAGACAACAAATTTTTCAAAACTTGCATTGACAGTTTTTTCACCTCAAACGGTACAACGACAGATATGTATATTCATTTGAATCATTGCTACGTTCCGCAGTACTTGACCAAAATTGTGAGACACTTTATGTATAGAAACCTGTAAAGGAAAATATCAATGGGTTTCGTACATCTTTTTTTATTGCTAGTTGTGGTTCATAATAGTGATTTTCTTTTCCTTCTTGCCTGACTGTACAATTTATTTCTAATCAAAGGTATGAAAGAAGAGTACAAAATTGAATAAATTGTTGATTGCAGGTAAGGCAATTCAAGAAAAAAACATTTGTTACGTGATTTGGTAGCGAAATCCAAGTCCTTTGTAAGAAATAAAAACAATTATATTCATTTCGGGCAATGTATTACAAGTCCCATTTCAGTGAAGATGGGAATAGCTGTTTTAGGCCAAAGCTTAAAGAAGATTTAATGCCTCTTTCAGAAAACACCAAAACTCACAATTACTCAAGAAAAAATCCAGTTTTTTCAAGCAATTGTGCCCCTCCTTCCTGATATAGACCAAGTGAATTGATCCGATGCTTTAAGTCCCTTTTCTATTTTCATTTAGGTATCAAATCAAACTGACGAGAAAATTTGCAACTGTATAGATTAATTGATGATTGACCAAAAGTAGTAGTGCTGTAAACGGGTGCCGCCGCAGCAGCAGATTCGGCATTGGCGTTATGAGTAGCAAAGTACGCATCAAAGGCCACGACCAGCAACCCGTCAAAGCAGTTATCGAAGAAAGACTGCAAAACAATGGGTGCAAATGCACAAAGAAAAGATAGGAACTTGAATAAACTGAGAAGAAAACTGGAAAAAAAAAAACCGGGGTAATTTTCATGAATAATATGTACGAAAGTCGACAAACGTATATTTTCAACAATAGGTATTTTGAACTGGACCCAGACTCTTTTTTTTTTTGCATTTGTATCTAAGTTGATTGTTTTTGGTCTTAAATAAATGTAAATGTCGGTCTGTAGTAACACACTCGACAAAGTCTGGAAGTACATTATTATTGTGTGCAGGTTTACGAACAGGCAGCTATGTATTATCATTATGGCCAAACTTCTAGAAACGGCAAGCCTTTGTTTCTAATCAAGTCTTGATTTCCACTCCAGGTTTTTCTCCATACCGAAACAAGTAAATCTGTGGCTACAATTTGCTTCTGTCTGCAGAGCCAGCGGTACCTGGAGCTGCTTTCGACTTGTCGTGGACCATTGTATTGTAAACACGATTTTTATCATCGGTGATGATTCCCGTGAAGTGTGCAAAGTTGCGTCCGACACTATCAATCTCGACGGTCATAAAGTATCGCTGTCCGGGCAGCAGTGGGCGCAGATACGTTACAGAGATCGTTCGGGATACGCCCATTTCGCGTGCGAATCGCGGTGCAAACGTGTGTTGGATGTATTCAAGCAGTTTCGGGCCATCGCTGCCATGCTTCTCCTCGTCAAAGTCCGCCCAGTATCGATCTAGCACTGTCAAACTGAAGCTCGACAAGTTATCAAACAATGTCGCAATGCAGCCGCCGTGCACGGATCCCATTGGATTGAGCATCTGGCGTGTGGGCACGATCTCGAATGTGACACGGGGCAGTCCGTGATCAATACACGCATCCGACACGCCTTCGACGACGTCCCGCAACGCTTCCGAAGCAAATCCGGAGTTCTGATCGTGTTGAATCGCGTGGTACAGATGCACACTGTAGTAAAACGCAAGCACTCGGTCGCCCAGCACGGATCCAGGCCGCAACCGGTAGATCGTTTGTTTGAGTCGGTCAATCGCTTCAGTCTCGCTCATTCTTGGTTCTGCTTTTGTGATTTCGAGTTTCGTTGGTTTTGGTATTGTCTTCCAGGTCTATTCTGTGCCCTGATCTAGAAGAAAGGTTGTCGTGATAGGGCAAATGCTGATTGTTGTTCTTCGAGACGGCAATGCCAGTATTTATAACTTTCTCTATTTTTGTGTGTTTTCGCATAAACCACCTCGGCTCGGCCGTTTCCCACACAATCTCCACCCGTGTTTCTTCTCCACACTCTTGTGTTCTCCCACCGCATGGTTTGTTCGACCGACGCCAAGCTCAAACGACTGGCAGATTCAGAAAGGGCCTTATGTATCTTGGATTTTATACGATTCATGAGTGGAATATCTAAGAACTGCTGAAGTTGAAGTGCTTCAAGAGATGGTCATGATGACAGACTTTATCCTCAGTCAAGTACAGGAATCAGACATGTCGTTCTGCAGTCAGATCAACATACAACAACAAATCAACATAGCTTCATGTTACGGAACTTCTACATCAATCACGACAATACTCGTCGACATCAACTACCCCCAAAGCATTTCCTTGAAAATTGTCTTAAATTTGGTCTTTCTACACACTGGTCGACAATCCTGGCGCAACTTGCTCGCATCGTGCAATTTGGAAGGATCAAACGGAACTCAAGATTGAAACACTTATTGTGTGAATGGGTACAAGAAACAATAGTCTGGTTTGCTTCATTGCCAATCCTCCTCGAAAAGCTGTTCATGACTTGGATCCATAAAACATACTACAAATTGACGTAAAGTGCAAATACTTAAACCTCTTTCCGCAACCATCAAACCACCTTGATCCGCTGGAATGCCTCTTGATTCAAAACTCTTGCCTCTGTAATCTCATGTATTTTTTGTAAACTTTTCATGCAAAGCCTCTGTTTATTTTCATGCTCTCATATTATTATCCTACTATGCAAAGCCGGGTAACATGCCCAAACTATGTTCTAATTTTACTATGTTGACAAAGGTCCCAAAGCGCCAATTTACCAACAACACCACCACCTTCCCAGCAAGCACTTCATTTTCCAGTTCTTCTCTTTTCCCCCATTCATCTAATCCTTCCTTTTTCCTCACTCTCCAGACTTTACAACCTCCTCCTAGTCTACTGCCGTGACTTCCAGCGACACTTGTTTTCTACGAGAATTGTATTGTTTAAAGATCACCTCCAAAAAAATCCACCTCTTTTCACTCTTCACTATCGCCCTAGTTCTCGCCTCTTTTTTTTTTTCACGGTTTAAAATCTCGATAAATTCCAAAAAACTCGTCTTTTTTTTCATATCGCGGAAATGAGTGGCGCCAGATTCCCTCACTCCAGTGCTCCCTTGGGCACAATCAAAGAGGTATGCCGGTGACGCGTCGCCGCGATCTACATCTAACAGTAACTAACTCTTTCATTTCACAGGTCCAATTCGGTCTTCTTTCGCCTGAGGAAGTCGTAAGTAAAAATCAAGCAGCAACATTACTAAACATGTTATAAACTTATTAACACATTTTTTCATTAGAAAGCTATCAGTGTGGCAAAGATCGAGTATCCAGAAACCATGGACGAAACCCGTCAACGGCCTCGTGTTGGCGGTCTCAACGACCCAAGACTCGGCACCATTGACAGAAATTTCAGATGTCAAACTGTATGCTCCGATTCTCGATCTATCTGCTTTTGATCTCGTTACTAACATAGTACTGCTTAGTGTGGTGAAGGCATGGCTGAGTGTCCTGGTCATTTCGGTCACATTGAATTGGCTAAACCCGTCTTTCACATTGGTACGTGTGTATCTCAATGATCACCATCATCAAACACTAACATCCCGCCAGGTTTCATCAACAAAATAAAAAAAATCTGCGAATGTATTTGTTTTCACTGTGGCAAAGTTTTGCTCGACGAGGTACGTGCTGAAAATTTTTATTTTGTTGCCGCTTGTTTTTCTCCCTTTGACTAATCCAAAAACCAAAGTCAAACCCTCTGTTTGCCCAAGCAATTGCAATTCGCGACCCTAAAAGAAGATTCAACGCTGTTTGGACTCTCTGTAAAGTCAAAACTGTTTGTGAAGCCGATCCCGTGGAAGATGACGACTCTGATCCGCATCATGGGGAAAAAACATATCATGGCGGATGTGGCAACTCGCAGCCCACTATCAGACGTGATGGTCTCAAATTGATGGCTATCTGGAAGCGTGAAAAAGGCGAGGACGGCGAGGCTGTTCAAGACAAGCGTCCTCTGACTCCCGCAGAAATCCTCACAACTTTCAAACATATTTCCAGCAGAGATCTGTTCCGCTTGGGTTTGAATGAAGACTATGCCAGACCAGACTGGATGATCATTACAGTTCTGCCTGTTCCTCCTCCTCCTGTTCGTCCCAGTATTGCTATCAATGAGTCAGCAAGAGGTGAAGATGATTTAACATACAAGTTGGCCGATATCATCAAGGCCAACGCCAACGTGCAGCGGTGCGAACAAGATGGTGCGCCCGCTCACGTCATTAATGAATTTGAGGCTCTTCTGCAATATCACGTTGCCACCTATATGGATAACGATATTGCTGGCCAGCCCCAAGCTCTGCAAAAGTCCGGTCGTCCTGTGAAATCTATCAGAGCCCGTCTTAAGGGTAAAGAGGGTCGTCTGAGAGGTAATTTGATGGGTAAGCGTGTGGATTTCTCTGCGCGTACAGTCATTACAGGTGATCCCAATTTGGATCTTGATCAAGTTGGTGTGCCCAGAAGTATTGCCCGTACTTTGTCTTATCCTGAGACTGTCACACCTTTCAATATTCACAAACTCACACAATACGTGCGCAACGGACCTAATGAACACCCTGGTGCCAAGTATGTTATTAGAGACACAGGCGAAAGAATCGATCTGCGTTACCACAAGAGAGCTGGCGACATTGCGCTGCAATATGGCTGGAAGGTCGAACGCCACTTGATGGACAACGATCCCGTTCTTTTCAACCGTCAACCCTCACTGCATAAAATGTCCATGATGGCACATAGAGTCAAGGTCATGCCTTACTCCACATTCCGTCTGAACTTGTCGGTCACATCACCTTACAATGCCGATTTCGATGGTGACGAGATGAATTTGCACGTTCCTCAATCCGAAGAGACTCGGGCGGAGTTGAGTCAAATTTGTTTGGTTCCTTTGCAAATTATCACTCCCCAGTCCAACAAGCCGTGTATGGGTATTGTGCAAGATACTCTTTGTGGTATCAGAAAGCTCACAAAGCGTGACACTTTTGTTGATTACGATCAAATGATGAACATTTTGTTTTGGATCCCCGGATGGAATGGTGTGGTTCCCGAACCTGCTATTGTCAAGCCCAAGCCTATGTGGACCGGTAAGCAAGTTATTGCTCAATGTATTCCTGACGGTATTCATATTAGAAGACTTGACAAGTCTCCTCTTTCTCCTGAGGACGATGGTATGCTCATTGTTAAGGGTGAGATCATGTATGGTGTCATCAACAAGAAGACTATTGGTGCTTCTGCCGGAGGTCTTATTGATGTCATCTTCAGAGAAAAGGGTCCTGAAAAGTGTAGAGACTTTTTCGGAAATATTCAAAAGGTAGTCAACTATTGGCTTCTGCATAATGGTTTCTCTATCGGTATTGGTGATACTATTGCCGATAGTGATACTATGAGACACATTACTGAGACTATCTCGTCTGCCAAGACCGAGGTTCAAAATATCATTAACTCTGCATATGTTGGCGATCTTAACTTGGAGCCTGGTATGACATTCAGAGGTACTTTCGAACAGCTCGTTTCCAGAACCCTAAATCAAGCAAGAGATAACGCTGGTAAGTCTGCTGAAAAGTCGTTGAAAGAATTGAATAACGTCAAGCAGATGGTTATTTCTGGTTCCAAGGGTTCTTTCATTAATATTTCACAAATGTCTGCATGTGTTGGTCAACAAATTGTCGAAGGTAAGCGTATTCCTTTTGGTTTCGCTGACAGAACTTTGCCACATTTCACTAAAGATGATTACAGTCCCGAGTCTAAGGGTTTCATTGAAAACTCTTATCTTCGTGGTCTCACTCCTCAGGAATTTTTCTTCCATGCCATGGCTGGTAGAGAAGGTTTGATTGATACCGCTGTCAAGACCGCTGAAACTGGTTACATTCAACGTCGTTTGGTCAAGGCTTTGGAAGATGTCATGGTTCAATACGATGGTACTGTTAGAAATTCCCTTGGTGATATTCTTCAATTCATTTACGGTGAAGATGGTTTGGATTCGGTCAAGGTTGAAAACCAACAAATTGATTCTATTCCCGGTGATAACAATGTGTTTGAAAAGAGATACAGAGTGGATCTCATGGACGCTGATAAGAGCATCAAGCCGTCGTTGCTTGAAAGTGCCAATGACATTGCTGGTGATGTTGATTTGCAAAGAATGCTGGATGAAGAGTACGACCAACTCTGGGAAGACAGACAGTTTCTCAGAGATGGTAACTTCCCTGGTAGTGACTCTGGTTGGCATCTTCCTGTCAATCTCAAGCGTGTTATTCTCAATGCCCAACAGATTTTCAATGTTGACTTGAACAGAGCAAGTAATTTGACTATTTCTGAGATCATTGACGGTGTTAAAGGTTTGGCCGAGCGTCTTACTGTTGTCAGAGGTTCAGATCACCTCACTATTGAAGCCCAAATAAACGCCACCATTTTGTTCAAGTGTATGCTGCGATCTGTCTTTTCTGTCAAACGTGTTATTGAAGAGTACCATCTTAACAGAGCTGCCTTTGAATGGGCTTTGGGTGAAATTGAGTCTCAATTCGCTAGATCTTTGGTCAATCCTGGTGAAATGGTCGGTGTTGTTGCTGCCCAGTCTATTGGTGAACCTGCCACACAGATGACTTTGAATACTTTCCATTATGCTGGTGTTTCTTCCAAGAACGTCACTCTTGGTGTTCCCAGATTGAAGGAAATTCTTAACGTCGCCAAGAATATCAAGACTCCATCAATGTCTGTTTACTTGGACAGAGAGCTGTCTCTTGACATGAGAAAGGCCAAGAACGTCATGGCTGCTATTCAATACACCAATTTGTCACATGTGGTCAAGGCTACTGGTATTTACTATGATCCCGATCCCCAAAGAACTGTTATTCCCGAAGATGAAGATATTGTTGCCACCCATTTCAGTATTCCCGATGAAAATCTGTTGTCAGAACTGTACAAGCACAGTCCTTGGGTTCTTCGTTTGGAGGTTGACCGTCAAAAGCTTCTTAACAATAACTTGACAATGGATCAAGTTACTGAAAAGATCTCGCAAAGTTTCGGTAATGATATGGCTCTTATTTGGTCAGATGATAACGCTCCTGAGTTGGTCATTCGTTGTAGAATTGTGCGTGATCCTAAATCATTGGGATCTGATGTCGAGGCTGAGGAAGATCAAATGCTTAAGAAACTCATGTTCCACATGTTGGAGAACATTGTTCTTTGTGGTGTTGCTAACATCAACCGTGTTTACCTTACCAAGATGGATATTAGAGAGCCTGATGAGACTGGTGAATACCAAACTATTTCTGCGTGGAATTTGGATACCGATGGTTCTAACTTGGCCGATGTTATGGCGATTGATGGTGTCGACGCCACCAAGACTTACTGTAACTCCTTTGTTGAAGTTCTTTCTGTTTTGGGTATTGAAGCTTCGAGAATGGCTCTGTTCAGAGAAATCAGTAACGTTTTGTCTTTCGATGGTTCTTATGTCAACTACAGACATATTGCTTTGTTGGTTGATGCCATGACTTCTAAGGGTCATATTATGGCTATTACCCGTCATGGTATTAACAGAGCTGATACTGGTGCTTTGATGAGATCTTCTTTCGAAGAGACCGTTGAAATTCTGCTTGATGCTGCTGCTACTGCTGAAGTCGATGACTGTAGAGGTGTTTCTGAGAACGTTATGTTGGGTCAAATGGCACCTCTTGGTACTGGTAGTTTCGATGTTATGCTTGATGACGATATGCTCATGTCGGCTGCCGTTGAAGCTTCTGGAGCTCCGGATGCTATTGGTCACGGGTTCCCGGCTGCAACCGAAGGTGGTTCTGCTACTCCTTATGCACAATCTCCAATGTACGAGAATTCTTCTCCCAGCATGGATACTATCGATGGCAACATTCCTTTCTCTCCTATGGCCAACTCTGGTGGCGATATGAGCGGTGGATTCACAGAGTACAACAGCGGGTTCCAATCTCCTTACTCGGGTACTTCTTCGCCCGGCTACGCTCCCACTTCTCCATTTTCTTCTTATGGCTCGCAATCTCCTGGATTCGGTGGATCGTCGCCTTCGTACTCTCCCAGCAGTCCTACTTACGGTGTTTCTTCACCTGCTTTTGGTGCCACCTCTCCGTCGTACTCTCCTACTTCGCCATCTTACTCTCCCACCTCGCCTTCATACTCACCCACATCCCCATCTTACTCGCCAACTTCTCCATCTTACTCGCCAACTTCTCCTTCTTACTCACCCACTTCTCCCTCATACTCGCCCACTTCTCCATCCTACTCTCCAACCTCGCCGTCGTACTCTCCCACGTCCCCGTCGTACTCGCCTACCTCACCTTCTTACTCTCCCACTTCACCATCTTACTCCCCAACTTCACCTTCCTACTCTCCTACTTCGCCATCATACTCTCCCACTTCGCCTTCTTACTCACCCACCTCGCCATCATACTCCCCAACTAGTCCCAGTTTCTCACCCACGAGTCCTTCGTTCCAAGCCTCTTCGAACTCGTACTCTCCCACCTCGCCATCATACTCGCCCACCTCGCCTTCTTACTCTCCCACCTCTCCTTCTTACTCTCCTACTTCTCCTAGCTACAATCCTGGATCTTCTAGTAACAACACTAACAATAACAACAACAATCAAAACCAGAAATAAGTTGATTGATTTCTTTTTTTGGGATCAGGGTGTGCAGGGTGGTCAAGATATATTAAGTAAACTAAAACGTCAAAAAAAAAAAATTCCGACAAAACAAACAAAATTATAATCAACCTAAAATCTACTTTTTTTTTGTATTTTTTCTTTAGCTTTTTTTTAAAATTTTTATTACATTTTTATTTTCAATTTTTAGTTTTACATTATGTTGTTCGTTTGTTGTTCGTTTGTTAAGTAGATTTGGTCGTTATTGGTGAGTTGAGATGTCAAGACGATTTAGACTTACCGAAATTGAGACCTTTAGGGGTAGTTTAAAATGTTAACAACTATTGTAGAGTGAAAAATAAAAGACGTTAGTTTCGTCATCTGTGTTGAGCATTGGTTATTTCTGTAATGTTTTTCTGTAATTGTGCAGGTTCTGGTGGTTTTTTTGGATGATCTGAATGTCTTGACTCGTATTTGGTTCTTCTTTTGAAATTCTTTTATTTTTTCTCATCACTTGTAAAAATTTAATTAGTTCATGATGGGATCTGGGATCTGTGCTTCGTTTGGTATATCAAGTTTATACACCATGCGAATTGTCTATAATATTTAAAAATAGTATTTCTTAGTTTCCAGAAACTAGAGATGGAAACAGTGTGTATTCAAATGATCGGTGTACTACATATCCATCTCATTTACAGCTTGGGGGGTCATCACGTTAACAAGCAAGTCTTTATTACGCCAGAAAGTCTTCAAGTGTGCTTTGACAATAATACTCTTGCCGCAATTTAATTCAAGGCTTGATGGTCAACAAACTCAGAAAGACTGTTAGCAAATCGTCTCTATTGCAAACGGGTCATGAGCGCATAGCGAGTACCTTGATACGATCTGAGATACTGAAATGAGTTGTAGCAGTTCATGTGATCAATGAGGTTCAGTTTGGACACATGTACTGTGCAGGAGAGAACAAAATTCTCGATAGCGTTACCAGTAGATCGAATACTTAAATTCTACCTAATACTCAAAATGGTTTCTACAGTCATAACAGCAACACTCTGAAAATTTAAAACTTCAATATTATACATATTTACGAACAAAGCATTTTGCATACTATAGAGCAGTTCATTTGAAAAGTATGATTAAAAATATAGAAACGAAATCTTAGCATCCAATTGAAACTGTTTTAAAATATTTTCTGTATTGATATATAAAATAAATAGTAGAAGCTAATAGCTATAATAAAATATAAGTGATAATTGTAACATATCTAAAAATCTTCAAAGCATTCACAGCTTTTGACGTTTGGATCCATCATCGTTGGCATCCTCCCTCGGTCTTTTAGATCCGGACTGGCTACCTGATCCGCTGTTCTGATCCGATTTGCTGCCTGGGTTGGCACGACCTCTAGATTGCATTTCGGTTTCAGCGTTGGAATATACAAAGTGGTTTGCTCTGAGTATGACAGCTTCGGCAGATGACAAGTGGGTATAGCGAGGCGTAGCAGAAACATATCTGGGGTATCCAGAGATGGGAGGTGCAACAACGTAGCTGGACTCGCCTTCTTCTTCGGATATGTCGTCCTCGTCTTCTTGTTGATTGAGACCTGTTGGAACCTGGTAAGACATATTGGGGGTCTCGTCTCCGCTGGAGCTCTCCATATCAGACGAAGACACATCATCGTCATCTTCTTCTTCGTCATCTTCATCTTCTTCATCATCTTCGTCTTCATCAGAACTGTCTGGGACATAGCACACAGTCGATGGAGGTCTCTTACCACCCATAGTAGATGGTGGTTTTTTGCCACCTACAGTAGAAGGTAGTCTCATGCCACTCATAGTAGATGGTGGTCTCTTGCTGCCCATAGTGGATGGTGGTCTCTTGCCGCCCATAGTGGATGGTGGTCTCTTGCCGCCCACGGTAGAAGCCGGTCTCTTCTCGCTCACTGTGGATGGTGGTCTCTTTCCACTCACTGTCGGCCTGGCTATAGTGACCGGCTTTGATACACGCTTGATGTTGTCATCACAGCTCGATTTCATCTTTTTATCATTGTTGGCAGATTTGAACTCAGTCTTAGTCGGAGCTGTGATGGCAGATGCCTTGACAGTGTTCACTTTGCTTTGTTCATGAGCATGTTCAGTGGACTTGGACTTGGACTTGGTGGTGGTTGGTTCTGTAACAAGCGGTTTGTTTACAGGTGATTTGTTGACAGATGCATCCGAGCTCTGTGTGGTTTTCTTGCTATTGACAGAAGCCTGTTTGATTGGGCTAGACTTAGTAGAGCTAGCAGTTGTGGTGTTTGAGTCTTTCTTCAATGTAGCTTGGTCCAAGATTAGGTTTTGTGGAGCAGCGCTACTACCCGAAACTTTCGCCTCAGCCGTGTGAGCACGAGCTGGGCGTGCGCATTGTTTTCTGGCCGGTGTAGATCTGCATTGACGTTCGCTTATAGGCGTTTGTATTTGTTTGCTACCTGCAGCTTTGGTAGCAGGCTTGGTCTTATTGATAGGGCCAGCAGAGCCAGAAGAGCTAGAAGCCAGTTGGTCTTTAGCAGTGCGACTGTTGGATGGCTCAGTTGCATTTGTCTTGGCCAAAGGTTGTTTACGACAAGCACGCTTTCTTGGATGACTGTGGTAGGGTATCTCCAATATCTCTCTGGGTGGTCTCGTCTTGAGGAGAGGCTTGTTACTAGCCTCGACAATACTGGCTGGCCTCTTGCGCAGCTTGGGTTTGATTTTCTTGAGCTCTGCCAATGTGATACGAATAGGTCCAGATTCAGATTCAGATTCAGATGTAGATGTAGATGTAGATGTAGGACTGGGACTCGGACCACAAGACAATGTAGAAATGTCAGAGCTGGATGAGATCTCAGATGCACAAGTGCTGGCAGTGCTGGGACTGGCAGTAAGTGTATCAGAGCTGCTGGTAGTGGTAGTATGTGACATGGCCACGGCAGTGTTGTTGCAAATAGGATGGTTGGATGATGAGCTCATGATGATGAAACAAATTGAAGTTGATTGTGTTGTGCAAAGCTGCGATGTAAGGTCTTGGTGGTGCGTGTTTGTTCGTAGTGTGTAGTGTGTATGAGCGTGATGTAGTTGGTTTGTGTTTGAATGAAATGATAAAGAAAAAACTAAGTCCTCAGGATTATACCCGGTTTATATAGTTTTGAGATCATGGACGACTTGTAAAATATTAATCAAACTGTCTGTGAGTATCTATGAGTATCTACGAGAATGAATGGCCGTTCCATGGCTCTTCGATCACAAGACTGACCAAGTTGCAAGCAAATCACAGGTGAAGCATTTTGGACATGTCCCAAATAGTTGATGTCAAAAGAAAACATGTCGCACTGGTCATTTTTGTACTGCAAAAACAGAAACGCGGCACTGAGTGTATGCAAACATATGTGAGCACATTGCAGTGAGCCTGCTCAGGATCAAATTACAATAATCAAAAGAACCATGTCGAATTTTGCCATGGCATAATTGAAATTGTTCTTGTCATTGAATGCTCAATTAGACTATGTGACATTTAATTGATCAGTATACTACGTGTTTGTACTTTGGCCAACGTCAAGTCTTGAGCTCAAATTCAAGTTCATACAACACAATGTATAGCTCAATGAATACTACAAACATCGATTGTGCGGTATCACAATCAATGCCTGAACATTATTTATCATTTGATTTTGTAGTATTCATTGAGCTATACATTGTGTTGTATGAACTTGAATTTGAGCTCAAGACTTGACGTTGGCCAAAGTACAAACACGTAGTATACTGATCAATTAAATGTCACATAGTCTAATTGAGCATTCAATTACACGAACATTATTTATCATTCGATTTTGTAGAACAATTTCTTAAATTACAGTGAAACTTCTTATTTGTATATGTGAGTTGAACTGAGAACCAAAAACAATAACAAACATGATTGTTTGCATGAAGTAATAGTATAGTTTGTAGAGCGGCAAACTTCATCTAACTGTTAAATATGAAAATTTTCAGTAGCCACATCCCAAAATTAATGCAAGATCTGTCTACTGGGATGAAAATATATGGAATACAATGCCGTGTTTCTGAAAATGCATAACAAATGAGAGACGCCAGTACAATCTGCAAATTATCATATTTTTTAGAAAAGTTGACTTGCAGGAAAAGAGCCGCTTTGATATGCTCTCCAAGATACAACATTCAATTTTTATGTACAATTTTTGCGGTTTCTAGAGACCAATTTTTGTCTGCAGTTACAAAATGTCAAAGTTGCGAATTGTAATGTAAGTCGAAGTCCAGACCCTACCTAATGGTGCTGAAAATACATGTTATTAAATTCTCTAGAAATGATTTTATCAGCCTTGATATTTCGACACACTCTACGTTTTCAATTTTTTCAATCACAACTACTGAAATTTTCACGTAATTGCAAAGCATGTTCTGAAAGGAATTAAGTTTGACATCGATTGGAAAAACTGAAGGACATGGCATACATGTATGTCTTGTCTACCTAGCCTATATCAACACACCATCATACGTGAAAACGTTTCAGAATTAGTTGGATTCATCTGTTTTCACATTGCAAATCAGTTTTTGAGCTTTTTCCCGACACTCGCTCTTTAAAAGATTTCTTTTGGATGTGTCCTTCTCAATAAAAAAAAAACAGATAGTTGACCCATAGTTTCAGGGATTCTAAAATTACTACCTATTGATGATAAGATGCATAGCATACATTCGAAATCCTGCTGTCATTTAAACAAGTCTAGATCAACAGTGTACCTCGCATTGATCAAATGCCTTACTTTAACTGTGCAAACGTTACCTCTCTACTTTTTACTTCAATGAGATGAATTTAGTGAAAGATTCCATTTTTGAGCAAAACAATAGGCTGGGGAACCCGAGGCCACAAATCACAGCCGCGCGTATACACAAGGCACAAACATTTTTGTAAAATAACGGTTAAGGGTTTAAATTTAGATAACTCCCAAGTTTCACAACTGCGGGCAAAAAATTCTGAAAAAATGTACATACGCTGTGAAGAATACACAGTGCTCCAAATCAAAAAGGTTTTCAACATTTTTGGTTTGCAAATATAACGAATTAATCCATTGCATAACAGTACCAGCGCAAAGAATGGCGAGGAATTCGGAACGCACGTGGGACGATTACGAGCACGACGAGGTTGATAAATTTCATGAGCAAAGAGATGCGGATTTGGAATTGAGGGCTAGTAAAGGTCGTTCCAGAAGACAAGCCGAAGATAACGGGTTTAGCGATGAGGAGGTCATGGGCCTGAAGGGGGCTGGATACAGCGATTCTGAAGAAGAGGAAGACGATGAAGACGACGATATGGATGATGAGGAAGTTGAAGGAGAGGAAGGCGGTGATGAAGAAGAAGGATGGGGTAAACGGAGGTCAAACTACTATGGCGCTGACACTCTTGAAAACGATGACGATAAACAAGAAGAAGAGGCGGAAGCCATGAGATTACAGAAAAAGCATTTGAGTGAGATGAAAGCATCTGACTTCTTTGAACAAGACGATTTTAAGGAGTGGGAAAAATCAGCAAAAGAGCATGAAGCAGGAGAAACTGCTGAGCAGTTGATCTCACTTCCTACACAAGACGCAGCGCAGCTGAGCACGGAAGAACGAACAAAACTGTTTGAGACAGTATATCCTGAGGCGACGCCGCTAGCTGAAGAGCTTGTCTCGTTGCAACCTGAGCTTGAAAAGCTACGGGAAAAGCTGACAGGATCCGAGGATGCTCCCGAAGTTAAATTGGCTAGTTTGAAGTACAAATCTTTGGCTGCTTACCTGGGAACCATCAATGCATACTTTGCATTGTTGATATCTAGTATCACTGGTGATAAGATTAATCTGAAAGAGCATGGTGTTATGGAGGGAATTTTGAAAGGACGTGAGGTGTGGAGAACGGTGAGCGGATTGAAGGTTAGATCTGGAGAGCCTGGCGAGGAAAGTAGTGAAGAAGCTGAAGAAGTCGATTCGCAAGTTGATATTGAACTTTCCGATGATGGTGAGGATGAAGTTGATACTGTTGAAATCGCCAAATCTGTTAAACGTAAAAGAGCTGGTGACGATGAGGAGGAAGATGACGAAGAGATTGAGGAAGAGGAAGAAGTCTCTGAGGCCGAATCAGACTCCGACTTGGAAGTCGATATTCCCATTGTTCAAAAATCCAAGGAAAAGAAATCCAAGCGTGCCGCCGCTACACCCGCCAGCGATTTTGGCGAATCAACACATTTATCCAAGGCCGATCTTGCCGACAAGCTTCAACGCAAGCGCAATCTGCGATACTACACTGCCAAGATTGATCAACAAACCGCCAAAGTCCGGGAAAAGCTTCATGGCGATTCCGATTTACCATACAAAGAATCGCGCTTCGATCGTGAACAACGGCTTAGTGAAGAGGCGCGTCTGCGTGGATTGCAACAAGAGGGCAAGACCGATGAGGCCGATGATTTCGGATCAGACGGCGAACCCGCCCAGACTAACGGTGAAATTGAAGCAACCGGTGATGACTACTACGATCAAATCGCATCAAAGGCAGCGTCCAAGAAGACCGAGCGGAAAGCCGCGCATCAAGCAGCCGTCAACGCCGCACGTGACGGCCGACTCGAAGACCTTGAAGACCAAGTTGGAGAGAGCGGCAAGCGTGCTCTCAATTTCCAAATTCTCAAAAACAAGGGTCTCATGGCAACAAACCGCAAAAAGGAGGCCAGAAACTCGAGAGTCAAAAAGAGAAAGAAGTACGAAACTGCGCTCAAAAAGTTATCAAGTACGCGCAGAGTTTACAAGCAACCTACTACGGCTTATGGTGGTGAAACTACAGGTATCAAAAAGAACTTGGTCAGATCCGTCAAGTTTACTTAAACTACTATTTAATGTGTGTACCTTTTTTATAATGCTTCTTGTTTAATTTATACATTGTTTTGTTGATGACAATTGATGGTTTCCGGTATTTGTAGCTGAAAGTGAGCCTCGCTCTGTCACTAAATCAATGTGGTTTCATACCTCTTGTATCTGTACTATTATGAATTGTTTTTATCGAATGTCGCTTCTTCTTTCGTAAATATGAATATTTTATTTATCCATCAATGTGCTAATACTGCAAATCTTACATTTCATTGCTTATACCACGCCTGCTTTTATTTTTTGTTACATCCTTTGCATACTTTCAAATCTATGTATATTGGTTTGAACACTCATCACTATTGAGTTTCTTTATTACCAACGTCTTGCTTTTTTCGTTAATTCTGCTTTAATTTTACAGTAACCATGAGACAGTCAAACAATAACACCCGCACCCGGTTAAGAAGACAGCCGGCTATATCGCATTTTCATACCCTTAATGGATCAGATAGTAGTAGCTCGCTAAGTTCAAATGAAATACCTAGATCAAACACATTAGATGTATACTGGACTAATTTTGGAGCTGGTCCTAGGACTCGTCCGCACAATTATTTCCGTAATGTGCCCCATAACTCACCAAATGAGTTTTACGATAATGCAAATAATAGACAATTCAGCAATTTCCGTGCAAGGCCGTACAACAATTCTAACAACAACACCAATGGCAGGTCCGTTGGTAATTCACAGAATAGGTCGCAAACCAACGATGGGAACAGAAATCAAAATCAGGCTGTGCACAGACCACCTACCGATATGGGAAGCACACTCCATAATCAGCCAACAAACGAGTTCCACACTATTATCGAAAACACGCAACAAGCCGCTGTAGGTAACAGGTCAATCAGCAATACTGATCCCGGATCACATCAAGACTTTGGACACATGACCTCTCATAACTCTGGAAACGCACCTTATAGCCGTCTCAATCCTCAATTCCATAGCAATTTTCAAGGACCGCTACCAAGTATTCCAGATTCCCTGCTTCACCCTAGCGTAAGAAATGAACCACATCATGAGCATAACAGAAACGGGCCTTGCAATAACTTGAGACCTCTAACTGGAATCAACTTACCCCTGGATACGTCGGACCTTGGAAGAATCCACCAGAATCCTCGTCCAGTCAGTGATTCAACCGGAAATCCTGCTGAATATCCTGTTGTGAATCTATCAAGCACTGGTAATCTTACTGCGACCTTGTCATATCCTGCTCTTATTCGTTTCACTCCTAATCGAAATAACGATTCTTCTGCAAATTCTAACCCCGCCATTGGGCCCGGTATAAGCCCTAGAAGCCACTCTAATAACAATCCTGGGTCTAGTTCTAAAGCTGAATCCGATAAGGCTAGTTGGGAAGATGCCGAAGTTGAGTCGTCGAATAGTCGAGAAAGCCAGCAATCCAATGGTTCCAACAACATATCGAATCAAGTTGCAGAACGTCTAAATACCAACACAACCAACCAGCAAACTCAAGAAAGTGAAGCAACAAGCAGCACGAGAGTTCGCGCCGGGAATCGATCAGAAGGTGACTATGAAGAGCACGAATATAGAAATACACAAGCGCGTTTGATTGCACTTTTCCAAAACCGTTCGCCTCTAACAAATAGCGGTTCTCAAAGTCATTCTCAAAATACTCCCCGGCCCAACACTCATACCCGTACTCCGCCAAATACACGAAATTCTCCATGGGCCAGTATTCAGCAAGGATTTAATCGGTGTCTTCATCTCGATTCTCTCTGCGGATTCCCAAACCAATCAGAAGACAACCCTCAAAACAATTTTTCATCATCGTCTCGAAACAATTTTCATAATAGATTTCAAAATCGGCCTCCCAATTATCCTCAAGCCCAGTCGAACTACCGCCCTTCAGGTCCATCTTCTAATCCTACTTTCTTCAATTCTTCTACCTTTCATAGTACAAACCCAGGAGCATCGGCTCGTGATGTAGCTTTGAGCAGTTTTGGTATTCATGTTTCACAGAATAGTCAGCCTGTAAATGAAAACGAAAGTAATACCAGAGAAGTTGTTTCTTCAAATGTTGATCGGTTGCTTCCGCCAAACAATGGAAACGTGAACGCTCCTGTCAGGCCCCAGTATCATACTCATAATGAAGACAGTAATGCCAACAATATTTCAAACAGCAGTTTGGGCGAGAATTTGGCAGTTCGTCCCGACACTGATAGCACGGCGACTGATCCGTATTGCATAGGTTTCAGTGCTCCAAGTGTTTCTAGAAGTCACATGGAGCGTACTCATACCAGAGGCGATTCAAACATTGACGCAAGTAACAGATCGGTTATTATGCAGAGCGGGGACTTTGTAGTGGAAGTAGGAACCCGCCCTAGTACCTTTGGTCCTCCTGGGAACAATACCTTTATTCGATTTCACCACGGCCAGACACTCGACGAAGTAATGCGTCATCGTGCGGCTGGCGCAACGTCTGGTCCAGTACCTGCTGTGATTTCGCCGCCTAATCCAAGACCTGTCTCGGAAACGGTAGAGCTAGAAGAGGTTGAAGAAGAACATCATTTGAGCGAATCAGAACTGGATGATGCTATAGACGCTCTTCCAATTAGTTATCGCCCTGCGGAAGATGAATCGTCTCCATGCCAAACAGCTTTGGGCAGGTGTGCACGTGCCGAAAGGCGTGATATTCTGGAACTAGACTTGTTGAATCTCGAGCAAGCACGACAAAATGCTATTGCTATACTGACTTCTAATATCAGATATAGTCTTCTTCCAGGAACGTTGCCTAGACTCAGATCACCGCTTGCGGAGCAGCCGGTTGTTATTTCAGGAACAAGGCTGGAGAGATCTACAAGAGAAAATGTGCCAGAATATCAGCCGTGTTCTATGGCCAGGGCGCTATTCGGGGTTCGGATTTCAAGGGCAACTCCTACAAGACCATTTATGCCAAGTGATATCTTTGCAAGGTCTTCTAGTGCGTCTCCAGAGGTTCCATCGCACGAGGTTGTTCTGCCACCTCCGATAATAGATGAATCAAGGCCACCTCCTCCAGTTGCAAGGAATAGAGCGCGTGTAGAGATTGACGCACGGGTCACACCTGCCAGACGAGCTGGGTATGATTGGGAAGAAGAAGACGAAGAGCTAGGATCTGAGCTGCATACAGGCCAAATCAACCAGGAATTGCTACACGGCGGCGGGGGTATGAATAGTCGAGTTCGGGGAGAAGAGGAGAGAAAAGAAGCAATATCCGATGGCTCTGATTGTACTCTGGATGGCGATGCCAAGTATCGTCAAGCACAGATGCGTAAGATCCGCAACTATCGGAAACCCCGGGCTGTTCCATCAGCACTAGTACCAGAAGAAGAGCCAAGAAGAGCGGACTCGCCTATGAGCCCGCATATCCATAGTCTTAGTTCTGAATCGTCTTCGTTTCTGACACTCATCCCCGGATCGCCGCTCACTCGATATGCGCGATCCCAAGCCATGCGTGACATTTTAAATTCCAGAACAAGTTCATCTACGCCATCTCCGCCACCGCAACCACCTTCACCCATTATGCTGTACCGAGTCCAACCGATCCCGGAAGCTGTAGTGGTCACGAGACAGAACAGAGAAGACCTGGAAGCCCAAGCGCCGCCGACCACTATACCCGGATCAAATATAGCCATTTCTTTGGAAGAAGTGCAAGGGCTGCAGGAGTTTTATATTTCGAATGCTGAGCCTTTTGAGCTCGAAGTGCATGATGATCGGGTTGAATATGATATTATTGAGAGTAGTTCTGGAGAAATGATGGAATGAATTGTGTTGAGCTTTTGATCAAAAAAATCCAGACTATTAGACTGTTCAAAACAGTTATTATAGAGTATATAGCTGCTATTGATCATGAAAATTTGTATTTTGTGGTTTATTCTGTCCTGTATGATTCGTAAATTAGAGGTGACGCTCAATCGTGTGAATCCTGTCTGCACTATAAATAAATCTGACGTTGTGAATGGAAGGAATATACTTTCCCCTTGCCCTGTATGAGTACCTTTCCAGTTGCCCGGGCAAAGCATCCCTGAATCTAACCACAAACAAACTAAATTCGATTGAAAAGTACAGATTAGGAATGTTTGATCGAAAATAGAAATCTACAGTGACGGCTCACACATTGGTGTATTTGTATGAAACTGTGCAATGAGTATTGCAGAATGTTTCTTGTTTGTAGCATTCTTTTAGAGAATGGGAGCCAGTTTGATGATTGTGGCTTTTGGGTGTAGTTGATGCGATTGGCTAGCGTGGGATGCTATGATATTGATAAAGTTGGCGCGTCGAAGGAATTGAGTTTGGGGAAAGGTCAAAGTTTTGAGATATAAAATGAGTACTACTGTTGTACAAGTCTGTTTTGTATCAATTGCGATAGAAGGCATTCACACCTTCTGATTCGAGGTATTTTAGTGCATTGAACACGCGTGGAAAGTGCCTTTGGTTACGGTATAGGCTTCGTGTACAGTCCCCCAGGTTTCGGTGATGCAATGTAAAACTTGGCTTCTGGGACAAATGAAAAAAAGCAGTCTTTCACGTTCAGACACCTGCTTCTTTGCAAAGAAAGCCCCTCTGCTGCTCTGTTCTAGAAAATGTGTAGATCGCTAAGCATAGCTTTCCAATCTTATAATATGCTCTACAAATTAAGAGATCCAATCTGAGTTATTGTATTGTACTGGCCATTCTAGTTTGTGACTGAAGTTTACTTTGCAACAAAACCCCGAGTAGACAATCATGTGTACATGTACATGGCCCATTCTTTTCCCTGGTTCTTTTTTTTTGTAACATTTTCATATTTGAAAGAATCAGTTTTGATTATTCATTCATTTCTATATTATGTGTATACAAATAATATAAAGATAGATGAATTTGATTTGTCCGAAATACACACACACACACTGAGGCTGCATTACAAAAGCAGTGTTGTGCTTCATCCACATTCTTGCCAACAACGAAAATGTAACAACATCGTCTCCGTAATGTTACGTCTACTCTGTAATGTACAACATTGACTATGTGATACACAACATCAACTCTGTAATACACAACATTGACTCCGTGATCCACACACACAACATCTGTCGTATAATTATTATTAATCGTATAAAGAGAGAAGTGCAATATGTACACAAATCTGCCGTACGTAATAGAATCTCAGACCTCCCCTCGTTTTGCGTGGTTTCTATTCCATTTCTGTTTTAGTTTGGCGGCAAAGCCGTTGACAGAATTTTTTTTTTTTTTAGATTTTCCCTTCCCTGGATTTGGGCCGCCATTCCAGTCTCCCTTTTTCATTCCATCTTGCTTTTCCCGGTTTTTTCTCTTTCTTCTTTTCTTCCCTCCTCCTTCTCCTTCTCTTCTTCTTTTCTTCCTTCATTTTCATTGACCTCGGCGTTGAATATATATCCAAAATGCAGGGCAAAGAAATCAGAATTTTGACGCTTTTGGTGTTGGACACCGTATTTTTCTTTCTGGAGATTATTATTGGATACGCGGTGAATTCGCTGGCATTGGTTGCAGATGCGTTCCATATGCTAAACGATATCTTTTCGCTTATTGTGGCGTACTGGGCCGTCAAGGTCGCCAAGTCAAGAGGCGTGGACTCAAAGTACACTTACGGATGGCAACGCGCAGAGATTCTCGGTGCTTTGATCAATGCTGTTTTCCTGATTGCTCTTTGTATGACCATCTTTTTGGAGGCTATTCAACGGTTTGTTCAGGTCCCTGATATCACCAACCCTAAGCTTATTCTGATTGTTGGTTGTGCCGGCTTGGCTTCGAATATCATTGGTCTTTTCTTGTTCCACGAACACGGCCACTCCCATGGTGGCGGTTCTATCGGAGACGAGGAGTCGCATGGACACGGTCACTCTCACTCGCACGAAGAATCATCGCACTCGCACGGCCACTCCCACAACAACCACGTTGACGACGACTACCAACGCAACTTGATTGACGACTCTGCTCCTATTTCCGACGCGTTCCCTTCTAACTACGTTTCAAGAATCACCGAATCTACTTCTCTGCTGAACAAGAACAGCAAGCAGCCGCGCTACCATAGTGTTGACTCTGAGTCCGCTAATGCCAACGGATCCGGTGCCCACGACCACGACGACGAAGACTCGATCGACGATATTCAAGCTGTCCCTCAGACTTACAGTGTTCAGACTTCTCGCCACAGCAACCACGGCCGTTCTCACTCTGTTTCTTCTGTCACTCACCAAGACCACTACCACGTCAAGCCCCGCGAAGCTAGCCACCAAAAGTCAATGAACATGGAAGGTGTTTTCCTGCATGTTTTGGGCGATGCTCTAGGAAACGTTGGTGTCATTGTTACCGCTTTGTTTATTTGGAAGACTGATTACTCGTGGAAGTTCTACATGGATCCTGCTATTTCTTTAGTCATTACTGCTATTATTTTCTCGTCTGCCTTGCCTCTGTGCCGTCGTACCTCTGCCATTTTGCTTCAAGCTGTTCCTCAGTCTGTGGATGCTGACCAGGTCCGTGCCGATATTGTTTCGCTGCCAGGCGTCAAGGAGATTCACGATTTGCATATCTGGAACCTGAGCGAGACCTTGAACGTTGCCACTTTACATGTGTCTGTGTCAGGAGGTCCTTCGGAGTTTACCAAGTTGACCAAGCGCATCAGAACATGTATGAGAGGCCACGGTATCGACTCCACCACTATCCAACCCGAGTTTACTGCTGAAGGAAATGGAAGCAGCGACGAGATGCCAGAGTGCATTCAGCAGGGTAACAAGTCCAGTGGCGGTTTGAGCGGTTTTTCGTAAACAAAACATGTTTATCAAATACAATTTGGAGAATACATTCATAACTTATATATAACTAATTAATATAATGTCGGACATATTAGCGATGGAGAAGGTGATGAGACGGTTGATTATGTGGATGCGTGTATGTGGACATTTTGAAAATTGAATTCTTTCTCGACCAAGAATTTTTTTTTTTAGTCCCAGTGGGGCCGGTATGCGGCTGTGTGACGCGGGTCCAAACATTGGTTGGTGAGTGTGTTCCCAATGCGTCGAGGATTCTGCCCAAATGAGAACAGGGGAGGCCATAAAGCTGGGCTATTTTTGAGCAAAGGGGAAGAGGTCAATGCACGGAGTGTGTACACAATGATAAATTGGAGAGCTCAGATGTGTGCTATTGTAATTACACGGGGTAGCGTGGATTTTGAGGTGAAGGGTTTTGAAGTGTAGCGCAGGTTGTAGAAGAAGTGTTTTTGGAGGGTTGACTTGAGTTGTGCAGTGTTATCAAGAGGCCTGAAAGTTGTGATTTTAATCCGGTAAGGGTTGGAATATGGGTTGCTGGATGAGCGGTCGTGGATTCGGGATAGACATGATAACAGCAGAGGAGTTTCGAAGAGAATAAATGTAGACTGTGAAAGGGATCTGGCGATTGTTTTGTATAGAAAGGTGACGGAGAGTGGTTGTGAATGGTTTAGGATGAGTGGAAAGGGGAAAGGGGAAAGGCTAGAAATTGAGTCCAAAATAATACTGAAGTTGTTATAGAAAAGGTAATCGATTAGATCAAGTTTTAGATAGAAGTTTGAGAGCGTGACAAAAAGATTTTAAATTGTTGATTGTATCAAGGAAAATGAGATCTGAATGAAGAATTTACGTTTACAGATATCAAACGCTGATCTATGTATGAGACACAGAGCTATTCTCTGGTTGATTATTTATAATAAGAGATTAGAAGTCAAAAATATACATGATATTTTCGTAGAATTCCAGCTTGGAATGAGGTTTAGAATCAAATCATTTTTCTTTCCTTTATCATATCATGCAAAAAAAAAAAAAAAAAAAAAAAGCGTTGGTATTATGTAAAGCCAAAAAATAGATTTTAACGTAGTTGAGCAGGCTCTAAGAATGTTTCTGCAAATCCAGAATTTTGTTCATTGTTATGGATCGTAGGGTTTATACACAAATCATCGATAACTCAACACTAGCTTGTAAAGAGATCTCACATACTTAAATACAAATACTGAACAATATTTTCTAGCATTAAAACTAATAAAGATATTTCTAATCAAGTTTGCATCCTCAAACAATCTGAATATTCAACAAATACGTTGTTACAATCTTCTACATCCGGGACATTGTTGAATAAGCCAGGATTTGTCATTTACTTACGGGTGTGCAGAAACATTAGAATAGCAAGTTCCCGAAGATATGTGTCGCTTTACATGATGTTTTTACTCGAAACCAGATTCTATATAAGTATCACCAATCTTGATGAACAAATTTCGCCCGATTTCTCTGGCTTGTCTCAATAAGGAATCTGCAAAACAATACCAGATTTGACCTGGCTGTATACGGCTGTGAGATTGCACATTGCTATATGGTTTAAAGAAAAGTATGCAAATCTTGAGGAGTGTGTACATATACGAATTAGGAAATTTAAAGCCGAGGGAAAAACAAAATCTTTGATTGCTGTGACAAAAGTAGCTAACAATTCTGATATTTACGAACAGTTACTCCAGAAATCCAAGAAGTATCACACATCTTAGAATGCAATAGAGAATATTTTTAAAATATTTTGTGTATTGATGTATAAAATGAATAGTAGAAGCTAATAGCTATAATAAAATATAAGTGATAATTGCAACATATCTAAAAATCTTCAAAGCATTCACAGCTTTTGACGTTTGGATCCATCATCGTTGGCATCCTCCCTCGGTCTTTTAGTTCCAGACTGGCCACCTGATCCGCTGTTCTGATCCGATTTGCTGCCTGTGTTGGCACGACCTCTAGATTGCATTTCGGTTTCAGCGTTGGAATATACAAAGTGGTTTGCTCTGAGTATGACAGCTTCGGCAGATGACAAGTAGGTATAGCGAGGCGTAGCAGAAACATATCTGGGGTATCCAGAGATGGGAGGTGCAACAACGTAGCTGGACTCGCCTTCTTCTTCGGATATGTCGTCCTCGTCTTCTTGTTGACTGAAATTGGATGGAATCTGGTAAGACAGATTGGGGGTCTCGTCTCCGCTGGAGCTCTCCATATCAGACGAAGACACATCATCGTCATCATCTTCTTCGTCATCTTCATCATCTTCATCATCTTCGTCTTTATCAGAACTGTTTGAGACATAGCACACAGTTGATGGAGGCCTCTTACCACCCATGGTGGATGGTGGTCTTTTTCCACCTACAGTAGAAGGTGGTCTCATGCCACTCATAGTAGATGGTGGTTTCTTGCTGCCCATAGTGGATGGTGGTCTCTTGCCGCCCACGGTAGAAGCCGGTCTCTTCTCGCTCACTGTGGATGGTGGTCTCTTTCCACTCACTGTCGGCCTGGTTATAGTGACCGGCTTTGATACACGCTTGATGTCGTCATCACAGCTCGATTTCATCTTCTTATCATTGTTGGCAGATTTGAACTCAGTCTTAGTCGGAGCTGTGATGGCAGATGCCTTGACAGTATTGCCAGTGTTCACTTTGCTTTGTTCATGAGCATGTTCAGTGGACTTGGACTTGGACTTGGTGGTGGTTGGTTCTGTAACAAGCGGTTTGTTTACAGGTGATTTGTTGACAGATGCATCCGAGCTCTGTGTGGTTTTCTTGCTATTGACAGAAGCCTGTTTGATTGGGCTAGACTTAGTAGAGCTAGCAGTTGTGGTGTTTGAGTCTTTCTTCAATGTAGCTTGGTCCAAGATTAGGTTTTGTGGAGCAGCGCTACTACCCGAAACTTTCGCCTCAGCCGTGTGAGCACGAGCTGGGCGTGCGCATTGTTTTCTGGCCGGTGTAGATCTGCATTGACGTTCGCTTATAGGCGTTTGTATTTGTTTGCTACCTGCAGCTTTGGTAGCAGGCTTGGTCTTATTGATAGGGCCAGCAGAGCCAGAAGAGCTAGAAGCCAGTTGGTCTTTAGCAGTGCGACTGTTGGATGGCTCAGTTGCATTTGTCTTGGCCAAAGGTTGTTTACGACAAGCACGCTTTCTTGGATGACTGTGGTAGGGTATCTCCAATATCTCTCTGGGTGGTCTCGTCTTGAGGAGAGGCTTGTTACTAGCCTCGACAATACTGGCTGGCCTCTTGCGCAGCTTGGGTTTGATTTTCTTGAGCTCTGCCAATGTGATACGAATAGGTCCAGATTCAGATTCAGATTCAGATGTAGATGTAGATGTAGATGTAGGACTGGGACTCGGACCACAAGACAATGTAGAAATGTCAGAGCTGGATGAGATCTCAGATGCACAAGTGCTGGCAGTGCTGGGACTGGCAGTAAGTGTATCAGAGCTGCTGGTAGTGGTAGTATGTGACATGGCCACGGCAGTGTTGTTGCAAATGGGAAGTTTGGATGATGAGCTCATGATGAAACAAATTGAAGTTGATTGTGCTGTGCAAAGTTGCGATGTAAGGTCTTGGGTAGTGCGTGTTTGTTCGTAGTGTGTATGAGCGTGATGTAGTTGGTTTGTGATTGAATGAAATGATAAAGAAAAAACTAAGTCCTCAGGATTATATCCGGTTTATATAGTTTTGAGATCATGGACGACTTGTAAAATATTAATCAAACTGTCTGTGAGTATCTATGAGTATCTACGAGAATGAATGGCCGTTCCATGGCTCTTCGATCACAAGACTGACCAAGTTGCAAGCAAATCACAGGTGAAGCATTTTGGACATGTCCCAAATAGTTGATGTCAAAAGAAAACATGTCGCACTGGTCATTTTTGTACTGCAAAAACAGAAACGCGGCACTGAGTGTATGCAAACATATGTGAGCACATTGCAGTGAGCCTGCTCAGGATCAAATTACAATAATCAAAAGAACCATGTCGAATTTTGCCATGGCATAATTGAAATTGTTCTTGTCATTGAATGCTCAATTAGACTATGTGACATTTAATTGATCAGTATACTACGTGTTTGTACTTTGGCCAACGTCAAGTCTTGAGCTCAAATTCAAGTTCATACAACACAATGTATAGCTCAATGAATACTACAAACATCGATTGTGCGGTATCACAATCAATGCCTGAACATTATTTATCATTTGATTTTGTAGAACAATTTCTTAAATTACAGTGAAACTTCTATTATGTTTATGTGTGTCGAACTGAGAACCAAAAACAATATCAAACATGATTGTTTGCATGAAGTAATAGTATAGTTTGTAGAGCGGCAAACTTCATCTAACTGTTAAATATGAAAATTTTCAGTAGCTACATCCCAAAATTAATGCAAGATCTGTCTATTGGGATGAAAGTATATTGAATACAATGCCGTGTTTCTGAAAATGCATTACAAATGATAACTGGCTAGCGATGTTTTTATGCATAGAACTCCCACGACTGTTTTCATTAGAAAAAGTCCGAATTGACAATATACGGCACATCAATCAAAAGCTGAACTTCAGCTGTATAAGTTTTAGGATATCTACCCTCTAGTTTAATGAGGGAATTCTATATGAATAACAATTTTCAGATCATACTCAAACTAGTTTCACGAAGCAATAAACGCTGTAAAGTCTAACTATAACCAGCAACCTGTATGTTCACTGTTAGATTTATAGACCACAGCAATTTTTTTCCATGTTGTCGAAGTATTGCATCAACACTACGGTATCTACTGTATAGAAGGCATTTGCTGCATCAAATGCCATCTCGAATTGTTTACTGAAATGAAAAGTAGAGAAATGTATTAAATTAAAGTATGAGATGCATTTGGTGCGCTCTACACTATACGCAGTGAATTGTGTACAAACAAAGGTCAAATCTGGTGTGTATAGACAAAATAGGAAATCACAAGCCGAAAAAGGAACTTTGAATGAGGATACGAAGTGGCTCGGTTGTAACAATCCTGAAAGTCTTAAAAGAGATCAAATAAAGAAATTGAATGATATTTATAAAATTCAATACTTAAATATAGTACACATATGATTGTAAGCAATATTACAAAATAGGAAGAATACAAAAATGACCATACAGAAAGACAAGCCCTAGTAGACAATTGAAATGCTGAAAAAAGATAGTGTTAAATTGTTTAATGTAATATTGAAGCTAGAGGGTTATATGAAAAAATTGCAACCCTAAAAAAGTCAAAGTACTAGAAGCTCTTTGACAGTTTAGAGCTTCTGATGTTTAGGGTTTTCTTTGTTGAACTTCTCTGCCAATCTTTCAGCTTTGGAATGGATAACAGGTCTATTGTTTTGACCCAATGTGCTGCCCATACTGACCCAGGCTCTGGATTTTATCTCGGTCAGCGCGTTGAAAAAAGTGAATCGGCTGGTATCATATGGTATTATTTTGTTGACAACCAAGGGAACATAGCGAGGTACTAATAGATCACGTTTGAAAGGTTTCGGGGTATATGGAGCAACAACGTAGCTAGAATCACCTTCATCTTCAGTGTCATCATCCTCTTCTTGCTGCTGGTTGGAACTGGGTTGAATCTGGAGAGTCAAGTTGAAAGTGCTGTCTCCGAAAACTGCTGTAGAGGTTCCCAGACTAATCTGATTGGGTTTGGCTACAATGGCAGTGGTTTTTGCAACAATTGCTTCAGCTTCTTCTTTTTGGACACGCATCATTTCGGTCTCTAGTTCAGCCTCTAAAGCATCCCAGTCAATGACATCTTTAAATGAGACTTTCAATTCTTTCGATGTTACTTGCTCCTGTGTAACCACAGTGTTTGATATGATTTGCAAATTCTCAAGATCATCTTCAATGCGGTCCTTTTCTCTAGCGTTTTTTGAGATACAGCACACATCCGATGGTGGTCTCTTTCCACTCACAGTAGATGATGGCTTTTTCTGATTCACACTTGGACTGGGTATAGAGACTGGCTTTGATTTAGACATGGTTTTTTTACCAGAACTTGAAGCCGGAGCTTTTTTGCGCTTGGCAGTTTTGGATTTAGCCTTAGCCATGACTGCGGTAACAGATGTCTTTACAGTGTATTGTCAAAGTTCAGTTTACTTTATTCACACGCAATGGACTTGGAATTGATGGGAGTTGATTTAGAAGCGATTGGTTTTCTTATAGGTTTGATAGAGCGGTGTGAAAGATTTTGCTCTTGACAGACACGGATTTGATGATTTTAGATTTAGTCGAGCCAACAGTTGCCATGTTTAGGTTCTCCTTCAATGTAGCCTTGCTTAAGATTAAGTTTTTAGAAACTGTATTATACAAAACTTTCCGTTCTGTCGCTTTATTACGATGAATGCGTGCACAATGTTTTGCAAACAGTATGGACTTGAATCGGCGTTTACTTAGAGAAGTCTGAAATTGCCTGTTCCTTTCAGATTTGTACTGAACATACTAGCAGACAATATTTGGTGACTGGTTGTAGATAATGTGATAGTGTAGTTATTGTTTAGTTTGTATTGACATTTCTCAAACATTTGATGTTCATTGAATTCTGATTGAGCACGCATTCTTGCAGAATCTGGATCAGAGATTTGACAATTAATACTTGAACTACTGTGTGATATTTTACTTAGTGCTCAGATATCATGTATCAACTTTTGTGAAGAAATATGTTCACGTAACAAACATTAGATTTTCAGATCTTTTGAGTTTCCTCAAAATCTGGAATATGAAAGTTGATCTTCTGTATGATTATAGCAGTTTTTTGATTGATTTCATTTGCAGCACAGCAACTATGGCTTGTTTCAATAGTCACATCCCAAATCATGGCTAAAATAATTGCAAAATTTGCATTGTGATATGGAAAACAATAAACTTTCAAGAGCCTTTTGATGATTTTCTATGTATCACGCACTACAAAGACTGCAGTTATTTCAACTGTAGTCAGAATCTATGTAAATATTTATGCACACAACATGTGACAATCATAACATTAATTTCAAGCGCATATAGCCATAAGCCATAGGCTAAGCTGTTTTGGTCAAGTCTGAAGAGCAATTTTCTGGTTGGAATCAAATTTGGTTCTTTCAAAATTCGAATAAAGTCGAATTTCAGT
This sequence comes from Saccharomycotina sp. CBS 16003, assembly GCA_022457085.1. Classification (NCBI taxonomy): domain Eukaryota; kingdom Fungi; phylum Ascomycota; species Saccharomycotina sp. CBS 16003. Next base: position 420,495 of record JAJNCF010000023.1, read on the forward strand.
ATGAAAGCATCATTAATGAATTTAATACATCTACGTTGATGTACTGGAAAGTTTTGTTCTGAGCGAAAAAATGGAGATGTTTGTTTAATTCAAATCAAATCATAAAGTGTATACATTTCGATAAGTATACATTCAATCCTAAAGAACAACAACTCATTAATTTCCTAAGGAAGTTGTGGAAAAGGTAGCATTGGACTTCATGTGGTTTTTACTTCAGGGCTTTTACACTCCTCACTTTTGTTTATCTCTCTTTTAGCTCATTCATGGGAACCCAAAAAAGTAAGTAAACAATTCAAATTTTGTTTTTTGAACGTCACTGTAATAAACCTCTTCAATCAATCACACAAGCAGTAGAATATCCATCCTGTTTTTCAGCGCAAAAAATGCCCTTTGGTTAGCACGCTGTCGCAATATTTCTCGACATTTTACAAAAAACACATTATACATACTTGTTCCATCAAAATTTGGTCCAAATATCTACCCGCTTCGTCACTTGATTCGCCAAAATTGAACAAAAATTCATGTCCGTTGAATTTATAGGGATGTCTCGTAGAAAGCTGTATTCCGGGTCGCACTAGTGGTAGAAAAATCGATTCCAGTATTCGGCTTGGGCAGTCGGCAACAAACTTCTCCAGTTGTTCATTAGCTTCAATGATATTGGAAATCATTGTTAAGACCTCAGCTACAGGATAACACTTGTCTAGTCCCGAAACAGACAAAATTTTGAGGTTGATATCCAAAGGTCTAAATGAGTTGTAGCGCTCACGCTCAAGCGGTAGCGTCAATGCAAGGGACAATACTTTTAGGTCGTGGAACTTGAATTGAGATGCACAAAGCTTTGCATACCGCCAGACTTCAATACTTAAATGAGTGATAGTTTTTGTTATTACCTCTGTTCCAATGCTTCCTATTAGCAATGATTCTGGACACTGACATTGGAAATTTTTTAAAAACGGATAGTTTTGTTTTCCATGAATAACTGGTAAAACTAGTGGAATATCACTAATTATGGAAAGCTCTCGTAGCATTTCAAGTTTTCTAGAAAGCAGAGACGCAAGTCCATCCAAAATATGGCTTGAACTGTTGTAAGAAAATATTTTGAGAGAGTTGACTCGATCAACAAATCTGTTGACTGAATCCCATGCATAGATATCATCGCTGTTTTTGACATTAAAAATAACAATAACGACGTTCACAACAAGATGCGGTTTATTATTTATCAGATCTACCACCTTGAGTAAATCCTCCATATTGACTAATAAATTTGGTTTGTTGTAAAAGTTCCATTGGAGCATTTTTAAGCTTTCCATTTGACAAACAATTGAGCCAAAGTAAGATGCAACTGTAAAGCGTTTAACAGAATCAGTTACAAGTGAAGGCGTGATACAAACCCTTGTGACATATTGTAAGCACGGCAATGGGATACGAAAATCATATCTTTTGGTGTAAAGAAACTCGGGAGAACGAACTCTGCTCAAATTGCCGATCATGGTCTCGACGTACGAACCCTTGTCAAAATCAAGTACCAAGCGATTAACCTTCGAGTTGAAAATAATCGGTTTTGTCTTTGACATGAGGCAAACGTTTCGAAAAACAAACCTGTGAACTATTTTTCTAAACTGTTTGTTGACGGCAGCTAGATTCACAAATTTAGCGCCATTATAAAGAGTCCATTTCTTATAAGGTATAAGTCTGGATCTTGGATAGTCTGGTATTATTGACTTCAGTGACATGAAAAAGCAAATCCTCTCAACTGTATTCTCATAATTAAAAGTTGTCACTGATTCTTCAAAATCAGATGGGTCAACTGTTTCATCTGCCATTGCCAAAATCTGTAAGAGCTTAAAGTCCTACACTGTTAATTTTGAAGAAAGTCATGTTTACTCATTCCCTTTATACCAGCGACTTTGACATTGTGTCACAACTCTTAAGCGTTGTTATTTGACCTTGCAAATTTTAGCCCATTTAAAGCATTTTAATTCAAAATAGCATGCACAAGCCACAGAAACCTTTTGTATCAACTAGGTTTGTGTGCTATGAGCAGTCATCAACATATGGCATTATTGCACCGATATAAAAGAAACTCCCAAATTCAAACCTCTACCAACCCAACTTGTGGTATTCATCAAAACAGTGATTCTATCTTAAACTCTTAAAAGATGTCTACCAATCTATTGTCAGTCGAAATTGAGGCATTTAAAAAAGCAGTTGAAGATCTGCCATTAGCAGCTTTGCGAGTAGAGCTTGATAGATTGACCAACTCAAACCATTATTTACGCAGGTCGAACGCCGAATTGGCGACATACATCGAAGAAAATCCAAATGAAGACATTGAGGAGTTGCCTGGATACATTGTCGAAAACGAAGGGATTATCGCAAAAAATATTGAAAAAATTGCCATTGTCGAAGAAAGAATCAGGGACATTGAGACAAATCACGGGCAAGCTGTATCTGATGCAAATGGGTCAGTCGAGCCTAAACAAAATGGATCTGTTCCTGATATTGGATCCGACGACGAAGGCGGAGTGTATTTGTAATCTTTATAGCTTGTAAAGCCTGTAATTAGACCGAGAAATCATACTATAATTGTTTTCGTGTTGATTGTGTATCAAGCGATTACTTTCAAGCAGGTTTAGGATGATGATGATGAAGTATTTACCCTGCTTGATCCAAAATTTAAGCTTCATGTTTTGGGGTGCAGGCTGAAAGTCACTCCAAAATTCACCCACCACCAAATCACTTTTTATTTCACTATTACTACTTCCTAGACTAGCTTCTATCCACCCAGGAAATTCAACAATGGTAAGCTCGGAAGTTGAAGACGAAACTCATTACTCTGAAGAGGATGCTCCTCGCGATTACGTCTCCGAAGGAAACGAGGAGGAGGAGGAAGATGACGAAGAAGAAGAAGAGGACGAGGAACGCGTTAGACCAAAAAAGCGGAGACGGGAAGGGAGAAATCAGTTCCTTGATGTCGAAGCGTCTGTCGACGAAGACGAAGAAGATTATGATGACGACGAAGATGGAATGCTTAACAACGATGGGTTCATTCAAGAACACGATGATGAAGCTGACATTGACGCCGATGCGCGCCCAGAAAACGATGATAGACTTCACAGAGAAGTTGACAGAAGAAGAGATGCTATTGTAGAGCAAGACGCCGAAAAGCTTGCCTCGGAATATCGTGCAAAGTATGGTCGTTCAACACAATCCAAGTACAGAGGCGATACTGGAATTGTTCCCCAGCGGTTGCTATTACCATCTGTTCAAGATCCAAATATTTGGGGTGTTCGATGCAAGCCTGGTAAGGAGAAAGAACTGGTCAGACTGATTCTTAAGAAGAAGCTGAGTTTGCAACATACTCCTGCTCCTTTAGAGATTTTCAGTGCTTTTCAAAGAGACGGATTCTCAGGCTACATTTATATTGAAGCTCGGAAACAAGCAGCAATCACACATGCAGTCAAAGGTTTTGCCAATGTGTACACGCAAAACATGATTCTAGTTCCAATCAAAGAATATTCCGATTTGTTAAGAGTCAACAAATCTAAAGAACAAGAACTCACGCCCGGCACCTACGTCAGAATCAAGAGAGGAAAGTACCAGGGCGATTTGGCAGTTGTGGAGAATCTACTCGAGAATGGTTTAGAGGCAAGACTTAAGATTGTCCCCAGATTGGATTACGGAAAGGCAGCTCAACTGTTTGCTTCCAGTAATCTAGACGGCAAGAGAAAAAGACCGGCCTACAACTCCGCCAAGAACAGACCGCCTCCGAGACTGTTTTCGGAAAATGATGCGATTCAACACGATCAGAGAAACCTGCAGCGTCGTGGACCCAAAATTTTCTTTTACCAAAACGAAGAATACGAGAACGGCTACCTGTTAAAAGACTATAAGCTGACTTATCTGATAACGGAAAATGTGCGACCTACATTGGAGGAGCTTTCGCGGTTCAACAACGCTTTGGAGGACGGTATTGACTTGAATTCGCTTTCCATGACCTTGAAGCAAGAGAGTAAAAATGCGACATTCAACAACGGTGAACATGTCGAGATTACTTCGGGCGAACAGGCTGGTATTCAGGGTAGGGTTGTTTCTACGCAGGGTGAAATTGTTACCATGGTTGCTACAAATGGTGAGCTTAGAGGTAAGAGTTTGGAAATTCCTTCTGACAACTTGAGGAAAAAGTTTTCTATTGGTGACAATGTACGTGTGGTTAGTGGTAACTATTCTGGAGATACGGGTATGGTTGTGAACGTTGCGAAAGACAATGTTGTTATTTTGAGTGATCTTTCAAAAGAAGAGTTGACGGTGTTTTCAAGAGATTTGAAAGAAGCGTCTGATATCGGTGGAGCCAATAATCTTGGAAACTTTGAGCTCCACGATCTGGTGCAACTGAATGCCCAAACAGTTGGTTGTATTGTTCAAATTGAGCGAGACTCTGTTGGTGTTTTGGGACAAGACGGAAATCTCAGAAAACTGACCCCGGCGCAAATCACAATGAATCTCAAAGACACCAGATCGTCTTTTGCTACAGATAGAAATGGACAAGAAATTAGAGTTGGAGACACTGTTCGTGAAATCCATGGCGATAAACGCGAGGGAGTCATTCTACATATCTACAGATCAACATTATTTTTGCATAACAAGGACCGAATGGAGAATTTGGGTGTTTTTGTCAGCACTTTTGGAAGCGTGACCACTATTCAAGTCAAGGGCGAAAGATTTGCCAGTGACAAGAACAAAGTTGCTACAGACACGTTCAAGACTCCGAAATTGCCTGTTGCCCGTTCTAACGGTAGAGACAGAATTATTGGTCAACTGATCACTATTGGTAACGGCTCTCAGTATAAGGGAATGAAGGGTATTGTGAAGGATACCACTGACACTACTGCCAGAATTGAGCTTGAAGTAAAGAACAAGGTTGTTACGGTTCAAAAGGAAAAGCTTTTGTTTAATGACAATTCCTCTGGCCAAACCATTAGTTATAACGAGTTTGTTATGCCCAAGAAGTTGTTTGCTGCCAGCGGTCAAGCCGGCCCGTCGTCAAATCAAAGTCGACAGTGGAATGGGGCTCGAACCCCTGCTTGGAACTCCGGTGGAAGAACGCCTTCTGTAAGCTCTGGAAGTCGGACGCCTGCTTGGGGATCTGGAGGAGTACCCCTGCCTGGAACAGCGGTTCGCGCACACCTGCTCACAATACGGGGAACAGAACACCAGCGTGGAACAGTGGATCTCGGACTCCTGCGTACAACTCAGGTAATCGAACTCCTGCTTGGAACGCCGGGTCTCGTACTCCAGCATACAACTCGGGCAATAGGACACCTGCTTGGAACGCGGGCTCGCGCACGCCCTCAGCTAACAGCGCCGCAGCTGGAAACAGAACACCGGCATGGAACGCGGGGAGCCAGACACCTTCTTGGAATTCAGGTAATCAAACTCCTACATGGAACGCTGGAAGTAGTTCGAATAGTAGCCGGTCTCAGTCTTGGTACAATAGCGCGCCGACACCGGCCAGTGCGCCTACTCCTGGTGTTTATGAGAGCGCGCCGACTCCAGGTGCTGCTTACGAGGCAAAGACACAGTTGCTGCGCCTACGCCAGGAGCCTGGAACGAAGGCGAGACTCCTCAATATGAGCCTGATACTCCATAAAGCTAATTTAATATATTCATATTTACGTCTATAGTAAGATATAATCCATTTCATTTAATCTTTTGCTTATTGAACCTGTATGTTTTTGGTTTTGGAAGGAGTAGATTTCACGAAAGTTGATGTACTGTTTCCACAATTAGCTTTTTGTGCTTGGATCCGAAGGGTTTAAACATTTTTTCACAGGAAATGTCTGATAACTGTGCGTGACGAGTGGTACGGCACATTAAGCATACACATGTGAGGCAGTAAACGATCTGTGCCGTGACGGAGTAGATCCGATTCGATCATTCTGACTCTCTTGCCAGGATTCTCTGCTATCAAAGTTGACTCTTGAAACCAAGATCTAAAGTACTTGGATGGAAGACAATTAACTATAATAATATTTTCTAGTTGATCTTCGCCCCTAGTGCCAAACGAGCTGTTTGATTTATGCACATGATAATGTACACATACCAGACAATTCAATATTTTAACCCTTTATTCCTCACCAAAAAAAATTCGCCTTTTCGTTTCCGACGATTACCTGAATAGTGCTCCACTTTACGAGTTGGGCTCACTGACAAAAGCGATTAGTTGACAATAATCCCTTTACCAACGCCCAAAATTCGAGAAATATTTTGATCAAACACTTTTGCATCAGATCTGTATTAGTACTCCTTATTTTTACGTGATGACGAAAAGAGGTTATACTCTTTTTGTGGATGCTCAAGGTATTAGGCATTGATGATGGATTTACTGAAATCTGGACAAAACGAGCAGTTCATCTAAACGCGTTTCGAAGACCTACGCGTTGAACCAATTATCTAATCAAAACTTCCTAATTACGTATATATCACATGACTAGTTACTCTAAGTGGCAATGCTGCCTAACACGACAGCTGCCTATACGGGCAAAGCGCTGATAGGCGACAATTAACACGTAGTGCTAAAGAAAAAAACGTAGCCAAAACCCTTTACACAAAATACCTCTCTAGTTCTTTTTTTTTCAGTATAGAAATTTTCCAATCTCCAAATCAAACACTCTTCAGATCTTGATCTTTATCGACACTTTTTTTTTTCGGATCGTACACAACCAGTCAACACCGACAAAAGCAAATTTGTTAATTGATTGCTTCTACCGACGAAAAAGATATTAATCGCTGGTATTTGATTTAATTTTAGGAAGAAAAAAAGATGAAACAAACGACATTTTTATCAGTGGTTTTTGTATTAGTGCTAGCATTGTTTAGCACACAAACCAACGCATTAAAGTTCACACTTGAGGCCAAGACGAAAGGATCGCCTTCGCGGTGTATCCGGGACTTTGTGAATAAGGGCAAGATGGTCATTGTCAAGGCCAAAGTCAACGGGCAGCGTGGCGACGGACAAGTGGTGAACCTGGATATCAGCGACAGCAAGGGGAACGAGTACGGACGCAAGAAGAATGTTGCCAGAACCGAGGTTTCTGTTGCCTTCACCGCGCATGAGGATTCGGCGTTTGATATCTGTTTTGAGAATGTTCTGACTGGGAACGAGCGGACGTACCCGACTCCTAGTAGAGACGTGGAGTTGAATGTGGAGATTGGGTCGCAGGCTAGGGATTGGAATCAGGTGCAGGCTGCTGAGAAGTTGAAGCCGACCGAGGCGGAGCTGAGACGGATCGAGGATATGACCGACGAGATCCAGCGGGAGTTGGAGTACTTGAAGATCAGAGAGACCAGACTCAGAGATACGAATGAGTCGACCAACAGACGTGTCAAGGGTTTCTCGATCATTGTGATCATGTCGTTGATCGGATTTGGAGTTTGGCAAATTCTGTACCTCAGAAGATACTTCCAAGCCAAGCACATTATTTAGTGAACTTGACAAGATCAACAAGGAAAAGGAGAGATCAAATGTTTCGTATTTTTGTTTATTTTTTAGAAAGGGAATTGACGTTTTAAACCGGTATCAGCGCGTGTGTATGTAAGTTAATCATAATTGTTATCATTCCGTAGAATAGAATCGGTTATGAACGAGATTTTTGGAATATCAAGCATTAAATCTAGAACAGCCATCTCTACGTTACTAGTGTTTTTGCGAAAACTTTGGAGATGAAATAATAAAAAAGGGCAATAGTTTCAAGTTTATAATTTCAGTTTATCGATTGTTGGAAGAGAGTTGCATTGTTTGGAAGTGACGAATGTACAAGACCTAAACATTGAATTGTGAAATAAAAAGTCAAAGTGTAAATTAAAAAATGTTTTAGATTCGTTTGTTCCCGTGTATTGTTTAATTCTAATGAGGAAAGAAACGTTTAAGTTGATTATGAAGCCGGTTCGAAAATAAAGCTTCAAACTTTTGTAGTTGGTTGGTGAGGTTTAAATGAAAGTCGTTGAATAATTATTGTTTTGAGCTGTGTGTAATCGTGTCTCAGGCTCGCTGGAAGATTTGTGACAACAGTGTGTAGGATGAACGAGAACAGTCGTCTCGAAACCCCAGCTAGGTTGAATATAAAACCTCCAAGTTTATGATACAGACGGTGAAGACAGCCCCACTGATGTTTTGTGGAGGTTTTGAAGGTAGTGTAGTTGACTCAATTCCAGTCTATATCGAATCGCATGGGGTGAATGAGGACTATGATGTCAAGGCGGGTAGAGCCTATGATGCTTAATTCAATGCTAAATGCTTTCTCTAGAACATGCGTTTAATGTACACATTAAAGGGCGTGTGTGTATTAGGAGAGATTAAACCGGATCCATGTACTAGATTAGGTCTTGAATAAATTGAAACAATGTTCAGTTTCAATTGAAACCAGTATTTGATCTCAGGCACTCTATATTAGCATCAACTACACATTAGCCCCAACTTATTCTAGTCATGTTTGGGGGCCAGACCTAAATAATGACAGATGGGAAAAATCAGGAACATAATCAGGATCTAGTCAACTTGGGACCCTGCGAGAGCTGGACCTAATTAATTTGCTTGTATCGAATCGATATACACAAACGTGGGGGTGGGCATCGTCGTCATGGCCACTGGAATAGCTATTCGCTATGAGAGCTTTGATAACAGCTTTTTGTAGTTCATGTACATGAGCACGCGTAGGTCTACTTAGGACTGCCTTTGTGCGAACTTGTAAAGGTACCCGAACTGTGTGGTTGGTGATTGAGGCTGGTCGGTACTCACGTTTGGGCTGCTTCCTGCCATCTTTCCAAAGAAGTACATCTCAAAAAAGTATCGATAAACCGTCGTATGAAGTATCACCACCCAGCCTTTAACGCCGAGCTTAACACTTGCGCCAAATCAGATCCGACCACTCTCCAGAAGCACCGATAGCAATCACCCTTCTAATCAGTATACGATACATTCCGCCAATCCACCCACTACAGCACCCCTTTCCCAACCCTTCCTCCATGTACACATGTATCTTGACAAAGATCCAGCAAACCTCAACGGTCAGCCACCAAAATATTATTCACATCTCTCTGTACCTTTCTATACATGCATAATGTACACTCCCTTCTTGCTACGAGCGTCAGTGTACACCCGCTTGAATCCTTGTCTTCAGCTGGTCATGCTCATAAACGCGAACGATGTATACACACTAATAAACTGCCAATCGAAGCTTCTCTTTTTTTTTTTTTTTTTGATACATCGATATTCACTTAAACCAGTACATTCAGTTTTGGCCGCTTCCAAACTGGTTCCAACTTTTGTATCAACGTTTTTTGTAGTTGTCATAAACTGGATATTAAATTTGTGTTGTATGAATTCTGATTTCATTTCATGGTGGTGTATATTATTTATTACAACCAGTGCTTATTACCACTGTTCCATGCTTTTGTGTATTGTGTTTTGAAACAACATTGGTAATGTGACTCTGTTTACTGATTTCATTACACAAGCGATGTTGTCGTTAAAGAAACCACAACAATGTCAGTGTGCGTTTGAACAGAGAAAGAGTTACACTCCGAGTGTTGCGCCTGGGTGTACTACAAAGCGTAATGTTCAGAATCAGCGAAACGTCGAGTTTCTTTTACACCCATCAAAAGAGTAACAGCCTAAATAGGCATTTCCTTATACGTACATCAGATATACTTTTTTTTTCTTTTTTTTTTTCTTAAATTTTTTTGGGCTTCTTTCCTGCAAGTGGTTTGTATTAGACAAGGCTAGAGGAAGTTTCAAGTCATGTTTGTCCTCAACACCAATACTACGCCATTATCATCGGAAAACAGAGCATACAGTCTGTACACATCTTGCTCAACGACTTGATTCTTTTGTTCATCTCCAACACTACAATGTGTGTGTACATACACAATACAAGCACACATGTACAAATGTAAACAACAGTGTTGATGTTGTTTGTTTTATTCCTGTTTTGAAAGATACCTGCCCAAAATGGCTATTTTTCTTTTTCAATTTTCCATCACAAAAAGCAAGTTGCAGTCGATAACCACAACCGCACTAATGTCATGTTTTAGCGTTTTGCGACTGACGCTCTGTTGCAGATACGCGCGAAACAAGCCTGAAAAAGCAAAAAAGAAACAAAAAACCAATCTTCTTTTTATTTTTTCTTTTCTTTACAAAGCGTTTCGATCAAACGAGAAGACAAAAAACCTTCAGATGCTGAGTGTATATCCAGTATCTATGTGTAGTTTTCAAATCAAAAGAGATTTTGGAGCTGCACCATCAAACAAACCCGACCTCTTGAATAATTGAGAGTCTTGAAACTCGAAGATTGTCTGGGTATAAAAAGGATGGTTATGAACGTTTAAAACTGTTGTTTATTATTTCATCTATCAATTCATTTCGCATATCATCAACATCATCATCATCAACTGAACATCGCTGCCAATATTCACCGCTCCGATCCAAACATCTTCTTTTTTTTTTATTCTTTGCATAAATTATTCATTTACTTAAACGCATCGTCGTCTCTGGAACCAAGAAAAAAACAATACACAAAACAAAAAAAGTACGTGAGTTTCTGCTTGTTCTTCTTTCAACCCCTGCACTTTTCTTTTCTTCTACCCACACAAACACCCTTTCTTCCCTGCCTGGCCTGCGCATATCCCGCTTTGGGGGGCCTTTCCCTCTCTCTGCCTGATACAGAAACATGTATAAATATCCATCTGTTTCCCTCTCTTCTCTCTTCTCTTCGCCATCTTGCGCTCTCCACAGTTTCTCACTTGTCTTCTTTCTTTATAGCTGGACTATTCACTAACAAGATACAACAAACTTCAGTCGTTCCTTCTTAGCTATCTCAACGATACTTATCTTCAGTCTCTAGACATCAACATCAACAACAACAAAGTCTAAACACACCCGCATACCACCCTTCGAATACCACCACACCCATATCAACACAATGAAGTTCTCAAATACTGCCATTCTCGCCGCGGTCTCCGTTGCCACTGCTCTTCCTCTCATCAAGAGAGAGGCCGAGCCCCAAGTCTACGTCACCGAGTACGTCTACGACAACGGTGATCCCGTCACTGATATCGAAGACGTTGTCGTTACTGTCACCGTCGGCCAAAACGCCGCTCCTTCTGATGCTGCCAGCTCCAGACATGCCCACGCCCCCGAGGCTAACAAGGTTGTCGTTGTCACCTCCGCTGCTTCTTCCTTCTCCACCGCTGCTGCTACCTCTTTCTCTACTGAGGACTTTTCCAGCTGGGACGATACTCCTTCCTCTTCCTCTGCCGCTCCTGCTGCTCCTTCCACTTCTAAGGCTGCTCCTGCTGCTCCTTCTACCTCTTCTGCTGCTCCCGTTGCTCCTTCCACCACTTCTGCTGCTCCTGTCGCTCCCACTTCCGACTCTGCTGCCATCGTCGCTACCCCTTCCTCTTCCGCTGCTCCTGCTCCCTCTCCCTCCAAGGCTCCCTCTTCTAACCAAGGCCTCGATGACTTTGCCGCCGGCGTTTTGAGCACCCACAACAAGTACCGTGCTCAACACGGTGCTAATCCTTTGACCTGGAACACCACTCTTTCCGACTACGCCAAGGGATACCTTTCCAACCAAAACTGTCAGTTTGCCCACTCTGGCGGTCCTTACGGTGAAAACATTGCTCTTGGATACCCTACCCCCGAGAAGGCTGTTGACGCTTGGTACAATGAAGTTTCCAGCTACGACTTCGGCGCTGGTCAATTCTCCATGAGCACTGGTCACTTCACTCAGTTGGTCTGGAAGGAGACTACTGATCTTGGATGCTACTTGTACAACTGTGGCTCTGGCGGATTCTTGGCCTGTGAATACTACCCTGCTGGTAACGTCATTGGCTACTTTATCCAAAATGTCTCTTAAATGGATTAATTTTCTATACATGGGAAAAATGACCGCTGATTGGCGAAAATTTTCACTTGAAAATGTGTTTGGTATTATGATGAGTATATAGTTTTTTTTATTTTATTTTTTATTATTATATTTGTTTACGAATTGATTTTTTTTATTTATGATTTTTGTTGTTTTGATGGTTGATTTTTGTGGGTCCGTTTTGTGGTACACAAAGGGTTGACAGAAAACCATGTATCAAAAACCACAAGCCAGAGAAAAATGAAGATGGGTTTAAGTTTGAGAGCCGAAAAGAGTAAAATAGGTTGGTTTCTTTTTCTTGCGCCTGTGAACTGCCGAACAAGAGCTGGTAATAAAGAAAAAGAGTCTGAGCGATATACAAGAATCGTTTGTATATTAGTTGCAATAAACCAATTATGGCGATGATGAGTAAAAGAATTTTTTGTTAATATTGGTTCAGACAGTGGTATGATGAGGCTGGGATTATACGATAGAGACGAGTGGGCGGTATAATGCTGGGATAAGCAGCGGGAAATTGTGATATGGAAGTGGATACATTGTGTACAATCAAAGCAAACTTGAAAATATGTGAAAACTAAGGAAAACTAGACGGCCAAGAGAACTAAGGAATAAGTGTATGCTGATGGTAATAGTGTACATTAGGTTGAGATGGGTTTGTGGGTGGAGTGTTGGACATTGGAGGATTGGATGCAGTGAAGTTGCGATAATGGTGGTTGGAAGATGCGACTTGGCGGCCTCATCATGTACTTTGATATTCTCTGTGAATGTGTACACACCGTCAATCGTACACATGTGTATCCATTTATCGGTTGCACAGATTCACGAACCCAATCAACACTTTTGTGTCAATGTCTCCTATTTATTATTCTAGTTTGGGTACAGCGTCGGTCCAATCAAATCGCCAATCACGTATGTTATACTAAGGTGATTCTCTAATACGAGCAAAGAGAGAAGATACAGGTGTTGGAGCTGAAAGCAAGAAGGCAAAATGCAAAGATGTGAGTGTTTCTGAACTGTGTAGAACAATGAGTTGCCGATGGAGTGGGATTATCCGGTGCTAGAAATGATTGTCAGTAAGGGAAATCAAGCGCCATTGATGAATGGAACAAAAACTGTATCTGACAAAATCCACTATTTTTATCGTCAAAAACAGTTCTAGTAACTCAATCATACTTCGTGAATCCATCGACAGATACCTGTATTTGTGCGCGAAAAAAACAACAACATTTACGCATTCAAGTTGCTCGTCTATTTGGTTTCGTAAATCTCGCATTTGTGTAGCCTCGAGATTCCGTTTTTTTGTTTCTATGTGATCAATAAAGTACACATATGAAGTCTGTATACATTACACAAAACTTTATTCAGCTTGGCTTGTTTTTTCCGGGTTCAACTGTGTACATTTAAAAAACCAAACGATCCATCAAATCTCTTTTTGACCAGTGGCTAAAGAGATTTGTAAGAATGATGTTGAGTTACCAGCGTGTGGCCAAGTCAATGAATGTGGGTTCTGAATTGCAAAGCTTGGATTTGATCTCGAGGATCAAGTAGTTGCAAAATTTAAATTCGATTTCAGGTACAAACTTTGACAAGAATTAAAAACGTCCAAGTTCAAAAACCCAAATGAACCACATTCTGTTATATCCAAGCCTTGTTCAAGTCTCTACATTCAACGACCCCTGATAATTCGATACCCAAAATCAAATCTTTGATTGCTCCTAAGCCTCCCCCAAGACACCAAGCGTAGCATCCGCTTCTCTCTTTAGCTAAATCCCCATATTTCTTGGCCAGGTCTCGAGCGCCTTAAAAACATTCCAATCACCACAAGATACAAGATCAACACACATACACACATGTGATTGCAAATGTATGTATAAGTATGGGTATTGGCGATCTGTATATAGTGGAGAGCTTTAAGCACAGCATTTGTGGGTGTGTATGTGTGCTTTCACGTTCCCACATGAAACCGAGTCCAATATCTCTGTGTGTGTATTTCCTTCCTGGCAAGAAGGAATCTCTAAACGAAAGTCCTGCTCAAGAACCGGTGGAGAGTTGGGGGTTTGGGCAGCGACAGAAGGGGGTTTGCTCCCGATCAGAATGAACCAGTGTTTCAGATCCAAGGTGCACATTGGATTGTGCTTGGTCGCGAGGTGTGCATTAGAATTGCTGTTTTGGAAAGGAATTTTTCCGTGATGCTGATGATGCTTACAGTCGGGGGATCAAAACGCCCCATTGGAATCATGCAAACGGGTGCACAGTGTTTCCAGCTCCACTCTTGAACCTTTCCACAGAACATACATCAATGTGTTGTTCTGTGATACCGCTAGAAAGATACAATGCACATCAGATCTGGCAGATAAAATGGATCTGTATACCGAACTGAACGGAGTCTATACATACGCTCTTCAATAGCCCCAAAGTTACTTGTCTTGAATACAATACACAGGCAAAAGCCTCCAGCAGTCGATGAGCACCCGAGTCTTTGGATTAAAGGCATGGTCTCAAACAGACATTAGGTCCAATACAACTGCCGCCCTTCTTTTTACCCCTGGATCTGTTTCCCCTATTGTTGTTGACTATCATCAGTTTTGGGCAATCTACATTCTTCCCCTGAATTATTTTCCCGACCAATGTGTCTGTGTTTGTTTGTGTGTACACTATTGTTAATTGCACGTTTGATCTAAGTGAGAAAAATATGCATAACAAGCACATTGGGTGCGCATATCGTCAATGGACCCTGAACATCGTATAGCAGAGCTGTATTCGGCGTTTGAAGTGTTTGAACTTTGGCCATGCAATCTGATTCGCCTGTTGTGGTGGAATCAGGTGTCCAATGAAAATACTGCAGCCAGCAGTTGAGTTGTACAGACTGCTTACGGCTTGTGACTTTGTACATTCAGACAAAGTTCTATTCTCTATCTACGAAGGTTTTCAAAAAAAAAAACCGAATCCAAATCGAGTGGTTTGCGAGATGATGCCCATGTGAGATGATATCAACAAGTCTACCGAAGTGGCTAGTCGATGAGGCGTAAAGATAGGTGATGTCAGTCAAAATACATACGCCTATTGGACGCCCACTTGATCGCGATGGGATGTGTGGAAATCAGCGAAAGAAAGATAAAGGCCATTTCTCCAAATGCAGGTAAATGCTGCTGAGAACTAAGGAAGTATGAAATAATAATAAAAAGGGCTGGAACTACAAATATTGTAATTGGAATCAATTTCCCTTGTGTGTTTTTTGGAGAGAGAAAAAGAGATGGGTTTAAAGTCTATTAGACCTGCATTTGTCCCAAAGAAACACACATAGAAAATATACTGGTTGGTGATCTAGTTTAAGGGTGGTTGGGGATGGATACGACTGTACACACCTGCTTTGTAAGAATCGATGATGTTTTGCTTGTTGGTCTGACGGGATTGAACAGAGCTGCTTTCTCGTTTTGCTACTTTTGGTTCCCGATTTTCTTAAAACAAGAGCAACAGAGCGAATCCAGCTAAAGAACGAAAAACGCCCGAATGCGGTGCGTTTCTTTTAATTTTTTTTCCGGGCAAAATCAAAAGAAAAAGAGGGTTTTTTTGATGATGGTTTTGGGATTGAAGAGGATGAGAGCTGCAAAAGCAATAGTGCACCGGAAAATCTACAGTGGTAGAAGCAGCTAAACTGAATGTTGAGTGCGGAAACTAGATAAAACTAACAACGAAAGGCGGTGACCACTGGTGATGAGAGGGTTTTTGATCCCAAACTGTGTTAGCAAATTGTATTCGTTGTGCATACACCGAGACAATGAAGTTCTGTTATCACCAGGGTCTCTTCTACAGAAGACACACAACGCGGTTCCAAAATTAAGCGGCCATCTCTCAAAACGGGCCCTTTTGTATTGTCTCTTGTTTAACCAATGTTCTCGTTGTGTATCGCACGGAAATTCCGCAAGCTCTTTTTTGGATGCAAACAAGTCCCCACTTGAACAACATGTCTATAGACAACGGAATATCAGTGTATGATGTTTGTTTATAATGCGGTAAAACACCAATAACACGCATGGGATAAGCGTCCCGCGGATGAGGCCTACACGTCCATTGATGGAAGCAAATGGCGGCGACAAATGTGTACCCAAACAGATATTATTTCTACATTGGAAAACTGCACATCAAAAGCAGCTGTGTTTCTATAAATATGGATGTACTTGGTATACAGACGTTGGTGCTAATACAAACACACTAGGAAAAAGAATGTAGTGTATACATGTAACTGGTCGGGTTATCAACAAAGGTTTGTAAAGATTGAAGTCAAAGAGGCCGGCTTCGGCCTAAATCCGATGCAATTCAAAGAGACAAAAGAGGTTGATGAACAAACGCAATTGCAAATCAACAACAAAAACCGCAGTCAAATCCAACTGTAGCTACAAAGACGTTTTTACCCTTTTTACGCTCTTACTTTGTAACAACAGCAGTGGTCTCGTTCAATGGCACAAAAAACGACGTGAAAAATCAAGAACAAAAGCGTAGATTTTATGCTTGATCAATAAACCCGCGATTAGAGTTATGGTTTCATTGATTTGTACGCCATCCATATCGGTCTTTTGTCTGTCTATAGAACAAAAAACAGTACTCATTCCATTTTCTTGTTTTCTTTTCCATTTACGTAGCATGTGTAGGTCTATCCATTTCGTGATTATTCAAGAACATCCATTTCCGCATAGCTACAAGAAAGGATTTTGGCCCGATCCGTGAAGTTTTCAGCCATCTTTGGGTGGATCCTTAACGACTACTATAGCAAAAGTGTGTGATTCTGAAGTGTACACACTATATTGAGCAACGCGTGAAAAATTCATGAACTTGTCTAGTTTACAATAAACGAGTCGAGTGATTCAAAAGACCCTCCATACCGCTTTTGAAAGGACTGTTGGGAAACACATGTTGACAAGGGACAAGACGCCAACTTGCCATGTGTACAAGCCATCTGTCCAACATCAAGGCAGATAAAGGCGATGTTTGCCAAACTCAAACGCGTGAAAGGGACTACATGGTTGCAGATGTGTAGCCGTCACCACCTCATACAACTGATAAATAGCTTAAGCGTTCTAGTCGAGTAAAATATTATTCTTGTTCATTGCTCTATTGGGTTGACAAACACAGTGATGGCGGTTTTCATTGGTCTTTGTGTTGACAAGAAAAACTCTCTTTTTTGAGGAAGCATTCTTTTCCATTCAGAAACGGAATTTCCGGATTCGCAAAGTTTCGCGCTCCCACAAGAGAACAGACCAAGTACTTGCAATTAAGGTCTATCGCTCCGGTTTTAAGTCTCGGTTGTAAAACACAGTGCAAGTCTATAATACTTGAAGAAATCAGTGTATATCAATCAGAGATGTCAATGTAGAATATTGTGGGGGATGTCGAGCAAATGTAAACTACAAATTAAAGTTGTTTGCAGATAAATGATACACAGCAAGTGTAAAGAAACGTTACCAAGTTGTATCAATTCGATATGTTAAAATCTTCAAATCCAATATATCCAATATATCCCCGCACACAACTTTCTGTTTAATCACAAGTTTCAACGTTCATCTCGAAACAAAGTTTTAAACTGTTCAAAGTTCAAGATTGAAAATTTTACATCCGCTCAAGCAGATCTTGACGCAATGCAACTAAAGACATTATGGTAAACTAGATTTTTCGGTACAAAATTTTACTTTGGACGATGATTAAATTTGACACGGATTGAGTTTGAAAAAAACCATGTCTCAAAACTTGGCCAATAAACCGTTGAGAATGGATCAGATACTATTAAGAAGAAAGGTACTACATTGGCAAGTTTTAAGTAAAATAATATTGTGTTTAGTATTTTGCAGCCCCCATTTATTACAAAACTTGATAAGTTTGGGAAGTTGTTATGCACTGATATTCTTCGTACCACTCACCTGAAATTGCCCTTTGCGCGGTATGAAGTTTTTCATGATAGAATATGCACCCAGAATATGTGTGGTGCCAGCTGCACATGATGTCAGTTATCAACTTTAACTAGTGTACAATGAAAAAACATTTACAAACTCAGGGTCCTGGTGAAACATACATTTAAACCTATTGTTTAGTGGTGGTAGCAAAAGTGATAATACATTTTGTGCGCTTAATATTCTTGAGCTTTGCTAAGACATTTTAATTTAAACATTCTAACTGAGCAATATTTGCAATTAGTAGACTTTAAAAAATGTTTTTTGTTAAATGATGTGTGAAAAAGTCACAAACGACCAATTATAGAAATCGATATATGGAAACCGCGGCAAATCAGTTAAATCTTGGATATGACAGAGATCATGATTATGCGGATCGTACTGGCTCATACTTGAATACATGATTTATACTTTAAAATTAATTGGAGAACTTAAAACAGCAAACAGTATAGTTGGTGTCACAAGTGTGAAAAGAATATAGCTGTAAAAATTTATCACAGACATCTCAGTCGCTTCAAGGCTGGAAATAATTTTTAAATGACTACATCAACAAACAACTATCCCAAAGTCAAAAACTCGAAATACAAAGTATTCAAATTCCATGTTCTTAAAACCCCCTTGAATTGAAAAAAAATACTCAGTAGTATCTGACAAAACAACAATGACGTTTAAATCACAAGACTGCCACACTTGGCTACTGAAGTAATTATTCATGATTGATTTGTAGGTTTTTTCAAAATTACCAGTATTATGAGAAATTATCATGTGTTTTGTTTTATTTGATCTAATTATGGCCCAGGCTACACTCTGAATGAATGTTTGTACATATCGTAGCATCTATATTACGCACTTGTAATGTTGCACATATACATCTAACCTTCACACTTTTTAGTATCAAATAAATCAAATAAATGTTCTTGGTTATTTTAAATAGGTCCAGCATATGTATATCTGTTAGAAGTCTTTTTTCAGTAAGATGTACGCGTTGTTTCCGCAACGTATACTCAAATTTCATTTTTTCGTCTAGGAAATCCATTAAAATGTATAATACACTGTGTAACTCCAAGATCATCATCATACTAAAATCCAACAGCCTAACAGTCTTTTTTGCTCATAAAGATTTAGTGCTGACTTGCAAAGAGAGTATATAAACGTTTTTCAAACCAGTATATTTAACAAATCATCTAAAAGTTGCAAAATACAGCATTAGTATCTGAAATTCAATCTGCCAAGCTGAAATAACAATACTTACTCAATGATAATCTTAAGCAAAAAATATGGCACTTTAAAACTTATTGCTTTTATTATATCAAACAGTCAGCTGAAAATTTTGAAGATTCAAAAAGCAGTAAAATTAGAGTAGAAAATTGCGGACAATGTTAATCATTTGGTTCCCAATATGAAATTTTGTCAAGATACTTGGAGATATAAAGTTGTTATGATTGCACAATTGCTAAACTAGGTAGAAAACTAATCTGAAAATGCATGCATTCTGTGATTCAGGCTTTGACAAAGCTTTTCAAATTACTATAATTTAATATCAAAAACATAAAAAATGTTCATGATGAGCTAAAGTGATAATTATGTACACATTGAAAATACATAATAATAATATAGAACTAATACAAGTAAAAATCTGCTAATGTTTGAGAGTTTGTTACAATTTATGCAAGGAGAACACGAGAAAGTTGAAAATGGAAGCTTCGAATTTAATGCTTGTAGTTACAAAAAACTCAGATCAACTAAAGATTATGCTGGATTATCTGTTTGCAGCAATGTTATTGATGTCAATCAATCAAAGCAGTCAATTGGTTATAATTTGCTAAATATTTTATCAAAAATTTTATGAATTTGGAACATTACAAAAGTATTTTGATATATTTTTCTTAAAAACTGGAATGCAAGAAATACTATTTAGACAAAACTAAATTATAGATCCATTTTCAATTTCTATATATTTTTCAACGAAATCTAAAAAGAAACGACCTAACTTCTTGACTATATCTCGCTTGTTATAACTGCCAAAAACAAATCGCATTTCTGAAATTTACCAAAGTTGTAAAAATAACAAATAAAACTTGTATGACAAAAAAGGTAATTAATTTAATGTCCTTGTGCTACATTTACTATATACCTGTTTTTTTCTAACAAAGATCTTGATCTGTTTTAACATCCCAAGATTGCGCGCACAGCATGAAGTCAAACACCGATCAAGATTGATTTTATGAAACGGTCTTATTTGAGACAAAACAATAGAACAACTACACAAATCTTTAATGAATATCTGAAAGTCAGTCTCAATTCATCAAGCTTTATATAAAGTCACAATTCATCAGGTTAACATTAACAATATTCATTCAAGACCTGAAACTTTTCGGTCCACCCACTGTTGTTCATACACTTTCCAAAAGTTAGCAAAACAATATCCATTTATAATGCTTTGTTTTTTACTTACACTCGTTCACCTCATCGGCTTCACTTTTGCAATCCCTCAAATTCCCGAAATAGCTCAACTTCCTCCATCTCCACCTGTAACACCTGATCCAGTAACAATCGACACAAGAACCGATTACAGATCAGTTGTGTACTACACTGGGTAAAACAAACCGCTATATACATTTTGCATGAGACAAAACATAGAATTAACATGGGATCTTTAGTTGGTCGGTATATCGGCCTCAATATTTCCCAAAAAATATTCCGGTGGAAAAAATTACACATATTTTATACGCATTTGGTAATGTTTTTCCGAACAATGGCACAGTGTATCTCGGGGACCCAACAGCAGACGCAGTAAGTGTAATAACGGCATTCAGTGATCAACATGCACCTATTAATGAAACATTCTAGAATATGACAATGCCAGGAGATCTTGATACTTCCTCCGCTGCTAATGTATTGAGAGGTAATTTAGGTGAACTTGTTAAACTGAAGCAGAAATACAGACACTTGAAAGTTCTTTTGAGTGTTGGGGGTTGGGAGTATTCGCCAAACCTGGCTGCGGGAATCGTTCAACCCGAGCAACGAAAGAATTTTGCATTATCTGTCGTCCAACTCATTAAAGACTATGGTCTTGATGGAGTAGACGTAGATTGGGAGTATGCCGATACCGTCGATAGATCGTTTCAACTAGTAGAGCTTTTGAAAGTCATTAGACAAGAGCTTGACAACTACGCCCGATCAATTAGCTTGGACCCCAAAAATTTAGAGCTTGCAGCTGCTGGTCCAGCAGGACCCTACCAGTACAAATCCCTTCAAATTGCATTGATGGATCCATATCTCACTTTTTGGAGTCTTATGGGATACGATTATTCTGGTCCTTGGACTAGTACTTCTGAATATCATAGCAACCTGTACAAAGGAAAACTATCGACAAGCGAGGCAGTTAAATATTACTTGGAAAAAGGAGCTACCCCTCGTAAATTAGTTTTAGGAATGCCATTGTATGGAAGAGCATTTGATAACACTGACGGAATTGGTATGCCCTACCAGGGAAATGGAGTAGGTACTTGGGATGGCTTGACTTACGACTACAAGTCTATTAATTATACTGGGGAACAAGTTGACACAAATTCTATGGCTGTCTCAAATTACAATCCCGCTACCAGACAGTTCATCACTTATGATAATAACGTCGTTGCAACGGCTAAAGCAGAATATGTGGTTAAAAACAATCTTGGTGGAGGTATGTGGTGGGAAATCAGTGCCGATTTCCCCATCACTCATGAGAGATCTTTGGTGAGAGCATTTACAGAGAAAATCGGTATTCAAAGATTTCAAAAAAACAAAAACCTGCTATATTATCCAACAAGTCCGTTTGTGAATGTTAAAAGCATTGCCAATACTGTTGGGTTCTAATCAGTTATTAAGCATACTGTTTTTCGGCGTTCAAGTATAGCAGGAAAACAACTATTAATCTTTGCATCTACAATAGCATCACTACTGAAATGCCTTATTCGTATACACATGAAGCATCAGTATCATAATATTATACAATATAGCATCTTTAATACTCTTAGATATTCAACGTTTTAATTTATTTTTATGATAGGTTTCAGCTAAAATCTCCTTTACTTATCAACGCATGGTTGAATCTGTTACACGGTTCTCTTGGTAACTTCATTACTAGCACTTCTACGCAATTCTTCATGATTCAGTTAACCTGAAACAACTTGAGAGACGATATATGGTCCGAGCAGCTCAAGGTCTCGCCAAAAAATTTCGGTCGGCTACATAAAAGCCCATAGTATTGCACAGTTGGCTTCTTCATGGCATACACGCCACGATAAGTGTTACTACATTTCATTGAAGTGTCGTAGTTAGCGCGTAGACTCACTTTCACTGAAGCAACTGGGTACTTGTGTTACAACTGCCCTAGCCCTACGTTCAAGCAGTACATATACACACATGTGTATAAAGCAGATTGAAATGCACTGTGCATTAAACGTATTTTTTGTTTCGATCTCATTGCGATAGCTTCAAGTTAAGTAGAAGAGAGAACGAGAAACTTTTTGTCTTCTTCTCTCGCGATTTGATTCATCATTTTTTCCTTGACCGAACCTTAATGTACTTATTCACAATTTTTGATAATGCTTGTTTTGCAGCTTCATGAACATTTAAATTTAAGCCTTACAACGTCCCAGCGCTTATCTTACTTCTCGTAATTTTTCGTTAGAGCTTCCGCTTCTGCCCTATCCTATTTGAGCTTTTTTTTCCACAGGTTCTCTTTGCATTTCTTACACATCATGACACAAACAATGATTATGAAGCGTGCTGAAAAGTATCTAGCGAACATAGCTGCTAACAGTGCAAGGTATAACATTTTTGTATCGCAAAGAAGTACCTCTACCGTTATCAAGGAGGTTGAGAATTCATCAAAAACCAATAGCAGTAAGTATTCTTATCTTACAACTAGTTGCAACCTCTAACCTCATCATTTCTTTCAATTAGAACTTGCAGGTAAAACTTATGGTTTGAAAGATAATTTTTGTACTACAGAGCTGCCAACAGCTTGCGCGTCTAAAGCGTTGGAGGGATACATCAGTCCGTACGAGTCTACTGCCAGCCGGCTTTTGCGCGAGGCTGGTGGCACAATGCTAGGAAAGGTGAACATGGACGAGTTCGCAATGGGATCAAACAATCTTATTTCCATGTATGGTCCTTGTCTCAACCCATTGTTCTCAGCAGAGAATCCTCGTTCAACTGGTGGTTCTTCCGGTGGTTCGGCTGCTGCTGTATCTGCTCACATGTGCGACTTTGCTCTGGGATCTGATACCGGTGGTTCTGTTAGACTGCCCGCTGCCTACTGTGGTGTGGTTGGATATAAGCCTTCTTACGGTCTGCTATCACGTTACGGTGTTGTTGCATATGCCCAAAGTTTAGACACGGTTGGTATTGTATCGAGAGATGTTCAAACCAGTGAAGACGTTTTTGATGTACTGAACAAACATGATGAAAACGACCCAACTTCTGTGACTGAAGAAGCTCGTGAAAAGATTCGCAAAGCTGTTGAGGAATCACTCCCTGCCGATAAAAAGTTTACTATCGGTGTTATAGAGGAGGCCAATCTTGATTTGGCAGACGACGTGCGAGCCACATGGATTGAATCACTGAATTATTTGCATAGTTTAGGCCACAAGATTGTCACAGTGTCCATTCCTTCGTTAAAGTACGCTCTTCCTACTTACTTTGTCTTGTCTCCCTCAGAGGCTGCTTCAAATCTTGCATGCTATGATGGTATTAGATATGGGTACAGAGCCGGTACTGATAGTGATCATGATACCCTGTATGCACCCACTAGAACTGAAGGATTTGGAACTGAGATTTCTCGCCGTATTATCCTTGGTAACTTCAATCTCAGTTCAGACTTTTTCGGAGATCACTACAGAAAAGCTCAAAGAGTCAGAAGAAAGATTCAACATGAGTACGATACTATTTTTCAAACCACCAACATTCTTACCGAATTTGAAGGCGTGGAAAAGCATGCTACTGAACACCCCGACGTAGAGAAGGTAGATATTGTTATCAGTCCTACCTCCAGAACAATTGCTCCTACTCACGAAGAAATCCACAAATCTAAGGGATCTGCTGCATCTTTTGTCAATGATGTTCTGACGGTTCCTGCAAACTTGGCTGGTCTTCCTGCTATCACTGTTCCTATTGGGTACGACGATAAAACCATTGGAATGCAACTCGTTGGCCAATTTGGCGACGACAAAAAGGTATTTACAATTGCAAAAATCTTAGAGCAAATCAACTACCGCGATAATTAGCCAATACATAATATAGAATCTTTCATATTTTTCCGCCTACATTCTTGTAATTTATCTAGACAAAATAGAAATAACTTTTATTAAAAAATCGATGAAAAAAATCTAACGTAACCATTTTGGCACATCAAAAGGACAAATTTAGGATTGAAGAGCTTGAGTCTCGTTTATAGAATCAAGAATCGTATCTAACGCGTTGGAAATGTGATCAATAACTTCATTTCGATCCCAGTTATCTTTGTGGTGCCAAAACGTGTCTATAAGGAAGGAGTAAATTTGCTCCAGTTTTTCTACTGAAAGGGTTTCAGTCCGTAGAGTTAGTTTGTGTTTGAGCACTTTCGCTTTTTCCGCACTAAGCTTTATTTTGGGTGGCTCAAATTTTTCCGAACTAAGCTTTGCTTTGTGAGGTACCGATAGAGTGTCGGACTCTGCATCACTTTCAACTTCAACTAAATTATCGACTTCTGTGATTTCGATAATAGCTTCTTCAGAGGTTTTACTTCGTGACAATTGGTCTATAGTGTCTCCATGATCTTTGTGACACTCATATAAAACTTCACAGTCTTTCATGAACTCGGTATCTGCAACCATTTCGTCAAAAAAGACTTCAACATTAGTGAGCATTTCCGATGCTGACACAAGCCTTTCCCTAATTTGTGAAGTATTTGCGTCTTTATGAATTTTTTTGATATCAGACAAAAACTGTCGAGGATGAAGATAGTAACCATTCCATAGTCGTTCTTCGATGACACTAAGATCCATATTATAATAATTCTTATTTGCCTCAACGTCTAAAATAGATTTATCATCCAATACTTTGAACTTTTGATCTTTTTTAGCAAGCTCAACACTTTCTATTATGAGTTCAGGGTCAATAATCGGCTTTTTAAATTTTCGGTATTTAGGTAGTAAGAGCTCAAAAATACCGTTCAATTTGATTTTTAATTTATTTCTTGCTCGCAATATCTTTCTGCTTTTTTCAGAACCGTTATCTGGTTGCGTCTCTTGGACAGACTCAACAACCACAGGCAATTGTTCTAGTACCCTTGGTTTTGTAGGTTTGCCTGAATAAATGAGAGGTGTAGAGTTAATGTATTCGAATATTCTGCACAAATATCTTCTTCTGCACTTTCTTGAAACTTGAGGAATCTCTTGGATATTTTCAGACGAATACCCAAATATCGATCGTAAGTCATGGTCAATAGTGTAGTCATTGTTCTCAATGTATGCTAAAACAAAAATAGCATCATTGGAATTCAAGCTTTTAAGAAAGTTCATGAACGTCGATTTCGCCGTATCGCTTAGCGCCTTCATCCAGCTGTCAATATGCGGGATAAATATGACACTTGGTGAACGTTTTTTAACTTCCACTAGCAACTGAATCATCATAGCTTCTAAAGTTGAAGACGAGTCCGAGTAGAGCGCGCCCAAATCTAATGACTGAACATAAAATCCCTCCAAATGATGCAGCAAAGCAGAAGCTATATAGCTTTGTCCCATTCCCGAGGATCCATAGAGTAAAAGTCGAGGCCTAAAAATTCTGGATGTTTGAAGTTCTCTAGCAGCTTCAAGTTTGCCAAATCCTCCGTCGTTATCATCATCTTCGCCGTCAGTCTCTATCAATACTTCCTCTATGGAAGACTTTTGTACATATCTTGGTACTAATTTGTCGACCACAGAAACATATTGTTCAAGATGGAGGTTTAGTAGAAGTTGAATATGAGATGGAAGTGGGCTGGCTATTGACGAAATCGTTCGCGCTGACGACGGAGTGATTTTTTTTATTGACTTTAATATGTCTTTTGCTTTGACATGAATTGAAGACGGATCAATTTGTAGTTTGTCTTTCGTTTGATAAATCTGAGGATACCGACGCTGAATTGCAGACAAAGCCGATTCTGTGCAAAGAGCTCGTAAATCTGCACCACCGTATCCTTTAGTCAACCTTGCAATATTATCAATAAAAGAGCTTTGTAATGGTGGGTCCCAAACCTTTGTATGGATTTGAATGATTTTCTTTCTAGCCTCCAAATCCGGTAGTGGAAAATAAAACTCTCTGTCAAATCTTCCAGGGCGTCGTAAAGCCGAATCAACTGAATCTGGTCTATTTGTAGCTCCAATAACAATAACTTGGCCTCTATTATCCATACCATCCATTAAAGCTAGCAATGTGGACACAATTGAAGCGTGGATTTGCTCCTGTTTTGAAGACCTCACTGGGGCCAAACCATCGATTTCATCAAAGAAAATGATACTGGGTTGTTGACTTTTCGCTTCTTCAAACAAAAGCCGAAGTTGACGTTCTGCTTCACCAACCCATTTTGACAAACAGTCTGCACCTTTCCTCATGAAAAAAGTCACTTTTTTGCCACCCCTAGCTGAACAACTTGACGCTAAAGCTCTTGCCATTAAAGTTTTACCGGTACCTGGTGGGCCATGAAACAAAACGCCTCTTGGTGGTGTAATGCCAAATCTTTTATAGACCTCTGGGTATTTAAGCGGAAGTTCCACCATTTCCTTTAATTGATCGATATAGGAATCCAATCCTCCCACGGCAGAAAAGTCAATATCAGTATCAATTCCTAAAGGATCTGAATCTGCCAATTTGTTTTCGTCAGTAGCAGACGAACCCTTTGCCAGTGTTTTCTCAAACAGGCCATCATCACTAAACTCATCTACCCCTTTTCCATCAGCAGGAAGCAACACTTTGATGTCTTCGTTTCCTCCAAAAGGTCCGTTAGTTCTAAACAGTTGAACATTCGCGTCTCTTGTTGGAGGTTCCGGTGCTAGAATAGGTGGAAGTGACGGCATCTGATAATTGACTTTTTTCCGAACCCGCGTTGTCTTTCTTTTTGGAGTAGATGGTTCGTTATCGTTCTCTTGTTCTTCATAACCTGAAGATAGTCTTCTCTTTCTAGATGTTATGCGACTTCGAATGGTTCTCCGATGCTGCCGAACTGGAGCCTGTTTGCGTTTGGATGAAGTAATAGATCCCCTTCGTTTCCGCCTCGCAGGTGAAGCCCTGGCTTTGGGAACAACTTCAGGTTCAGGACTGGATTCAGAGCTGTGGCCTGGCTCAGGTTCTGTATCGTCAGTTGAAGTAGCACCTGCAACAAACTCATCATCACTAGACAATAATACATGATCATCGGCAGTTCGTCTTGTTCTCGTTCTTGTTCTTGTTCTTGTTCGTGATATTATTGATACTAGAGATAGTTGTTAGATATGAATAGTGCGTCAGATCACGCTTGCTTGGTATGTACTCACTTTCAGGTTCATCATCGTCCATTACCGCTCTGCGGCTTTTAGAACCATTCAAGACTAGTCCATCATCTTCTGAATCAAGCCCATCTCGGCGAGTAACGACCATTGGTTTAATTGCAATATAAATTCTTAACTTGCAACCCGTAGCGTGTGTGAAATGGTAGAACAGTTCATTCCATGTGATGGAGCTGGGACTTAGGAAATATCAGACTTAATTAGGCAAGCAGGTAACCGTAATACTTCATTGGGCTTGAATCCGGTGACCATCATTGAACCCTAGCCCGGATTGTTACTGTGCTTGAGGAAAGGTTGTTCACCAAGTAGCCTCTGATCATAAGCAACTACTATATTCGATCTGCCGATTCAGATTCGTTGACACGTTTACGCTTCGACTTTGACATTGCAAACGCAGGCAGCTGCGTGATATTTTGATATTTATATTTCAAGCATTCGGTGTAATATCTTCTAATACTGTTACACTCTGTTCAAGCCTTAAACTGAAATATTATGATTGATTTATTTTCAGTATTCACATCTGGTGGTATTGTGCTTTGGCAAAGCCCCAAAAAAAGTCCGTCTAAAGCGGTCGTCAACGCGTTGATCTCGGATGTTCTTCTTCAAAATAGATTTAACAACAAACAGTCAGGCAAAGTTTTGAACTATAAAAAGGATTCTCATGTTGTTAAATATTCAGTCTCTAACGAGGCTGGCATTTTCTTTGCAGTAAGTGTGCATTTCTTTGCTATAGCCTTTTAGTTTTTATCTAACAAACCCCAAGGCGGTCTACAGTTCGATCCTTCAGCTCAATTATGTCGATGAGTTTCTACTGAATATGCAGTCAGTTTTTCTTTCGCTCCATTTGGACGATATCCTTGGATCAAAAAAGCACAATGAGCCGTTCCCATCAAGTCTGGACTACGCTAAATTTTCTAGTATGTACAGTCTAAGACTTGATCAAATCACAAAAGATGCATCTGCTGGAGATTTGTCAAACAGATCATTGCAAACAGCTGCTGACGAAGAAACGCTTGAAGACGACGCCATTTCAAGAGTCTCAACCCCGCTTCTTGATACACCTGATAGACTAGATACATCTACGCCAACAAAAAAGAAGACTAAACGTGGAGGTGGATCTAAGAAAAAGGCTGAACAACCTAAAAAGACAGCCACCAAGCAACTGCGAAAATGGACAGAAGATGGATTTGCCGACTACGAAACGGATGGCAAAGTTCTGGATTATTCCATGGCTAATGGTAACGACGAGCAAGATGTTAATGTGGGCGACGAGATTGTTGGTGATCTGGGCAAATACGGTCGCAATGACAAAAATGGTGATTTTATGGTTGAAGAATTGGAGTCTCTCATTTCTTCAGGATCAGGATCAACAGATACTGGTTCCTCGGGGGTAAAGAAAAGGGCCTTTGGGTTTTTGGAAAACATCGTCGGTGGTCGTACATTGTCTCCAGAAGTTTTAACACAAACTCTAGAAGCGATGCACACCCATTTAGTTGAAAAAAATGTTGCATCGGATGTAGCTGACCATCTTTGCGATGCAGTTTCAAAGAGCCTTGTTGGATCTAAGACCAAGAGTTGGACTTCTGTCGAGGCCACAGTTCGTGAAGCCATGTCTGATGCCTTAAGACGTATTCTCACCCCCAATACATCTGCAGACTTATTACGCGAAATTCACGACAAGCACAGAGGTGGCCGCCCTTATGTAATTTCTGTTGTTGGTGTCAACGGTGTTGGAAAATCTACCAATCTTTCCAAGCTCGCTTTTTGGCTTCTTCAGAACAAATTCAGAGTGCTCGTTGCTGCTTGTGATACATTTAGATCTGGCGCTGTGGAACAATTAAAAGTCCACGTTGATAGACTTCACACGCTTACTGAGCGTTTAGGATCTGGAGAAGTGCAGCTGTTTTCTGAGGGTTACGGTAAGGACTCTGCGGTCATTGCGCAAAAGGCAGTCGAATACGGACAAAGACACAATTTCGATGTTGTATTGATTGATACTGCTGGTCGTCGCCATAATGATACCAGACTTATGTCCTCGCTGGCCAAGTTTGCTCAACTTGCTCAACCTGATAAAATCATCATGGTTGGAGAAGCTTTGGTTGGAACTGACAGTGTTTCGCAAGCTAAAAACTTCAATTCTTCGTTTGGACCCGGCAGAGGATTGGACTTTTTCTTAATATCCAAGTGTGATACTGTTGGGGATATGGTGGGTAGCTTGGTTAATATGACGTTTGCAACTGGTGTACCTGTTTTATTTGTGGGTGTAGGCCAGACCTACACTGATTTACGAAGATTATCGGTTGAGTGGGCTGTTGGACTGCTCATGAGTTAGATAGACTAGATTTGGTTATCGTAGTCTACCATTGAATCAATGTATTTTTCACTTTTTTTTTTTAAGTATTAAACGAATTTCATCACTAATTACAAAGATTTAAACGATTGAATAGAATGTCATAAGTAGATTTGTTTTAAAATTTAGTGACAGCACACTAACAACCCGCAATTGGTTTTGTGTGTGCCGTATCTAATGTTATGTATTTACAAGGATTCTTTTGAATTCTATAAGCTTTGGATCTGGTCCAACTTGTCCTGTAGCTCGGTTGTTTCAGTATCAATCCATTGTAAGCTTGATAAGTGTGAATTGAGCGTCTTGACGATTTGGGGGAGCGCATAGTCTGGCTTGAGATTTTTGTATTTTTCCTGAAAATCGGTTGTTCTAGAAACCAAGTTGTTTAAATCATTGTCTAAGCTGTTCAACTTTTCGTTGAGAGATTCGGTGATACGGTAGCTCATTTCGCGTTTTTGGCCAACAGGTTGCAAATCATCAGGGCCAGCAAGTTCTGCAATGATATCTATGGCTCGGCTTTCGTATTCATCCAGAAGAGCCTCAGCATGGTCTTGATTTTTTGTAATGCAATCTAAAAGGTTTCCCATATCAATTTGCTCTCTTTCAGCATAGATAGCATCTGTGTAGATTTGTGTAATTTTGGTACCGTTTTCGCTGATGACATTATCCCAAGATGCAATAGCTGAAGCGTGAACTTGGAACTCAGCTGTGCACTGAGACAACTCACTAGACCATTTTGGAGTAGTGTCGTCGATGGATATGAGTTCCAGGCATGCAATGGTTTTTTCTTCAGAG
Organism: Saccharomycotina sp. CBS 16003; assembly: GCA_022457085.1. NCBI lineage: Eukaryota > Fungi > Ascomycota > Saccharomycotina sp. CBS 16003. The sequence goes on from JAJNCF010000023.1 coordinate 451,051, forward strand.
GGCACAGTTGACTTCAGGGACTTGACCACCGACTCAGAAGCCACCAATTTGTCGTCATTTTTGTCTTCGGATTCAGGCTCTGTAGCCGCTGGTGTCCTAGTAGCAGGTTTAGAAGATTCAATCGTTGAAGGTTTAGCAACAGTTTCAGCAGAATTAGCACCTAAGACGCCATCTTTAGTGGGGTTATCTTCGGCCTTGTTGGGCTCATCAGACTCCGCGCCAGAGGGGCTTCGAGTGAGCTTGTCAGCTTCAGCAGACTTACTATTAAACAGTCCTTCAGTAGATGTGCTATTCTGAATAGGCAAAGAACTATAAAATCCACATGGGCACGTCTGAGCAAGCTTGGAGCCAAACAGCTCTCTAGTACATGTGCAAGGATCAAACAGCCCTTCACCTGATGAGCGGTTAAAATCACGTTTAGAACCAAATAGTCCTCCTCCAGTAGATATACTGGTCTTAGCGGGAACAGAACCAAACAGCCCTTCTCCAGTAGATGTATGGGACTTAGCAGGCTTAGAGCCGAACAATTCCTCAGCAGGCTTGAGACCAAACAATTCACCAATAGGGTTGCTGACCTCAACAGGCTTGGCACCATACAATTTTCCAGTTGATGTGCCAATCTGAACTGGCTTAGAGCCAAGCAAACCACCAGCGGGCTTATCAGTTTCAGCAGGTTTGGAACCCAACAGCCCCCCGGTAGATGTGCGGATCTGAACAGGCTTGGAGCCAGATAGCCCTCCAGTAGACGCGCTGGTCTCAACCGGCTTAGGACCGAACAAACTACTAGAGGGCTTGCTGGTATCAACAGGCTTGGAGCCAAATAATCCTCCGGTAGATGCGCTGGTCCCAGCAGGCTTAGAGCCAAACAAACTACTAGAGGGCTTACTGGTATCGACAGGCTTGGAGCCAAATAATCCTCCGGTAGATGCACTGGTCTCAGCAAGCTTAAAGCTGAACAATCCACCTGTAGGTGTGCTGGTCTCAGCAGGCTTGGAACCGAACAAACTACTAGAGGGCTTACTGGTATCAACAGGCTTGGAGCCAAATAATCCTCCGGTAGATGCGCTGGTCCCAGCAGGCTTAGAGCCAAACAAACTACTAGAGGGCTTACTGGTATCGACAGGCTTGGAGCCAAATAATCCTCCGGTAGATGCACTGGTCTCAGCAAGCTTAAAGCTGAACAATCCACCTGTAGGTGTGCTGGTCTCAGCAGGCTTGGAACCGAACAAACTACTAGAGGGCTTACTGGTATCAACAGGCTTGGAGCCAAATAATCCTCCAGTAGATGCGCTGGTCTCAGCAGGTTTGGAGCCAAATAATCCTCCCACAGGTTTGGTAGCATCGTCGGGGTTCTTGCCAAACAATGTGCTTACAGGCTTAGAATCTTCGGAGGATTTACTGCTTTCAGCAGACTTGCTAGCGACATCTTCTGGATTCTTGTCTGGATTGTCGCTCTTGACAGGCTTAGCACCGAAGAGACCTCCAGTAGGCTTGTCACCTTCGACAGGTTTAGATCCAAACAATCCAGTGGTAGATGCGCTGCTGTCGGCCGGCTTGGCACCGAACAGTCCACCAGACGCGGGCAGGGTAAGTTGTGCAGACTTTGATGTAAAAACAGTGTCTGATGGCGAGTCTTTCTTAGAACCGAACACTCCACCTGTAGGCGTGCTGGTCTCAGCAGGCTTAGATCCAAACAGTCCACCTGTAGGCTTGCCGGTCTCAGCAGGCTTAGAACCGAACAATCCACTTGTAGGCGTGCTGGTCTGAGCAGGTTTAGATCCAAACACTCCACCAGAGGGTTTGGCACCTTCACTGGAACTAGAACCTGAAGAGCTGGTCTCAGCAAGTTTGGATCCAAACAATCCACTTGTAGGCTTGCTGGTCTCAGCAGGTTTAGATCCAGTCAATACACCTGTAGGCTTGCTGGTCTCAGCAGGTTTAGATCCAGTCAATACACCTGTAGGCTTACTGGTCTCAGCAGGTTTAGATCCAGTCAATACACCTGTAGGCTTACTGGTCTCAGCAGGTTTAGATCCAAACACTCCACCTGTAGGCGTGCTGGTCTGAGCAGGTTTAGATCCAAACAGTCCACCTGTAGGCGTGCTGGTCTCAGCAGGTTTAGATCCAAACAGTCCACCTGTAGGCGTGCTGGTCTCAGCAGGTTTAGATCCAGTCAATACACCTGTAGGCGTGCTGGTCTTAGCAGGTTTAGATCCAGTCAATAAACCTGTAGGCGTGCTGGTCTCAGCAGGGTTGGATCCAAATAGTCTACCAAAAGGTTTGGCACCTTCACTGGAGCTAGAACCTGAAGAGCTGGTCTCAGCAGGCTTAGATCCAGTCAATACACCTGTAGGCGTGCTGGTCTGAGCAGGTTTAGAACCAAACAGTCCACCTGTAGGCGTGCTGGTCTCAGCAGGTTTAGATCCAGTCAATAAACCTGTAGGCGTGCTGGTCTCAGCAGGGTTGGATCCAAATAGTCTACCAAAAGGTTTGGCACCTTCACTGGAGCTAGAACCTGAAGAGCTGGTCTCAGCAGGTTTGGATCCAAACACTCCACCTGTAGGCGTGCTGGTCTGAGCAGGTTTAGAACCAAACAGTCCACTTGTAGGTGTGCTGGTCTGAGCAGGTTTAGATCCAAACACTCCACCAGAGGGTTTGGCACCTTCACTGGAACTAGAACCTGAAGAGCTGGTCTCAGCAGGGTTGGATCCAAATAGTCTACCAAAAGGTTTGGCACCTTCACTGGAACTAGAACTGGAAGAGCTGGTAGTGGCCGTGGATTCGGAGGTTTTTGTAGCGGTAGATGCTGAATTCGAAAAGGCACCGGTTGATGTAGCTCCAGCAGGCTTACCAGAAATACTGTCAGAAGCCGGTGAACTGCTTGACTCAGGAGCCGATGTGTTAGAAGAGGACTTGAAAGGTGAAGATGTGCTTGAGGCACTGTTGTTGTTGCTCAAAGAGGCAAATGGTGAGCTGTTTGAAGCATTTTTGTTGTTGTTCAAAGAGGCAAACGGTAAGCTGTCAGGAGCATTTTTATTGTTGTTGGAAGAAGCAAACGGTGAGCTGAACGGGGCTGGTTTTCCAGAGCTGCTGTTAGAAGCTGATAAACTACTAGATCCAAAAACTGGTGTATTTGAAGAGGATCCGAAAGACGAAGGTGTACTTGAGGCATTGTTGCTGTTGCTCAAGGAGTCAGACGGCGAGCTGACTGAAGCTGGCTTTCCAGAGTTACTGTTGGAAGTCGATAAAGTGCTAGGTCTAAAAGCTGGTGTGTTTGAAGAAGAACCAAAAGCTGATGTGTTTGAAGAAGACCCAAAAGCTGATGTGCTGGAAGAAGATCCAAAAGTCGATGTGCTGGAAGAAGATCCAAAAGCTGGCCTGCTCGCAGAGGACCCAAAAGACGAGGCATTGTTACTGGCGCCAAATCGCGAAGCTGTGTGGAGAAACACAAGTTAGTAGCGATTTGCAGGACTTTGTGAATGCAATTACCAGGCACCATATAGATTCAAAATGAGAAATAACATACAGTTTTGGCTGTTCATTTCTTACAACAAATATCAATTGTGTATTAAAACTTCTGCAGAAATAAATAAATAAATAATAAAAAAGCTATTGATCTCAAAAGTGTATAAGATCAATGCTTTTGTCGGTGTGTAGTTCTGGAAGAGCCGCGTTTTGATTCTTGAAGGTTGTGCTTTACCTTGTTGTCTGTACTAAATGATACATTACGTCTTAGTTGTATTGTAGCTTATCTCATGATTATTAATATCAATGTAATTTAATGAGTCAGTGTTTACCTCACTTTTATTATTAGGTCATCAAAAGTTTATTAGTCATGAGTGACCCCACCTGTCTTTTTTTACACACGGCGGTGGAGGCCCTCTCTGTTAGGGTTGGCGACATTCGTTCTCTCTGTTTCTTTAAGCTCTTTTTCGAGTGAGTTTGCTCAGCGGTTTGCTAGGGAAAAGATCTAGTAGTGGATTAGCCGATCTGGCGAGATACGGGCTGATTGAAGAGAGTTTAAGGTGATTGTACTGAAAAGATGCTGGTGATGGAGTCAATGACGACAAGCATTGACGGTAAAGGTTCCCGCCATGAAATCTTTGGGAATAACATGATGTTTTTTTTACATTTTTGCGAGATTATTGTATGTGTGATTTTTGTACATTCAACGGTATTTGTTTGGATGAGCAAAAGGCAGCAGAAACACGCCATGCACCAGGAGAAACGGGGCTCTCGGAGCTACTGCCGCGTCGCCAGTCAATCAAATGCTAACGTTTTTTTTTTTTTTTGTTTGTTTGTTTCAGCTCAGGGATTTGGGTGGTTGATCATTCCACTCAACGCTTCAATTCGCACTCTGCGGCTGTTATGGAGGGAGCGAAAAGAAACCACGTTTATCATCATCATGGATGGCCGCAAGTATAAATATCCTGTGTTTTCCAAATTATTCCCAATTCCTTCTTCTTCTTTTTTTTCATCATCAATAGCTTCCTTGCTAGCCCATCAATCACTTCCAACAACCTCAACAACTACTACTAATTCACAATGGTCCACAAACTTATCTTGGTTCGTCACGGTCAATCCGACTGGAACGAGAAGAACCTCTTCACCGGTTGGGTCGATGTCCGTCTTTCCGACGTCGGTGAGAAGGAGGCTGCCAGAGCCGGTGAGCTCCTCGTTGAGAACAACATCAGACCCGATGTTCTTTACACCTCCAAGCTTTCCCGTGCTATCCAAACCGCCAACATTGCCCTTGACAAGGCTGATCTCCTCTACTTGGACACCAAGCGTTCTTGGAGATTGAACGAGCGTCACTACGGTGCTCTTCAAGGTAAGGACAAGGCTCAAACCTTGGCTGAGTACGGTCACGACCAATTCATGACCTGGAGAAGATCTTTCGATGTTCCCCCTCCTCCTATTGCCGATGACGACAAGTACTCTCAATTCAACGACCCCAGATACAGCAACCTTTCCAAGGATGAGATCCCCAAGACTGAGTCTTTGAAGATTGTTATTGACAGACTTCTCCCCTACTGGAAGTCCGACATCTCCAAGGATCTTTTGGACGGTAAGACTGTCATCATCTTTGCCCACGGTAACTCTCTCCGTGCTTTGGTCAAGCACCTCGACGGTATCTCCGATGCTGACATTGCCGGTCTCAACATCCCCACTGGTATTCCCTTGGTCTACGAGCTTGATGACGAACTCAAGCCCACCAAGAAGGCTGAGTACTTGGACCCTGAAGCCGCTGCTGCCGGTGCCGCCGCCGTTGCTGCCCAAGGTAACAAGAAATAAGTATAATGATTTATGAAACGATGTATATCTAGAAATGTATTAATGAAATCGTATAAAAAAATTTAATTGAACCTCTTTGTATTCGCTGTTTCGATGAGTTTGAAATGTGTACTTGCTTTGTTGAATTTACGTGGCAGGGTGTGCTGTCAGCGGTGATTCATGGTGGTGATCTGTCGGTACGAGACAAGCTGCAAAGTCCGTGAATTTATCGTCCCATTTCTTCATGTTCCGAGAGTGTTTCATCACGTCACGTTAGTTCCCGAGGAATTGGGCCATTCTGTATAACGCGTCGAGGCACCAATCAAATCAATTATCTTGATTTGGAGACTTGGCTTTTAATAGTGATTCTGCTAATGATTAAAACTGGAATTGTGTATTGTAGTGCCAATGGCGTTCTAGAAAATGACACCAAGATTGTTATAAGCTTTGGAACCTAGGTTTTTATGCGGTTTCGCACTACATGAAATATCAACAAAAATTGCAAAAGTGTGTACATGTTACATGAGTTCTACAAGCACTCTTATTCAATGAATAAGGCTACTTAATTGATCTTAAAAACGCTTGAACGTTCACCAAATTTCACTCCAACGGCGAATCGTAACCCAAACAGAATCACTGAAGAGCGCTGTTAAAACAGAGTCTTGTGTAGTACAAATCCGAAACAGGCTGTCTAATCCGTATTCAGTATATCACGTGAATTTAGGTCTAAGCGTATAGCCTGGCTACATCTATGCCAGCTTAAGACAGATTTCGTCAATACACATCATCAATTGCCGAGCTTGACCACGTATATCATATCAAACAATGACTGCATACAATACACAGGCCCTTTCTCTCTATTTAGACTCAAATTTCAACGATGTGAACTACTTTTTGCAAAACCTGGACAGCGCTACAGACGACCTCAAGAAAGAGAGCGACAATGCTAACTTGAAGGTGAGTGGGTATACACAAAATAACATCAACGCAGACCTTTTAACAAAATTGTTGTGTAGCTGGTTGATCTGAGACAGGAGGCAGTAGATTTGAAAACAGCAAAAGTGCAAAAAGCCAGATCTGTGCTGGAAAAATGGAGAAACGATATTGATCTGCAGCTTGGAGACGAGCTGGATTCGGTTTCACACGACTCCGAGTTGCAGCTGAAAGATGGCGCCGAGAAACTGCGAGAAATGAATGATTATCAGTTGGTTTTGAAAATTGCAATTCAAGCCAGAGAGGCTGCAAAGCAAGTCAAGTCAGCGACGGGATTTGATCAGGCTTTAGAGGTGCTGAAAAGTCCATTGCAGATGACTGTGGAGAAGGACCTGCATCGGATCAAGAAGGATTCACAAAAGTCAGCTAGAGTGCGGAATTTGGCGGTCAAAACGATTCAATTTTTTGATAAAGAGGTTCGTGGTAAAGTACAGGATCGGTTGGCACCGGAGTTCAGTAAGGTTCTCGAACAATTGGAATGGCCCAAGAAAACTATACAGCTTGACGGCGATCGTGAATTAGACGCTCAATTTATTAAAATGTTCAGGCAGTATCTTGAAACGGAATCAAAGCGATCGGAGATTCTTTCGGTATTTACGGCTTTAGTCCATCCTATAGACCTACGATTTCAATTTCATTTTGAAGGCAAGGCAGTTACAAACCACCCAGATAAACCCGAATGGGCATTCCACCATTTCCTCACAATCATAGATTCACATTTCGATTTCCTAGCTGGATCTATAACCAAAATCTTGCAAGAAAACGAGAAATTCAAAAACAGAAACGGAGTTTACGAGTTCATCAGTGCAGTTATTCCTTCAGTACAACGTAAAATGTTCAGCTTGTTTGAGCAATTAGCACAGTCTCCAAAACTGTTGAGCCATCTTGTCTACGAAACTGTGCTGTTTGACAATGCATTAAGAGAAAAATACTTTTACCTTCCGCACAATCAAAAGGTCTGGAAAGGTGTGGCAGGAACAATGTTGGCTAATAAAGACTGGTTCCAGCAATGGCTGACCGTGGAATCGGACAGTGCTGTTTCTCGCTATAACCAAATTGAATCAGCACCCAATGCATTTGACATTGACTACGACGCCATTGATCCTTCGGAAACTGCTCCTACTATTTCTGCAGTCAATATTCGGGACTTATTGCTCACTATAACCGAACACTATGCCTGGTTAACTTCTGTCAAGTTCAGGCTGAGATATTTTTTGGACGTTCAAGTTAACTTGCTTGACAGATATTATGAAAGACTCTCTGAGTCGCTTGATGCTTTTGAATCAATGACATCTGGATTCACAAGAGCCGTTGGTGGAATTTCTAAAGAGGATGCCAAACTCGTAGGTGGAATTAGTGGTTTAGAGAGACTCTGCAGAATCTATGGAAGTCTCAACTACATTTCATATTGCCTTGAACAATGGGGTGATGAAGAGGTAAGCTTTTTTTTCAATTTGATGCAGAAATACTTATTAACACAGACAGTTCTTTTTGGACCTATGGAATGACATCACAAAACTATCCGGTCAGAAGAAAGATTTAGACAAATCATCAAAAGAAGCTATTCAAACAGTTACCCAAGACGCAGTAGAAGGAACTGTTTTTGATGAAACTAACTCCGGATACAAGAAGCTGTGTGCTAAAGTAGAGCAGGCAATTTTAAGTCTTTTCAAACGAGAAATCCAGCATTCCATGAAGCCTTACTTTCGCAAGTACGTATTGAAAAATCGTTATATGTGTATACGCACAATACTAATTACATACCTTCTAGGGCCGACTGGAGCGAAATTGTCAAAACTTCTGAACCAAGTGTATCTAGTCAGCTAAATCAGCCTACTAAGCATTTAAACTCGCTTCTAACCTACATGAAGACATTCTTTGGTAAGTCCGACTTCAACCGCATCCAACGCAAATACACAAAAGAACTAGAGACCTATTTCTGGAATTACATCATCAGTGCAAATCAGTTCTCGATTGCCGGAGGCGAACAGTTACTGAGAGACGTTGAGGCTATAGGCGGAGGCAAAAAACTTATCATGGCAGTTAAGGTGTTGGCAATCCAAGAAGAAGATGCATTGAAGATGAAAGACGCGATAGATCTAGATGAGGCTGAAGAACTGCAGGTGTTGGCAGAGGCTCAGGATCTGGATTTGACTATGGATCAAATCAGAAGACTCTTGGACAGAAGAGTAGATATCTATTAAACAAGTAATATGGCTTTGACGTGATTAGAAAAATTTAAAATAATATTAATGTGATAAGTAGCTCCAGCGTTTGTCCCAGTCATTTCAATCGCCAAAGCTTCACAGTAAATGTATGCTATAACTACTAAGAAACACTATTTTGTACAATGATTTTACAAAAAATAAAGTCAGCCAAGACTTCTTCATCAATTGTTTTGTTTTTAAACACTCAAAGATCTTGCTCAACTAGCAAACCCCTGCTTCAACATGCTTTCCTCCACAGACTCTCCAGGAAACGGAGTGTAAAGTTCGTACCCTTCAGTATCAGAACTGGTTGACAGTGTTTTTGTCGGTTTGTGAGTCTCTTGCTCCTTTGTGGGCGCATCGACTTGTCCTGTAAGCGACAAATTGTTAAAATTCAAATTGCTCAGCTCGCGAATGTTATCAAACACATTACCCATTGTAAACAAAATGCCTTCATCTTCGCTATCGTCTTGGTTTGAGTCTAGATGCATAGTCCAGGCCTTCATATTAGCCGTGGAATCGGAGATATCTCCTGATGATGATACTGTACTCACTGTACTTTCACTCGAAGTCGTCGAGCTTGAGCAGTTGCGCAAAATCACGGAATCCCGAGCATTTTCCGAAGGAATCATATCGGTAATGTCATTTTCCTCAGGAACCTCTTCGTTTGCGAGTTTCTGGGTTCGTTGGCCTCGTTTCTTTACCCCTAACTTCAAAACTTCTATTGGTTTTGTGATTTTCTTCATCCCAATAGTCATTTCTTCTCCAGCACACAAGGGGGAATCTTCGGATTTAGACCCAAAATGACTTTTTACCAAATGGTCGATAACCGGCCAACCGTATGCATTTGCAAATCTGCGCCGTACCACTATGTTGTTATGAGCATCAGGCTCCAAGTTGACCAACACTTTTCGCCATGACATATCTTTATGCCATTCTCTAGCAATCCGTTCTTCAAGCTTAGATTTGTCAACCATATCGCTTTGGTGATGTTCTTTGTGCTCGTGTGGATGATGCGAGTTGCTCTTTTTCCCAAACAGAGAACTGCGCTTGCGTAACCGGGGAGGAGGTAGGTCATAATCGTGATATATTTTGTCATGAAATATAGTCTCTGGCCGCGTTTCTGGGTTCATTATGAATTCCTGCGGCGGTAAAGGAGGCAAAAGCACAGAAACACCGGATTCGAAAACAGAAGCCTTTTTGGGAAGCTTGATAACTGGTTTGGAATGAGTCGGACTCTCTGGAGGCCCCTCGTCTGATGGATCATCCATGTCACCCGGATTTGGCGCAATTGTTTGGCCTCGTTTATACATTTTTGGAGGCTTAGAAGGTCCAGCTTGCGGCGTGAAATATGAGAAAATTGACATGATTTCACCTTGGGTTTTGCCCAGTCCATTCCAGATGCCTTTTTTTGCTTCTTTATCCTTTGAGCTGTTGTTGGCCTCCATAAGGTTTTCCGCAGAGCCATTCGAATCTGGAATCATTCCCACACTATTTCGCCGGCTTGTAGGTTCATCAACTTCGTCGTCCTGGGTGATTTCGTGTTTAATTTCACCATTCTTAACGTTCCTCTTAGCTTCTTCGACTTTTCCCAATCCCTGCCAATCCAGATACAACAAAGCAGATGTTCGAAGAGGTACAATACCATCATTCACAGCGTTGGCGTACACTGTTCGATGTTCAAACTTCATTAGTATCTCGTGTGTAGGCCCGGTGGGCAGAATTTGAAGAAGCGGCTTGTGTGAACTATTAGGCTTTTTGAGCAGACTCATGTCTTGCCCAGACTTGCCTACAAATCCCAAATCTAATGCAAACTTGATATAAGCAGGATTTTCATTTGAAATGCCCAATAGTGGGGATGCAAGAGTTATGAAGTTGACAGGCTCAACCCTTTTAAAGAAATCTGGATAATGTGATGCAATGTAAGCAATAGCGTAAGTTTGTACCAAACCACCAAGCGAATGTCCTATGAATGAGATCTTTTTTACCGGTGGTAAGTTCTTTGGATCCTCTGGCGCCAAATCTTGAACAATGTACTCTGCAACACGTTTGCCCAAGTATTTGATTCCTTTCTCAGTTTTCCGAACATTGTCAAAGTATCCGCGTACAATGATGTTTTCTCCGGTTTTGCGCGCCACTTTGTCTATTGCCTCTTTGACGTACAGCATGTCAGCCCCAGTGTTAGAATGTAAGCCGTGTGTGATAACGACTAAATGTAATGGCGAGTTGAACTTTGGGACTGGAGAGTGCCAAAGATCAAGCGTATCCATTCTGTTTACAACAATAGCAGGGTCCTGTGAGATCGCCGATGATGAGGCCATTTCGTGAAGAGCCTGTTTCGATGTCCCCACACTAAGTTCAAATTGAACTTGTGCAGTGTTTGAGAAAATCACCTGTGACACAACATCAACATACCAGGTGTACTGCTTCTGGTTCTTGTTCATGAATAGCTCAGCGTAGAAAGATTGAGCCGGTTTCAGTTGCGGTTCGTAGACTGGTTGGTCCGCTGAAGAGTACACCTTTGTATTTTGATCATAATCTTCAGGTCTGACATCGACATATAGTAGAAACGGGCCTGCGAGAAAGGCCGCTCTAAGAGCAACTAATTCGAGGTTTCTCACCTTAAGCCATAGCGAAGCCGATGACGCCGATGAGTCCACTGGAGTGTAAGTGATTTTGTATCTGTACAGTTGACCGATATTCAACGAGGCCTTGTTTGTGTAGAGGACATTGTCGATTGAGATCTGTGTTTCTTTTTCGCCAAGCAAAGGCTCTGTATGTTGGTCAGTATTATCATCTTCAGTGTCCTCTTTGGGATGCGCCGGTTTTGAATCGGAAGAATTATTCTGAGAGAATTTGGAAAAAGGTAAAAAGGGAAACATGAATGGCTTTGGAGGAAGTCCTCGCAAAAGATCGCGATGCGGATATAAATATACTGCTGACTAGAACAACACGGTATCAGGCCAGGAAATGAAAGTTTGGGAACAAATGGAAGAAAGAAAATGGAAAGGATGGGAAGTAGAGCAAGAGGAGCGAATTAATCAGGTCTATTGATACACTAACGACATCCGTTGAATTTAAGCTTTCAATTCAAACAAAAAATTACCCAACAGCCTAGATGAGCTTTGCGTTTATACACTAGAATCAAAATCAAGTCTTCAGATTTTTTACAGAGCTTTAAGCGCCAGGAAAGAAGTTTGATACTTTTGGATTTTCAAAGGGTTATGTGATGTGATGTTGTGGACTTTAGAAGCCTGTACAGTGTCAAAATGGCTCATAAAATGGATCTTCGCCAAAGACCACATGTGGGTTTGAAAATCATTTGGGCTCAGTTCAGACCTGCTTAGGTGTTGTATCAAACTTCACATGGGAAACCCTGAAGAGGCATTGTTGTCAAAAAAAAAAAAATATAGCGACACTTGGTTTCGATCCAAGGACCCTGGGGTTATGAGCCCCATGCGCTTCCTCTGCGCCATGTCGCTCAATTTGTTTTTAAAAAATGAAAATGTACAATATAACTAGACTAAAACTGATGCAGTCAACGTATTGACTAAAATATGCAATTGATTTTAACATTCTTGTATATTTCTGTCGGCATGAATATTGTGCAAATAATGAAATAAAATTCATGCTGTGAACGGTTTGCATAAAAAGACGTTGTTGTGTTTTCTTAAATATCCAAGTAATTTTGAAATAGTCGAGCATTCATTCGCCTGATCTTTCTAGAGCCTGCATTGTCGATTTTGCAGCCACATTAACAAAAATTATTGGCGAGTTGCGTTTATTCATGTCGCAATTACATTTGAGCAATGGCCAGGACAATAATTCAAAAGTAAGGAAATGACATCTTGTAAAGCGACGCACCTACTTTTTGGTGATGGCAAAAGTGAGAATCAACAATTTGTCTACCCGAGTGAATTCAAGTAGCACGATGGGTATTTAGACTGACGAAGCGTTTTCGGCCATATAGCCGCTGGTTCTCTTATAAATTATCTCACTAAGCCATACGGCAAGATGGACCGCCTTCCCCCCAGATTCGATGGCTAATGTAGACACAACCGTTACTTCGTACAGCGAATATGGAGATTTAAAGACCTATTGCTGCGCCTGATTGTTTGCTCGAGTCAATCGCGGCAATTTCAAACTGCTCTTTTTGTAGAGTGTACATACACAAAGGTGAGTTTTCGGCGTTTGGGTGCGTAAGTGTTTTGTAAGCTTAGCTACGTAAGAGCATAATGTGTACTCTAATCTCTCTGGACTTGATTACGATTTGATCACAAGTGACACAGTCGAGCACTATTATTCGGCTACCTCTCAAAGCTCAAATTGTTGTATTTTGATTTTGTCTTTGATGAGCCACGTCGCTAAGCGTAGTTTATCTGTAACCATGTTACAAAGCTTTACGTATGGTATCTGCACAAACCCGAACACTCTCCGAGGCACGGAGTTGACATCTACGCTTTTACCAGATCAGCACTCTCTTCCATATTCATACAATTTGATTTTAGCTCCTCCAGCTTTTCATGCAATTTCATAAAGTTAAGGCTTCTGTTCGTCTAAAAGCTTCATTTCTGGTCTTTGTAAAAACAATAAAAGGAAGCAGATCCCCCTTTAAAAAGGAGATCTTTGTAAAATCACCAAACTCCGGGTAACTATCAACACATAAAAACGCTCATATTTCTTTCCTTTTTCTCCCCTTTTTCAATTCCTTATTGATATCGTTTGACCAACTAAATCCCATTCATGATCCTTTAATTTGTTGGTTTCTGGTATCCTTGTTTTGACGTTCATCTGCAATATTCTCCCCCTTGGCAACTTTTTCCCGGTCTATTTTTGCAATTTTTCTTCCCCTTTTCTTATTACTTCTTCTACTCGGCAACAACCATGGTGGTCAGAACTAAGAGTGTGACTGCAAAGGAAAAGCCTGCGGTGGTGACTCTGCCTCCAAGCTCTGTGCAATCAGAAAACATCAAAAAGCCTAACGGAGTTTCAACACATCTGCCGAAACCCACATACCATTTCAACGAAGACGAGTTTGGCTCTCTTAAAAGTGAAAAATACAAGTATGTTCAACGCGGTGAATTAGGCAAAGAGGTTCCTCCTCCTGTTGAAGATTTACCTTCGCAATACACCTTCATTACAACATACCTTAATTACCTGGTCCTTATCATAATTGGCCACGTTCGTGACTTTTTTGCAAGACAAGTCAAAGATCCGCACTCTGCACATTTACAACAAAAAGACGGATATGCCCCATTAACTAGCGATTTTGACAGTTTTTACACAAGAAGACTCAAGCATCGACTGGATGATTGTTTCAAGAGACCTACTACAGGTGTTCCCGGAAGACTCATTACAGTCGAAGAGCGTATCAGTGATGACTTCTACTACACTTACAGATACACTGGAAAGAAGTTTCAGTGTCTGAATCTTTCCTCCTACAACTATCTGGGGTTTGCGCAATCTGTTGGTCAATGTACTGATGCCGCCGAGGAAGCTATCAACCATTACGGTGTTATTGCTGGCGGTCCTAGAGTTTGTGGTGGTACCAGTGATTCTCATGTAGTGTCCGAGAAAGTTATTGCTGATTTCGTTGGAAAAGAAGACTCCGTCATTTATTCTCAAGGCTATTCTACCAATGCTGTTGTTTTTTCGTCTCTTGTTGACAAGCACTGTTTGGTCATTTCCGATGAACTTAACCATGCTTCTATTCGGTTTGGTATCAGAGTGTCCGGTGCTGTCATCAAAATTTTCAAACATAACGATATGAAGAACTTGGAATCTATTCTTAGAGAACAAATTGCGCAAGGTCAGCCCAGAACCCACAGACCTTGGAAAAAGATTCTCATTGTGGTTGAAGGTTTATACTCTATGGAAGGAACTGTCTGCAATTTGCCTGGTCTTATTCGTCTTCGAGATTTGTACAAATTCTACTTGTTCGTTGATGAAGCCCATTCTATTGGAGCTATGGGCCCCAGCGGTAAAGGCGTGTGTGATTATTTCGGTCTTCCTACTGATAAAGTGGATATTATGATGGGCACTCTAACCAAGAGTTTTGGAGCTACCGGTGGATACATTGCAGCAAACAAGGATATCATTGAGCGCATCAAAGTCAACGGTCTGGGAAATGTGTACTCTGAGGGTTCAGCTCCACCTGTTCTTGCGCAAATCAATTCGTCTTTGAAAACAATTGAAGGCGAAATCAGTCCAGGTGAGGGTGCTGAAAGACTGCAGAGAATTGCATTCAACTCAAGATATTTGAGATTAGGATTGAAGCGTTTGGGATTCATTGTTTCAGGTATTGATGATAGTCCTATTGTTCCCATGATGCTGTACAACCCTGCCAAAATGCCTGCATTTTCACGGTTGCTGCTTGACAAAAAGATTGCTGTGGTTGTTGTTGGATACCCCGCAACACCGTTGACATCTAGTAGAGTCAGATTTTGTTTGTCGAGTTCGCTGACAAAGGATGACTTGGATGAGGTTCTTCGCGCAGTTGATGAGGTCGGAACCGACATGAATTTGAAGATTAGTTGTGAGTTGTCGCCAATTGACGGTAAACCACGGAGGATGAAACTTGAAGATGTTTTGAAGACTTTAGTAGACGATGTTCAAGGAGATCTATCAAAGTTCTAAATACATTTCACACAATTATCATGCACATACAACGCTCCCATTACACTGTCAATTAATATTTAATTCATTCACCACATAATTTAATGACTTCATTTCATTTATAGAGTTCAACGGTAATTTTATTGGAGTCCAAGATCGCTACGGAAAATTTTTTATTTGTTCTTTTCATTGCATATCGGTTTAAAATTATTATCGTGTGTATTCTTTCATGCAGAAATTTATTCAAGTTCAGTCCATGTATTTTTCAATTTGGCCAAGACAGCTTTTTGGAGCATACATTTTTTTTTTTTTTCGTTTTCCAGCCATTTATTTCGTTTTCATTACAAACGTCAGTATTGTATGTAGATAAACTTTTGATGGTGCAAACTCAAGAACATGTGCTTTCTTCTTTCATCTTATAATTCTTTAAGTTTAGGCGCTAAAGCAAACTGGACAGGCAATTGTATACAATTTGGCGTTGAGCTTGATGGCTTTGATAACGACATTGTTTACATTTTGACCGCTGGTTTGTGGGTAGGAAATTTTGTAATTGGGATCGCAGAATTTGCAACAAACTAAAGTTTGCCAGAAATTCGCTTTGGTATCTGAGCTATTGTTGAATATAGACCGTGATGTGCGTATTCGATCATGGGACAAAACAGGAAGGCAAAGTCTGAAAGAGTTGAAAATATGAGTTTAGTATGTGAAAAAATCCTACGAAATGTTATACAGATTTCTATAGTAGTGCGGCTGGACCTAACAATAGAAATCGAGAGCAAGCTGTTGGATATTGATCAAGCCAGCCATGCAATAGTTTATAAAATGGCACTTGCACTACGCTAAAACTTGTCTGATAAAAACCGTATAGTATCTCGGCCTGAGCACGCAAAATTTACTATTAATTTTGAAGCACTTGAGTGTGTACCTAGAACCAGCGCACAGAGATTTGATCGGAGGAACGTCCCGAATTTTCAGGCTCAAAAATTTACATGACCGTAACCGGTTCTGTAGGTAACCCTCATTTTTTACTGTAGTCCTTTTTTTATCGAGCAGTTTTTACAGTCGAAACAGTACCTACAGTTGATCCTTATGTGTGTGTGTATCTTCTCACATCTGAAAAGATAAAAAAACCGACTTTCACAAAATGTGGTCTCATGTACTACAATTCCGAAACCCGGGAATCAATGGTCATTCGATTCAATCAATAAAAAATAAATAGTTACTTTTGATTGGCTATTTATTGAACACTAGGAAACGCTGATGGTGTTTTTCTTCTACCGAGAATTCGGCTTAGTTTGCAGATTCCGAGGCCAAAAAAGTTGAAATACAGCGCCATGTTTGTTCATGTACACACTTGAGTGATGTATTTTGTCAGTGGGTTCACATTAGCTTTGTATCTCAAAAGATTTTCAAATCTTGAGCTTGGGCGATCACTTTGCTGGGCTGACTATGGATTGGTTTTTAATAAAGCATCTTTATGACCAGTTTACATGATAATATCATCACTCGGACATGCACTCAGCTCATTAACCTTTGGGACGTTTAACGATTCAACCACGCCTATCGTCGCAAATCTTTACTTCCCAAGTGCAACCCAATAATCGCAAAATCTGCATAATATGCAAATAATTTCCACATATCAATATCTGTGTATTTGTTGTAAATCCCTAAATCTATGAAGAGTTATAATGATATAGAAGAGAAAGACAATGCTGAACATGATCGATAAAAATGTAATACAAATAAATATAATAAATAGAGCAGTGGTTTGAAAGTCGGCATATCAAAACCACGTAATACAATGCAAGCACTTTACAAGAATATTAACACAACTAAGCTTTGATGGGCTTTTTCTTGACCTCTTTGTCTTCATGTGTTTTCATGTGTCGTTGGAGCTGGTCGTTTCTAGCAAACTTCCTATCGCAATTGGGATGCGTGCAAGCGTAGGGCTTTTCTACTTGATGAGCTAAAAAATACAGATAGTTAGCAGTGGATTCATATGCACAAAAACTCATTTAAGCATGATACTTACTCTTCATATGCTTTGCCAAATTCGAGGACTCGGAAAACCGCTTGTTGCATCCTGGCCATTTACAGATCAGGGGCTTCTCGCCTGTATGTGTACGCATATGAACGCTTAGCGCAGTACTGGCAGCAAAAGATTTGTTGCATAATTTACACTGGAATGGTTTTTCGCCCGAATGAATCCGGAAATGTTGTTTGAGCACTAAAGCTTCAGAGAATGTGTTTCCGCATACAGAGCAAACATATGGTTTGTGTTTGGTATGCGTGATAAGATGGCGATGAATCTTTTGGCGCTGTGCAAAGGGTCGTCTGTGTCGCTCGCAATCAGCCCAGTTGCAAACATACTCATTTTTACGAGATCCAACATGATCATCAATAACATGTTGGTTCAAAGTTTGTGTGCAGTCAAAATGTGCTCCGCACTCTTTGCCATCAGTGACCCAACGGCAAATGTGTTGTTTACAGTCTGTCTCCTCTTTTTTCAATGGGACAGAATCAACTGATAGCGGCGATTTTTCCTTAATCTGAATGGAAGGTTCTTCTGCGGGCGCAAAAAAAGGCTGTTGAGCGGGATAGAATTCATCCTGAAGGCTGGTGATGGATTTTGGGAAACTCGTAGCAA
Source organism: Saccharomycotina sp. CBS 16003 (assembly GCA_022457085.1). Lineage (NCBI taxonomy): Eukaryota > Fungi > Ascomycota > Saccharomycotina sp. CBS 16003. The sequence continues at coordinate 468,787 of JAJNCF010000023.1, forward strand.
GTGTACTAGGAGAAATTTGTGAAAGCTGCGAGAATTGCGATATATCGAAGTTTTCGGACATAGGAGTATCATGGTTTGAATGCGAAGTATCTGAATAATGACCTGTCGTGTTAATCGAAAAATTGTTAATTTTGTTTGTTTCCAAGTTGGATTCTTGGTTACCCGTTGTGAACGACTGTGATGCTAAAAACACTGGATTGGTATTTGTGATGTTGGTATTGTCTCCCATTGAAAATTCATGTTCTTTTCGAATGTGCTCCATAAATTGGTCAAAATCGTTTGAGAAATAATCACAGGAATCTTTTTCACATCTAAAGTCTTGATTTTGACCACTTGAAGTATCAGTAGTAGAGTGATGTACGAACTGGTGCTGATCTAGCAAGTCCAGGTTGCTTGCAACAAACTGACACCCTAGCCAGGGGCAATTAACAGTATCGAGAGTTCCGCTGGGAGTTGGATAATTTGACGACTGTAAACTTGTATCATGTGGTGACTCTAGAGTGCCTTTAGAAAGTTCTGGTTTTTGACATAAACTGTGAGGATATTCCCTCGAAGAAACGCTATGATCAACTTTGATGTGCTCCAAGATATCGTCAAGCTCTGCAAGTTCTGCGTTACATTGATCCCAGTTACAGTGAACGAACAGTTTATCATCGGGCTGTTCAACTGCAGGCTCAGGCATATACTCATCAAATGTACGTTTGTTTACAGCACTTTCTCTGTTCATGTGCTCTAGGTTTTCATCCACTTGAGACGCTTTGTCTAAATGCAGGTGATTACTTTTGAGATGTAAGTCAAAATCAGTCTCTGTAGAGAAAGAAACTGTTTCACATTGATCACCCCAATGACAGTAAAACACTGCCGCGGAGTGCTGATCATAGTCAGTTCCATTGTCGTTAGGGAACGAAAGATCCAAGGGAAGTGTGGTCGAAGATCCTACAGAGTTGGATCTAGAAGAATTTTGGGATGAATAGCTTTCATTCTGTGTAGTTCTATCAGATAGATTTGACATTAAAGGAGACATAGCAGACAGGTTCGACGATTTTCGGTAGCCATTATGATGATGATGGTGGTGATGATGGTGGTGATGATGATGATGATGAAAGTATTTGGACTTGCTTGCAAACATAAACGGTTCGAGCATACTGTTGTTTTTCATTGAAGAGACAGGTTGTCGGTTTGGTGCAAAGCCCTTTATCCGCTTATGAGAAAGATTGGATGATGTAATATCAGGTTTCTTTTGCAATAGCGCCCTAGGCATGGTGAGCTCACTAGGCAGTCTAGTAGGAGATGTAGGCTCACTCATACTAGGGGTGTTTTGATTGTCTAATGGAAAGGAATGTGAAACACAGCCATCGCACGACTGGGTAGGAGACGGGCATGCTTTGCAGTTTGCAGAATCACAGTACTCGCAATCAAACAACGACGATAACGCAGGGCTTACTATCTCAGAATTTGATACAGGCATATTTACCATATTGTTCCTACAATCATCTTTGTTACACACAGAACCGGAAGATGATGGCGAGCAGGAAAGTGACGAGCATATTCTTTCAGCAGGGTCGCATGCGGGATATAACTGACTTTCAGGCTGTATATGGTTTGCCAATGTGTTGATTGCTAGGTGGCCCATTGATCCTGCCATGGCGTCTGAACGGCAAACCGCGCAGTTTTCTTGAATGAGCATTTCAGGGTGATCGCAGCAGGTGTTGGCTGGCGAACTTCCAATGTTCAGATCAAGGTTAGGCAGGGCGGGAAGTGCAATTTCATAATCAGAGCTAGTCGATGTGACGTCGGGTATCGTTGTCTTTGCGGTACCAGGTATGCGTTTTCCAGAGTCACTCATGACTGGGAGTCAGAAGAAGAGGAAAAGAAAAGCGGAGACGAGAGAAGAATACGATTCTTGAGCCCTCGGGTTTCAAAGGTCTTTTGGCTATTTGGGAGAACAAGTTACGAGGTGCTAAGTATCAACTCCGAAAGGGCCAGGGCAGACGTTACTTTAGTGTGTCAGGTCAGGCGTTGGCTTTGTCGTTAGTTTCGGATAGCAGTGGGCGGTGGATGGTGGCTTGGGAAAACAGACAGCCAAACAGAACAATTTATATCGATCACGAACAACTGCAAAATCCTGTGAGCTGAGATTCACGAGAAGGAGTAAAAAAATTGCAGAGAAGGTAAGAAGAAAAGAGACAACTGTGAATGAGAGAATGCTGTTAGCAGTGAGAAGTGTGCAAGGGTATGCAATAGTGTGGTGAGCACCTTGGAGGTTTTCTTTTTTTTGTTTTTATTTTTGTATGGGCACGCATATGATAATATTATTATGATAATACAACTACACAGTATGGAGGAGAGCTGATACTTGCAGCTAATCGCCCGACTCGCGAAATCGCTGGCTGCTGCGCAAGTGTCCATGTCGAGCCACCAAAAGTATGGAAGCGGAATATGGACAAGCTCATAGCCGTGCGTGTTTAGTCAGTGCAGTGTTTAGCGAGTATGTAAGCGGGTATTCCGCAGGGAATTGATAGATTGATAGATTGATTGATTGCGCAATGACCAGTGGAGATGGAAGCAAAACGAGAAGAGATCATCGATGATTAACTAGAGTCGTTTTACAACGATAGTGGGACTGCTTTGAAGCAAGGTCGGGTTGCGGCAGTTGAACATACATAGATGTGTTAGCATTTTGTTACCAAGGCGGTGAGTATTAAAGCTGATTGAGTTACCAAAGTACATTGTTTAGATGCAAAGTTTGTACATTAGAAATATTGAACCCCGGTAAGCCAAAAAATGATAAGTTTATGCTTTCACTATCAGTCAGAGGTAGACTGGTCTTGATTTGCTTTTCACTGATGGCCTTGCTGCAAGTACTACTTTCAGACAACGGATTAATAGAAGCTTATGAGAACATATTGGTGGATAAACTCAAACTCCTTCAGTTCAGCAGCACTCATGTTACTGAAATTTGTGTTCACATATTGATTAGAAATCTAGTACTATTTGCAATTTATCAGATTTTGAGTGTTTATTTGATACAGAAAACATTTATCAGGTCCAATTCCTAATTATCATATGTCCATGCTACTGTCATTATTAAAGATAGTAGAACCAGATATTTTAAAGTCTCCAAAATACTTTACCTCAATAATTTTAACAAACGCTAGGCATTTATAAGAAATTCATAATTGTTGCAATCAGTGAAAATGAATGCTAACGGATTTGAACACTCGGACTCCAAGTCCTACATAACAAAGCACTGCCTGGTTGTTATCGCTTATTGATTTGTACTCATAACTTTAACTCAGCCGTGCATTTACACAAACGTCACCTTTCACTCTCGTAAAGCACACGCTACAATTTCATCTATGCTACATGAATTTAAAGCTATTCAGTCGTGAAGTGAGATGAGTGCTTTTTGAAAGTGAATTTTTATTTGCTATTCTATAGTCTATTGCGCTTATCAGTCAAAAATACATACTGCAGCTGCTATTAGTACATTGCAAGACGCCTTGTAGTGTTTTCTCAAAATACGTGTCAATGACTAACTCCAAATTCAAAAAATCTACAAACGCTGCTGTGTAAACATACTTCAATAGCAGTTAGCAAAAACCTGCTTTTCACTTGATGGTAAATAGCTATCACCTCAGATCAAATACCGCTGGGAATCATTTCTTATCGTATTCGCGCTTGTCCTTGGATCTTCTACAAACAACCCTTACCCATATATGAGATTTATATTTGTCTGATGAAATCTTTTGGGCTAGGGCTACTTTACTAGTAAAGCTACGTTTCCATTCAGATTCTCTTAACTCTCTTCTACGTTGACCTTTGCTCAAATCGCTGACATTACCCATATTACAATGTCCGAGATATCGATAGATCCCATTCTTCTGATATTAGCGGAAACAACGCACATCATGTCCGCCATGCGCAAAAACGCACGGTGGGCTCAATCCGGAATGGCCACTATCTTGGGTGTGCCATCTGGTAGCGAACTGGAAGGAGAAGAAGATTCACTGGCATCCCGTTTGGGATTGAAATCCAAAAGTACCAATGTTTCTTCAGTACGTAACTCAAACTATTATCTCTTGTTGATTTGCCCGTTGATAGCGTTGTATCTAACAGTTTACAGGAAAATCCGCTGATCAGCAGCTTCGCAAAGTTAAGATCTGACTTGGCCCATTGTAACGATATCAACGACATACCAGCAGATACGATCTTTGCCCCATTTTTCGAAGTGGTATCGGCACCAAGCACTACCGGACCAATTACATTTATTGCTCTTTCGTCCATAACCAAATTTCTCGACTACAGGATTGTTTTTAAAAACTCGCCAAGCTTTCAATTAGCTATTTCTAATTTAGCTGTTGCTATCACACACTGTAGATTTGAAGCTACTGATCAAGCCGAAGATGACGCAGTTCTACTCAAAATTTTGTCTCTGATGGAAGAGCTAGTATGCGGAATTGGGAACGACATGCTAAGTGACGAGAGTTTGTGTGAAATTATTGAAACATGTCTCAGCATGGCTTGTCAAATGCGCAGAGGTGATCTGTTGAGACGCTCTGCGGAAATGACCATGATCAAGCTGACCGAGGTTGTGTTCAAAAGATTAGCGCAAATTGAACCCGAGATCACAATTGATGCAAAACAAGCTGAAACCAGTGACGTACAGATGCTTGAACCCAGCAAAGAAACTGTGGCATCCCATGTTCCCGGCTCGGTAGGAGACAGTGAAACTATACAAGAAAAAACGACAGATCATTCAGAACACGCCGAATCGACTCAATCCTCAAAGCCATTCCAAAAGTATGGAATTGCCTCTATACGTGAATACTTCAGAGTTCTTATCTCAATTATCGACACTGCAAATTTTCACCAATACACTGATGCAACAAGAATTATGGCTTTGCATTTAATCAACACAGCTTTTGAAGTCGCTGGAGCAGATATTACGTCACATGAATCGTTACTAAATCTTACAACAACCACACTTTTGAAACATCTTATGCAATTGATTCGTTTAGAGAATCCATTCTTGCTTCAAAAAGCATTAAGGGTGTTTAATACGGTCCTATATACAACAAGCGAGCATTTAAAACTTCATCAAGAAGTTTTCTTGACTTATATTCTCACATGTCTCAGTCCCATCAACAGTATCACCCGAGAAGAAGGCGTCGACGGTATTTTTTACGATGGTGTTCCCAGTATACCTCGTGCTGTTCTTGACGCGTCACCATATCCATCCAAAGTACCTACCCCTGTTGCCGGTAAGTCCGCCGCTGATAACTCTAATGACCCTTCGTTTGTGACTTCGCGGTCTCCAGACTCGAGAGAAATGATGGTTGAGGCTATCACCAGTCTGGCTCGTATGCCCTCCTTCTTTGTCGATTTGTTTGTAAACTACGATTGTGATGTTGATAGAGCGGATTTGTGTGTAGACATGATTGGATTTTTGTGTAGAAATGCCTACCCAGATTCTGCTGCATGGTCTACCTCAAGCGTTCCCCCTTTGTGTCTGGACGCAATTCTGTCTTATTTGATTTCTTTAGCTAAGCGATTGAATGATGCTCCAGCCGATATTGCAGTTGCGGAAGAGGCAATGCAGAATAAACTCAGAAAAAAGTTGGTGATTGAGGCTACCGAATGCTTCAACAAGAGCCCCAAAAATGGTATCAGTTTTTTGGTCAGCAACAAGTTGGTGCCGGATAATCAAGTTATCAGCGTCGTTCAGTTTCTAAGACAATCAGGCCGTATCAATAAAAAGTTGTTGGGAGAGTTTCTGGCTAAACCTCAAAACAAAGAATACTTGGACACATTTATTGAGCAATTCGATTTCTCCAATAAGTCCCTCGATGAAGCGATGCGTGAGATCTTTGCTTCTTTCAGACTCCCGGGAGAATCTCAGCAAATTGAACGGATCATTGAGAAATTTGCCGAGCATTACCTCGCTGGTGAAAATAATGTTAAAGATGTGGCGGACAAAGACGCTGCATTTATTTTGAGTTATGCTATCATTCTGCTTAATACCGATTTGCACAGTCCAAAAATCAAACGACACATGACAATTGACGAATTCAAACGTAACTTAAGAAAAACCAACAACGGCAAAGACTTTGATCCTCAATACTTGGAGACAATATATTATACAATCAAGCATCGTGAAATTATCATTCCCGAAGAACATGACAATGACGAAAGTTTTGAGCAAGTATGGAAAGATGTTTTAGTGAAGAGTCAAACTGTAGGAAAATTGAAAGTATGTCAGACCAATGCTTATGACAAAGATATGTTTGAAACCACATGGCAGCCAATTGCCACAATGCTTTCTTACGTCTTTGCCACTGCTACTGATGAAACTGTTTTTTCGAGAGTTATTACTGGTTTTGATCATCTTGCCAAAATTGCTGCACATCATCAAATACCTGGTGTACTGGACCAGATTTCTACAGCCCTTTGTAAGATCTCAACATTGTCTGCTGGAAACTTATCTCTTCCTCAATCGACAGTAGAAATTCAGTTAGAGTCTGAAAAAATTGTGGTCAGTGATCTTTCAGTACAATTTGGTACGGATTTCAAGGCCCAATTAGCTACAGTTGTCACTTTTAAGCTTGCCAAAAACAACATGATGGCAATCACAAACAGTTGGAAAGATATTTTGTCTGTTTTGGTCAACTTGTACATATACTCGCTTAATGGTCCATTTTCAACTGAAAAGCAGAATTTGCTCGACCTGTCCAAACTTGCTCCTGCTCAGCCTACCCACGAAATCTCACAAACTCGATCTGGAAAAGACAGTGGTTTGTTTTCCACATTATCTTCATACATTTCTGGTTATTCCGATTCTGTTCCCGAGCCTACTGAAGAAGAAATTGATGCTACACTGTCTACACTAGACTGCATCAAGTCTTGCGGCACTCAAGAATTTTTCAACAGTTTGCTGCTTTTTCCTTCCACAAAGTTGACTGAATTGATCAAATGTGTTGAAGACATGATACCCAATATCTCCGGTCAATCGCATGTAGTCAGACAGTCATTTTACTCTAGTATACTGTTTTTACTGGACTTTGTAGCGCTCATTGCTATTGAGTCAGGAGTTGTCGAAGTCTCGAGACAAGCTATCAGCTTGTTTAAGGCATTTTTAAACGAATGGGATGTGGATGATAAATCTTTCCTGGTCAGAGTTATGCTTTATTATCTTACAATACTGAGAAACGGATCTGAGGAGCTAACACCAGAACTTGAAAATTTACTGGAAACAGTTTCACAAGTCAAGGATGTAGTGTTGCTGCCATGTCTTCCCCAGCTTGCGTCAGCTTTCACATCTCTTGCTGACAACTCTGCATGGTCGCAGGATCTGGTACTGAAAAATGCGCAATATTGGACTATTTTGCGTCTGGCCGCAAGCAACAAAGAATCTACGTCTTCTGTTTTCTCTTTTGTTGAAGATCTTATTACAGGACCATATGAAAAGATTGGCATTTTTAATATTGTTCCAACATTGGATGTCCTCGGAGAAATTTGCAGTGTTGGTGCATGCGGGGCACAGTTAGAGCAAGACAAGGCTGCAATTGCGTTTGAGCTTCGAAAAAAATATGATCATTCTACGTCTATCAAAAAAGCAAAAGAGATCATTGCCGGAATGGAACTTGATGTTCAAAGGGCTATCACGTCTTTGGATCTGATTTACAAATTGGACATGATTGTTGAAAGTGCTGCTGAAAATCCCAGTGTCAACTGGTTAGGTATTTGGTATCCTTTTGTTCGCACAATCTCGCAACAGTGTATCAATCCTTGTCGCAAAGTGAGAGAGCATGCATTTAGATATTACCAAAGAGTTGTTCTTTCTCCAGTATTGCACACACGGGCGGAATTTGACTGGATTGGTGTTTTTGGCCAAGCGCTGTTCCCACTTATTGACGCGTTGTTGAATCCAGAAGTGTACGATACTGATCCAACTGGAATGAAAAAGACTAGACTTCAGGCTGCTGCTCTTCTCTGTAAGGTGTTTTTGCAATACGTCGTTCGCACATCAAATGGCGGATCTGAAGCAGAAAGACTAGATTTATGGATCAAGGTTCTAGATACTCTTGACCGTCTTATCAGTAGCACAGGAAATATCCAGCTTGACAATCCGCTTGAAGAGAGTGTTGCCGAATCGGTCAAAAACCTGCTACTTGTTATCAAAACCAACGAGACAGATGACAACGTCAATGATCACGAAAAGTTCTGGACAGAAACCTGGATTAGAATTGAAAAGATATTTCCCGGACTACAAACTGAAGTTGAAGCTGCCTTTGCATCTAAAAGCTCGGCTACTGCTGCCGTCGAAGAACCTGTAGTCTCATCTGAGGGATCATCGGACATTAAAGATGTGACGAAAGAGCAATATGTTGATTCCAAAAACAATGATACAGAACAAAGCTCGTCTACCGATCTGCCCAAAGCGGTTGAAGAAGTTAAACAAGTTATTGATGAAGAATTGAAGAAAAACTTAGAGCCAGTTATCAAAGAAGAGATCAAAGAACAGCTTCAAGACGACATCAAAGTGGACGAATCAAAAGAAGAATCTGCTTCTCAAACTAAGGTCTAATTCTAATATTTAATACATAAGTCATAGTCTGTATAATATTTTAAACAACATTCTGCCATTTTTTTGCATGCTATGACGGATTGTGTTCAGCAACGTAGACTTGAAAAGCAGTCATATCGGCTTGCAAGACATTGTTTTTTGTTGCTATTAACAGAAAGCTAATAGTAATGTGTACATCCAAATAATGTGTTCATGAGCAATGTATTTCTTATAAAGCCATTAATAAATAGGTATTAAAAACACGTAAATGAAGATAATTCATGTATGATGTGAATCAAGACAATCTGAGGATGTGGGTCGTTAAAAAGGTTAAGTGCAAGGTATACGTAAATTTAATTTGAGTCAGATAGACTGAATTAAACACGTTCACCACGCAGTCTTCTGGCCAAAGAGATATCCTTCTTTTGAATGGTAACTCTTTTAGCGTGAATGGCACACAAGTTGGTATCTTCGAAAAGAGAGACCAAGTAAGCTTCGACGGACTCTTGCAGAGCACCAATAGCGGAGGATTGGAAACGCAAGTCAGTCTTGAAGTCTTGAGCGATTTCACGGACAAGACGTTGGAAAGGAAGACGTCTGATCAAAAGCTCAGTAGACTTTTGGTATCTTCTAATCTCACGAAGAGCGACGGTACCAGGCTTATATCTGTGGGGCTTCTTGACACCACCAGTAGATCCAGCAGGAGCGGACTTTCTGGCGGCCTTGGAGGCAAGGTGCTTACGGGGGGCTTTACCACCGGGGACACCACGGGCTGCTTGCTTAGTTCTGGCCATTTTTAGTAGATGTGTATGATTCAAAGAAAATCAAAGTAGAGAAAATAATGAGATACGAGGAGGGGGAAAAGAAAGAAAAACTAAAAAAGGTATGATGGCGAAGTAAATGATATTTAAACACCACTGAGATTAGCTTTTGGTCTGTGACAAGATAATGAGTGAGTTTGATTTACATTCGTCATATCGCGACTGTAGTCAACAACTAATCAGACGTTCCTATTGGTGGATACAGTCATAATTTCAGATGCTACGCGTTGACAGCGCGTCGCCAGGTTTCGCGAAGCCTAGTGCTAACTGTACCTGCATATACTGGTCCAGTCCTTGATGTACATATAGATCTGTATATTTGAGTCCGATGCGTTTTCTTGGTGACAATGTGGGTGAAGCCGTTAAGTATATCTGAGAACTGTGTACATCACAGTATATCAGTCCTTGATGTTCAGAGCTCAGTGTATATCTCAGAACTGTGCTTCTCTAATAGCCAAGGCATGCGGCGGAACCTGCCTGTGTGGGACATTGGTCCAATATGCTCATAGAATCAACGGACCCAAAGGGCTCGGGGAATAAAGGTATGTATGATGGAAGCACTCATTTGTATACGGGTGCAAACTTGGCTGCGAGGCCCAGCTATTACGCGTAGTGGCCACCATCTTTTTTGGCCGCGTCGCATGTTGATTATAAAATCTACATAAGACTCTCTCTATCTCCTTCTTTCTCCCCTTTCCTCTTCTTTCCAAATTACATTCGATTTTGGACTCTAGTTCATTTCAACAACTCACCCCCATATTATATTAATTTTATCAACACACAATGTCTGGCCGTGGAAAAGGTGGTAAAGGTCTTGGAAAGGGTGGCGCTAAGCGTCACAGAAAGATCTTGCGTGATAACATTCAAGGTATCACCAAGCCCGCTATCCGTCGTCTTGCTAGAAGAGGTGGTGTCAAGCGTATCTCTGGTCTCATTTACGACGAAACCCGTTCCGTCCTTAAGTCTTTCCTCGAATCTGTCATTCGCGATGCTGTCACCTACACTGAGCACGCCAAGAGAAAGACTGTCACTTCTTTGGACGTTGTCTACGCCTTGAAGAGACAAGGAAGAACCCTTTACGGTTTCGGTGGTTAAACAACTTGAATCCACTATAATCCAATGGTTCTACTTGAATGTGCAACTCGAATGTGCACTATTTATAGTTCTTGATTGCATTTTGACGACTTTACTATGGTTGCCCTAGTTTTTATTATATTTGATGGCTTTTCTATTTATTTTAGTATTAATACATTTTTCTTAAAGGAAAGCATCCAACACTACCACAAACTTTGTTAACGCATCAAGTGCTGTATCGCGTGAGTAAATAAGTAGTAATTGGCATGAAGTGCCTGTTGAACAACACGACTATCTCTTGACCGTAATTTTCTGTGTGCTAAATAATAATATTCAAATAAGCATACTGACGAGATACAAGTGATTCATAAGTATGTTTGTTCCCATGTTGACCTTGGAATTAAAAAATTTCTGGCAATCTCTGTAGCATGCATCCTTGCTTTTCAAGATACACTGAAATCATTCCACATGTAATTAAACAAGTTTATCTGTTGGTGAAACCTGAATGGTTTTGGTTATTAGACTTGTTTATGCTTCTATGAGATGAGATATTTTGCAGATTATTTAGACTTGAAATGACACAGTGTAACGAAGACAGGACAAAAACGACTAAGGATAGTCGTTTACTTGAGTTAAATGAGACTCACTACCAGTGCCAGCACAAAAATTAATACCCTACTGCAAGAATATAGTGGTTTTGAAGCAGATGTACCATTTGTTTTCTTGACTGAATTCACCATGGCTTTACTATAATTAATGGTTCCATTGATGTAAAATCTTGTCAAGTTAGTCTCAAGAGTAGTGTCGTGTGTACTGTTGAGGTACAAGACTCGTGAAACTGTATGATTGAGTCCATCAAAGTAACTTTGCTGATTCATTTTCTCGCAGCTACACGCCGAATCACGCATGCAATAACATTCTACTTCATACTTGTTAAGAGCAAGATAATTGTAGCAGTAAACACCATTGACACCCCAATTACCTGGGTATCGTCTGTATGTTTCTTCTTTAGATAGCAAATTGCAAGTAAGGCCCTCTGGTGAGGATAGTCCAGAAGTGTAAAGCGTGGCTGATCCACCAGGGAAAGGCCCAAAAGGCTTGTTATTAGTTTTGCCCAATCCTGGAGATCCTCGACAAGCGATAGAAGTGATAAAGAAGAATATCAAGCTGATGTAAAAATTCATCTTTCTTCAAACACAATTGTATTTACTTGATTCTACTCAATTGTTTGCAGTATCTTTTTTTGATTTGCGAAAGCTACAAATGCTTTTAGAGATTCCAATCATTATTAGCCGGATTGAGTATTTATATATTACCAGTACATGAAGCCATGTTGTCTGGGATTTCATAATTTTTAGTCTTCTGTCTCGGAGTATTGCATTTCCGATAATATTATCAGACAAAATATTTATCTCATAAAAACTGGAAAAAAATGCGCTTGTATCAGTCTTATGGCTATTTGTGTCGAGCTTCTGTAACATATTGTCCAATAGATATCGCTAAATCATGTTTTGATCTGGTCGAGCTCATCGGAACAGGTCTTGCGTTAAATTTATTTGTTACTACGACCAGATTTTTATGAAAAGACTTTGTACAAATTCAACTACTTCTACGTCTTGCTTCTGGTCAGGAATACCAGCTATATCAACTTATCTTGATGACAAAGAGCATCAAACTTCATGCAGATCTAAAGCTTTTGCAAATCCCAATCCTGCTTTGCCAACAGATGCCGAGCCCATTCAGCTTTAGCATTGCAAGTTTTTGAAAAGTTTTAGTAATACTATATCAGAATATCAAAAAACGTACATAAAAATATTTTTGATTGCACTCGTTACTTAGTCAGATATTTCTTCAAATTTGATTTTTTTGGTATTATATGGCAGTGAAATCATAATATATTATTCTGATTGGTGATCCCTAGTCAGGCTAATTAAACAACGATGCATAAAATTAGGATTGTGTAGTATTTCTGTTCATCTTTACTACTAAAACGCAAAAGATAGTATTAAATTCAAACACATTTCAGAATCAAGTTCAACTGATATATTCCAAACTTACATATTCACGTTTTATATACATACACATATCTGATCTCATTACAGGAGCCTGGTTGGCCAAGGCTATCAAACCACTTGATAATGTACTGAAGATTTGGTTACCGTCCCATAGAATTCCAGATTTGGAAAATCACGAAAACAATCTTTGGCTATCTGAACAGGGGTTTGTACTCAGTGATTTTTTACACGATTCTTGAAGTGCTGCTATTGGACTGTGTAAGATAGGGACGTACTTGAGCAAGTACAGGTACAGAGCAAATGCTGACGCACTGAGATATCAGAGTTGAGTGAGTAATAAGCTTCAAACTATGCGATTCTAAAGTGCATATCGGTTCCGAGGTCCGCCCGCTTCAGACCCCTCTTTGTGGTGTTCTATTGGGTTGCGTTGGGTGATTTGCCTAACGTAAAAATTGAGGACATAGATTTACGCTTGTCATACATAAATAGCAGAGCACATCTCCACATTTTGATTCAATTCGTCTTCAAAATCTTGCACTAACTCATTATTACGACCAACTCCATCACACAATTGAACACAGAATGTCTATGAGAGCGGTTGTATTTAATGGACCCCACGACGTCAGCGTTGAGTCCCGACCAATTCCTCAAATTAAAGACCCGAAAGACGTAATCGTCAAGGTTCGATACACCGCATTGTGCGGATCAGAATTACATGTTTATCGGGGTCGTGAAGTAGAGCCACCAGGATTCATTATGGGCCATGAGTTCACTGGATCTGTCTATGAGGTAGGTTCGGAAGTCAGCAATTTTAAAAAAGGCGATAAGGTTGTGTCTCCTTTCACAGTCTCTTGTCAAGATTGTTTCTACTGTTCGCGTGGTGCTTCGTCACGCTGTGTCGAATCTAAATTGTTTGGATCAAAACGCCTAGACGGTGGACAAGCTGAATATGTGCGAATTCCACTTGGTGACGCTACTCTTGTCAAGGCTCCACCATCAGTTGATGAGAAAAAGCTAGTTTTGATGGCCGACATTTTCCCTACTGGATACTTTGCTGGTGTTAATGCCGGGCTTACTACCAACCCTGACTCTGAGTCATTAACAGTTGTTGTCATAGGATGTGGTCCCGTTGGGCTTTGCGCTATAGCCGCTGCCTCTCAACGCGTCAAAACTATTTACGCAGTGGATTCGGTTCCAGACCGATTGGCCGAAGCTAAGGCTTTGGGAGCAATCCCTTTGGCATTAGATGATGATCCTGTTGAAAAGGTCAAGGCTGCCACCGAGGGACGTGGCGCCGATGTTGTGCTGGAAATTGTTGGACTTTCACCTGCCTTACGCCTTGCCTACGATATAGTGCGCCCTTGGGGTCGGATCTCATCAATTGGTGTTCACAGTGACGAAATCCCATTCAGTGGTGGCGATGCTTACAACAAAAATATTTCAATCACATTTGGCCGCTGCCCTGTTCGTTCGATTTTTGAAGAGTCTTTGGAAGTATTCGATAAAGTTCAAGACAAATTGAACATTTTGACAGGAAGAATCATGGACCTTGAAGATGCAAAAGATGCATATGAGATGTTTGATCAAAGAAAAGTTCAAAAAATTATTTTTGATATCAAATCGTAAACTTTTTATATAACATTGCAGTTTTGTAATTATAATTTAACTTGGCATAGGATGTATTTATTGTACAACTATATCCAGTGTTTTACACATTGTGCAAGGCTAAAGTCAGAAACCCGACGAGTTATCATGAAAAGACGTATCATCATGATGAAACAAGGAGTGCGGTAATAACAATTCGGAAAAAACATAGATATACAATAATCACAAAGTAGACTATATTATTTATTCATGTACCTGATCCAGGTGCCTATACCTCATTGCCGCTTCAGAGCCTTGACTTGGGGTAATGTATCTGCGGCAATAGTTAAAAAGGAATACTGTAGCTTTTGCAATTAGTTTATCACAACTAAGGATGCTAGGCCATTTTTCATGTGTACATGCTTATATTGCATTGTATAATGAACGTTGTAATACAAGTCAAACAATTTGTTTATTGACAGTCAGACGACTTGTTTATCGCCAGTCTGACGTTATCCATACAACATGTCAAAATTTTTACTAAATTACGACACTTTGGCCGAGTTGGTCTAAGGCGTCCGACTCAAGAGTAATCTTCCACTGATTGCAGTGCATTCGGATCTCGTAAGAGGCGTGGGTTCGAATCCCACAGGTGTCATTTTTATTGGTGTAAAATCGTTTGTTTTGCACTCTAAACTCTCGCCAATACATACAGTAGCAAAACGTCAATCCTTCATGTCTCTAGTGCCCTTACCCATTTGCCATATAGACTTTCATATTACATTTGATCAATGTTCTCTTCTTGAATCTTTCGTCAAGTAGTGTTGGCGTAGAAAGATCAAGGTCTAAACTCTTCATTATGTCCAAATGGAAAATTGATCCCAGAGCCATTTTAGATGTAGCAATCTTTATTGGCACAAGTGTTTCACTCTACTACTTGATTAATCAGGTTGTCAACTCTCTCGACAGTAACAAAACACAGAAAGCCAAGCAAAAGGCACAAACATCGATTCAGAAGCTGAAACAAAGACATCCAGAGTTAGAGCTTGAGTTGGACGAGTATGAACAGATCATCGTCAGCTCGGTGATCATGCCAGAAGATATCAACGTTGGCTTTAAAGGTATGCACTTTGATTCACTATTTGGTGCATTTATGCCTGATTCAACTAACATACAATTCTGGTAGATATCGGTGGTTTGGAAGGTATAATCGATGAACTGAGAGAAAGCGTTTTGTACCCTTTGACACTGTGAGTACATAGTCCCAAGGATCTTGACAAAGTATTGTAATCATTCTAACGCCAAAAAACAACAGTCCTGATCTTTATAGCTATCACAGCACTTTGTTGAAAGCCCCTAAAGGTGTTTTACTGTATGGCCCTCCTGGTTGTGGCAAAACAATGTTGGCCAAGGCACTTGCGGCAGAGAGTTCGGCTAACTTCATAAACATCCGTATGTCGACTATCATGGATAAATGGTTCGGTGAGAGTAACAAGCTCGTTTCTGCAATTTTTTCGCTTGCGCACAAACTTCAACCCTGCATAATTTTCATCGACGAAATCGACTCTTTTTTGCGAGAGAGATCCTCTTCTGATCATGAAGTCACCGCGATGCTGAAAGCCGAATTTATGACATTGTGGGATGGTCTCACGTCAGACGGACGAATTTTAGTATTGGGAGCCACAAACCGTGCAAACGATATTGACGACGCAATTCTCAGACGTATGCCCAAACGATTCCCTGTCAAGCTGCCTGACTTTAGTCAGAGAAAACGAATTTTGGAGATTGTTTTGAGCAACGCTGAGCTAGCTTCCGACTTCGATGTTGACGAGGTCGCTCGTCGTACAGCTGGTCTATCCGGTAGCGATTTGCGCGAAGCTTGTCGTAATGCCGCGATGCATGCTGTTAGAGAATATATCAGAGGCAACTTTCAAGACGGTAAAAGAAAACCTTTGGCAGATACATCTATGCCAGTCAGAGCTATCAAAACAGAAGACTTTTTCAAACAGACCGAGGCTGAAAACTCGCTTCCAACAAACTATGTGGCCAATATCCCTGTCGCAGATGTTGAATAAACTAAAAGGTTTCTGGATCTTATGTATTTATAATTGTTTAATAGTATTTCTGTTTCTTAACTAATTGGTCTCAAAGTGCAAAGTGCTCATTTGTTATCTGTTCTAAAGATTTGTACCTTGGGGCGTATATTTACTATGTGAGTCCGCTAGGAGCTTGAAATTTCCGATTTTTTCATTCTTTTTCAACTTCTTACAAATACAAGTCCCCCAGCCTCGCCCACAATGACCGAATCTTCAACAACCACTTCGGAAACCACGCCCTTAGATGTTTCGCCCCGTAAGGGAACTGTCAAGATTATCGATGGTAAAAAGGTCATCTTTGATGAAAACGGAAAGCCGTAAGTGTTTCCTAAGCCAGAAGTTTCCAGTCAAATCGCACTGCTAACAAAATGTCTGTTTTATGCTATTCATTGTGTATATCACCAGATGTCGAATGTGCAACACATTAAGCGACTTCACTTCAATGGGTGGAGCCGGTAAAAAATCAGCATTTGCTGGATTCGGTGCTCTAGCAGGTACCGGTGCCGCTGCCGCCGCTTCTGTACCATCTGCAGTTTCGGACCCCTACAAGGCCTGTCCTCCCGATTCAGCCGAGCTTGGACGTTCTACATGGACCTTTCTTCACTCGCTAGCTGCATCATATCCCGATACCGCCAGCGCAGGTGAACAAACTCAAATGGGCTCATTTTTCAATATCTTTTCCAACGTTTACCCGTGCTGGTACTGCGCTGACGACTTCAGAGCATGGTTGAGTAAACCAGAAAACCAACCCCAACTGGGCGGCAAGGACGAGTTTGGACTTTGGTTATGTGGTGCACATAATGAAGTGAATAAAAAACTGGGAAAAAAGGAGTTTGATTGTTCGCAATGGAAGAAGCGATGGATTGAAGGATGGGGAGATGGAAGATGCGAGTAGCTAAAACATACCCTAAAGTCAATGCGTATAACTAACTCTACCGTATTTGACATTTATTACAGAATAGTTTTTGAAATATATATCTATAGATCATTAGATACACAAAGCAGACATGTTGATTACTGTTATGTATAAAGCGAAAAGTCCAAAGGAACAGAGCTGCCTCTTCCACTTGGATACAACTTTTCCTTTCCTTCAAACTTTCGTGGTCTTGGTATTTCAGGTGCGTTTTTATATCGGAACCTGGAGTCATCAATCACCAATTTCTGACCTGAATGCAAAGATCCTCCTGCGTTGGGTGTAATGGTGTACGATGAGCTATCAATCGTCCGAATATTTGACGGCGGTGGTGGTGGGGGCCTATTTCCAGATGCAATTCTTCTACGATTGGGTAACCCATTGGTTCTAGGCGCTGGCATAGATGAAGAAGGAAGCTGAGGAGCCTCTGATGGTGGCGGAGGCGGCGGCGCAGAAGGAGTACTGGGAAAAGACGGGAAAGCAGATACCGACGGAGTTGTAGGAGTACTATAAGTCGGAGCAGGTGGAGGTGGTGGAGGCGCGGGTGGTGCTCCAAATGAAGGTGCCGGTGGAGGCGCTGATGGTGCTGGCGGTGCTCCAAATGAAGGTGGTGGTGGAGGCGCTGGTGGAATGCCACTTGGCACAGGCGCGCTAAACGATGGTGGTGGTGGTGGTGCCGGTGGAATGCTACTGGGATGCGAGGAGTCACCGAATGATGAAGGAAGAGGTGGAGCTGGAGGCGGAGCTGGAGGAGCGCCGCTAGGAGGAGTCGGAGCTGAAAACGAAGGTGCCGATGGAGGTGGTGGGGCTGATGTAGGAGGTCTTGGAGCAGAAGAAGATGGTACGCGAGGTGCTCCGAAGGAAGAAGCAATTGTCGCGGATACTGAAGCAAAATTAGATCGTGCTGGTGTTTCGTCGTCATCATCACTTGAGTCGGAGCTCGAACCTGCTGTTAGCTGTGATGGGGGCGGTGGAGGTGCCCCAAAGGCTGGTGGAGGAGGTGGTGCTGAACCTGGGATTGGAGGCGCTCCACCTGAAGGAGAACGAGATCGAGACGTTGAGCTACGCGGTACTGACAATGACGATGCAGATGGAGGTGGTGGCGGAACTCCGCTGGGCTTAGGAACATGGTGTGTTTTCGGATGTGCTGAAACCTCAGGCATTCCAGAAGGCTTTCTTGGTCGCGCTGGAGGCATTACTGGAGCATTTCCTGGGGTATTTGATTTCCCAGCCGGCCGGCTAGGAACTACAGGAACGCTTGGTGCATGCGATGCTGGGTGTCCAGGAACTTTTGGAATAGGAGGAGCCGCCCCGGTAGGAATTGAAGGAGCAGAGCCAGAAGGGACTCTTGGAGGAAACCTCGAAGGAATCGGAGGTGCGGCACCTGATGGAGCTGAAGATGTGTTAGAACCACTGGCGGCACTTCCAGCTTCGGCACCGGTTTTAACACCTCCCCTACTTTTGAGTTTTGGCATTCCGCCGCTAAAAAGCCCTGCCAGAGGAGGAGGAGCATCGCCACCAGATATTGGAGCAGGAGCACCGCCAGATGGTACTGGAGGAGCACTGCCGCCGGGAACTGGAGGAGCACCTGGGACTCTTGGGGCACCACCAGAAGACTTTGCGGGAGCCGGTCCATCAAGAACTCGTCCACCAGTTTGTGGACCACTTCTATCGTTTGTTACGGCTTTCTTAAGTTTTGCGCCCTTTCTGATATCGCCAAGTAACGCATCACGATTTGGAAGGCCGGCTGGCGGACCAGGAGTCGCACTTTGACTTGAAAGATTGCCGAATGCTGGAGGTGGTGGTGGACCCCCAAGCATTGGTGGTGGTGCCGGAGGAGGAGGCGGTCCTCCAAACATCGGAGGCGGTGGTGGAGGTGGAGGAGGAGCCGGCATTGTGAGTGTCTAGAATATGAATCCAATTTAAGGATGGTGTAGAAAGAAACAATGGGGCATTTGTAGGGTCAAACACATAAGTTGCATACGCAGGCCAGTATCAGATTAGAAGGTCTGTTACCCTGCCGACAAAACATCACACTGCCCCAAATTTCATGGGTAATCGATTGACCGCGAACCGCCATTATCGTTTACCAGCTACACCGACACTGCAATGAACATTTCCCAGTCTACCATTCCTCACGCTCGTCGTAAGCCTACTCAGAATGTAGTTGATGATGAGGACGCAAGCGAATTGCGTTTAGGTCCTGAGTTTGAGCTTGTGCAGATCAATCACGACAACGTCGAAACACCTCTTGTGACACTGAGTCTCTCGGAAACTAGACTTTTGATCAACGCAGCCCTCAAGGAACGTATCAGAACTGAAAAGGGTCTTCCTCCAGGTCAGGAAGATGTGGCTATGGAAGGAGACGACGGCGAGGACGTCTTCTATGAAAGTAACGAGTACGTCAACCCCGATGTTTGTTTTTTTGGGCATGTTGAGGAGCTAACATATTTGCAAGGGTTCTGAGAAAAACCAGAGAATACCTATCAGTTTTTGCTAGATTTCGCGACGTCCAAACCGTCAGCGCAGTAGAGCACATTCTTAAGGCTCCAGAAAACAACGACTTGCATCCTTTCGAAGTTGCACAACTAGGTAAGGTTTAATAAATCGCGATACGCATCTTCCAGTTTCATTAACAAATTTCAGGATCTCTTGCATGTGAAGAAGCCGAGGAAGCAAAGACACTGATAGCTAGTATTGGAGACAAAAAGTCTGACCAGGAATTACAAGTCATGTTGGATCAGGTAAGTTACACAAATGATTGCTTCAGCCGGTTATCATATGCTAACAGCCAATATAGCTGCGACAGTTTGGCTAATCTTCATCTGTACATATTTATTAATATTCTAATCTAACGCCACGTTCATCTCATCTATAACAAATTTTCAAAACGGACCGAATTTAGTTCAAAAGTACAATATATTATCACATTAATAGCTTGTGGCCTCGATAACTATACCACATAGGCATGTGGCCATTAGTGTACCACTTGGGCAAACACGAAATAAACGAAAAATCCATGTTTTCCCCTTGTAATTGATTGCCGCACATGCATCTGCCACTAAGATATGCATCGTCATCATTTGGACATCTGTAGTACGGAACGTGTCGATAACCCAAATCGGCAAAATGATGAATCTGAGTTCTATTAGCCAGCAAAGAAAGACCAATAGTGTGAACGGGAGCGTCACCCCATCTTTCATAAAAGAATCCTCCAGCCTGGTCAAGTTGATCAAAAAACGCAGAGTACGCTGATGATCTATAAAAGTTGAGATTTCCAATTTCAAAATTGGACCAAAAATGACAGAGATTATACTCATCAGATGTCGGAATTTGTATGTCATCAGGTCTAGCAAGTGATTTATCAGTTAGGAAGTTCAACGCATTATCCGAAGCGATGTACTCAGGATGGTCGTTGATAAATTGCTTAGTAGTGTTCCATAGTGTAGGAATTGTTTCTGGGTATTCAGGAAGTGCGATGACAAACCCATATACTTTGTTTGTTTCTCTCATGAAAGTGAATGGATCGTATCTCAAATCACAATAAAAATTTGTCTCAGGCTCTACCCTCCAGTACCAGTCATACTGAAGCATCAAAGGGTCTCGGTAAAAAAAGCCAGAGTTAAACCTGCACATATGTCTATAAGATAATGAATCGCCGTAAATAACGCCCTTTTGTGCAAAACTTGCTAGACATTCGTCTAGTTTTGTCTCGTTTATATGCTTTGGAATACTCCAGTGTTCTTTTGGAATCAATCCGTACTCAACTTTTCCAGACGCTATAGCTGCTGTCAACTGTTTGAACTTTTCAGTAAACGGGACATCGTTTAAAAAAGTCCATGGATATTTGTAATTTTTGTTAAATCTGTCTTCTATTTCTCGCATGGATTGAACTACATCGTATATATCGGAGTTTCTAGCGAGCATAAAGAGTGTAGCGTTCTCCACCCCGATCTGCGTTCTATCTCTCGTGTCTGGTGAAAAATCGGGTTGAAATGAAAAATCTAAAACTGTGTAATTCAAAAACTCGACAATTTTTTCATTAGTATCTCTCTTCACATGCGGTAGTTCTATAGATCTCAAGGCTTCTGTTGTCCGATTGAGACCCAGCTCCAGTCCAAGTCTGGCTCTTCTAAGGAGCAGTCCATCGTTGGAATTCAAGAAAAATGCGTATATTATGCAGCCAATCCCTATGGCAATAGAGATGCTTGAAACAAACTTCCGCAACACCATGACAATTTCATAAAAGCCTGTCCCTCCCGGCAGTTGATTCCAAGCGTAACTGCTCTCAAAACGACAAGGTTTTGTAAGGACTCAAATTTTAACTGAGAAGAATTTGACGTAGACTTGTACTCAGCCGCACCAAGTTACTTTGGGACCTTACCCTCTGGACATGATGAAACACAAAAGTCTGAAAAACCATCTAATTTGCAGACTTTGTTCTACGAGTGTGTATAACAGTAGTGCCAGCTCGTTACCAGTCCTGTTTGCTCTGAGTTCATAAAGTGAGACTTTGTATGCTTGCTCGTTATTCTGGGGACGTTTCTAGCTGTTGCAGGACTGTCGGAAAACCCTGATTCTTTTCCATCTCTTGTGCGTGGAGTCGATCTATTAAAATAAATCCTTCGCTTATGCCGTTATGGTCTAGGCATCTGAAGGCTGATGCTTACAGTACACTGAAAAAGATAAAAAAGAGACATCATCATTTTGTCTGCTGGTATTTTCAGTACACTTGGTCTTGCTTACGCTACAAAAAAATGATGATATAAGTTTATAAGGAAGGGTCAAGCAGCTTTTTGCAACTATCTCATGAATCAGAGTAGATACTATTGACACAGTCAAATGCCTTGTCCTATACAAGCCAGTTTTAGGCAAGCACTTTGACACAGATTTGAAATGTGATCAGCACTTGACTTGCTTGTTTCTTTCCAAATAGACTGAGATTATGATTCCTATAAAAGACTGTTATCCTATTTCTGACCTTAATAGTATTTGCGAAATAATTAAAAAAGATCTTGATAAAAATTTGGATGATTTCTTCACTAATTTTGAAATGATCTTGCTTGGTTTAGTTTTTTTGCTCAAAATCATAAAGCTAATTTGAAGGAGAACGGTGCTGAAGTTGCAGTAAGATTCCGGCATCCAAGTTTTAAGCAGTGTGTCCCCTGATACTTAAAGACAAAAGCTATGCTCAACATTATCGATAACTTTTTCCCCAGATATCCCCTGATGCGGCTAAGTGAAGAGCTTTCGACGTCTATTTACGTCAAGTCAGATTTTGGAAAAAAAGCTAAAAACGCCAGAAAACGGCGGAACACTTCAAAGATTATTACAACGTTACGGCATTGAGAGTGCCAAATGTCTACTGGGTAAAGTCGCGCATCATGACCATGGAGTATGTAGCAGACGGCCGGTCCGACTACTTGAAGTTCCTTGACAAGCATCATATTTTACGTGGAGATGTAAGCACTTGTTTTAGCCTCTCTTTCAACACCTTGGCCTATACACCTCATGTTGGCCTCCACTTTGATTCACGCGCGGGTGATATTCTGGTAGCAATCCAAAAATTCAATACTATATTCTATATTCGTTTCATGAAATCAACTGTATTGTGACAAATACGTTCTCTGTATGGATTTTTAGGTGAGTGGCTTGTTTGCCAAGTTATAACGCTATCTTTGCTTTCGTATATTTGACAAATACGTGAGTATAATCCTAACATGAAGCACTTACATTTTGAATTTTATAATTCATAATGTCTTGGCTTCACAGTTTTTAGGTACAGAAAACTTGTACATGTAGTCTTTTCCTCGTATTTGTTTTATTAAAACATTAGTGCTGTGAAATTGTAAAGGCACGCGAACATTGAATACTTCCAAAATAGGCAACAAGTCGTTGCATCTCAAAACGGCATGATTCTCGAAAAGGTCAAATGGTTTTCACGACTCGATTCAAGAGTAAATTAAAATAAATGAATCAAAAGAAACCTCACTCTTTGACATGTTTGTGAGCTCAATCTAATTCACAATGAAGAACTTCAATGTTTAACTGAGTAAGTATCAATATTCAGAGGTACAAAATCGAAATATAAATCATAGAACAAAATCCAAAACGAGTCATGAGGGACAACAATACAAAATTGACCATAACGTTATGATTCCATGGAATCGTACGTAAAACTATTTAAATAAGAAATCTAGAGTCACATATAGCTTTTATTGTATGAAAAATCCTCCAAAATCTTACCAGATTCGAAAAATTTTAGTTTGCAATACATAGATTATCATCTTCATAATTCTAATGCTGCTATTTACTACTCTATTCAAATACTGCTGACGATTCTTAAATCCATCAATATAAGCGCCCAAATAATAAAATTTATCAAAACTTTGTTGCTTTGGATTTAATTGAATGCATATGGTCTGTTTTGTATTCTTGAATACTATAAACTTGACGAGCCAAAGCGAAGGTGGCACCATTTATCAAAAATTGTTATACAGGGCTGAGTTTGGAGCTTATCCCAACTTCTAAACACCATGATACGTGTGATACGAAAAGGAACAAACGGCACATTCTAAAAACACTATTGAAACGATAAAGCTATATCAGTTTTAAAAAAATATTTACAAGCTATACAAGTCAAGATTATTGCTCGTTGATAGCAGACTCTTCATAGAAATCATGAAGAATATCAGGCTTAAATGGCCAGTTATTAAAGACTTTTGTGATGAATATAAACTCTTCGACATCTAGCTCTGCTGGGCTCTTTGCGTACATTTCTGGTGGAATATGAGCAGCCAAGTCTGTATTGGCACCTGGTCCAAGAGCGGTTATACATTCTGACAAAGGTTTGGTTTTTCGAACAAACAGGTTTTTCAGCACATACTCGTATGAATCGAGGAGGTCAGTAGTAACAGACGATTCTTTAGGATCCATTTGCAGTAACACCAGTCTATCCCCTTCTGCAACAGTTTTGGTTTTGTACTTCCAGATATCCTCCTGTGTATCAAATTGATCATAAAGAATCTTTGAATCAGTGAACGTCTGGCATTGAACACTAGTCCTGCTTCTTGCTTTTTCATTCTTTTGAGCAAGCAATTTCAACACTGTAGAATGTTGTAGCAAAAATAACATTTTTACCCGGCCATACTTTTGGATCCAGTTTTGATTCATGACACAATTCAAATACTGGTTGACCAGTTGCTCACCTTGTATACTTGACAGGTTGCAGGTGTAGAACAGGTTATTAGAATTCAATGTAGATGGATCATTTATCATGCTTTTATTGTTGAATATATCTATGAACGTCTGCCATCGGAATGGATCTTTACCATCGACCACTATCGACTCATTTTCAAATTCTTGATACACTTTTCTAAACTTGGGGACGGGCTCAATCATGATGTGCTTTTTTGGTTTCAGGTACTGATTCAATGCACTGGAGAACACACCAGGACCTGGGTACGCATCGATGACCGTCAAATCCGAACCATATCCCGCCTTGAGACCAGACTTCTCCAATATTTTTGATGCAAGATCAAAGTTGACAATATGCTTGCGTCCATAAGTCTGCTTAAGCGATTGGTGAAGACCTTTGATGTTCAGCATTGCGTTGGTTTAGAGATCATGGAGATGCTTACAGCAGCGCTGCAGGAGGGCCTTTGAAAGAAAATTTGTGCATAGGAGGTCTTCTTCCGCCATCAGTCCTCATACCGGTAGCAACCCTTACCTCTACTCGACTCGTGGACATGAACATCGACAGAACCTATACCAAGCGTGTTTGAACTAGTACATCTGAGCGTATGTTTACCTGCCTTGTGCCTCGGCCTATACAAAGTCTCCAAGCTCATGCGGGCTACCGTCTCGGGCCTTTGCAAGACGATTGGTTCCAGAGCATTGATGGAGAGAGAAGAGCCTTGCAGTGAGCCGCGCTATAATACAAATCACAGGTCTCCAAGGCCTATTTTTTATTTTCTCGAACGAGTATACACAAATCTTCTGGGCGGCAGGAGAACAATGGTAGTACACAAGTCAAGTACCCAGACCGGCTGGTGGATATATGGATGGGGACACAAGCGGTAAAGTTGGGCGAGGAGCATGCGCGAGTAAAATTGAACCTTACTTTCCTACTTTGTTTCAACAACAACAACAACATTTCATTCCTCCCTTTCTCTCTCTCTCTTCCTGCCCTTCTCACTTCTTGTTTCATGCCGCTCGAATCGCCTGCACGCACGTGAATCGCCGTCTAGCATCATCCCTTCCACAGAAGCTTGTGATATAGAGACTTCTGCCGCATATTCAGAGTCCTGATTCAGCTTGGATCTAATTGTACCGTTAAAATCGATCCCACTATGGAAAATAGCGCCCCTCCAAATGAAATGAGCGCGCCAGCCTCGACTCCGGATATCTTTGGATTTCAACAGCAGGCCAAAAAAAGGAAAAGGGTCACCAGAGCCTGTGATGAGTGTATGTTATTCCTTGACCAGTCGCTGCATGTAGTCAGGCGTCTATTCTCCTGCTCCTGTAGCGTCTGAAGATTTTTTTTTTCAGGAATTTTAGTGGGCTAACTTATTGGTTCTTTTTTGTTGCTGTTAAACAGGCAGAAAGAAGAAAGTAAAGTGTGACGGTCAACAACCATGTATCCATTGTACGGTCTACTCATACGGTAAGCAGCATACGCGATCGATTGTGTCAACACCCACCTAACTCGTGACGTTTTAGAATGCACATATGACCAGCCGTCGAATAGAAAACGTATTCCAGATATCAGAAACGTAGAAAACAAGCTGAAATGTGCTGAAATGGTTGTCAAGTCAATTCTACCTGGTATCGATATCTACAACCCATCTTTCGATATCAACAGCTTTGTCGAATCCGCAAAGCAGGCGAGACAAAAAGACAACTCGCTCAATCCGTTCAAACTAGCAAACAAATCTCTTGCCGTTTCGACAGTTGCCAAAGACATTACAAAGATCAAGCAAAGCCAGCAGCAGATACAACAGCATCAATCGCAGATTGTTGAAGACTACTTTTCGCCGTTATCGACAAGCAACAGCAACATAAATTCTCCTATGGAGAACGGATTCAACGGAAAAGAAATCAAAATCATTTTGCCGCCCAAGCATGCTGCCTCTGAGCTTATCGAAGCTGTATGGGATAACGCGTGTGTGCTGTTTAGATTCTACCATCGACCTTCGTTTATCCGCGATTTGGATCTTCTTTATGAAACCGACCCCGACGACTATACTAGCAAGCAATACAAAATTCTGCCTTTGGTATACTCTGTGATGGCAGTAGGCGTTCTTTTTTCGATGGACAAGTGCGAGAAATTGGGGTTCAAGGATGCCAGCGAAGGTTATAAATATTTCGTGGCGGCGCGAAAGCTGATTGATATAGCTGATGCCAGAGACACGTATGCTATTCAATCTATCGTTATGATGATCATTTTCCTACAATGTTCTGCAAGGTTATCGACGTGTTATTCGTACATTGGTGTTGCTCTTAGATCAGCACTGAGAGCAGGTCTTCATCGGAAAGTCAACTACAATTTTGATCCAATCGAGCTCGAAACCAGAAAAAGACTATTTTGGACTATCAGAAAAATGGACATTTATGTAAACGCAATGTTGGGGTTGCCCCGATCAACTTCAGAATCAGATTTCGACCAGGAGCTTCCCGAGGAAATAGATGACGAAAACATCACAGAAGATGCTTACTTCCCTCAAAAGAAGGGAAAACTGTCATCTGCTGGCATTGCAAACGCACACACCAGACTGATCACAATCCTATCACACATCATGAAGCACATCTATCCTGTGAAACCAGACGAAATGGCGGTGAGCAATTCAACCCCTTTATACAATGTTACCCACACAAAAGTCGCCGAGATGGAACGCGAGATCCGCGCATGGCTAGAGTCGCTCCCAGCCGAACTGAGACCAGGAGCTAATCCTCCTCCTGAGTATCTCAAAGCTAATCGATTGCTTCATCTCGCATTGTGCCATATTCAAATTGTGCTTTACAGACCGTTCATTCATTACTGCAGCCCCAAGTACAATAAAGACGAAAAGGCCAGAGTATTTGCACTCAACTGTATTGGCGTATCACGCCGTGCCATGTATTTAGCACACGAGTTGACGAGCCAAAACTTGCTTAACGGTGCATATTGGTTCTCTATCTACACAATTTTCTTTTCTGTTGCCTGTTTAGTGTATTATGTGCATGAAAATCCCAATGACCCTGAAGCCCGAGATATTCGTCGCGATGCTGAGCTTGGAAAAAATGCATTAACCTCTTTGAAAGATTCGAGTATGGCTGCGAAACGTACACACAATCTTCTGAACACTCTATTTGAGCAATTGAATAGAAGAACAGCTAAAAGAGATCCTGATGGGCCAAATGAAAACGGATATTCGCAGCCCGGATATGAATCCCAAGCTTTGAATATTCCTGAGGTTAACCCACTTACTGGACCAGTTGAGAGACCCATGTCCGGTTCACCAAGCGCAGCTCCAAACACTTCCATGAACCAACCCCTCAAGCCAAGCAGACCATCCATGTCAAGAAATAGTAGTAACGTGATTCCGTCAGGGTTGACTTCTTCCTTTGCTGCCGACTCTGTCAATGGCTTCCCTGTGCATTCTCCTAATACTACACCGGCTTCCACGGTCCCCGTCAGCAGAACTGAAACTCCTCACTTCTATGTGCCTGGTATAATGGATCAAGTTGATGCTCAATTGTTTGGTAGATTCTTGCCGCCATATATGTTACAGCAACAGCAGAACACACAACCTCCAAACGGTGGCGAACAGTCTCAACCTCCTATGCCACATGATATGCTTTCTTCTGAATGGGATGGCCCAGATCATCAAGAAGCAATTAAAAACGATTCAAACTCTGTTGCTGGAATTCAACTTGAGTCTAATGCTTCACCGCTGAATAGTTGGAACGGATCTAATTTTGGATTCCATCCCAATTACAATGATACCAATACCCCAACAGAGCCCGAATCTACAAATAAGGGGCCTGATCCCTCAACTGTATTGACTTCTGAGCTCGAAGGAAGTATGAATCCCGTGCCTAGTGGTGAACGCCGTCTGAGCTTATCGACATTGTTTGATGGCGGTAAAGACTGGGACGATCTGATTTCACAGCATAATGAGCTTTCGGGTATGAATAGTTTCATGTTTCAGTAATGTGTTAATATCTCTTCTCTGTCTATTCTAGGACATGAGTTTGTTTTTCATTTGTTTGTTAGTTTTCTTTTTGTTTCTTTTTTGTTGTCAATTTAATTTAATTTCATCTTACGTTTTACCGAGATTTCTATTGGAGTTAATTCTTGCGTTATCGTTATTGCAATGTGTTGTTGGGTAGCATTGTATTATATCATTTATAGATTATGGTTAATGGATTTAATACCTGTATTGTCAATGCAATTAGCATGATGTTATTGATATTTCATCTTTGCTTGAATTCGAAATAAACAGTCATTGAATTACAAGCTTGCAGCATCTGTACATGTTGATAAATACAATACAAGGCTTTCGCTACGAGAAGCATCTGACAAAGACCAAAACTAGAAAAACACGCAGAAAACGTTGCATGTAGGCACTTTCAGTATGTTGCAGAGTTTGAGACTTTTAGGAACAATTTGTACAGAAAAATATCAATGTAAACGTGCTGAGCTGCTTTGTTTCACATTCAAAAGCTAGGAACTTGTAGCGTCACTAAATTTTTTTGTCAATAACAAGCGTTAGTGGTTTAGCGGTAAAATTCATGGTTGCCATCCATGAGCCCCCGGTTCGACTCCGGGCTAACGCATATTTTTGCCGATTCTGTTGACAAGTCATCTAAATTGAACTTGCTAATTGTAACTTTTGTTGAAAGAAACGCATCTACACTTGCGTTTGATATCAAGTTTCAAAATCGAGCAAAAATAACAAAAATAAAGATTAATCTTGGTGTTGATATTCAAGAAAAAAGTAAGATAATAAAACCCAACGATGGCGCAATTCAACGTGTAGTATCAAAATCGACAATCGGTGGCTGTATATATAAAAGCCGAAATCTTAAAAGATTCCACAAATTGGCTTTCGATTTGTCCCCTTAACAATTGAGAAAGAGAAGAACATTGCATTTACTAGATATGACTAAGGAAGTGCTTATTTCAAAGTCTTTAATCATTCCTGACGGAGCAGAGATTGCTACTGTTGGTGCTGGGTAAGTTGTGTATTGAAGTACTCAATAGATGTTCAATTGTTAACAATAACATTTTTATATTAGTTGCTTCTGGGGTATGTGGACCAATAATTGAAACGATTTTAGGCAATTTGCATATTCGCTAACTGTTAAATGTAGGCGTTGAGCACTTATATCGCAAGCATTTTGCTGGTAAAGGGCTGATCGATTGCCGAGTAGGATATAGCGGTGGTTTAACTAGCAATCCGGATTACAAGACTGTATGTACCGATACTACGGATCATGCAGAAGCGATTCAGATCTCGTTTGACCCAACCAAAGTCAGTTATGCCGAACTTTTAGAATTCTTTTACCGAATTCACGACCCCACATCGCTGAACAAACAGGGTCGAAACGAGGGACGTCAGTATCGATCTGTTGTGTTCTACCATTCGCCAGAGCAAAAAGATGTTGCTGATAAGATTGAAAAACAAGTTCAAGAAAAGTTTTATCCACACCATGAGATCGTGACGGAAGTAGCGCCATTTACGGTGTTTTGGGACGCGGAGGAGTACCATCAAGTATATCTCGATAAGAACCCTGATGGGTACCACTGTCCCAATCATATTTTAAGAACTGAGCCCAAGTCTATTAACGAGTAAGGAAAGATCAAGACCTGTCCATCTCATCAGATTATTTCAAGTGAAATTTCGTGAACGTTATTGACTATATGTTCAATATTTGACGCAAGTGAGCTTTTTGCTTGGACAAAACCATGTATCATAGTTACAAAAACTTTTCTACAACATCGACACTTGAATTTTTTCATTGAGCTAAAGTCTCTATTATGAATGCACATATTCAATCAACCCATGATATAAATTTGTTTGTATTCAGCTTTTTCTCAGTGCGTTAGACAAAAATAGGGTGGTGATATTTTTCTCTGGTGCTTACTACTTTACAAGATCACTGCATGAAATTTTTCATCCCAAACCTTCTTCGTTTCCAAACCGCACTGTGTTTCCAAGTAGTAGCGCTTTTCGGACGCATTAAATCAGCAGTCTTTGATAGATCGAGATAGATCCCCTTTTGATTCTCTAAAGTACACATTGTCGGTTTTTATTGACCTTTCGTAGAGATTTGTATGCCAGCTGCTATTGCTTAAATAAAAGCACTTTTCTAAAATAAGTCTGCAAACTATAAAAAGAAGGTTTGATAATATCGTTTAAAAATAGCATGGCCGTGGCTTTGCACGTCCTCACTAACGGTACTGTTGAATAATAATTTCCTCAGATGGCCTGCAGCAAAAACTCTTTCTCTTGGATATTCTCCTTCCTTCTGATTTCATTCCGCTGCACCATCAGTCTATTCAGAAACTTAGCAAATACACTGATACACATTCATTATCATCATGAAACTTTCCAGCATTCTCTTTTTCACTGCCTTGTCGGTTCCCGCTCTTGCTCAAACCCAACCTCCCGTACGTATAGGCCTCTATTCTACGATTTGCTGCGCAATGATATCGTCTGCTGTTTTTCTTGCTAATCGCTAACACATTATTTTCATAGGCCTGTTTGCTTTCTTGCGTTGGGTCCATCTCCAAGACCTGCAGACTTGGATCCAAAGATGTTCTTTGTCTCTGCCGTGACCGTCAACACCAAATTTCCGACTGTTTGAACACCATTTGCCCCAATGATTTGGCTGCAAAGGCTTACGGCAAATACAGAACTCGTTGCGGTGAGCAAAAGATTCCCGTCCCTTGATAGCATTCCACAAAAACTGTGAACAATTAACTTAGACATGTACATACACGGGAACTGTTTAGTATATTTATTCAAGACATTACTTTCTTAGTTTAGCCAATGAACGTAGTTCCAGATTGGTTTATGGCAGTTGGGCTCTGGTAGACTTAATACCACAAGAAGCGAGGAATAAAAGTGCATAGGATATTTTGTCATGTGCCTTTTATAGTGTTTAAGACCTTTGGGTTTTACTTGTACCGAAATTCAAGACCAGTCATTTTCTGGAGAGTTGCTCCTATTCAAGAGCTATAAGCTAATTATACACATGCACGAAGAAACCTTTCAAAAGACGTATGGGCACAAAAGCAAACTCATATTTTATTGTAACTATCTTGTGTCGCATCAATTTGATACTCAGAGTCTTCGAATGATCCCTGGAAAAACGGTAAAAGTCGATTTGCGGGACCTAGTAGCGATTAACTATAGTTTCTATGTTCAAACTAAAATTTACAGCTTAAACTGTTCATCTGTACTACACTTTATACTCAACAACTAAATTATATCATCATCATCATCATCATTTGCATTATGAAACCACATTTGTCATGATTGTATAGGCTCATTCTTTAATACTTGCCGTTGATAACAGCTTCAATCAAAGTGTAAGCAATTGCTTCGGGAGGAGGAAGTTGTGGGGTGCCCTCAGGAAGACCCTGGGGTCTTTGCCCAAGGAATCCCTCAAAAGCATACTTCAAGACACCTGATTCTTTTAGTTCATTGATATCAAACCACTGAGCATCTTCCAATTCTGGATCGTGTCCCAAGTGAATTTTGTGGGCCTCCTCTGTGTTTTCGGTAACTTGCGCAATGCAACCGATCATAATGTTGGCGGGGTAGGGCCAAGGTTGAGTAGAGTGAATCACGACTCTGCCAACGCGAACACCAGCTTCTTCCCAGATTTCACGACGAACACAGTCCTCAATACTTTCAGCTGGTTCCAGAAATCCGGCCAAACAAGAGTAGAAACCTTTGGGCCAACGCTTGCTTCTGCCCATCAACAACTTATCGCCCGCATAGTTTACAACAGTAGCAATAATGGAACTGTCGGTACGAGGGAATGAAAGGTTAGTGATAGTGCCGCGGGTAGGGCATGGAGGAAGTTCCTTATTAGCATCTTTAGGAGGACAAGTGAGCTTGCAGCCTCCGTTGACTGACATATTGGGGACTCCACATCCACCGCAGAATCGATTTCTGGAGTTCCAATCCACATACATCCGTGCTTGGGCCAATACACCAGAGTGATTATGGATAAGTCTGATCGCAAATGGAGGAACAGAAAAACTGGCATTTTTGAATTCCTCAGCATCAAGAATTTCTTTAGCAGTCTCCTTAAGAGCTTCAGTCTTGAGATAGGATTCGGAAACATCGACAGCAAAGTATGCCTGGCCCTTGTAGGTTTCGCCCTCTAAAACTTCAGATCCGGATTGCTTGTGTTTGCGACTGTACTCCAAAGAAGCATCACTAGGAGCCGACTCGTCGATACCAAGAAAAACAATCAGCGGTTTATATCCAATTGCGTCTTTAGACGAATCCCAATTGGAAATCTGCTCTTCTTCATTGGATAGGAATGGCTCACCAAGAAACTCTTTCAATGGTTTGACGTCTCTAGAAACAAACTTCAAGCTATGAAGGGCAGCTCTAGGCACACCTTTTTCGTATTCAGATACTCCATCATCCTGTTTTTCCAATTCAACAACTGGCGCACCAAGGTTTTTTAAAACCAGAAACTGGGTTGCTGGATGCGAGAATGCTGCATGTAGGAAGGCATAATCTTCACGCAAAAAACTGACTCTGTTGAGAAATGAGCCGCCAAAGTAATTGAGAGGCTCAGGTCCGTATTTGGCAACAAGTTTTGTTAAAGAAGCCATTGAGAATAATTTGTAGTATGATCTGGGATATGGATCAGGAAGAAAGAGGATATTATGGGAATTGAGGTATATTGCGGAGATCTTTAAGCATAAAAAGCGCTGACTGATTTCAGATTTCAACTTCCGAGCATTTCCACCCGCTGATTCATATTTATTACATAATACTTAAAACCTATCTCATTAAGTGTACCGGCTTTTGCAGTTTCAGTAAATTTTGTAACATGATTCGGTATGTGTACACTCATGCACACTACCTGAAAGCGGGTTCACATAAAGATATGTACATACACACATTCTTAAAGCGTGATGCAAGTAAACCTGTAAAACGAAAAAGCATAATATTGTTTTGCTGTATTTTTTCATATAAAGTCATTTTTTGGACACAAAGAGCAGGATCGTCGAGTCTACCGGGTTAGAATACATTACGCGCTGATACCTCTATGGAACGATATAGCAGGATACTCAAATGGTACAAGATTGGGTATCTAGTACAAGCTAATAGATAGAAGAATTTGCAGTGGATTTTGAATATCCATCAGTTAAAGAGTTATTGATTAGATCAATTAAGTTTTGAACCGTAATATTAATTTAAGAACTGGCCAAGCTGTAGCTTGGATTCAGAAAAAGTATTCCACTCTGCAACTGCGTATACCTATCGTGATAATTTTGCTGGTTTGACATGGAAACAAAATGATTAAAAAACATACAATACTGTGATAGTCCAAACTGGTGAAAACATTTGAGCACTCAGTTGCTTCTTTTGAGTAACACATAAACTGTATACACTTTTTTTTTTTTTTTTTTTTTTTTTTTTTTTTTTTTTTTTTTAAATTGGTTATGACCATTATTAACACACGGTACACTAATTACACAAGAAGTAAACTATTAATCAAACAAATAAGGTTTTATATATAGCGCGCTCCAGAGAAATAAGTGGGTTGGGGATTTCTTGGTCTTCTATTCACTTTGTTCAGCAGTAACGACTTTGTCGCTCATTCAATCACAGTAATTGGGGGATGGGGGTTGGGAGTGCTCTACTCTTTCCCAAACGACTTTCTGATGAATTCAGAGGTCGCAGCCAACCCTCGTTTGGTGTTGAGTAGCACCAGGAGGTTAAGCTCAGGAGAGGTCTCGCGGAGGACAGCCCGTTGGGTTTCGTATAGGGGGCAGGATAGTAGGCGGTGCTCAGCAGTGTCGGTGGCGCCACAGCCGCACAAGTAGAATTCTTTTTCTACTTTCATCATTTCAAAATAGGAGCCGAAAGCTCCAATTCCGGTACGTAGTTGGGTGATCCAACTGAAAACTGATCTTTGTTCACTTTTAAAGAGTTTCTTCGTAGCCAAACTAAACTGTATACACGCTTTTGTAAAATGCAAAATTCAATTATCATCAAGCCAAAACTTGTATCAATTTTGAGATTGAGAAATGCCGGCTAAAATTGAGAAGCCAAGTTTACCGACAAACCGACTTTACTATTAATGTTCAGCCATTTACACCAGCTTCATGCAAACAGACTGCTCTGAAACTGCAGTAATAAATGTTCAAAGACAACTGTACGTATCCTACAATTGCCGGCCAATTCACTTTGGTTATGGCCCAAAGATTTACTAAACACATCACATTAAAAGACTTCAGTCGTTTCATGGATATTAAATGCGCCGGGCCGTAGGTGATTTTAGACATTTTTCTACAATCAGATGTAGTTGGAAAGCGAAAATGTTGCAAAAATCTGATAGACATTCATAAGTAAAACTTCGTTTGGGTCGTCAGTTCAATCAAAACTAATAATTCCATAGATATTGACATACCATAGAAACTCACATATTGAATCTGTATAAGTAAATAGTGAAAGTACACAGCATTGGTAAGAAATCTAAATTTAGATCTACATTTAAACTTTACAAAAAAGTTACTCAAGATATTCCAACCAGCAACTAATCTAACTATAAATTTACAAAAATATGGCCACAAAAGTCTGTATTTCATATGTGACAAAAGGACGTCTGATTTATGATTGATTTAAAAGACAATACATTGCCACACATGACTAGTTACAATTCGCCCTTTATGATTGAGAACAAACTTGTAGCCATTACTAGGGCTAACGACTGGTAATTAACACATCAGCTTGGGAAGTCTGAAAGACAAACATACTAATATTCTAGCTTTGGAAAGTTGCTGGCGTCAAAGCTGGCAGGCCTGGGCTGTGATCTTGCACTTATATTTGAAGGTGATGAGCAGCCGATCATAGAGCTGATTGATGAAGTCAGTACATACAAGACTGTCAATATACTGCAGGATGAGTTCCCTACTGAGTCAATTGTTTCAAAGAAAGGAAGCTCACATTCAGGCTCCACTACAACTGACAAAAACGAAATAAACATATCACTACAGAAACCAGACTACTTTGTTGAAAAGGCTACAAAAATCAACAAGAACATCCTTAAGCTACATGGAAAGAGTTCGGATCTTTTGATATTTAACGAAGCACCTATATTAGTCACACACTACTCACATACTATTGATATTGATTCTATTTATTATTATGGTCCTTTCACAAATAAACATCTGCAGAGACATGTCAACTTTAGATGCAGCGCACCTAGGTTGATTTTGATTATTCCTAGGTTAATCGGTATGTGTGCGTATTATATGCCTATGTTTTATATGCTAATCGAAATTGTTTTAGACCATACCTCAACAAAAGTTTTAGATAAAAGTTCGAAAGAAGGAAAATTGCCTTGGCCTTATGATGCAAAAGAAACTTATACTATCGCTACAAATGACATGAGCGAAATCTATACCAATAAATTAAAGGTAGATTCTGTGAGCCAACAGGTGGTAGGTATAAGTGCTTTGCTGTTACAATCTGTAACAGCAAGTATTTTTAAAAACTCCAGGTATTTTGAAATAACAGAATAATACTTCAAAAACCTTTCTGTGCTATGTATTGAAGAAAAATGTCAAATAAAGTTTCTGAGTAGTATGAATAGTTTATTATAATTAGTTATGATACCAATGCCATCAGATTTCCACAATTTAATCAGAGTTGTGATCTGTTTTGAAGTTGTATACGCAGCAAATATAATCAAGATGTTATTTTCTATTTCAGAGTAATATTGATTTTGCTCCATAGTCTTGATCACATATAGAAAGATGTTTTAGGGAAGTTGGCGTGATGTAATTACCATAACAATTAGGTATCTCCATTACTGAAAACCACCCAAGTCGGCAAGTACCTTTTTTCACTGGAAGTCTGGAAAAAGTAGACAGATGCTTTTTAACTCAACCCTGTCAGTTAGCAGTTATCACAGACTGTTAATAATAAGAGAACTACCAATCAAATTAGCTGCAAAGGCATGTCATTAGTTTTGAATGTATACTATTGAATACTTCTTATCAAAATCTGATATGGTATCAATTTTTTTCTAAAGTGGAACGCAATATTGGTTTTCATGCTGAATCCGTCAATCGTTTGTGTAAAATTTTTGTCTTTTATAATGAATTGTTTATGTAAAGTGAATTACAAAAACACGAATTAGTATTGTAAAAATCATTGTCAAAAAGCCTTTGAGATACAACACAAAATGCTGGATTGATAATATCTGAAGTGGACTTTGTTTTGCAAGTAAAGCTAAATTTTCATTACATAGAGTAATGTTGTGATAATCACGACAAAACTTGTATCTGGAGTAGCCCATTATGCGTCCTTCTAGGTAATTCATTCAAGGTTACCATTTTTGCCTCGTGGAAGCACCAGGTTTACCATGTAATTACTGTCTATAAGTATTAGGGATATCTATTTAATTTCAAATTTTGAGTATCAATTTCCAGCGTCACCCAGACGTTCCAACTATCAAAAATTACAATGAACAATAAATGTAAAAATAGCATGTATATATTTCAAAATGAACAATAATTTACTTTAATATAATTCTAGAGAAATGATGAATATCAACGCTTTCATCATAATATCATTAAAGATGAAAGGCAAAAGTATCAAAACGTGGCACAAAATTCAACAAATGCACATGAAAAAGTGGAATAAATTGAAGAATCTCGATGATGTACATCCACCACATTAAATTTCAACAGTAGAGAAGTCGAATGGTAAGAAGTCTTAAGTTTATAGACGATGTAGCTACGTAACACAAGAAAGCTATAACTCTACATTTAGGGTGCGTTTGCCCTTGAGCATCAGTAGCAGTATTAGGTATCAGTATCAATTTTTTTTTATACTTTTATGTTTGTCTCATTCAAATTTCCATTTTCGGTATTCTTAAAGTTCGTGTTTATTCTCAAATGTACTTTCTCCGACCCCCAACGGGACCGTACAGTCGCTGAACAAACGCAGATATATGTCGTATGTTTCTTATATATTCTCACGATTTTAAAATATCCGGCGTTCAAATCCTGCGTTTGTCCCGCAACTGTACGGTCCCGTTGGGGGGTCGGAG
The DNA here is from genome assembly GCA_022457085.1 of Saccharomycotina sp. CBS 16003. Classification (NCBI taxonomy): domain Eukaryota; kingdom Fungi; phylum Ascomycota; species Saccharomycotina sp. CBS 16003. The sequence goes on from JAJNCF010000023.1 coordinate 506,160, forward strand.
ACAGTAGGGAAATAATTTATGTACTTCAGAAAGGAGAAAAAGAATTGAATCGCAAAAAGAAATAAAATCCAAAAAAATTGATACTGATACCTAATACTCCTACTGATGCTCAAGGGCAAACGCACCCTTAAACTTTCAATATTTCTCAACCAGCAACTAATCTAAGTATAAATACATGAGGAGTGTGACCTTAAAAAGGTCTGCACTTCATGTTTGATGAAAGAACAACTCATGTATAGTTGAGTCAGAGAATATTTTTACTAAATATGAGTAGTTACAAATCACTTTTCACAATTGAAAACAAGCTTATCGCTATTACTAGAGCCAATGACTGGTAATCAACACATTTGCTTGAAAAACTTGAAAGACAAACATACTAATCTAATAGTTTGGGAACATTGTTAGCATCAAAACTAGCAGGTCTGGGCTGTGACCTTGCACTTGTATTTGAAGGTGATGAACAACCAATCATTGACCTGATCAATGAAATCGGTACATACAAGACTGTCAATATACTGCAGGATAAGTTCCCTACTGGATCTATTACTTTCGAGAAAAAAAGCGCACAGTCAGACTCCACAACTGACAAAGACGAAGTGACATTATCATTACAAAAGCCTAACTATTTTCTCGACAAAGCTACAGAAATCAACGAAAACATCCTCAAATTACATGGAAGAGATCCGGATCTACTGATATTCAACGAGGCACCCATATTAGTTACGCATTACTCGCATACAATTGATATTGATTATCATCATTGTGATTTCAAGTCAAATACACATTTGCAGAGATTTTACAACTTCGATTACAAATCGACTAAAACGCTTCTGATCATTCCTAGGATAAATGGTATGAGTGCTCATTACATAACTACTTCTCACTTGCTTTATATGCTAATCAAAACTATGATAGACAAAACAAAACAGGGTGACTTGAAACGGACATTGACCATAGGATATTGTAATTTTCGTGGACGAAAATGTTATTGCATTGCAACAAGTAACATATGCGATGCCTTTTCAAACACAATTAAAGTAGATTTAGCATGCCAGAAAGTGCTAGAAATTTGCACAGTTTTGTTGCAATCTGTAAGCGAAATTGTTTTCAAATATTGCAAATATTGTGAAATAACTGAATAGTACCTTACCAACTTATCTGTACAATATATGTATGAAAAATCAATATCCAAATTAAATATCATATATCCTAAAATTATATGAATTCAGTTTTAATAGCGATATCATCAAAAACTTAGAAATCAATCGTTCGTCAATTCGAAAGTTATATACAGAGGCGAATGCACCCAGATTACACATTGTAAGGGTTACTTGAACAAATGAAAGTTTTTGGCGGAAGAAACGAGGTTACAAGTGTAAAAGTTTCCACAAAAAACAGGATGTGTTTAAACAACACTGACAGGGTGTGTCCTCTCAGTCTAGAGTGTATATTCAAAGGTAATCTTTTGGGAAACTTATAAGGTGCAATAATCATAAAAACTATACACAACTTTAATACTAGACAGCATTTGAACCCCTGGGATCTAAATTTTAGTCAGTAACTGTATTTTTCACAGGAACGTAGGAATACAGTAAATACTTTTGGACTTTAGAATTCACAGAGACACGATCCGTTGGAAACTTACCGTTGAAAGTGTATACACGCAATGACCACAACTTCTATTCATGCTATTGCTTACAATGGCTTTTTTTAATTTTTATTCCAAGAATCCGGCTCATCTGTTTTTAACAAGAGTTGTGGTGGCTGTGTGTATACACCAAAAATTAATTATTAAACAATATAGAGTAGCGTATAGCTGAGAAGTCTTATGCCTTTATGTTCTGCAACCTATAACTGTCAGTTGGCGCTCTTCGCAAACTGTTAACTATAAGTAATTCACACATTTATTCAATTGCATAGACAAGTAATAAGTTTAGATTACTGACATTGACCTCATCTAATAAGATAAAGATTTGATATTTTTATGTTTTTATAATGGCGCGCTGAATTTTTTTCAATTTTTTGTGTAAACTGTTAGTTTTTTTGAAATGAATTCTGGAGGTTAACATAATTACAAGAATACGAATTTGTGCTGTACAAATCATTGTCAATAAACATCAGACTACCGCTCATAATTTTGAGCTAATGACATCCAAAGCGTTCTTTGTTTTGCAAGTGGAATCAAATTTGCATGATGTTGAGTCAGATAAAGCACAAAGAAGTAGATGCAGAATTCAATAGAAAATTTGCTAATGGACAACGCAACTACAGACATGAATTTTAGGTGTAGTTGTGTGATAGCCACTTTGAGCATCAGTAGACCATCGATCACACCTTATGACATTAGCAATGATCTTTTACAATTATCCTCAAGTTATTGTACACAGATGATCTACTCTTTTATGTGTAGTTTTAGCTCATCTGCCATACAATTGAGCTCAGGTCTATCCAATGCAAAGACCTTTTTTTCCTTTATCTTTGTTAAGCGAAAACGTGAACATCACGGGCCATTCACATCTTCCATATTTCTCGAAATTTACAGAGAAATTACAAAAGAAAAAGCACTCATAATGACAGAAATCTACTCTAGTTTACACATGTGTTTATAAAAAGCAAATAGACAAGTATATGAGTTTATCCTAGAAATTTGCTTTAACAAAAAAGTCAATGTATATTATAGTAGGAAAATCCTACTCTGCTCAAGTCTTTTTGAAAGCCAAATAACCAGCCAACTTTTAAAACTATTTCAAGGACGCTTTTATATTCATACAACAATAAACGTCTCCCTGATAAGTAGCAAACTGAGGACAGATTACAACTTCAACTTAACACGTAACCTGATGGATGTATTCGTGTCTTTGATAAAGCACCTGTGTATTATAATCCACATACCACTCACATGTCACTGATGCCATTTACAATAATTGCAAAAATTCTAAAAACTTGAATAAATTCAAATAAATGTATAATTTCTTTGTTTCGTGAAATGTTTGTTGTTTTTGTTGACCTTTAAGACACAAATTCTTTAACTTTTTTTTTACACCAATTCATAAATGTGTCTATAATATCAATACGTATCCAGCCGCTTGGTAAACCGATTTGTCTAAAGAAAGCATAAGACAATTGCTTTTCCATGTTGATATTGTGTTGCAATTTTTGATTCAAGTGGCACAATGATCAGCAATAAATTCAATTGAGTCTATAGCAACGCTACCATGGTGGCTTGCCTGTTGTTCTCATCTTAGTAAGTTGAGCTCTTCCGCTGAAAATAGTATCTCGTAATAGTTAAATAATGTCGTATAATTGAACAAGTAATTTAGCTATTATAAATATAACAGCTTTCAAATTTCTCTATTTTAAACGTCGAAGCACTTATTGAAATCTCAATGAGATCTAAGATATGTATAATGCAACACTGATCAATCTTTTCTTAAGAATGTCCATGTTATATTTGATGATGTTGTGATTGAAATGTTTTTAAAAATGCGACTATAAACATGCTTGATAACCTACGATATCAGAAAGCAGTTTAACTGATTTCTGAGGCCAATATAACAATTCAACAAAACATTATTGTACACATATATCCGCTTTAGTCTCTGCAACCATCCAGAACTAACCCGTTATTGTTGAGAAAAACAAAATAAAGACTTTCAAAAAGTTGACTGCAATGGCGAGCTTCACCGATTTATAGAACAAAAATAAACTATTAGCGTGCTTTGTAGTATTCTTCACTGATAGTGTGCATTTTGAGCGTCCAATCAGATGATTGCATGAGGTGGACGAATCAAAATTAAGCAAATGTACTAGAGCACACGCTGAACAATTTTTGTACTTACCCTCGCTATATATAAAAAAATTTCAAATTTTTCCAAGCTACTAAAAGCCAAACAATTAAAGCCAAGTGGATTTAAAATAAGCTGTGGAATTCATGAAACTTTTGAGTACATATACGTAAGTTTTCAACATACGAGTCAGACAAGAGCATTAAATAGTCCAGTTTTAAAATTACTACATTTGTCAGTCCAAAATGCAAAAGGAATTTTTGCACTAGCTAGAAAAAGCTATAAAAACAGCATATAAGATATCAAAACTTTCCATTGCCATAATACATAACTTTTTCCCCGCACCACTGTGAGCCTTCACATACAAAGCCTCGGAGTTTCACTGGAATGGTCCTTGATAACTGTGTCAATGCGAAATGTGTAGTGACACCTACAAAACCTTTATAGTGTTCAAATTTGAGTGCATTCCGGTGCCAAGATTCTCTTGTATGGTATTGGCATTTCACTAGCATTCTGAACTAGAACCAAAACTATGGTCACCGAATGCGTACAAAAACTATTCAAGATCCTCCTTTCAATTACAGACTAAATCGTTGAGTTGTAAAATGGTACTTCGAACTTGATACAACAGACAACGCACATTCCCAAGATAACTCATTTGTCTAGAAAAAAGGGTTGAAAACACGTACACAAATTTGATTGGCTTTTAAACAAATATTTGTGAGGGCCACTTTTTCCAGTGAATATTCACCATGATTCCCACATATCTAACAACGCCCACTTCAACTGACACTAATATGTATTAGATCAGATCCGCTCCCGTTGAGTGTCAGTTGGAAGTCCATTTTTGAAGCGGGCTAAACAAAACTCTTGATTGTAGATGGTCCTCTCCACTTCTCCGCTCCAATGTCCTTCACACTGAATATCTGTTTCCAAGTAGATATTACGTAATGACTTACTCCTTTGCAATTGTACCTATTTTCGTACCTAAAAATTGGGATTTCAATTACATTCGATTATCGAGATTGGCTTGAAAGGATTCTTTCGGTGCGAGTTTTGCTGTTTATAAAATAATGTATCTTTGTATTCAATACAAACGGGGGTTGAATTTTACCAAAAGTCACAACTTATGCATACTCACGATATTACGCATTCACTTTGCTTGTAAAATCACGAATTATGCATACTCACGATTAGACGCAGTCACTCTGCTGGTAAAATCACCTAAAGCGATTCAAAATTCTCATGTACCACCGAGCGATTAAATATCATTCTGAACGGCATGACAAAACGTAAACGTGTAATCTGCAATTCAAGAACTGTCAAAATAGCAAACGATTCAAGTACTCGACACATGAACCTTTATAAGTTGATACATCAACAATAAGACCAGATTAGATTTAAAAGTAAATTGTTGTTGGTATTATTTATTATTTCTTGTGCTTAGTTTTGGCACACCTCTAAGGCTTTCTCTGAAATCCGTAACCTACATTACAGCTACCCACGATGTCTACAGTTAGATTACTTTTTTGTTGGCTCGACCCGCCAGCTTGATAATTATAGAAATGTAAGCAAATTATCAATAATAATATCCACTATGATAAGACATTATATTTGGATTCGAGTTTTTGACGTATTTGTATCAAAGATCTTTTAAATCTTTCGATTTCCTTTGCTTGTTCACTACATTCCTCTTTGGGGTTATGTATGTGTCATTTAGTTACTGGATTTGGAAATTATCGTTTTTTTACAGTTACATTATACAGTTAACATCGAGTTTTTGCACACTCATTATAAAGATTGTCATACAAATCTACTAGTAGATTTGTATGACAATCTTTATAATATTTTGAGAAAATGTCGTGACAAAAGCCACACAAATCATGATATAGATTTGTATGACATTCTTTATAATGAGTGTGCAAAAACTCGACGTTAACTGTACATCTAGATATTCTCTCGATAGTATTGATTATTTAGAGAAAGAGGATTAGCTTCCCCTGACCAGATCGTGCTGATGAAGTGACGCATATAAACGCTAATTTTGTCCTTTTTCCAAGAGGATTAATGTCTTGTTTTCCTCTCGATTATATATTGCCTGGTTTCTCCTTTTTTATTTCCTTGAATTCTTCAATTTGAATTGCACTTCAAAGTGTACATAGCATACACACATTCTCATGCACCGGTGAAAGGTATATTACATACAGTGGTAGTCTCGTGTGCCCATTTCTCATGTGGGTGTCTGGAGACACCAGCACAGAATCTACAGCTTCCCAATATGGGCAAAAAGCCTTTGTATACGAAACATATTTAACCCCTACCCTGCTATTTTGCCCCATTATGTAAGACCACAAGCGGATGCTCAAGCACGATTTGATCGTATCGGTCGGGAGGTCGAGAGCAGCTTGAAGCGGTTTATAGTGTAATTGTATTGGGCTTAAACTCGCGTTTGTTTTCTCAAATACAGCTTAGGGGATTCTTTTTTGGGGAGTCGTTTATGCAAGGTCCCACAGGCGGAATATGGGCTGGAGTAAACTGTATTGCATAAAGTCGTATGAAGTGTACATGCTTGTTAACTCTATTGGCCCTTCGTCACGGCGTTTGCGATTAGTTAGGTCACAATATGTGGGTGTTACGATAGATAGTACTTGAGCAGTTGTAAAGGAGTGCTTTTGCGACTTAAGGGGTCAAGTTATATGCATTGAACTTCTGACATATCAATTGTGCCCACCTCATGTCCAGTATGTGGGGTTTGAAGTTCTCCTGAATGTACTCTATAGCCGAAGCAGCGTAAAATTGCAATTTTTACCTTTGTCCCATTAATAGAGCTGATTGTGTATTTATGTCAAAAACCAACAAGAACTGGCTGGTCAATTCACACAAAGGTAGAAAGGAGGGAACAGCGTATGGAATTCATAAATAAAGACATTCCACTGGGCAACTCTGTGAAGCCTGCGTGTGTAGGTCAGGAGAGTCACGATTTCCATCAAGGCTGAGATCTCGACCAAGAAAAAACTTTATTGTTATGCCTTGAAATTATATTTTAGTGTTTAAATCTTTTCCCGGAACCAGTTATGCTTCAACGTCCCAAGGAACTGGTACTTGATTTTTTCTTTGTCAGGATCGCGGGTGGATATATGCTTGTAAATCTTCAGTATTAAATACGGGAGTTACTGGATTTTAATTTGCCAATTGTCAACAATGCTGCAAACAAACATTGCAACACAAACGACTCTACACGCCTCCTTGGATTGACTACGCCAATTGCCTGATCTACTATACACACACGATCTATCGCATTGTATGTTTGTATATGTGTTTTCCCAGCTCGCTTAAAGTCGCTTCATACACCAATTGAGGAATTTGGTTAACATATTGGTACATTTCGTCGGGAATCGAAGATTATCTTCATCTTTCTTCATGAAAACTTTAAAATAAAAAAATCGGGCAGGCAGGCTTGGCTTTGACTAGTGGGATTCTTTTATTTTTTTTTTCTTTTGATTTCGCTCTGCTGCTTCAACAATTGGTACAGCGGGTAGAATAAGCGGGATACCGTGGATGCAGTGGAAAATGGAAGTGTACTTCCCGCGTGTTTTTCTACAGATTGTTCATGTGTGTACCAAGAAGCGAACTGCCGGTGTACACATACACACTCACATGTTACACTTTTCCAAAGAGTACACACAAACTGACAAATTCATTTTTCATTGATGACTAGGATTTTATTACGTTAAATTGGCTGAGGTCGAGTTTATAAAGCAATGCTTCCAACTTGTCTTTATATAACAAACAGAATTCCTACATCAACAAGATCTTTTCGCCATGTACAGTCGTCAACTGAGTACTCATGATGAATCACAGAAATGAACCTGTCTACAGTACTTTTGCTCGTGTCAAATCGCAGCGAAACCTGTCTACAGTACCTCTTAAATTTAAGGCTGGCCGTTGACATGCGTTTAACTCTTTTCGATATCTTCAGCTGAAGCTACAAATTTGTAGTTTTTTTTTTTTTTTCTGGCCAGAAACACCTCTCCTGTTGAACTTTCCATTTTTCAAGATTGTCATCACGCAAAATCCGAGCAAGACCAATGATAAATAATTGTCTTGCCACTGCAATTTCCAGTCCCCAACACTCCTTTACAAGACTCGTAATACGGACGTGATGTGGCTTCTTGTCGGTCCAGATTTTCTATGTAATCCTCTTGTGAAAAATTGTACACACACAAGTTTCTACTATTATTTCCTATTTGAGAACCGGTATAATCCTACATCTCCCCAAAACGAACACAAAACCTCCTAGAACTACACTTTTCGAAAGAGCTAAGAATTTTCTCCCGTTTGAAGCGGCACAAAGTTGTGTAGTTTTGCAAAAGAACAATAGTGATTGGTTAAATAGAGGCTGAAAAAAAAGAAATACAGAATTAAAAGAGTTGCGGATCTTGTAGCGACAAAAAAAAAACGACAAGAAATCAAGTACAATAAAGATCAAATAGCTTTACTTTTTCCAGTCAAACCCGTCGTAATTCTCAAGAACAATGCCAACAAAAACACAATTCTTCAGTTCAATTTATATATATCTCTTCAAATAAAGTTTTTTCACAAAATTCCCGATATTTCATTATTTCAAAAATCACGGATAGAAAAAGAACCCTGTTTCACCAGCAGAAAAAAAAAAAAACAATCAAAACCCATTTTTCATTTTGTGCTCAAGGACGGGGGACTACACTCAACAAACCACGAACAAAAATATTCACTGTTATGCAAATCAGCCGCTGTCGGTTTGAGAAAATATATGTGGGAAACAGGTGCGTAAAAAGAGCTTTTGGGACAAATGTTAAAATTACACACACTCTTTGGGAGATTTAAGGATCGACATAAAATAACTACCGTACATAAATTTATGCTGTACAGACATTAACATTAAATGTGGAAAATGAGAAAAAGAAATTAATTTTACAAAAATAAAACAGTATACATTTAGTGTCTCTTGTTTATGCGTCTGTAGATAACACGAATGGAGTTCAGTAATGGATATTTCTTCTCCTTTCCAGTTTCTTTCCAATTGTTTATATACTCAATTCATAGCATTCATTTTCTTCTTTTCCAAATACATTTCAAACACACACACAGTCATTTCATTCCAACTACGCATACATGTCTGCATCCTTTCGTTTACACAGCTCGGCGATCAAGGCCAATGTCTGGCTATGGGCGCTCGCGGCTAGCGTTTTGATTGCGTGTTTTAGATTCTACGCCTCTGACGAGATCCAGGACCCGTACCGCTGCAACGCGGTCATGACGACCGGCAAATGGCTAGCGCACCACCCGCGCCTGGCCAACTGGCAGGCCCCGGGGTGCATGCTCCACCACTATCAAGAGAAAGACGTGCTCAAGTGTCTGGTGGGCACAAGAGTGCTGTACATGGGCGACGACACAGCCAGACAGGCGTACTACGGCGCGATGCGAGCGCTCAACAAGACCATGGTCGACAACGGCACCGAGGCAGAAACACACAGAAACATGGTCCACAAAATCAAAGACGTTTCGTACGAGTACTTTTGGGACCCCATGATGGACAACACCGGCATCAAAGAGCTCCAGAAAACACACTACAGCAACTCATCGGTCGCAATGGTTTACATCTCGTACGGACTGGAGTACGCTAAAAAGTTCAGCGGCGGAGAGGGAACGCGGGTCTTCAAGCAGAACTTGGGCGAGTTGTACGCGGCAGTGCACCAGAACACAGAGGAGCGGTTTGGCGCGGTGATGCTGTCGCCAGTGCTTGCTCCAGCGCAAGACATTCTCAACGACGAGCAGCGCAAGTCCCTGACGCCCACCCGTATTGCCTGGATGACCGAGGACTTGCAAGACCGGTTCAAGCACACAAACGTGTACATCCCGACTGTCTTCAACAACCTGACAATGTACCAATCGCAGTATTACGGACCCACAGGCATGTACTTTGGCAAAGACATGGCCAATTTGCAGGCCGATTTCCTGTACAATGTGCGCTGCAACACTGAGATCTCGACCTCGTTCCCGCAAGCCAACACCTGTTGTCTGCGGTACCCTGCTCCTCGCGGCGTCTACTTCGGCATAGTCTCGCTCATCACTTTCCTTCTCCCCTGGACCATTGCCGGCATGACCGTGATCAACATCAACAGAAACATCCGTCCCAACGCGCAAAAGCTCAAGCTGGGCATGGCGCTGTTCTCGCTTTGCGCCGGAGTCGGGTACTGTTTCCTCGCCGACCGGACCCAGCTGTTCGCCAAGGGTAACAAGTTCTTTATCTGGTCAGAGTTTAAAGGCTTGGCCATCACCGCGCTCGTTGTCGGGGTTGCCACGCTGACCGATTCCACAGACGAGCCTCATTCCACCGGATTCCTGAACAGAAACATGACAGACGAGTGGAAGGGCTGGATGCAGCTGGCCGTGTTGATCTACCACATCACTGGCGCGTCCAAGGTGCTTTCCATCTACAAACCGATCCGCGTCATGGTCGGCGCCTACCTGTTCATGACGGGCTATGGCCACACCGCGTTTTTCCTCAAAAAGCCCGATTTCGGCATCAAGCGCGTCGTGTCCGTGTTGTTTAGACTCAACATGTTGACTTTGATGCTGGCCTACGTCATGGACACAAACTACCTGTTTTACTACTTTTCCCCCTTGGTTACGTTCTGGTTCGGTATCATTTGGCTCACCTTCCGCATTCTGCCCAAGTACAACCAAGCCGTCGAGGGCCAGCTGGTCAAGGCCGCGGTGTCTATGACCGTTGTTTACTATTTCGTGTCGGCGACTGGACCTTTGGACATGGTGTTTTGGATCCTGGAGAAAGCGTTCAGAGTGCATTGGGATCTGCGCGAGTGGCGTTTCAGACTCATGCTCGACATCTACTCTGTCCACTTTGGTATGTTTGTGTCAATCATCTGCAACGCGACCGAGTTTGCGGCGTTGCGTGATCGCGCGCGCCAGTACCGTTTGCACAGCGGGCTGCTGGGCTTGGTGATGTGTCTGAGCTACTGGTACATTGCCTCCGGCTACCCTGTGAAGAAAGACTACAACGCGGAGCACCCCGTGATCTCGCTGCTCGCCATCATGGGCTATGTCCTGCTCCGCAACTGCACCGACCTGTTCCTGTGCTGCTACTCGCGCGCGTTTGCCTGGGTCGGCAAGATCTCGCTGGAAACCTTTATTTTGCAGTTCCACATCTGGATGGCAGCCGACACCAAGGGCGTGCTGTACCTTCTGAACATGGGTCTTGACTCCAAGATCCTGTCGAGCCATGACTTGGACCGCTCCTACCAGCACCAGAAAATCTTCAACTTTGTCCTTATTTCCATCGTGTTCCTGGCGGTCTCTGAGCAAATGGCCAAAGCTTGCGGCATTGCTACTGCTTGGTTTGTGGACCCTGCAAAGTTTGAAAGTGAGCCAGGCGCTGCTGCAGGTTCCGCAGGTTCCACGCAGGCGGCGCAGTCGCCACAAGATATGGAAAGCCAGCAGCAGTCACCCGACGTGGACGAGAAGCAGGCGCTGCTGAGCGACCTGAAGAAACAGCATGATTTGGTGAGATTGGGGACTAAGTTTTGGCGGTTGGCCATGGTTTTCTGGAGGGATATTCGTGTTAGAATCGGTGTTTTGGTGTTGGCCATGTGGATCATGAACCTTTTATGGTAATATATAATATAATGTTTGTTTAGAGTAATAGTAATCGTTTTAATTTTTTGTTTGATTGATGGAAAAGTGGGCCAGTTGTTGATTCATTTAAATTGCATAGAGTCCAATTCCCATGAGTTGATTGATTAATTACGAGTGTTATTTAATTCATGTTCATCTAGAAACCAGATGCCGGTCCAAAACCATTTGTACACGATAATTTTCAGAGTAGTATTGCCAGGAAAACAGTACCCCAAGTCAGGTCCATGTTATCAGGGCCATGAAAAAAGCTGACCAAGACCAATCACTTTCCTTTTATGATTACATGATAAAAAATAAGTACAGAATGATTACAAAAACCCAGATTGCAATCAATCAAAACAAAATCCAGGGCTTTTTTGTTTTGTCTGAATCAAACCCCACAAAGCCATAGACCGAACGGCATCTGTGTAAACAAAACAACATGACAATTGGCCAATCTTCCTCTGTACACAACAAAGTACACACCAGTTCCAGACAAACAAAAACCACGAGAGCACAAACACACGCTCTGACGTCGTCCGAGAGATCTGTTACACAATTGTCAGATACAAAAAATAAAATACGCAACTGATCGTGTTTGGAAATCGATAGCAAATTGTGCACCTTACAGAAAAAAAAAAGAACGCAAATGGAAAATGAAGCACACGATATGTGTACATGTATTTCTCACATGAAAAACGAAAAAAAGGTCGACTCACCGGGACCCTGCTCTGAGTATTGTACATACAGATAATGCCTCACCCGACCAGAAGCGCCCGAAGATAGAAGGAAAGAAAAGTCATTGGATGTGTTTGTATTGAATCTCGTGGTTTACAGTCCCAAGATCATTCAAAGTCACTTTTATTCAGGTCTGGCGTTGGGCTATGGATGCTCCTGCTCAATGTATTTTGAACTAGATCATGAAGATGAACAAGATCATCTGGGATGTGTCCATGGGATCCTGGATTCTGTCCATGAAGCTCTACATCTGAAAAGACTGGCCCTTGTGATGCGTGGGGGATACTCTAATGCCTATACGTGAGACCACCCATCCACCAGCCTCATCACCAAAACCATCTCCACCAGACCACACTTATCGAAACGAAAAGAAAGATTCCATGACCTTCACGCATCTGCGTAAATCAGAATCAACACCTGTATTCTTTCTGTATCCATTCAAAGAAGCCGCAACTGAGAATATCGTCCGCACCACAGAACCCGTCCGCCAATCCCGCACACGGATCACAACCCAGTAACAAACATGCACACAAATGAAATAAATGAAAACGGGCGACGTTACAGTCCCCTGCTGCTGCACACAGTCGATCTCGGCCTTGGATCGGACGAGACAATCGGACACGAAACCGGCCTTTCATTTTGCATCATTCGCTTCGTCACAAGCGATGTATTTCTGTCAATCGAATCGTCACCGGCTTTTTCATTTTTATTTTCACGCCAGAAGCAATCTTCAAACCCGGCACCCTCTGTTCCAGTTCCCTTTCCTGTCTTTTGCGCGAGTTTACAAGAAAAATACAAAGCGTTTCCAAATGAAAAACAATCCAACAACGACAAGTGCCAGCAATCCGTGTCGTCAATACACATTCGTCATTGCTACACACATTCGTCATCGCCATTGCCGCCGTCGTCATCATCATCTTTTCCAATCACAATTTCTCAATCGCCCCTATTTCCCAATTACTTTCATTCTCGATTTAATTCAATCAAACCACCTTTTTTACATTCCCATCCCCAGACCTGCCTGTTCAATCAGTCATCTTGTCTAGACTCTTCTTCATGACTAATGCATGAGAATCTACTGTAGTTTTGAACTTTACAAAAACACAATCGCATGTGTATACACAAACCGCGCACTACTTTTCCTTACTGTGTACAGTACGCAAATTCCACTGGAACTTATTCATCTGCACAGAAGGTGAAGTGACTTCTGTGTACACAAATCACTGATGTTTGTAGAATAACAAGCGGAGCTTGCCCCGGCGGGACGCCGGGGGGCGCCTCCGGCGCCAGGTGTCAAGATTCTAGTTTGGTCGGGGCGGCTTCGCCTATGTTTTAAGATTCTAGTTTGGTCGGGGCGGCTTCGCCTATGTTTTAAGATTCTTGCTTCAGGCTAAAGCCTTCAGGATATGACTCGTGCTTCAGGCTAAAGCCTTCAGGATAAGACTCGTGCTTCAGGCTAAAGCCTTCAGGATTGGACTTGTGCTTCAGGCTAAAGCCTTCAGGATAGGACTCGTGCTTCAGGCTAAAGCCTTCAGGATAAGACTTGTGCTTCAGGCTAAAGCCTTCAGGATAAGACTTGTGCTTCAGGCTAAAGCCTTCAGGATTGGACTCGAGCCTCAGGCAAAGCCTTTAGGTAGCGGACTGTTATATATTCATATTAAATTCATCTAAGCAATAATGCAGACTAAACATCTATATAGGATCTTTGAGAATTTGGCAACGCTCACAATGAGCTTTACCATCAGTAAAATCTAAACGGGAAGACATATTTTGGGGAAGATATTTTTTTGTCAGGATGTAGTAATTGTAAGCCCAAAGAAAACAGACAGAAAGCGAATCACGTGGACACAAATCTAATTTTTTTCTCAAAATCATTCAAAAACCACTTTAAGTTTGTATATTAGATCGGCTCTTCTTCAACACCTTCTCTTCCGTTTTGATTAAAAAATCACGTGACTACATCTCACTCCACATCTAATGATTACATCTCATTACGTACTCCTGACTAACCACACATGTAATCCATTTCACCGAGGGTTTCCTTTGTTTTTTCTTTGTTACACAAAAACCCACACGCCTCACGGACCCCGTCTTTTTCTCGCCCCTGGCAGGAGTCCATCACCCAGTCGAATACCTTCGATACCCACCCTTTTTCTCCCCTTTATCTGTGTACACACATCTGTATCTCATCGCCAGGGGTGTCGACCCTGCAATGTGTGTAAAAAGGGACTTGAGTTATGTGGGGACAGTGTACAATCCACATCACCAAAGTGTACAATCCATCTCCAAAGTGTGTATACACATGTCTCAAATGAACAAGACAATCAAAACAGACCCCAAGGTCTTGGCACAAAAAGACTACGTGTACACACACATGCAGGCAAACACGCTTACTGACACATGTGCACACACATACAGGACAATGTGTGTAATGTGTACAGACACAGATTGGTTGAAGACAACAACAAAATAATAATCAAAAAAAAAAAAAAAAAAAAAAAAAAAAAAAAGATAAGCTCAAAACAGACATGACGAGAAGGAGGAGTGGCCGCAATCAATGAATCAATGTGTAAAACAAACAAACAATCAATGAATCAATCAAGATTGTTTGTGTACAATATGTACAACATCTGTAGTGTTGCTTATAGATTATACAACATTTGTACAGTCGCGAATCTCGTACAACATCTGTAGTGTTGCTTATTCGATACACAACATTTGTAGTGTTGCTTATTCAATACACAACATCTGTAGTGTTGCTTAAGTAGATTATACAACATTTGTCTCGTCGCGGATCTTGTACAACACTTGTCTAGTCATGTTACATGTGCACAATCGACATGTACACACGATGTACACACACCCAAGAAGACCTTGCGTGTGTACACACTTGGCAAGAGACAAGGCACCGTTTTGTGTGTGGCAGTGTTTGATCCCACCACCACTTCTCTGAACTCTGAAAATCTAAACTCAGTTTATATCTATTTTTAGAGCTTGTTAAAAAACAACCACTGTACAAAAACTAATCTGATGAGAGTATAATGTATTTGGATAAGAGATGATGGATAATAAAGAAGGAATAGAAAATGAATAATAAATAATACAAAAAACAAACAAACATGAATCTATAATAATAATGACATGAAAAGATACACTCTGTTTTCTTACTAGTAAAGAGTGACTGAGTGCTCCATGCGCTGGAGCGAGTCGCGGCGCACGTAGTAGCGGTTGCCCTTGTAAACGAGCGGTTTGTCTGTCCAGGAGGTTGAGGCTGTGAGCGGATACAAACAGCGCAGGGCGTACTTGAGCAGCGACTTTTCTGATTGGGCGGGTGTCGATGAGTGCAAGTCGCGTGATTTCGAGTCGTCGTCCCAGGATAAAGAAGAAGATGTTGTTGTCGTTGAAGAAGCACTGGATATAGAGGCGTTGCGGGAGTAGGCAGAGTCGACATACAAATGGTTTGACCGGTCGGCATCGTCGTACTCGTCGACTTCTTCTTCTTCTTCTTCTTCTTCTTCGTCGTCCATTTCCTCGTTGAGTTCTTCGTTGCTGCTTTCCTCGTTGCTGCTTTCGTAGCCGTTATCGCTGCGTTCTGACTGGTCTTCTTCGACTGATCTCATTCGTGATTGCTGCTGTGTTTCAACGCCTGACGCAACGGGAGCAGCAGCAGCAGTCACCACTATATCTGGGACCACTGTCAAAGGCGATACTGACTGAACGGGCTCTTGGTGCTTTGACCGCAGTCGATGGAAGAATCTGGAAAACGTGATACGCTGGCCTTGAGTAATCGATCCATTGCTGTTTTGGTTGCTATTTGCACTGCTTGTTCTGCTGCTGGTGTTGGTCCGATCAGAACGACGTCTTCTTCTCGGAATCATTCTGAACTTGGGCATGGCCCGCTCATCCAGCGAAAGCGCGACATCAATGCCCTGCTGCACGCTGTTGGCCCAGGCCACAAGCTCTTCTTGCGACACGAGCTGCACCAGGAACTGCTCGGTCTCGGCGCGCACCCGCAGCACGTTCGCCCGCTTGGCGTAGTCGCTGGCCACGCCGACCTCCGCATACTGCAGAGTGTACGAGCTGGCCAAGGAGTCGACCATGTACCTGCCCTCAAGCACGGTCTTGCCGGCGAGGTTGTGTGGACGGTCGCGTGGAGTGGTGCGGGGCTCGATAGGGCATCCGGGCAAATTGCTCAGTTTGCGGGTATTAATCGAGTGGTGGTGGTGGTGGCTGTTGCTATTGTGGAACGAGGACTGGATCGTGGGGACGACGGGCGAGACGGTGTAGATGTTGAGCTGGGTGTTGTTGAGCTGCACATAAACCAGCTGCCAGGACCGCTGCCCGGCGCTCATGAACGGCGAGCACTGCTCCTGTTTGCGGCACGCCAGCGTCTCTCTGTAAACCGTGTTTTCGTACCCGGGCAGCTGCTCGTTGCCTTCCTCGGGCCTCGTGTAAGTAGGATACCTTGGCCGCAGCGGCGCCAGACTCGCGTACTCTGGCGGATACACCGAGTTCTCTGCCATGGCGGTGTATAGTTTGGCGAGTATGTCTGGGTGCTGCGAGAAAAACTCGCGCTGCTTGATGGCGGCGATTTCTGACGACTGTTGCTGTTGCTGTTGCTGGTGCGGGAACAGGTTGGGTGCCGAAAGGGTTCTGCCCACATGGTTGTGATGCTGATAAGAAGAAGAGGTGGCTCCGTAGGGCGAAACTGCTGAATGCGAGCGGCCTCTGTTGAAGAAAGGCATGGTTGTGAAATGTGTGTATATGGTTGATGCTAGATAGATGTGGGTATTTTGAGGCTATGTTGTGAAGGGTTATGATGATGGGTGATATGCGATAATGATGATTGGAAATGAGAAAGAAAGAAAGACAGAGTAGGACAGAAGTAAAAACAAACAGGATTCACATTAATATTTAAAGGACCTGGGCGTACATGAACAGCGAGACTTGCTTTTTGTCGAGGGAGGCATTTCTGGATGGAAAAGAAGAGATTTATATTTATACAAACCCGTCTTGCAAACAAGGAAAGCAAATAAAAAGAAAAGCCATTGTGCTGATAACAGATTGCTGATATACAGTGATGATGAGGGAAAAAACACGATTGATTTGTTGATTGCGATAATGTAAGTGATTGATAGTTCCGGAAACAGAAACTGAGGTTTGGAATAGTTATTGATTGTGTGATTGAAAGTACTGTTTTGGGATAAATACGCCAATGGCATTGTGGAGAACACACGTGAGTGTCACTTTTGTACACATGCGAAAAGAATCCGGGGTCAAGCGAGTTGAAATGAAAAAGGCTAAAAAACTGTGCTGTTTGATTTTGTCCTGTTTAGCCCGGGGGATCCCAAAAGCAGAGATCACGACAAGTTCATTTGTCAAACCAGCATCAAAGGGTATTGTCTTGAATGTCATCAAAAAGCCCAAAAGCCAGTATAAGATATGCACATATGTATTAACCAGTGATTAAAGTCGAATCACCGGGCCTTAAACAGTTCATCCTCATCACCAGAACACCCTCCTCTTTTTTCCCAACCACGCCTGTTCTTTAAGAATGGCGATGGTGTTGAGCTCTTTCTCCAATCATCCACCCATTCCCCGGGAATCCCCACATCATCACCACGAGATGAGTGATCCTGCGGGAAAGGCCAATCAAACACTTGGGAAAATGCCTTGTTTGTGTACACACTCGCCTTACACACAAAGCTGAGCGGATGAAAGTGGGGAAAGTCTCTGCTCCATTAAATTTAAACACAGAGAAAAACAAAAGAAACGCCGCGATAAAACAAGATTAATAATTTGTGTAAAGGCTTGGAAAATACACACAAAGTACATGGGGAAATTGGTACTTTTGACACTTGTGCCAAGGAGATCAGAGCCATGGCCCGGTTTCAAAAGGCTGAAAAGAACAGAGTAAATGATGTCACGAGAGCTCCGGCGTGTTTAATACGGCTGAAGGATAGCAAAACACGATTGCAAACGTCCTGTGCTTCAACTGAGAACAAAACACCATCGGGTTATGGATATCCGAGGCAGCAGAGTTCGAGACACTAGGATGCGTGGACTTATAAACACTCTACTTCATATGCTGGATTGTAGCATCACGCGTCTAGGGATCACCTTCAAAGACACAACAGTCCTTCATTCGGACTCCAGATTCCCGGTGGTGATTCTGCGGTCCGAACACAACACCAAAGCACACTACGTCTGTCCTATTGATACTTCTGTTCTATGCCTGTGTACACTCTTTTGTCACGCCCCATTCACGGGTCACGCTTGAATCACAAGCGCTTTTTTAGAGATAGATTATAAGCACAAACGGTCTCTTAACTGCGCTTCTGCTTAAACAGGCAACAGTAACAAACCCCCCGGAAAAGTGATGAAAGTGTATAAAATTGATCACATTGACGTTTATAGACAAGATTCAATTCTAGTCAGGAAAAAGTCTTGGTGTTTGTATTGTACTCTTTTACCCCACAGTGCTCTCGCAAAAACAACAAAAATGGCATTTATACACATGAACTCATTGAAGATAGTGTTTTAATTCCAAGGAATAACGGTATACGTATCATGAGCTCGCCCCAGCCTTCCAGGGGGTTTCTAATTTGCTTTCTTTTCAAAGTTGAATTCCACCGGAATAGATGAGTGCTTGAACCAGACAATACACACGATCTGTAATGGCAGCTAATATGTCTAGCAAATAGACAGAGCAATGGACAACTCCGGACTATTTCCAACCTCATCTACGTAAACGAACATAGAGTGTACAGTGTGCAGTAACTTAGAATTGCCCAGATCCAGTGACATCACCAAGAGCCAAGCTTCAAAAGCATGAAAAACCAAAAAAAAGCATCACGTTTGTTTCTACACCAAGAGAAAAATCTCGGTCCAAGAGAGCCCAAATACACATCTTGCTTTAAAAGTCTGGATCATTTTGTGTGTAATTGGATCTTGTTCAGATTCAAGGAAAGTCAATGTTTTGTGTATTAAACGAAAAATCAAATTGGATTAAAGTTTAAATTAAAGTTGGCTTTAATTCACGTGCAATACAGATTGATACTTCTCGTTTAGGAAACAGCCGGATTGACTGTGTTTGTATTTGATATGTAGAGACGGAAACGTTGGGAAAACGTAAGATGGGGGAGGCGAAGCATTGGTGAGTTATTAAAGAGAGAGTTATCGTGGTGATATCAGGTACAAACGTTGGGTGAGCTGGGTCATGGAGAGTATATCGAGAGAGTGGATGAAGGGGGTTGGGGGGTTTGAAGGGGAGTATTCGATAGAGACTGGTTGTGAAAAGAATCAAAAATGAGTCTTGATCAGTTTCGAGAATTATACAAGATGAAAAAATCGCATTTCATGGTCATGCCCATCCGAGTAGCAAATGGACGATTGGAAAAGATGGAAACGTGGCTATGTGTAATGATTGAAAAATAGTTCAAGATGCAACGCAAAACCTTCGAATCGAAACGACAAATAGGCGAGCCAAGTCAAACGGTGATACAATATCTGGATCAACCCATACAAACAAGCGCGTACAAAGCCTATCTAGAAGCAAACACAGTTGATTGTTTAAACTGTGGTCAATGGCTGCAATTCTGGGGAAAAGACTGTCACCTTAAAATTTCTCTCTTTGTTACAGTTGTAAAGGGATACACACAAACTTATTGCTAAAAATACACACCCATCTATTTTTATACATTTCCCAGGTACACAATCGTGATAATCAAACTTTCCCAACTGTACACCATCTAGACATTCCTTTGGAATACATGCATTGGGGGATCACAGGCGCCGTTTCTGGGGTAACTTGATGGTACTCATTACTGTTATGTACAACCATAATATTGTGTGTACACATATCAGATCTTTGCCATTCACGTATACTGCACCATTACATAGCAATTGGATGCGCACAGTAGTATTGTACTACTATGGTCGATCTTAGATTTGTCACAGTTGTTGAACTGCCTCAGAATACAGTTACATCTGAACGCAGCAACTCGGTGTACAGCTCCAGTGTCTATTTTTAGACTCTCCGGAGTTGTGTGTGCCTATAGCATTTGTCAGTTTTTCTTCTAGAATATCGGTAATTTGTAGAGTTGGAATTGCCGAATGTTCGGTGCTCCAAATAGTCTTTTTTTTTTTTTTTTTTTTTGACGTATTGCCGGTTTTTTGAATTTGTGCTTTGGATGTATTGACACGATTTATTGTAACGTTTTGCTACCCTCAATCGGGCAGACCCCGTCGTCGGACACTTTGTACAGAAAGTAACAAAAAGCCACTTTAAAACACGTCGTTGATCAGAGAAAAGATCCACAAGTGTAGAACTCGTATCTTCGACTTTGTTCATATATTTACTTGGTTATTTCATGCTTTTATCAAACTCTATACACCATTTTTAATCATCTAACCATCCTGTCTATTTCTTTCTTATTCTGAGACTTTTCTGCAGCCATCACCTCTTCATACTATGTAAACAAAGTCGAAGATACGAGCTCTACACTTGTGGATCTTTTCTCTGATCAACGACGTGTTTTAAAGTGGCTTTTTGTTACTTTCTGTACAAAGTGTCCGACGACGGGGTCTGCCCGATTGAGGGTAGCAAAACGTTACATGTACAGAGGCGCCACCCGCAATTGCATAACTGAACCTTATTAGGGCTTAAAACCAGAAAACCCTCTACTTTCAACAGGCAATAATACTTAAAGATATATGTTTTTATAGAATCACTTATATATTTTTGGAAAGAGAAGAGGTGAAGGAGCTCAATGATATGTAGTTTATCTATAAAAACATATATCTTTAAGTATTATCGCCTGTTGAAAGTAGAGGGTTTTCTGGTTTTAAGCCCTAATAAGGTTCAGTTATGCAATTGCGGGTGGCGCCTCTGTATACATTGTTTGGAGTATAGCTGCCAGATAAATTGTAACTTTTCTTGGGTCTGATTTAAACTAATAGTTACAGTTGAGCTTAACAGGCATGATGCTTTTATCAACGACGACTTGTTCAGGTCTTTGACAAATCAGAGGCTCCAGTTTATCGAGTCTTACAAATTCTGCAAAGAAAGGTCATAGCGATGATACAATTGATCTCTCATAGCCAACAGAATGCCAAACAGGTTTATGTATTTTCATTCAAGGTACTTGGCTGCTTCTAGATGATAAAAATTTAAACCATGTAATAAGCAGTTCTCACTAAACTTGTAATTGAGTAAATTATCTGAAAATCAGAGTGTTAGCATTACAGCATGCCATACACAAATCAAGGACAACCAGGTAGAAATTCGTCTTTCAACAATTTTGTGGATTTTTTCGGATTCAAAATGTCTAATTTTTTCTTTAGTCTAGACTGTAATTCTGTTCCAATCGTGCAATGTACCAAACCCAGAAAGTATCAAAAACATTTGTTGGTCAAAGGTTTGATACCGTCTTGATGTTTCAAAGTCTATGCACATTTCAGTTTGAGTCATGGCCGCACTCCGCCTTCTATCTGTATGTAGTACCAGAAAGATGCATTCACAGCTGTTTGGATATCATCTACCAAGCATAGCGAGACCTATGATATTCTTTACTTGGTGTTGAGTTTATCGTGGACATGGTGTACTAGCTAAGACTGCAATCATATGTATTTTGCCAGTAAACGACGGCTGTAATCAAATTTGTCCAGCTTACATTCTTTCTTCATGAGATTCAAAATGTGACTACTTCAAGATCTATATTGGTTGGCTTGATGATAAGTTAGCAGTGCATCTCGAAGCGTCTAATTGCCATTTTTTCCTTTAGCTCTTATGCTTCGAATTTGGCTGATAATCAATGTTTCTCTGCTAAATGAGTACACGTTGTTTTGATTAGCAAAAGCCAAATTAGATGAAATTTTTTGACCAAAGTCTAAGTACTCAATCTTGATCTTGTACAAACAGTGTACTGCATTACATTGTGTATCTAATTGTCCAGTATACATTCGAATGTTGTTAACAAACCAACTTTTATTGCAAACTGGTATTGAATTGGACTAATTTTTCAATTAAAACCCCTAAAAGTATGTTTAAGGTACTTGATTAAACAATTGTCTTTGGAGACAATCTGTACTAGCTCTATTTATGCGACGCAAAATATTTCTATTCATGTTTAATGAGACTCACTTCAGCTAAGACTACTCCTAACTTTAATCGAATTCCCAATTCAAGACTACACAATCAGGGAGAAATAAAATCGCAATCCGTAACTTTTTTTATTTAGATTGACCTTTCAACAACTGAGTTTATTATTTATCCATACAGATACCAGAAAGGCATTATGTCATTGTTTTTCAATTATTCTCATTTCCATTAACATCAATTTAAACCGGTGATACACTTTTGACTTTTTGATTAGCTTTCTAATTACACAATGGTATGTCCAATTCCGGTTATAAATGCGCAAGTAAGTCAATAACTGTGGTATTTAAAATATTGTGCAATTGTAAATTAATGTGCAGCATACTACATCATGACAATAAAAACTATCCAAATGATCCGTGGAGTTATGTCAGCTCAAGCGCTTAGACATTTCAAACTCGTCGGCTACAATTCACTTTCATTTCAAACACCAAAAGATAAACACTATCTCCAAAACAAAAATCAATTACAATCACCCTTTGACCATTCAAAATATCCATTTATTACGCATCTATCTAATACTTTCGTATTCTTTTTAAATTCCATTCACCAATTTTGCTCTTTAATATGATCGGATTATCGCGCCCCAGCTCTTCCCAATTTGTGATTTGCGCCGCCAACACACTTCCATTTGTACGTCGTCGCTGGGCCAGAATCACCACCGGGTCTCCTGTTATAACCGCTCCACAGTCAAATCCTATAGGCGCGACCTTGACTGCCCACATTTGGTTGTCGTAGGACCCGTAGTGCGTGACTTGCCAGTCGTACTCGCGTGTAAAGTCAAACGCGGGAGGCGCCACTGATCCGACACCGGATCCGCCAAAGGCAGGCGCGGCGTTGGAGGCTGGCGGCGCGCGAATCACGACGGCGTTGGCTTGGTATCTTAGGTTTTCAATGTTTGGGATTCGCGTCGCACATGTGTTGAGAAGCGCATGCCGTGAAAGGGTGCTCAAAATGTATCCGGTGAACAAATGGTCTTCTTTGATTTCGAGTCGCGACATGACAAGACGTTCGTCTGCTGCAGCGTTGTGGGTCTCAACAAGAGAACGGAGAAGGCCAAGTTCCAGCGCTGGATCCAGGAATTGCAGCTTTGTCGAAACCAGCAGACCACGGTATCTCAACGACGGCCTCATGGCTTGTTGGTACTCTTTCAAAAACTGGACAAAGTTTCTTAAATGCCATCCTCGATCTTCATAAATGACAAAGTTATTCACTTTTTCAAACCAGTTCAGCAGATCCGTCATGACTTCAATTTTGAATTCGTGGGTATTCTTCATGTATGACCGTGGCTTGAATATCATTGCGTCGAATTTCAGATTTTGCGATTCGCACATAGTCCGAATCGTTTCGCCAAAATGGTCTTTCCGTCCTGTCATTAGTACTGTCAAAACAGAGGAGTTCTGCATTGAGTCTTTCACCAATGCCACCATATCCTCGTTCCAAAACCCTTCCCATCCAAGCTCTTTTTCCTTTTCCCATCCTTGACCAGTAGCTCTCAGTATCCGTGTGTCCTGCCACCATCCTCCGTGAAAGAATATGTTTCCCGCATGCAGCATGTCAAGCGTTTGCGCGGTGTACAATTCAAAGTTGGCTCGCGGTGTCGCAAATAACGTATTGTCGAAATCGTAAATATGAATGCTCTTGATCTTGTCTTTGGGAATTACAGTGTTTTTGTTTTCAAACCCATAGACGCTGACTGGATCTGCTCCTGGTGGAAGAAATGTCTCTGTTGGCGCCGCGTTTCGTGGTGGCCGTTGAGGTGGCTTGCGACCCTTGTTGGTGTTTTTCGTCACCATGTTGGACCGCGGCGCAAGAGGGCCTGGGGCTCTGTAAACTCGGTTGTTATTGGATGAATGCATTATAGCTGTCTATCAACAAAACGTTTGGCAATAGTTGCTACGCTTTGCTGTTGGCGTTGTGCTGGTCAAGATCGATTTAGTAGAGAAAACAAGACGTAATTTTTTTTTCTAGCTACAATGATTTACTTTGTGACAAGGTTTTTGGTCAAACCCAAATTTCCGTCTTGAGCTTCCCAAATACACTAGTTTAGTCATTTTGATCATAACATTGCCTCGACTTTAGTCACTTGTAGCGGTTTTCCAACAACGCCATGAGTCATGTTTGTTAAAGAAAGTGAGCAGCTGCTCATTTCTCAGTATGGAACACCATGTAAACATATACATTTTGCGAATTGTATGGACTTGTTGGGTGCTACTTTGAACACAATTTTGTATCAATTTCAAAAACTGGATATACGAACCATGGGCCAACAGATTTTTAGAAATACAGATTAGACAGAGCACTTTTCTATGAATCCAATGCTGAGACTCAAGATTTTGCATCGTTTTTATTTCAAAAAATAGGCCTGTATATGTCATAGATATCAACAACTATCATACAAGACAAAATATATCAACTTTGGTAGTTATGGAATTGATGTGGACTGTCAAATACAACAGAATTAACATTCATGACCAAGATCAATTTCACTCGCATTCTTTTAAATAATTTCGTATTGATATCTCGTCTTGAACAAACTATAATACAGTCAAAAAAAACCATTCTATGGCTCTTAAGCTCTCAAAAGCATTTGCTTAAAATAGTTGTTATTCTTGATTTATATATTCATCACCATAATTATTAAATTTATAAAGATTAAATAAAAGAGAAAAAGGATGTGCGATACCTTGACAAAAAAACCGACTCCAAAATTATATTTCTCGTCTTTGTTAAATGTCCTTTTTTTCAACTGATATTAAAGTAGGAGCAATTCTCCTCTTCTTTGCCGGTACGCTTGGAGTGCCCTTATTTTCTTCTTTGGCATCAGTAACAGGGCCACTTGTCGCGCTTAAACTTGCAGTCGTGCTGGTGCTGGAGTTAGATGCAGCAGAGGCCGGCCGCTTGATCGAAGACGCTGGCAACTGTAGCGGTGTCTGTGGCGGAGTGCCATGGCTAACCACCGGCGGGATTTTGGAGACAACAGGTGCAGAGCCGACCTTTTTGCCAGGACTAGCGGGCACGGAAGACACTGCTGGCTTGGTTATTGGCTCAGTGTACTTGACTCCCAACTCATCGTTTTCAAACATAATCACCGAGCAGAATCCATCGGTAGACGTCATCAAAAGATTTGTGCCGTCCGGAGACCAGGTCAGATCTGTAAATGTGGAATAATGCAGGTTACTGACAACACATAGAGGTTGCTTTTGCTCTGTGTCGTACACAATAATAGAGTCCTGTGTAGCCACCGCATAGACTATTCTATACTTAAGCGCGAAAACTGGTGCCTCGGTACTGCAATCTTCAGCTTCGTTCGGGGCCCGTGAAGACGATGTGTTGCTTGTTGTAGTAGTATTAGTGGTAGAATTTGGGGTTTCTGGTAATTCATCTGCAGTGTTGTTAATAGTCAGATGCTGAGTTTTTTGTTTTTGGCCACGAAGCGCATAGTATATTGGCGAGCATGCAATAGCTAGCGATGGTTTCCGTAGGCCAGGAAGGTATGCAACTGGCGGCCTGTTCAGTCCGGCGCGCGTGTAAATATATACCGTGTTTGTGATTTCGTCATCACCTCCGTTGGTGTGGTACTTGTACACTCCTGAAGGAGTAAGCAGAAGACTGCCATCGGGTGTGAATGTGAGTCGGCGGAAAAACGAAGTGAACGTTTCGTTGTGGTAGAGAAATGATGACCTGTGGCCAGGCGATCCGAGCTGTCTGACCGCAGGCAGCGGAATGAATGCCGGTCTAGGTGACTCGCTACCGCCAAGTGACGATTTGCGTGAGTGCGAGGCCCTAGAAGAAGAGGCCGACGACGGTGGCGGGTTCATGGATGGTTCTGAAACATCTGAGGATGCAGATATGCTATTTTCTTCTGGGGATCCAGGAGGCTTGCGGGTGGGAAGGTCAACTTTCATTACTTTATGATGGTTTCCGAGGAAGAATTGGCCATCTCGTGTTTTGAGATTGTATATATGGACAGATCTGTCGGAGGACTGTGTCGCAATGTACTCATTGAACGGATCCCAAGCTACTCCTTGCACATAGTGACTATGCTCTGCCAGTTCTCTGATACAATGACCGGTGGTCGCGCTATAAACTCTGGCGACGTTATCCATAGAGCCGGCAAGAATATACTGGGAGTCTGGAGACCAGGCTAGGTCGTAGATTTCCGAGATGCCTGATCTACACACGTTTCGCAATTTCCAGGTTTCTTTGTCGTCGGAATCGTCGCCAAAGTTTTTACTGGACCCCATCCCCGAGACAGAAGCAGGATCGTTGTACGACCAGAGAAATATGGTTCCGTCGTCTCCAGCTGAGGCAAGAATTTGTCCCTTTGGATCGAATCTGACGACGTTGACTGCTTGGGTATGTTTTGAAAGCGTAGCAAGGTAGGTCAACGAGGTCACGGATGTCGGGTTGGCGGAGTCATGGTACTCTAGTTTCCATATTCTCACGTTGTTGTCGCCTCCAGCAGTTGCCAAACGAGGACCATTTGGCTGGAAATGCGCGCTGTAGATGGGCTGGTTCTCCAGATGCCAGTGAACGGTAAGAGGCTTCGCTTTCATTGTCTACGTCCTTGAGTAAGAAAAAATAACTTGTGCAATTGGCAAACGGCAGCGGCAGCAGCAGCGGCGAACGAAGGGGCCCTTTTGGTTGATTTTGTAGCAAAGAGAAAGAAAGAGAGGAAAGGGGAGAAAACATTGCGCGTACCACCGAAAATTAGCAATATAAAAGTGCCTAATTAGTTTAATGAGAGTGAGTTTCAAAGCTCAACTACAATGGGGAAGGGATTGAGAGCTGCTGAGTGAGCCTCAGAACCAAGCATGAAACAGTCTTTGGAATTTTAATTGTATGAGCAAAGAATATAATTAACGGATTGCGGTCGTATCACGATTCTCGAAGGAGCAACGGGTTCTGACCGAGGAGGAGGCATCTACAGTATGGGACTTTACACTTCTATGCAAGGCTTTGTGTGACAAAAACACTTGGAAACCTGTGCCAAAGTGTGATCCAGTACCTCTGAACCGGACCGTTCTGCAGCAGTTCGAGCACCATGATACACGACATAGCATCCGCTCTGAAAGGCCCGAACGATCCGTCCGGAACATGGCACCGAAAAAGACCTTGGAGAGTTTCGCGTGCTTGAGCGGCTCTCATATTTGGTCTACCATTTGAGACGAAGTAAGAGCCGGGCTTTTTTTTTTTCACTGGGAATTTTCCATGCCCACCTTTCTGTTCCCCGTTCCCTCTCTGTCCTTTTCTTCTTCAAGGAGCACCGACCCGCGTAATTTACTACTTTGATCACGGATCGTACTCAACAGCGATATGGGTATGTAACATTTCACGAATACCATGCTTAAATATCTTTACTAATCATTCATTTTTCCGGTGTTGTTTTAGCGAAATCAATTCCAACTGGACCAAGAGTATGTGCTTATCGCCTACCCTGATAAACATCACGTCCTAACTTTTACAGTCTATGCAACCCGATCTTTCAAATCCACTCTACAAAAGAATCAATGTCAAACCAGTCGCGCAAGGATCAGCTCCTTCTTTTAATTTGAATGCTCGTCTTAAACAGCAACAGAAACAGCAACGGAAACAGCGCAAGGCTACAAGCGCAGCGCAATCTAGTCCTATGGCCAACAATGAATTGTTCCAAGCCATAAAAGGGATCAGAAAAACAGGTCCTTCTGCTAGCAAGCGTGTCTTTAAGAAGACTAAACCTGCGCCTTCGAAATCCGTCAAATCTATCAGTTCGTCTGTATTTAAAGGACCTGGCGTATCTGTGCAGTCCAAATCCGGGCACTTGTCGTCGAAAGGATCTTCAACCAAAAGCAAAAAATCCTCATCAGCACCAGTTGATCAAAATCCACGCCGATTACATAGACCTGCTACCACCGCTAGCGTTATCCCGCTTTACAACCACTACCGCAACAGCGGAAACAAACCAACTGACTCATCTCGTAGTTCTTACGATCGCAGACCATCCAACTACACTGGATCTTTCGACAATCACCAAGAAAACCCAGCTCGCGAGCCGTCGCCCGTGCGGATGAAAGAGCCGTCGCCACCTGTGCAAATGATTCCTACCAAACCAGCTAATTCCTTTTCGATTCGGTACGTCAGTCTTCCGCCTATTCTTGTGATGAGTAACCTTGCTGCTGGCACCAGCACCGCAGATGTTCAAGTAAGCACAAACCACCGACTTGTTCCTTCTTCAGCCCCTTTATCAATACTAACGTTGTTGCTTTTTCTGTACAGATCGTCTGTTCCACCATAGGCCCTGTTGCACAATGCCGTACACAGACTCAATCGAATCGAACTGTGACTGCCGAGGTGGTCTTTCAAGAACCAAACGATGCACATACTGCTGTTCAGAACTTCCATGGAGCACAGGCCGATGGCCAAATCATTAATGCAGAGATTACAAAAGTCCAGAGTATCCCTTCCCAATCCAACTCTGCAGGGTACAGTCAAAGCGGTGGAACAAAAGGGTGAGTACTTGAATGCAGCGTATACGAACAAATGCGTTGATGATTTACGAGTTTGGTTTGAACCAATAGCTAACTGTTTGAATGTGCGTTTGTCATTTTGATAGTCCGTCACTGCATAGTTCCTCGATGATGAGCGATCGACCTGTCCGACAATAGCCAATTGATCATGAGCTTCGTGGTAAATTATTGAAGAGCAAACGCTTAGAAGGCATATAGCACTGTATTTAAACAGATGGCAATGCATAGGTGTTAGGTCAATGTCTTACACATTGTGGATCATGAAAATAACATTTAGACAGGTTATTGTAGAATTATCATTAACATTACCATTATTTTTGTACAGCCCGGATACATCACTTAATCTAAATGATCTGATCTTAGATTAATAGGGATTTTACTTATAATGCTGGCTTAAAGCAGACTGTAGGCCAAGGCAATCAAAGCGCCCAGAGTTCCTGTGCCCAAAAGAGCATTATTCTTGACAGCTCCGTTCGAAGTGTGAGCAGCAACAGTCGTGTTTGAAGAAGGCGATTGGTTTGCCGCAATCTTGCCAGAGTCTGACTTACCCGAGATGTATGCTGAAGACTCTTTGGCGGCCACGTAGGACGAAATAGCTGAAATTGCTCCTTGCACTTCTTCGTTGAGCTTAGAAGCACCCTCTACTAGGATCGAGCGCACGCTGTCGGTGATGTTGCTGTTGTCGGCCTGGACATCGTTGGCAATTTCGCCAACACGGGCCACCATGCTGCTGACTTCAGCTTCGCCTTCAGTTAGAACAGA
Organism: Saccharomycotina sp. CBS 16003; assembly: GCA_022457085.1. Taxonomy (NCBI): domain Eukaryota; kingdom Fungi; phylum Ascomycota; species Saccharomycotina sp. CBS 16003. The sequence continues at coordinate 535,787 of JAJNCF010000023.1, forward strand.
GTTAATAGCTGAGCCCAAGCCGGGAATGGCGCTTTCAAGCTCTTTGCCTAGGGAAGCGAGCCAGTAACCTGCCATTGCAGGAATGTCGCCAAGCTGGGATTGGATGGCATCGACCAAAGCAGTACCTTCTTGCATGCCCTCAGAGAGACCAAGTTGCATGATTTCATCAAGCGAGGGAGGAGGAGCAGTGATGTCAGCAGAGGGGGCAGAAGCTGGAGGAGCAGAAGCCACAGTGACAGTTGCCGAAGGAGAGAGCGACTGTGCAACGACAGCGGTCGAGAGCAAAGCTACGGCAGGCATCAGGAAAGAAGAGTATAACTTGACCATTTTGATTGAGATTTGATTGCCTATACTGAAGCGAATGTACGAGTTGATGACAAAAGAGTGTTCACGATGCAGCAGAATGAATGAATTACGCGTGCGAAAGGGAGAACAATAAGGGAAACTACAGTGCCTTATATACATATGAAGGGGAGGTAGAGACGCAGCAGTCTGGAGGGGGCGTTATTCTACGTGGACCTGAAAGTGGTTACAGAAACGGCGATCAAATGATAACCTGAGCGAAGTGGAATTTTGTTTTTTGTATGGGCCCAGGAACCGGAGGAAGAAGTTGACACAGATCAATGGACCTTGAGCTAGATTCAGCAAACGCACAAACACGATATGAAACGGCGGCAGTTGGGAACAGCGGAGTCCGGATTTGAGTGGAGTGTTTGACAGGAGCGCAGAAGTGGTGATGATGATATTGATGACAATTGTGATGGTGATATTGATTTTACTGAAGATATTACTGATAATGAAGATCTCGAACTAACTGACCACCAATTCTCACGAAATACGAGAATTAGGGCTTTCAGCACCGATGACAAAGGTGGATACCGAATCCATATGCATTTTTTGTCTTTGAAAGGCATGTACAGCAGTGAAAAGCGCGTCTTGTTTTAGTGCTGACTCAGTTTACATACATATTGCGTGGATTCTGCGTGCTTGTTCCGGTGGTGAAGAACACAGGCAAAGCAAAAAAAGATTGTATTGTAGCTGTCATAGTCCAAAGTTGGGTACTGAAAGAGTGCGGTTGTTGATTGTAACTCCATTCAACGAAGTCACTTGCAGATCAAGGGTCGATTAGCAAACAATATGACAAGCAAGAACACTGGCCGGCTCCTCCTTTCCTCCTTCAACCATCAAAGATCTCACGCTTCTACATTGATTAACGTCTCTGTTCAAGTCTCTTTCAACCTGTAGACCAGTCAAGACACCTGCGTTATTACAAAGAGCGACTTTTGTACTACACAATGTATCGACGCGCATATCCATTTGCAATAGAAAATATGGCGTGGGCATTCCTCGATAAAAAGAACTGTACACCTGGTGGCTTTTCGTGAAGTGACAAAGTGCGTAAACATGATGTAATTGCTTGAACCTCAAATATCCCCGTTTCTTGTGGTAATTGACATTGTCATTACTTATTTATACATAGCCGAAACATCTAAGAAAATAGCCACTAGTTTTGAGATCCTCTTTACCTGAGCCACCACTGCCGACATCATCGTATGTACGATCTGCCTGTATCTCGACAAGCAACTACAGTAAAGCGTAGATTGAACCCAAAATCAACGATCCAAGCGACCCACACAGTGCTCCGGCAGCTCGAGCTGCTCCATTATGGGACACAGCTGCTGGCCCTTCGCTGGCCTGGCTTGAAGTCTGGATCACGGCCATGCTCATCGAAGTCATGCTCGCAGTCTTGGTCGCGGCTGACTGGTACACCACGACCTGCGTTCCGTTGATCCAAGTAGTGTATCGATGCTCGTCACGCTCCAGCTGTGTAGCCTCGGCAGCCTCGGCGGACTCATGGCGCTCGTTGTTGTACTTCAAGCTAAGACTCTTGATCATCTCGTCATGACTGGCAATGGCAGTCTGCACCGCGCCCTCAGCCCGGTACCACTGAACACGGGCCCGTGACACACCCTCAGACAAAATAGAGTCCACGGCCGAACTCACCGCTGCCTTATCACTGGCCGTGGCGTACAGTACAGACGCAGACGACGCGGCTGCTCTCAGCTCCTTTCCGCCCAGGTTGACGTGGTTTTGAATAATGGTCACGGCGTCGTGATACTCCGAGTTCAGGTCTGCGTGGACTGAGGTGAACCAGCTCTCGACCCGGGACTCGAGATCTCGCAGTTCTGAGACTTGTTTTCTAGCAGTGTCATCGTCGAACGGCTGGATCTCGTCGTCAATCGCGGCACGTGCCGATGCGAGAAAATCGGGCAGCGAGGTGGTCAGGGAACTGGAGGCGGAAGGTGCGGCAGTAATGGTGCTCGTGTCAACGGTGTTGGTAGACTCTGCCAAGCTAACGCCGGCCGTAAGAATCGAAGAAATCAGAATAGCAGAAGAGCTGACCATGGTGAATACTAGTTGATATTGGTATAGAATCACAAGTTTTTGTCAGATTTAATGTTAATGATGTGGACTTGAATGATTCTACTCGGTTTATATACATTTTATTCCTTTAGTCGAGCAGTGCTGATTTATCTGGACCGGCTCCTGGTATTCACAGCTCCAGCACTTCACTAAAGTATTGCTCACCAGACTTCAACTGGCCAGTCTTTTCTGTTCCAAATCGCTGATTTGCCAGTAAACACCTACGTACACCATATGATCCTATCATTTTGATGCATTTCGATGCATTCATCTCAACCGGCCGTTCCCAATTTTCATTTGTGACCAGTGGTTTGTGAGGGGCCAGCCAATTGATGAATATGTATCTACGCAACAATCAAGTGCATCTTCGGGCTGTCTTGCCCTCATCCCCCTTTTTTGTCTACATTATTTTTTAAGCCTTTGCTGAACGGCCATTGAAATTTGATTGAAGAAAAATGACAGCGGAAGAATTGGACAAAGAGGTCTATAGGTTTTGTGCCTTTCAAACGTTTTCATCCTCTTTTGGAGAAGAGAAACCACACGAGCCGACGTTGTGGAGTACAAAACAAGGTATTGTGTACGTACACCCTTTTCAAGCCCAGTTACTGGTTGGGATACAATTTCATAAGTCACATACAGCACATTGTAGAGTTCAGATCTGCATACATGCATGGATTGATTGGGACAATTTGCGCAAGAAAAAAACAAAAAGATTTGGAGAACTCACGGGCTATAGTTGCTGGTCTAGAGGTGGATTCAGTGACGTTGGCTGAGCTTGATCTGGATCATTCAAACTTGTCATAATTTTGGATCAAAAATAAAATAAAACAGACATTATTTTACTGTATCATACACAACCCGTTGCTACAAACGGCACTGTCTTTGCAAAAACCATGATAAATTTGTAAAGTTTGTGATTTCAAACAAATAGTTCATTTTGTCTCACGTACGAATGGTCTTTCATCTCAACTCTGGTTTTTCATCTAACCATGATTTATCGCAGCTTTTCCACAGTTTTACCAATATCTACAGATATCGTCATTTTTCAATCAATTTTTTCATTAATTTCAACATGACCCTCTCATTCTATAATCTTGTATTCCCGGCTGCTTTTTTTTACAATCCAAATTGCCATTTTTTCATTTGAAATTGCTGTTGTTGTCTTCTAAGAAAACACTACATGATTCTCTAGTACAATTAAATTCCTGGGTTGAAAACTTTGATGCAAGCGTTCAGCACTTACATTTGAAAAAAATAAAATAAAAATGAAAAAAGCACGTAATGTTATAAACTTTGGGTATATAACGTGCTGCTGCTTGCTTTGGATGTTTAGCAAAAAAAACAAAGTCAAAACCTTTGATGAATTAATATTATCTGTTTTGTAAGATCAATTAGCAGCTCTCATAAATCAAACTCGCAAGGTGTCTACAACATGGTTGTTTGAAATTTATGTATTTCCAATACTTCTGCATTTGATGAACACAAAAATAGTAGCTATGCAAGTCGTCAATCTTTCCTTTAAACACTTTATACACACATCTATAGCAAGATGGTATTTATATTGTAAGATATAAAAAAAGTTATGACATCTGCATTGTGCGTAAATGTATTCTTCCGACCAAACGCTGCCAATCCATAATATGTTATAAGCGGATTCATCAACGGTCAATACCAGTGGTAAATTTTTGGAAAACCCTTCATAATTTTTGGATTTTTTCCAGAAGCACTTGTACAGTTGGGTTAATATTGTATGTCTAGAGTGCGAGCTACTAAGCTAGGGAGGCCTTACGTTACAAGAAAACTGAAAACTTCAGTCATTTTCTATTGTTTTTCGGCTCTGGACTAAACTGATAAATTTCAAACAGAAATCGTGAACCAAAAATTATCCAGTATAGTATATTGAATACCAAAAAAAGGTGATGCTTATTGTGTTTAAAAACTGACTTTCAGGACAACGAATTTTGGATGGAACTAGACAATTCAGTGACAATTTTGGTGCTGTAGATCAATGTTTTTGAATATTATTTTCAGTCAAGCATTCGGTCTCCTCCTGTTAATACCGGTCCATATCTCTTGAGCATTCTATTCGGTATAAATTACATCTAATAAGCATTCCTCAAGCTCACCCTGAAATTGACGTGCTACATCCGTACACAGCGCCCAAACAAACTCTCAAACACTCTCACATCTTCGAGTTCTCACTATAGTCTTTACTGATTCATATTGTACTCTGCTTTCTTCGATCGAAATACACGCTGCAGCGCAACTCGTCCTTTCGACTTGAGGTTGGATCACTGAAAAATAAAGCCTTCCCCACCAGCCAAGCTCAGGCGACGGCCCTAAAGTGCTGATCAAAACATTCCATGTTGAAAACAATCCTCTAATTTTCTCTAAACTCTGAACGGCTGTCATCGGTACTCGTCGGTGCCCAACGCCGCATTCTCGGACTCGAGTACAAACCTTTTATTCACTGTTCACTGTTCACTGCTCTTTTCTCAACATCGGACTAGACCGTGCGTTGCTTATGCGCTAGCATGGGTATATGCCCTTTTATAGGCTGCACTCTCTGAGGGCCACCCACCCAACTCTTCTCTCGCCCATCGGCCTTTAGTGAGCCTTGATGCCCGCTCTACTCACCGTGCACTCGCCGCACCCTTATCTGCCAACCATTGTTCTAGATAATAAAACTTTAATTCCCTAGTCTCCCAACCTTGAGTACCATATTCGCTCTCTATCTATCTAGTCGAACTCTTTTTCTCTACAACTTTTTTCTTCTTCTTCTTCTTTCTCTTCTCAGCTAAAGCAGACAGGATTACCTCTTCTTCTTCTTACACCTAATCACAAACACTCACTCACAACAATGGTTCACCATTCTAACGTTTCCAAAGGCTTAAGATTGGTGCAGGTTGGCTGTGCTATCTTTTGGTGTCTTTTGGTCGCAGGTCCTTGCTTTGGCTTTGCTGCACTCAAACCTGTTCTTGTTTCTGAAGGTGTCTATAAACAGTTCTGCACGCCAGAGGAAATTGAGCTCGGCGTATTGATCTGTAAACAACAAGAACTCAAGCTCAATGTCATTTTCACAATTGCCGCTGTTCTGACAAACGTCTCTGCGCTCATCGTGGGCCCAACTCTTGACAAATTCGGTCCCAAGCTCTGTGGTATTATTGGCGCTTTACTCATCACTTCTGCTTGTTTCATTCTTAGATCGGCCTGGACAATTACTCGTTTCGATGGATACATTGTTGGTTACACTCTGCTTGCCGTAGGTGGCCCTTTCACCTTCATTTCTTCGTTCCAGCTTTCAAACACCTTCCCCAAATCCTCCGGTTTGATTCTTGCGCTTTTGACTGGTGCCTTTGACGCTTCTTCTGCCGTTTTCCTCGTCTACAGAATCATCTATGAGAAATCAGGCGGTGATTTCCATCTCTCCGACTTCTTCACCTACTTCTTGGCCGTTCCTGTTTTCGTGCTTTTGGTCCAAATTTTCATCATGCCCACTGAATCGTACTCGACTCTTAGCGATCTGGCTTTCGAAGTCATGGAAGCCGATGACGATGACTGTTGCAAACCTAACGGTCCTGTGAGCGAAACTACTAATCTCCTCAATGCACATGCCGAGCCTACCCCAGTCTACACTGAAGATCCAAATCCAGCTGGCACCGTATCCGTTGTCAAACAAGACGGAAAGTTCCAGGATCCTCACCACAATCAAAACATTGACCAAATCAGCGGTGTTTGGGGTATTCTCCACGGTGTCAATTTCGGCGATCAGCTCAAAACTCCCTGGTTTTATCTCATGACAATTTTCACCACGATTCAAATGCTTAGAATCAATTACTTTGTGGCCACTGTCTTTTCTCAATACGTTTACTTGCTTGGGTCACTTGAGAATGCTATTATTTTGAATAAGTTTTTCGATGTCGCTTTGCCTTTGGGTGGTTTGTGTGCCATTCCATTCATTGGTTTGGTTTTGGACAACTTTTCAACCTTTACTGTTCTGTCTATTTTGCTGACGACCACCTGTACAATCGGTGTTCTTGGTATCATTCCCAACTCATTTTTGGCTGCTTACCTTAATGTGTTGTTGCTAGTCGTGTACAGACCATTCTACTACACCACCGTCTCGGACTACGCCGCCAAAGTATTTGGCTTCGAGACCTTTGGCAGAGTGTATGGCTTTATCATTTGTACTGCTGGCGTTTTCAACTTGTTCCAATCTACGTTGGACAAGACTACTCACAATGTCTTTGCAGGCAACCCAATTCCAGTCAACATCTTTTTGATTTCTACTACTTTGGTCATTGGTGTCGTGCTGTTGGCATACATCAAGACTCAGCTAAACCGCATTCAAAAAGAGAAGCTCCAGCAATCTGCTGCCGCCGCCGCTGCTACCGACAATGCTTAAAAACAAAAGTAAATGTTGCTTTTGTATATGAAGTTGTTTGGTTTTGATTTGCCATCAAGACTGATATTTTTGCAGCTGCCCGATTGGTGCTTGATTGGATTTTATCTCCCATATTAATCTGATTCAAAGCTTTATTTCGCCATGCATGATTTACGAGTGTTTCTCAAGCTATCCACATCTCTTTCTTTCTTCTCTTATGTCATATATACACATACCCAACCATAAACCTGTAATAAAATTTCATCGATATCTAAACATTTCGCAACTTTTGCTAGCTGGTCCAAGCCATCTTCAGTCGTGATACAAATGCCAATCAAAAAAGCGTTTTGATATCTCTGATAAACTTTTCCAACTACATAAATTTCAAACGGTCAAAGAAATTAAAGTTTTTACTTTTTTTGGACAAGATACGGCGAATTCCGAATTGGTCCTGATGGTTTAAAATGGGAAATGGCTCGTGTGTAAGAGTGAGGAAAAGTGACGTTTTGGGAATTTGGAGGCTAAGGGGCGAAAACAGATTAGATAAGGGCCAACCCTCGGGATCCTCCAATCATATAGATTGAAACAGATCTTTAGATAACCTCACAAAATAATACAATCAGAAGCGTCCCTGATCTAGAAGAGTGGGATTAGACAGATTAGATACAAAGCATTGAGTTAATCTAAATCTCATTTGCTAGTGGTCATTGCTATCATTGTCTTTGGTCTCGGTTCATATCTGTGACCACTCTTGTTACAGGCCAACTCTCTGCTTGCGGAATTGACCGGGCCGCCTACTTTGATGTCGTCAACCAACAACATGTAGAATCAAATAAAGTCTTGTATTCTTCTTTTTTTCTTGTGTCAAATGAAGACAAACGGATTTTTGTCTGGTGTATACTTTTTGAATCGTGTTTTTACAACTATTCGATGTTTGGTCTAACGACGAGATGCGTCTCTGGTCATAACCTTGTGTGTACTTTGTAAAACCGTTGAAAGTTGGATCTACTAGGTCTTCTAACTTCGTTGGGTTGAGCTAACGGACGATACATTGAAAGAACAAAAAATTGAATCAGAAAAGTACAAGTTTATTTAGCTTGGGGCTATCTTTATTTTTGTCATATAGCTTGATATTTCCCTGGTTCCTTTGCTTAAATGCTTGCCTTTTTGGCTTTAAAGTATGTTGGTCATCACTCTAATCTGTAAAAACTTTCAGATTCAGACAACCCGCTTGACAATATGGATTTCCAAAATTTTTAAAAATTATCAACGTAAATGTTTTTTTCGATTCGTTCTTTAGTACCGCAATTGCTGTTGAGCTTAAATTGTATTGAGCATTTGATTCCATCAATACTTTTAAAACAGCACTATTTTGCTTTATATAGTCCAAGTCTCTAGATAGTGCCTGATTTCTGCATACTCTCATACTGAGTGTTGAGACTATCATCTGTATCTCGTATTTAGGGCTGGCAATTGATACCGCATAGATTACAAATTTAGGCTGTTTCGAAGGAGGCATTTGGTCTTCTAAATCTACTTCAGTCTTGATCAAATTTATAGATTCTGATTTTGGCTTTACAGGAGTATGGGAAATTGAAGATGAAAAAAAGAAAATCTCGACTACTTGTTCACTAGCATGCCGTTTGAGTTGTTACTTTGTATTAGTTTTAGAGAGTCAACTATTGTTTGTAGACTAAAGGAATTGAGGACGTAGCACTAGATCTAATTCCAAATTAATAATGTATGCCTGTCATTTAATCATCATGGCTGACGATAAAATTTTTAATGAATAATATGGATTGTCATACTAAATTATTGATATAAAAGTTCATAGTACATAATGGTATCATCATTTCCAGTAATTCTATTGTTTAATTGAGCATCCGCATTAATAATGTAGTATTATCTTTAACTTATAAGAAAGCATATCTTCAAGTTTATGTGTACCTTTATCCCAATCTATGTAACTAATCTAGAGCTCTCCAACCATGTGAAATTTGCCTGGAATTTGACAACACAAGTTTGAACATTCGTCTGCCGTTAATGAAACTAAATAATAAGTCTTGATTTGACTATAAAAAAGCAAATTGTACGCATCATTTTAAAAGTGTGGTTTTTTTTTGAAAGCATGTTTCAATAGTCATTCAAGATGTAAAAACCGTGTGTAGAGTCTTTGAATTATTGGCAAGATCTGACGAAGTGCTGCGTACTCTAAATTTGTTGTTACATAGTACAATTCTGTACGTTTGTTTTTCTTTGGGCTACAACACCTGTAGATATCCAAGTCAACTTTTTTTTAGCCCAATACACTACGGACTTTAAAATGCAGGTGTATTTGATGATTAACCAAGCTCTAGTAGAAATTACATTAAAATACCGAATTAAAAGTGCTTTGGCGATTACCAGAGCTCAATTAAAATGGAAACACAAATGAAATATAAATATCTTGAATAGAGAAAATCATCATCTATTCAAACATTAAAAACAAAAGATCAACCAACTGTATAATACAAGCGTTCTTTTTACATACTTTTGCTTCTGCTCCGACTTCTACGTCGATCCGGGCTCCGACTTCTACTTTCATTTCTATCTGGACTCGGACTCCTGCTAGGACTTCTGTCTCTCCTCGAATCTCGTCTCCGTCGGCGATTGGGAATAACAGTGTTTTCCATAGGACCCTCAACAAATGCAAAACTCACCTTTAAGTTTTGATCAAGAAAAGCGGTATCGTTGCCTTCATCAATGGCTTTTTGGGCGTCGTCTTGAGATCCGTATTCAATTAACGCATATCCTTTGACGTAACCTGTTCGGCGATCCAGATTCATATGAACATTTTGAACTTGTCCAAACTCACTGAAGTAATCAGTCAAGTCCTCTTCTGTGGCTTCTTCGTGGATTCCTGTCACTAAAACGATCCATCCTTCTACAGCTGTTCAATGTCAGCAGTGGTATCATAGTTGGACAATCCGAATTTCTATACTTACATCGCACTGGGGGTTGGGGTCTTTCCCGGGATTTGTTTTTGATAGTCAGTGCTGTTGAAGGGACTTCTGCAACTTGTAAAAAATGTCAATAATCTATTCGCGGTACAAATCTTCGTCGCCGAACTCACCTGGAGCATCTACCTCCATCTTAGCATCATCATCGATAATAAGCACTTCTTGTTCAGTGCTCATTGTGACTGTTTCAATTGTGATTTTGGGGTAAACCACGGGGACCTCAAAAATTCAAGCATCCTGGAATATCAAGAGATACAGTAGAGGGTTAGGTTAGGGCCAGCTAAAGACAATAAAGCAGCTACCCATTCTCAATGACTGGTCATCAGCAACGACATGGAAAACAAGAGCATATAAGTATATTAATGTGGTATAGTCTAAAGTATATATATTACAAGAGTTAATGTCTGATAAATATCCATATCACAACTTTCTATCGAAGAAACTTTGAATCATGCCCTCAGCATTCTCTTCATACTCGATGAGCTTGACATCGTCGCCAGAGATCTCAGTATTACCTTGGATCAACTGCTTGCGAGGCTTCTTCTTCTCTAAAACAATGTCTCTGTATTGGACCATGTCTTCGCCAACCGAAGTCATCCGATTGTATAGCTCACTGCCTCTTTTAAAGTCACCAGCAGATTTGAAGCAATGAATCTCTTGAAGGTATTTGCGAACTGCTTCGTGAGCTTCATTAAGCTTCGATCTGTTTGTTTTCATAATCAAATCGGAGTGATCAGGCTGGGTAGACACCAATGACACAAACGGGGTTTGTAAGAGACATTGGAGAATACTATAACGTGCCTGCATATGAGCTTGTCCCCAACTTGAGGTTTCGGGATCGTAGAATTCCAAAGCCAACAGACCAGCACGTGCCATTTGAATGTAAGAAACATAAGCCAAATCAGCTTGCTCATCAGCATTAAGTTCGCTGGCAAATGTGGTTAAAATAGATTGATCTCTGGAAAGGTAGATTGCAACAAGCTCAGCACGGCATTCTTCGTAGCTTGCGGCAATAGAGCCAAAAAGTGACCCCCAGGTCTGACCGGGTTGGTAGTGAGTCTCCACCTTAATGTCAGTGTCAGGATAGTACAGTCCAGATTGAGGGGAGGTGAAAAGTCTACCTGTGCCGTGGCCCAAAAGCTCATGAACACCGACTTGCATCTCAAAGGCAGCTTCAAAATATTTTTTGTATAGATATTCGTCCTGTTCACCCAAAAATGTGATCTCTTCATCGGCCTTTGCACCTGCTGAAAGAACGTTGCCTAAAGAAACGTTTTTGAACCCAACATTTGCGCGAATATCGTCGTAGTTGGGGATGTTGATTCCCGCAGGTACACCAGACCCAGCAAAAGTCAGTACTTCTAACGATGTGAAATCAGGAGCATTGAACTCTCCTTCTTTTTCAAATTCAGGACCCCATGGTAACTTCTTGATGTACTTTGGGGCATCATTGACAAGCTTTTGAAACTTCTCAGTACGCTTTTTGTTAACCATTGCAACCAAGCCTTCCCATTCAGCTCTAACGCCTCTGGGATCTCTGTAAGTTTCAATGAATCCAATATTGACTTCCACCGCAGGGCCAATATCTTTGACCCAGTGAACTTGTGATTTTTTAAAAGCCTCCATATCGCCAGATCGGAATGAATCAATGTACTCTTCAAGCATTTTAGATTGAGTCTCGTTGGCAGCATTCCTTTTAGCTTGCACCAAATGCTCGACAACGTTTGTAAGCACCTTACAGTGATCCCCATAGACTACCTCGACAGTTCCCAAGTCATTTGCGAGGTGGTAAATCTGCTGCTCAGCGCCATTTCCATGTTGGGCACTCGCAACTCTAAAGTTGTATTCATGTGGACCAACTTTAAACAGTCTGCTATTCTCATTCATCAAAGGGACTGCCTCAATAGCGGCGTCAATGACTTCTTGAGTAACCCCCTTGTTATAGTATCCGGAATACTCGTATCCAAGTAAATGAGGTTCAGGCGAGTAGATGGCGTTTTTGACTTTTTCGAATTTGGCTCCAACTCCAGCGTCTTCAGCATATTTTTTGAAAGTCTCTGGCTCAATAGCCGGAATAAACTTGCTATCGCCAAAAGATCTATAGTTTCCCAGGTTCGAAAGGAACATACTTGCGTATTCAAGATACAGTTTTTCGTCTGCTGACGAGTACCTTCCTGCTTTTGTTGTATGAATAGCCATAATCACATCGAAAATGTCCTCAGACTCAGGAGAGACTTGTCTAAGGACAATTCTTGTTCCCGCATGAGCGGCCTTGGAAATATGATGAGCATAGAGCTTTTCTCTATGGGACAATGCCTCAAAATGAGGTCGCGCTCGGAGCATGTAAATAGGAGGTTTTTTATCGGCAAGAGGGAGCTTTGCCGGAGCAGCGGTCGCAAGGCATCGTAGGCCCTTGTTCATGTGTGTTTTGAACGCATTGGTAGCAGTGTTTTTCGAGAGAAGTCGAAGCATCGTGATAATTGAGGATACAGAAGACTTGGATAGTAGGAAGAATGAGATGATACATGGATGGCTTTATGAAGGAGTGGTCAATTGGACATTTACGTAATCGGGCAGCGACAACTCAGAATCATAAGGTGTGCAGTCAAAATTCCAATGTGTACTCAGATAAGTACCTGCCGTATCTGATGCTCATGCCAAAGCCGTCGCGTCCAACAAACGAGTCTGCAGTCGGGCACCTTCTTGAATCATTGGCCTTTAGGCCTGTGGCGGGTGCCTGATCCCAAATGCTTTAAAAAGATTCTAGATGACATAATATTTATATTATTTATTATATAATAAACGAACGCTGTTTATTCACAGCCTTATCGTTCTTATCTTGTCAAAAAAAAGCCCCACCAGACTTTTAACGTGCTTTTGCTAGGCTTGCAAAGCATACAATTTCAAAATTCTCACATCCTGAACCTTTCTTCCTCATTTTTAACAGCACTAGAGATCATCTCTCAATAATATCACCAATATCACAATATGTCGATGGCGCCTGTCAATCGGCTCGAATACGTCACATTCTTTATCATAGGCATATCGTTTTTATGGCCATGGAACTGCTTCTTGTCTGCTCAGCCATATTTCTTCTCTAGACTTGATGGTTTCCCTACCTTGCAACGCACTATTTCAAGTTCGTTAATGATCATCAGCACCATCACAGCAACCACAATCTATGTTTTGCTGGTGTTCAAAAAGCAGAAAAGAGGGATCACAGATGTCAACTATGCCTCCCGAGTTATCAATGGCGAGAGTGTGATCCTTGGAATCTTTTTGATTTTAGCACTTTCGTGCATCTGGTTTGTTGAGTCGCTGAAGGGCGTGCAGTACTTTATGTTCTTGTTGATTTCCATCTTTGTCTCGACTATTGGCACTTCTCTGTCTCAAAATGGTGCTTTCTCAATCGTTGGCTTGTTTGGTCCCATTTACACTCAGGCCATTATGGTTGGTCAAGCCGTCGCTGGTATCTTACCTCCAATTGTATCAATGTTCACCACATGGTCTAGCGTATCGAAAGGTTCTGCAGTCGCGACGATGGCTGACGAGCCCCCAAAAGCATCTACCTCAAAATTCGTGTACTTTTTTGTGGCTTCTAGCATTGCAGCCGTGGCTCTTGTACTGTTCAAGATCGTCCTTAAAAAGGAGGGTGGCGAAACTGCACTGCTTGTAGAAAACGAAGAAGAGGCCGGGCAACAAGCCAATGGATATGAATCTCTTCCACACAATCCCGAAACTGATGAAAATGGCGACGCCATTGCTACGAGTCCATTGGCACTATTCGACAAACTGCGAGTTCCTGTGATCACCGTATTTCTAGTATTTTCGGTCACTCTTTGCTACCCAGTGTTCTCGCAACTGGTCGAGCCATTACATTCTACGAAATCGTCCAAATTTTTTGACACAAAGTTGTTTATTCCGTTTTCTATTTTCATTTGGAACCTTGGTGATTTGGCTGGAAGGATTGTTTGTGGAAGGTCAAACTTTGTTGTTTCTAAAGACTCGACATTCTTAAGATACGTCTGGGGAAGATTTTTGTTCCTTCCCATATACTATTTTCTTACAAATGTCAACAACAAAAACTCTGGCTTTAACCCATTGATTGGTGATACGTTTTACTTGCTGGTTCATTTCTTGTTTGGATTCACAAATGGACACTTGGGGTCTAGTGCCATGATGAGCCCACCCAATTATGTCGAGGTTCACGAAAGAGAGCAGGCAGGAAGTTGTATGACTTTGGTACTGTCATTGGGATTGACTGCTGGCTCTTTATTTAGTCTCATTTTGGTGAATGCATTGAGTACTTAGGGAAACTTCTCAATGTCATCTTATTGTATTACCTTTCGTTCTTACATTTAATGCATTTGACTTTGGGCTGAATCAACAGCCATTAATGCCTAAACTCTGGATATGACGAAATTTTAGCGAAGAGTGATAAAAGCTATGCTAATATCCATAGCCTCATTATTAGCCATGTAAAATCTCAATATATTGCCATGCTATGTCAATTGGCTTAGTCGCGAAGCGAAACTCGCTGTCTATACCTGGAATCTTTTTACCGTTGATATGGGAAAGCCCAAGCCTTTCTAAGACAAATTTCACATGCTCCGAAGCTGCTTGTGGATCTTGATATTCCTTTATAGTAAAGTCAAATTCCAGAAGGAGTCCTTTGAAAGTTCCCTGTAGCATGAGGTTGCACACTTTCAAGTAACCTTCTTCGATCTCAAAACAGGAGCCCTCTCCTCGAATGTTTTGTCTAATTTGCCATATTGCCGGGAGTTTTGTATTTAGTATTTGCTCAAACTGGCCAGTGATAACCGATGCATTACTATTCACAGCGCAGATGGTTTGTATTTCGTTCTTGGGAAAGACTGGGTATGTGATGAGATGCAAAAAGCTTCCGCTTTTTGTGACAGAGTTGTTTGGACCAGGCGGTGGTTGATAAGAACTCAACTCTTTTCTGTAAAGTTTTGCTTCAAAGCTCCATTTCTGCGCTTCAAATGGATACCAGTTGTTTTTAATATTGTCTTCTACAGACGAGATTGTATGCGACGACGCGTTGGCGATGAAAAATAGTCTAAATGAGTACTAGTCAGAATCAATGCAATCAATGTATATAAACTGCCGGATACGCACGTTGTGAGAGTCATTGCTATATTTATGGACTAAAAAATTGCTAGCAAATAGTGAATCAACGGTTCGGTGATCTCAAAGCAAATGCGTATTTTTGCGCTGAGATGGACGCGAGTGAAGATTTTGTGCTGAATGCGAGAAGAAAGCAAAAAACAAAACTTTAAAATCAAGTTTAGCAACAATTAATACACAGCAGCAAGAATATTAATTTGTGTTAACTTATTTGCTGATCTAATAAACAGCTTTTAAACTCGCAAAAAGGCTTACCTTTTCTCGCTGAAGCTGGCCATGTAGACTCCATACAGTAATTAAGATTAACACCAGCCAAAGAAACAGATTTCCATAAACTTTTGTTTTTTTTTACTTCTCTTTTTTTTTTTTTTATTAATTTTATTTCTCTTCCTCCTTAGTATTGTTATCATTGTTGTCACTCTGTGCCTCCAGACCTGCTCCGCCCAGCATTTCGACGTTCGGGAGACATACCCACTGATCTAGACTTATTCGCTCACCGCTTCCCGCTCGAGTTCCATCCCCCACACCTACGGTTCTTCTTTTTTTCGCCAGCAATTATGGAGTTTCCCTTAGCGATATACTGGGATCCATCGCTCTCAAAACCAGAAATTTATCCCCCAAAAAGCACACATATTCCATCACAAAACGAAGCTATTTCGATTCTGCGTGCAGGTCTTGATCAGGAAAACAGAGACTACACTTTGCATACATACAATAAAGCCCATGATCTCTTTGATCTTCTCTACGATCTCGCCAGCCAATTCTCTACGCAAGACGGCCAAAACGCATTTAAACAAAACCCACTTTTAGTGATTTTGAACCCTGTGGCGGGACCACCGCAAGAAGATGTTGGAGATATTGCTTTAAGCAATAAAGCTATTGTCAGATTCGTGGCATTTTTAGACTTTGGTATGCCTGCTATCACTATAATCACCAAGAGCAATAATTTGTTTGGTGTTAAGCAGAGTCCCATAAATTTCCCCGAAACTGTTATTGCAATCGAGAATCTCGACACAGAAGCCATGGAGATTCTTCTTGACAGGGTGACAATCTTAGGGAGAAGACTAAACACTTCGCATAGACGTCCATCAATCACTGCTTCTCTGCAGTCGTTTTCGAATGTGCCAAAGAAAGCGGAAAAAAAGCATATGGTTTCATTCAAAAAAGCTTTTCTACAGATCGACTACTTTTTTAGCGCATTGGATTGGTTCCACAACCAAGAGTCTCTATTTTTCAAGAATAAGTCGGGCATTGGAGGAGCTTGTCCTTATGGAGGGGGATTTCAAGATTACAGAGAAGCCTTCAATCTCACAGAATCACAAGTTCAAAAAACTATACAAGAAGTTTGGAGCTGGGATTTCTACGCACACGATCTCTCAGTTAATCAACTGTTGCTCGCAAGTTTCCTGATTTTTAAACACGCATTCAAACAGCTTCCAGAAAAGCATCCTATCATTCTGGATGATATTTCTCTCATTCGACTACTACTGGTTTTAAGGGACTCCTACCGATCAACCAACCCCTATCACAACTTTCGCCACGCAGTGGATGTGCTTCAAGCAACTTTCCACTTTTTGATACAGCTCAAATGCCTCCCAAGTAAAAATGGCACTTTGAAAGAGAAGGGCATTTTGAATCCTCTAGAAACCTTGACTATCTTGATTGTAGCTATTGGCCACGACGTGAGCCATCCTGGCGTCACCAACATGTTTTTGGTCAAGACAGAGGCGCCGATCGCCAGTGTATTTAACAACAACAGCGTGTTAGAGTCTTTCCATTCTGCAGTTTATTCGGAAATTTTGTATAAATATTGGCCACATGTTATGGAAGACTTTGAATTCAGGAGTGGTAATGTATCGCCGACGCTTAGCAACACCAATTTGCGCACAGGCAACTCTCTTATTAACGAAAGTGTTTCTGGCGAAGCTGGTGAGCCGGAGCCCAAAAAGGGTCAGATGCTTTGCAATTTGATTGTCAAGTCTATTTTGGCCACCGACATGTCGCTGCACTTTGATTACATGGAAGAGGTGCAGACTCTTCTTACCGGGTCTTACGACGATGACCAAGATGGAAGCGAGTATACTACATTGGTATGCTGCCTCTTGATCAAGTGTGCCGATATCTCCAATGTTACGAGGAAGCTCGAGATTTCGGCCAAGTGGGGCGAGGTGCTGGGTTCGGAGTTTGGTGAAGTGGAGGAGCTTGAACACATTTTTGGAGTCTGCGCACCTCCTCCAGCAGCACCGGCAGCCATCAGTTCCGAGACTGACGTACCCAAGCCAGTGGAACTGACTGCACGCCAAAAACTGGCAAAGGGACAGCTGTTTTTCATCAAGACGTTTGCCAAACCTTTGTTTCTGTCCGTCACCCAACTGCTGCCAGCTCTTCAATATACCGTTGACATTTTAGAAAAGAACGAAGCTGCCTGGGAAAAGTGTTTGAGTGGCGAAGATTAGCAGCAGCCATTTTTTTTTTAAATTTTTGCCTCTTTGTCGCCTTTGCCTGATGCTGTTTGCTTTGTTCTTTTTGAGTATTTTTGATTATTTTTTTTTCGTGTTTTGTGTGTATTCCTGTTTGAATTTTTCATCATCATAGATTAGGTTTGAAACTTTTTTTAATTTATTGTATTTATTGATCATCATAAATGTGCATTATTTTCTACAATTCCGTGAAGGTAGACGGTGTGCGGACTTATCAAGAGGCTGTTTGAACAAGACACAAGAAGCAGCTGAAGAGTGCACAAAAAAGCATGACCCTTTTGTGTCTAGCAGCAGTCGCGCGATTCAGAACTGGAACTGTTATCGGCTGCAGGTCAGAGCAGATTGCTATTTTGTTTCTAATCGTGGCACTGCAGGCATAAAGATCGTTACAGGCAGGCGCAGATGTGTACGCAGAAGGATACAAATACGAGCGCCAAGGAGGCTTGCTGTGTGTACAAATCACTAATGGGGAACTGTTTTAAGATGAATGCGTGGAAGCAGGCACTAGAAGGGTGAAGAAACCTTCCATGGCATGCGGGATGCTGTATGGAAGGTTCCAAGACCTGACACAGTGTCTCTGTACATCTTTCTCTTTAGCTGGCCCAGAAAACTCGCGCACGATTCTGGCTCAAAAGTTGGGGATGCCGCTTAAAATCAGTGTACAATTTTCGGTACCTGCTCAAAGACACAAACTGAAAAGCATCGCGCCACTGTTTACATCAACCTGAAGCAATCAGTGCTTTCCGGTTTACTAAAGTGTTGGCTACTTTTTTTTTTTTCTGGTGAATGCATTTGCGAAAAAGCTTTGATGACGCGTGCATTTTGAGCACAATAGGCTCTGATTTTTTGCATTCAATAACAAAAAAAAAAAAAAAAAAAAAAAATGCAGTTCCAGGAGAGGCAACGCGCAAACGAATATAATCGCGGTGGGAACCGTGAACGTGTCACATCGATATTCCGATTACAATACACACATTCTACAGTCGCCAGAAGCACTGAGTCACCATCAACATCACCGGCTATTTCTGTATTTATTTTTGGTTAATTTGACACGTTGACACTTGCGGGAACATGCAAAGCGCTGCGTATACGGAAGGTATAGGCATCTGATGAGCAATATTCGCTATCAAAAACAGATGCTTGTTTGCGAGATGCTCCTGGTTTTGTTTCGATTGGCTAGTACGTGATCCAAGTCCAGTCAACAAAGTCCCGTAGCGCATACCTTTCGCAGTAGAAGAACTAAGGTTTTCCCAATTGTTGTCAAAGTCGCCCATAGAACTTTTGATTCAGGTCTGATAGTTTCAGTAAGTACTTTGTATGTATGCAAAGGCAGCCGCGAATTGAAAGCAATTAGAAGCGAAGCAATTTCACAGGAGGTTGAGGCCCATGTATCTTGGAAGCCATCTCGCATCAACATAGATGACGCACTGCTTTGCAAATCAAAAAGATGCCAAAACACGAGTGCACTTTGCCCGTTGCTTTGGATCGTCGTTAGCCTAAAACTATTTCTACAAAGCAGGTCATTTGCAGAAGACAAAGTAGCATTAAGTGAGATATCAAGAAATTTCACAGCCAACAAAAAGTTTCTGGTGACAAGCGAGATGGCGGCTGCAGTGCGGATTGTGTAGGTGAAAGCCCAACTTTTCATGGATGGAATAAAAATATTATTTGCCAACGCAAAGATCACATTTTATTGGCTTTTTTGCAAGAAAACAAAAAGCGATTTACAGAAAACTCGTCTTTTCAGGTTGATGGAAAACCAAGAGTTGCAATCAACCAGATTTTACAACAAAGCACCCAATGTCAGGGGAACAACTTTGCTAAGGTTTTGTACCGTAACAGATGAACGATAATGACTCAATGGTTTGAAGCGATTTCAAAACACGTTCTCAAAAAAAGTGCTCTGAAATTAATGAAATTTGCATTTTGTGCAAACCAGTCGGGAAAAGGTGAACTACTGTAAGCTGGGCCATTAACATGTTTTTGGGAATACTGTAAATTAACCAGATCCGGAGAAGGCAAAGCCCTGCTTGCATCGTTTCTTGAAGGTTCAGCTTCACTGAAATGAATAGCACATTGATTTGCAGTTATGCTGTAAATCATTCAAGCTCTTGTTTATTGTTAGTACAGATCTCATGACAAGTTCTGAAATTCATCAGTTTACAGACTGTTTATGGTCTGTTTGGCAACTATTCAATCTTGGTCTTTTGCAGTACACTATCAATGCGCAAAAAATGATGTTTCAAAAGTTTTCGCAGCTAGCCATCCATGCCAACGAAACTAAACAACAATAAAATTGAATACAGTGTCAGATTTCGGGTCTATTAGCTTTATCGTACTCGGGTTAGAAAATAGCACAATGTCGCCGGTTTTGGCTTGCAAAGTGCATTGGATAGACACTCTGAGCGCCGATTTGCTTGTATTCTTGAAATCAGCTTTATAAAACATATTTAGTGGCTTAAAACCGAATGAAGGGGATTAAAAGCTACGTTGACGATAGAGGATAGGGAAAGATACTCGTTTTGTAAACTGACATTGGATACACCTCAGAAGCATGTACTTCAAAGCCGGTCATAACTGATACTGTACGTGTTGCGAGTGGATAAGGTCGTTGTGCAGGCAGCGGGTTCGTGAGACATAATCTTCCTGATCCAGTAGCACACGGCTGGTGTTCAGGGTGCAAATTGTGAAGCAGGCAGTTGAGGCCATGTTTTAGATAGCACTAGATAGCATTACACGCAAAGACGGGTGCAAACAGTATTCAGATAGACTCGGATAGTACAGTTCGGAAAAAGTCAATCTAAGATCCACTTTTCTAACGGTATTTAAAAACAACAGAGATATTCTGGTTTTCTTTAGGGCCACAGCCTGTTTTTGGATCTTACACTGCTGGCATATTGCATCAACCTTTCCATGGACTTACAACAGCACCAAACGGTCAGATACATTACCCAGAACTTCTAGAGCAGATATCTACGTATCTGCAACTTGACAGCAAACGGTAGTGCTTAGAGTACTTTTTTTGGGAGATCTAAAAGCATTTTAGATCTCATATCAGCACAATGCATTAAGTGTCTGGACACTTTAGGCCATGCTTGAGCAGTTGTGGAGTCATTCATGAGTTTCTCAACATGAACTGAGCCTTTCTAAATCGGCTCCTTTCATGTTGTGATAATCATTGCAAGTGTGGCTTTCGATAACATCAATACTGTTTGTCGCATACATAAGCCAAAACATACAGACTAAAGTGGTATTCCGGCTCATACTCTTCCCGACAAGTAAAACTCCACACATTTTCCCTTTTTTATTTGTATTTTTGTTCCCTTTTTTCCCCCACCTCACTATCGACCATCTACACGGACAATTGCATCAGTAACAACAATGAGCACAGAGTTTAAACAAGTCGGATTTGTAAGTGTTTTAGAATGTTCAATTGCACGCATGATTGCTAGCATGTCCAACTAACTGGCAGTCAGATTGGTCTAGGTTCTATGGGATCTAGTATGGCGGAAAACCTGCAAAGGTATTTATCAGAAAACAAGGAGCCAGGACTACTATACTACAACAGAACAATCTCAAAAGGCAAGCACCTCGATGCAATAGGTGCTTCAGCAGCCATTTCGATTAAAGACTTAGCCAACAGATGTGATCTTATTTTCTCTTGTGTCGCAAACGACGCAGCTTTAGAACAAGTCGTAAAAAGTCTGACCAGTAGCAGGAAACTCGGCAATACATTGTTTGTGGACTGCTCTACCGTGACACCAGAAACAGCCGTTGATATCGGAAAACGGATGAAATCGGCTGGAGGAAGGTTCGTACATTCTCCCGTCTTCGGAGCTGCTCCTGTCGCTGCTGCCGGTAAACTTCTGTTTATACCATCAGGCAACCCTAAAGATATCGAGGCTTTCACACCATACGCGCTATCAATGGGCCGCAGAGTTTTGCCCATTGGCGACGACCTTACAAAATCCGCCACACTGAAACTTATCGGTAATACATTTATTCTTTCCATGATGGAGATTATTGGCGAAGGTCTCGTGTTTTCGGAGGCCGCTGGATTCGAGCCTCAAGTATATCCTAGTCTGATAACAGATATTTTCGGCCCGACTGTCGGCAGCTACGCTTCTCGAATCACAAAAGGAACATACTATCCACCAGAAGGCACCGCTCCGGGGTTCAGCGCTAGAAACGCTTTGAAGGATATGGGTCATGCTTTGGAGTTGGCAGAAAAGGCGAATGCACAACTCCCAACGTTAGAAATAGCCAAAGCTAATGTTGAACAAGCAATTGAGCTGAAGGGTGAAAACGTTGATGGAGCTGCCATGTATGGTACTCTGCGCACCAATGCAGGGCTAGACTTTGAGAATGATGCAATTAAAAAAAGAAGTACGAACTAGTCCTTTCTACATTAGCTTTTAAATACATTTTGATACCTATAATCGCGACTACAACAACGTTCTGTGTATTCTCCTAGTCTGTTTTCAGCAATGCTACTAGACATGCCGAAGCTATGTCCAACACTATCAAGTTTTCGTCAAATCCTTTGTCTACACATAACTCTTCTTTCAATCTTTGATGTTGTTTATGCAGACATTCTTTTTGTTTCGTCTTGTTGTATGTTCAATTATATATAAATCATCATGCTCTAGAAGTAAAAAGTGAGTGGTTGTACATTTACTCCTTCTCGAAATACTTCCATTGATCCTCCAATGGCTTTTCTTCTAGTTCCTCCCAAGGCTTCCATTCAGCCATCTTCTTGACCAATTCAAACTCCTCGCCAGCTTGGACCAAGATCTCTTCTATCAGGCCTCCACCAATCTTTTGCTCGATGACCTCAGTGACCTCGTTTTCTTCAACAATGGCCTTGCGGGCGGCGGTGATGTTTTCGACAGATTGGCGGTAGACGCTGGTAGCGGGGAATGACTTTTGCAGTTCGGCGAGAGTCATGTCGTACACGGCAACAAGAGCTGGACGAGGATTAGGGTGTTGGTAAAGACCAGTGATACCGGTGGGGTCTAGATGGTCATGTTAGTACAATGGCTTTTCCATCATTGCTCAAGAGATCAAGCATCTAAAAAGACGTGTGCAAAGAAAATCACTAAATGACTTCACGGAGTCCCCGTTAGTCAAGTGCATCCAAAACGGTCTTTCCGAAAACATAATCCAAGAACATAGAACATTGTTGGTCTCGGTATCGAGGTTTAACATACTTCCAGACTCAGCCTTGATCAAAACGCTTTGCTTAGCAACTTGTCTCAAAATTCTGGCAAATCTCATTGTGATGCTGCAATGTGTGTCGTGTATATATGTGGAAATAACTGAACGTCTATAACAACTAAAAGTCCAAGGAGAAAAAAAGTGAGAAGGAAAGAAAAATACCTAAGTGCTTTTTGGGTGGTTCACAAGTTGTATCTTGAAAATTGCAATTCTTTAGATGGTGGTTGGCCAGTTTCTATTGCTGTGACGAGCATATCAGACTATTGTAGGGTAAGGGCTAAAACAACATCCAGATATCTCGATCCTTTGACAGTTAAGTGACGTATATGAGGTATCTCATATTTCAAAGTATTAATTTTCAACATTGGTCCGATATAGTGTAACGGCTAGCACGGTTCGCTTTCACCGAGCAGTTCGGGGTTCGATTCCCCGTATCGGAGTCTTTCTTTTTGTTTTTGATACAATTACGTTGATGATTATGTTTTTGGTTACGATTTAATCGCAACAAACTACCACACCCAAGGTATGAATAAAAACTTTTTATGGCTATGAATTTGTTATACGTTATGTATTTTGTTCTATTGCAGCTAACTCATTCATCTATATACTCTAAATCTTTCTCGCTTATTCCCAAATCTTTTCGAACTTGAGACGAATTGGCAAACGTGAGCTTGGCTACATAATCAATCATGGAATACATGTTGTCGACCTGCATGTTGACTCCTTTTGTTAGATTAGCTTCTGCTGTGAGGAGGTCTTGGATCATTTTAGGATTGCATTGCTCAGCATTTTTTAGTCTTTCCTTCAAATTTTTTACTATAATCTGAAGTTCATTAAATTTTATCAAGCCCTGTTCACGAGATTCCTATAACAAGTTAGAATGTTTTGTTAAAAGTGTGTTGAAGGTACTCCGTCAAGCACTTACCATGTTTTCTCGCTTGAGCGACTCCGCTTCGACGCTTTGTTCAAGTTCTGCAATTTCATTTTGCAACTCAAAAGTTTTGGCTTGAAGATCTTTTATTTTCCTCTCCCTGCCAGCTTTTCCATCGCTCGCAAATGCCCAGTAATAGTTTCCAGATCCAATCTTTTCGACTTTGACTAATGAATTGTCTGTCAATGCTTTGAGGATGAGTTTGATTTGCATCGACGAGATTCCAGTCTTTTTGGCTCCTACTGATTCTAGTTCTTTGATATTGTAAAACTCCCCTGTATTGAAAAAGAAATCAAGTAGAGATTGTTCTTTTTCTTCTTGAGATCTGCCTTTTGGTGCCTGATACTATAGTTAGTAAAGCAATGAATTTTTAGTAAAGTTGAGTCGTAACTAACCATTACGAGACGATTTGAAGATATTGGCTTAAAGAACAATTGCCGTTTGAAAGTATTCGTACTTTTTTTTGCAAAATCTCGCTCTGAAAATTTATGAATGGACTATCTTGCATATATACACCACATGCCTTTTGTTGTTGCCGAGCGTGTATATAAAGTATAGATTTTTTTTCTTCCCAATGCTTCATGTTAAAATACTATTTTTCGTCGACAGCACCAGAAATAAGCGAAGTTTACATTATGAATATTATAAATTAAACTATTCATGTTGTGATTAATATCATATTTTGAAAACCTACTTAAACACACATACTGAAGAATCAACACATGATTAGTTGATGCAATAACTCAAAATCGTAACTTGAGCTTAACTTTTGGTGGTTTGGGAGTATCGTCTGTTTCGTTATTTTCAGACGGAGTAGATGCTACATTTGTAGTAGGTGAAGAAACCTTCTTTTTGGTTTGTATGCCTGGTTTTGACGCTGATGTTTTTTTGATACCGGCAGTAGAAAATTTGATTTTGGGTGCGGTGGGTTTAGTGACAAGTGAAATCTTTGGTTTAGAATCAACAGAGGAGCGGCGCGGTTTGTTGAATGGAGAATCTCTCTTGATTACAATGTTGAATCTTTGAGTTCGGAATGCACGGAGTCTCCAGAGTTTGGGTGTTTTTAGTGTGATCATGTACGAGTTTTTTGAAACAGATATAGCGGAACAGATTTGTAGAAGCTTAGATTTGTCTGGAATCGAAAGCCGTTGAGACTGTAATGCCGACCATATCTCTTTTTTAAAGGCAACGTTCTTATCCATTTGCTTTTTCAGCTGCGATAAAGCGCCTTCAACAGTCGTACGGAGCTGGAGATCCAAACGAGTGTCTCTTTCGATAGAGGCATCTTCCACAACGAGAAACGAATTTTGCGTTTTGTGTTTTCTTCTGGGCTTATAATCGCCGCGAAGTGCAAGTCTACCAATAGTATTATTTAGCGCATTGATCAACCCATGCTTGACAAACTCAAAATTGTCAAAGACAAGAGTCAAAAACAGATAATTGACAACAGCCTTATTGTATATACCGCCCAAGTTGAGCAAAGCCTGGAACGCTGTAATTCTGACCTCGTTGTAGTTTCCGGGTTTGGTATATTGTATAAGTTCGTCAAATTTGACAGGCAAATATCCTCTGACCCACAGCCGTTCCTTCTGCTGAATAGCCGTAGACGTAATCATATTGTGAACAGAAGGAAGCCAGCCGTCCATTCTCAAACACCGCTCAATCTCATCTGTTGCTTTCGAAATAAAGGTGTCAGTTTCGTAGTCTCCTTCCTCTAAAGACGGCTCAAAGTTGTTGTTACTGAGAGAGTTCACAATTGCAGTGATCAATGTGCAAACATAGAACGAATCTGAAAAAGGATTACTGGAATTGTCATTGTATCGAAGTAAGTCCAACAAAAAATTGCACACTTCCACTGGACATTTTCCGTGATTGTCTCTAATTTGTGATAATGCCATTGGAATAGCTTTTTGAAGGAAATATGTGGGAAAGTCAGCAAAGTCATTTGCTGCAGGGATAGTGGAGTTTTCAAAACAAAACATGATTTGGAAAGCTTTAATGAGATGAAATCTTCCAATATAATTGAGCTCTTCAATTCCGCACTTTGCTAGCTGATGCGCAGCTTCTACTCGAATTCCATAGTAGTATCTTTTGTCCATTAACGTTTTAACCAAAATAGAGGAGTATAGCCGCGAAGGTTTTAGTGTTCCAAAGTATCTAACTGCATCATATTGGGCAACCACATCTCTATCTTGCTGTAACTGCGACGCAAACATGTAATCGGGTTGGTTGATGTACAACACGCAAATCCATTCAAAATCGGTATCGACTCTGATCCACTCAAATGCCTCGTTCATCATCCGCTCCTCTTCTTCCTTTGTCCAATCTTCTAACTGCCACTCCTCCATTTGTTGGTCTGACTGCAGCACATTACCCAAACAATGCAAAAGAATGCCGTCCAGATCAGCATCATCAGCTGTATCAATATTGAGAACATCTACTGCTTCCTTTGGTTTCTTGTTTCGTTTTAGACGCTTGTACTTTGTATTATACTGAATGTCAAGCTTTGTGAATCCATCTTTTAGGTCTACAACATGTTCATAAGGCGTTCCATCAGCCTCATGAATTCTAATTGTCATCGGTCCCTAAAAATATAGTTAGCGAAAATCGTTCAAGTTTCTGTAATGCAAATACATACCGTGAATATCGGTTGCACAGGGTATTCTTCGAATCTGCCAATACCGTTCTGAGAGTTTCGAACAAAATCTTCATCTGATGGAGGCATTGCAGCTATTTCCGATACTTGTACCTGTCTGATACCCATTTCAATGAACATTCGCTTTTTGTTAAATCTCTGTGTAACTCGAAATATAGGGTATCCCGATCCATACACCCATTGGTTGAAAAATATATCTAATTTGTTGTGTCCTACTCTTTCGCATACTTTGATAAAGTGGGCCGTACTAAGACACGAGTTTGTTAAATCGCCGGACATGCCTTGTAATAAAATCTTTGGTATTGCTCGTGAAAGACCGAGAGATTTGTCTGTCTTTGTCATTCTCCGATCTAAAATGAAAAGCACTATTGGGGACTTTAAGCGTAGAAACTCAAGGTCACGATCTGTGAGTGGGAAAACAAGTTTTGGAGAAGCTAATGGAGGCATGCCAATATCTTTACTACAGACTTCTTCGGAAAGCTTTTTGATAGAGAATCGGTATTCGTTGTTTCCAATGAGTTTTCTCAAAAAACACAACGCCATAAACCCGGATATTCCAAAGACTAACCACAAATCTTCCCAACGCTTAGGAAGAATCGAGATTCCAACCCACTGTGTTGCTATTGCCACAGAAAACTGTCTAGGTGCTGAGAAAATGGGTTCGATCACATTTGGCGGATAAAGCAGTTTGTCGTCACAAATTATCAAACCGACTGAATTAGAAAACTGTGTGACAGCATCGCTAACAAAAACGAATGACAAAGATGGAAAGGGAAATGATCCAAACTCTTTGGTATAATAATCCATCACTTTGTTGACAAATATGCATGTGTTTTGTGTTTCGACTGTACGATCCGCAAAGCCATAGACTTGAATAGGAATTGCCGAATCATCATCAATATCGTCAATATCCCTTGCTTCTTCTTCTTTGAAATCTGGAAGCGGAATAAGAGAAAAAGCGCCGACAGCAAAGCCAATGTTTTGCGCTGCAGTAGGATTCATAATGTCAAAAGAAACAATCTTTTTACTGGGGTCTTTAGGATGCGCAACCTCAGTTGGTTGTTGTTCTGCGCTTACAACCACCAAATCCTGCTCTTGGACCATTTCTTCATCCTCGTCAACCTGAACTGTTTCCTCGTCCCCACTAAGCTGAGATATTGATCTGGGAATTGATACCTCAAACTGCCATGTACATAGTTCCCACATACCGTCAATACATGGAACCCAACTTGAAGTAGCAATACCTATCGGCGAATTTGTTGTGTATGCATGCCAAAAATTAGTTTTGAGATTAGAATTCTTGCCTCCAACAAAGTTAAATCCGGTTGTTGGCTCTGTTAGTGAAAAATCAATGCGTAATGTGATGGTCGACATTTCTTGACGTGACTTTGGAACTTCCACGACCAATTCCCCAGCTGGTGGTGCTGTCGTCAATAATGACTCCATCTTCTGTTTGTATAGATGATGTTGTGTGATGTCGGAGTTTCGCGGCATTTCGATATCAGTAGCTGAGTCTTCAATATAATGCACAGCTTTCTGAGAATCAACAGTAGCATCGGTGATCATACAATGTCGCGTGTTTATTCGTACAGTTTTCATCGGCGCACTTGATGCAAGTGTTAATTCGGTGAATCCATACAATGCGCGATGATAGAGATCAATATCGACTGATACCCTTTGGTGCAAGACATTATACTGTTTTGGTTCATTTTGGGCATCAGTCATGGTAAAAATTGTATTTGAAATGATCCTAAACCGATTGAAAGCAGTGATGCCTATTTATTGGAAAAAAATAATCGCAGCACAGCGTTGCAGACAATGATGTGAGTGCGGAGTAAAGTGCTAGCTCAAGACACGAAATTTGCGAAGTCTGTAAATGGGTTAGGGTGTCTACTGAAGTAGTTGAAGTGGTGTGTGTTTTAGGTTTATACGATTTCGGTGTTCTCAGTTTCATCTAATTTTTTTACCAAATGCTCAGTTTTCACTCTGTGTTTCTTTAGAAAGTGTCTACTGAAACTTGAACCAATGTATCATGATACCTTTGTTTAGGTTGCGAAACATTGCCTGTCTGCTTTTTTTACTTCTGTTTGTTGAACCTGTCCTAGGCAGCGATGAATCGGTTATAGCGCCATCTCAAACTATAGATTCTCTATTGCAGAGTACATTGAGCAACACAACATCAACTAGCGACTCAACTCTGCAAATGCAGACTACTAGTGAAGGCCAAACTGATATAAATGGTTCAGCATCGTCCGCCAGTTTGACTCACGACTATCTCATAACCAAGAATAACGATACTGACACTGATAATGAACTAAACGTTTCTGATCTAAAATCTCCCGAAACACAGCCACTGTCAGAGTCTTTAAACACTGAGATATATTCCGAAAGTAGCGTAAGCGGAAATAGAAAGGACCTGACCAACGAAAAGAAAGTGGGTGTGGAAGAGCATGATGATGAAGTAGAAGATGATGATGATGACGAAGATGAAGATGACGAAGAGAACGAAGATAACGAAAAGGACAGCGAGCGAATGTTGTCTTTTGACGAATGGCGTGAAATCAAACTAGAACAGGCTGGACAAGAAATGTATCCAGATCGTAGTCATCATGCTCCAAGAGATCCCAACAATATACATGGATCAGAAAAGTTTGACATAATTAGCGATGAGCTGGACATTGATCCAGTACTATTTTCTGGCGATCATGGCCAGGACGACTCTAGTCAGAAACAGCATGTTCATAACTCTAATTCCCAGCTGAGAAACAATGTCGAAGATGAATCTCAGGCGTCCGACTCTAGTAACTCAGATTTAAACACCAAATCATACAAAGATCGCTTCAACTATGCGTCATTTGATTGCGCATCTACAATCATCAAAACCAACAAAGACGCCAAAGGGGCTCACCATATTTTAATAGAGAATAAGGACTCTTACATGCTCAACAAGTGTGAAGCACCCAACAAGTTTGTTATTATTGAGCTTTGCCAGGATATCCTGGTTGACACAGTTGTAATAGGAACGTATGAATTTTTCTCTTCCATGTTCAAAGACATTCGAATTTCTGTGTCGGAGAGATATCCTCAGAATGAATGGAAGGTATTGGGCGATTTCCAGGGTCAAAATATCAGAGATCTACAAAACTTTCATATCAAGAACCCTTTTATTTGGGCTAGATATATACGAATTGAGTTCCTGACACATTGGGGACAGGAGTTTTTCTGTCCAGTGTCATTAGTAAGAGTGCATGGAACTACAATGATGGAAGAATATAAGAGTCGTGGTGCTAGCAAGTTGGAAGCCACGACAACGGTGAAGAAAACAGAAAACACGACTTCAATTGTCAATAACAAAGAAAAGTCTGCAGATTTTAGCAAAACAGTCGCAGACTCTTCCAAAAACAGTACAAACTCTGAAGGTGGTGATTCCAAAAGTCCATATGCAGCTAACAATGAATTGGGTAATGAAGATCTTGATGACTCGTTAGAAGACGAAGAGTCTTGTATAGATGCATCCAATGACAAAACACAAGGAAATGATAAGTGCAATCCGTCTATGGGCTCTGCAAACAGCGGTGATCCAAGTTTAGCTGGCACCATTCCAAAAAACATTCTATTCAACTCTAAGCCTGATTTTTGTCAATCTGTCAGTTGTAAAGTCGACAAGAAAAAAAAGCCTTCGTCATCCTCATCTATTTCTGTGCAACCACCACCTCCAAATACATCAAGTCAGGAGCCAACAACTCAAGAGTCAATTTATCAAACTATAATGAAGCGGATTTCGTTGTTAGAGTCAAATGCCACTCTGTCGATGCAGTATATAGAAGCCCAAACACAAACCCTGTTGGAACGGTTATTGCGAGTTGATCGCAAGTATGAGTCAAAAATTGAAAAATATCTAAACGAGATAGAGGCAAGTATCAAAGAGGAGTATCAGCATTTAAAAGAAGAGCGAGTCAAATTATGGGATTTGGTGAAATCTGCACTGCACACACAGGAGGACAAGGCCAAAACGGAGTTAGAAAGTCTTGAAGAACGTCTTAGACAAGAGCTCAGTTATCAAAAGAAAATTGGAATTGTTCAAGCACTTATTTTGCTTGTCATTCTTGGATTTGTAGTCACGACGCGTGGGGCGTCAGTAGATTCCTCAATTATTGCTGTGAATAGAAGATCTGTCAAATCTGGTCGTCGAGTTCCAACAGTCGAGGAAATTAGCCTTGCAGGCTCGTCCCAATTCTACAACGGCAACAGGATGTTCCCACCGTCTTCGCCATACTCAGACTCAGCCTCACCAACCAGGTTGTATCATGTTCGATCGCTTCCTTCGATGCAGACCAGATTTTTCACCAAAGAAGACGAGGAACTGGTTAACTCTGCCGAGCTTCGGGACCGGTCTACTGGCAAATCTTCAGTTTTAACACCAACACCGCTATCGCCAAAGTATGCCTATGATCGGACGTTTTATACTGACTCGGATCAGGGGCCAAATGAAAGCCCTACGTGGAAAAAGTCTCGATTCAAGCAAGGAGCTTATGGCATTCTTCCCAGTCCAAGTCCTGATCCTGTTTCTTGATAAAAATATTTCGTTTAAAAGTTTTCTGTATATTTACATTTCATTTAACACAGCTGTAGTTTATTCTGATACTTTTTCCACTCAAGTACGATCGCAGTTATATCGCATCTCGTAGAAAAGTATTCACAAAATGCCTTAACCAACTGAGCCAAGGGACCAAATTTTTTGCAAAAAAAATCCCCGTTATCCCAAGTACCTACAGTATAATGATAAAAAAAACATTACATCCGCCAATCTAACAGCAAATAGCAATATCACTCTTTTGGTTTGATTTATCTTTGGTCGAAAGTGAAAATATGGAAAGTACATTTTTGATTTCCAGAAAAAAAAAAAAAAGAAAAAAAAATTGAATCAAAAATTAAACAATAGATAATAATAACAATACAAATTAGATAATTGTGTGTGTATGAAAAAACGAGTGTGTGTAAAACGCTCGTTTTATAACAAAAACCAACCAGTAGCTCCGACACCTACTAAACTGAATCCAAACCACCATAGCTTTTCAGGGTCAAATGCTTGTCTCTTGATAGCAGCAGTCTTGGACCTGTTTTCAAGCGATCTTCTGATCTTCATTCGCAGACTGGATGAAGAGGAAGGAGTAGCGGCTTGTTGGCCATTACCGGTCTCAGATGCACCGGTAGCAGTAGGGTTCATAGTCATGGTTGGAAGCATCAATGGAGGTTTGTAGGCCAGGTATAAAGGAGGCAGTCTAGCACCATCGAATTGGTACAAATCCAATCTATACTTTCCATGGTAGGGATCAACGTAGGCCTCCCATTTTTGCATGACGACGGTGTCGTTGTATCTCAGGTAGTTAGACCTGGAGCTGGTACAAGGATCAGAAACCAATTGACGACCATCGACCTTGAAAGGAGTCATGATGAGAGTGTTGTTTGAGAGAATTTCGTAAGTACCATGTTGGAAGACCAAAACAGCGGTAGGGCATCTGGGGTTTCTTGGGTTGCCTTGTACACGGTACAAAGCTTGTTCCCAGTAACCGTCTGCGGTAAAACTGTATGAGATACCAGGCAAAGCAGGTTCAATCAAAAGCTCGCTGACTGGATCGTAAAAGTCCTATAATACAATGTGTTAGTACTCGCTTATTCTTTTTTCTGAAATTCAAAAATTTAGTCAACTTACAGGACCTGTAAAAACGGCATTGGACTTTGAGCTCCAAGTACCTTCCAGCTGATTGCCTGCGGAGAGACCAGCCAAGTCGCCGAGCTCATGACCACCAGAAATATCTGTTTGAGCATTCGAGTTTGATCCGGCTCCACCGCCCATTCCACCTACAGCACCAATGTTGCCTTGTCCTTGAGCAGGTTGACGTGCAACAACAGTTGATGAAACAGCAAGAGATGAGACTACAGAACTCACAGCGGAGGAGGGTGTGACAGCAGCGGCGGCAGCAGCAGCAGCAGCATTGGCAGCGGCGACGGCGGCAGCGTTGGCAGCGGCAGCATTTGCAGCGGCAGCATTTGCGGCGGCAGCATTTGCGGCAGCGGCGTTAGCAGCATCGTTGTTGGCACCGGCAGCATTGGCACCGGCCGCGTTGTTGACTACTGCAGCATTGGCACCGGCCGCGTTGTTGACTACTGCAGCATTGGCACCGGCAGCATTGTTGACTACTGCAGCATTGGCTCCGGCCGCGTTATTGGCTCCAGCCGCGTTATTGGCTCCAGCAGCATTGGCTCCGGCCGCGTTGTTGACTACTGCAGCATTGGCTCCGGCAGCATTGGCTCCAGCCGCGTTGTTAGCTCCGGCCGCGTTGGCTCCAGCCGCGTTGGCTCCGGCGGCAGCGGCTTGACCATTAACCGTATTGACGATTGCCAGTATTGATAAAGCAACTGATAATTTCATTATGTGGTTTGTGTAGATATCAGTGTTTCAAAAGAATTGAAAAAAGTGTTGAAAAAAATGACGGCTTTGTTTAATTTCAGGAAAAAAATAAACGAATGATAAAAGGCAGTATAGATTTCGAGGTGAAAGAAAGGTAATTTCGAGTTGCCAAAACGAAATATCGAAACAGGATCGATTAATGGTTTGAGTGAATGTGAGTTGGCAATAGATGAGTGCCGAATAGATGCTTAGAGTCGAGCTAGAGAATGTCGAGTCTAGTAGTTAACCAGAAAAAAAAGGAGAATGGTGGGAATGAGACGACAAGTCGAAGATCTCGATATTGTTAATATCCACTATTATACAGAAACACACGTTGTTGTAGAATATTTGTGCGTGCAGGTCCTCAGGTTTCGATATCCAAAAGCGCTGAGCAAACGGTTGGCGATGTCGAAAGATAGGCCGAGAAGGTGTTGAAAAGAAGGAAAAGAGAGAAAAATTTGGTGAGTTGGCAAAGTAAAAAGAAAAAAATACCTAGAAAAAAAGGAAAATAAACGAAGCAAGGAGACAGCAGAAACAGCAGCATTGGCAGGCAGCACCAATGTGAAAGGAGGTTCAATATTACATTACATGAGCGTGGCTTTGTGTATTATGTCATCAAGCGGTAAAAAGACTATAATAAGCTTTGCAGGGAGCTGAAACATTCACAATATTTACAAACGTTTTGATCTCGATTCACGGAGAGTTGAAGCTGACTATTTTACTGGAAAAGATGGTCATCGTTCAAGATCTGGTCCTTCAACAGGATAACACTAGATATCAATGACTTTTGACAATCACGAACGTAAATAAACAAATCTTCTTCATGGAGGCCATAGGATAGTGACTCGCTAACGAGACCGACAGTTTAAGTCATGTCTACCGGTTTAAAAGTTTGGGACATGTACATTCATTTCAACTACCATACAAGACACATTTAATTTTAATTCACAAAATTCCCTCAGTAATTTAACAATCTCGAAATCATTCGACTCCATTACTTTGATTCACTTTAAAACAAAACTCGAGCCCCAGTCATTGCTTGAAGTTTCATTTAGTTAACTATCTTTCATCAAGAACCTGTACCTCGAAAGTGAGCATAATCAACACATTATCATCATTAGTACAGGTCCCTCAATATGCGTATGGCTATAATAAGCTTCAAAATTTTTCAGTGTGCACAAAAATCCAAACCCTCCGCCTTTACGCATTGTCACCAGCTTTTGACCTGTTGGGCGAGCTCCAATACCCCAATATTCCAATACCTCCTGCCCTTTTCCCTCGGCGATTTCAGTTCTCCACCATCTAAGAACACTAGCGCTTTGACCAGTTTCCAGTATCTGATTGCTGTCCTCTGCGGCTAGTTTTATATCGACCGTGTACCGTGTAGCACAATGCACGGACGGCTCGTACTTTTTTATTCGAGCTTCGTTTAGCTTGGGATTCATCAACCATCATCTTTAACCTCTCCGTCGATGCCATCTTCGCCAGTGGAGCTGCTGCTCAGATGCCTGTGAATCTCGGCAACAGCTCTGGCTCCCAACAGTCACCAAAAAAGTCTCATTTTCTTTCGGGTCCTCTGCATTTCGCTTCTGGCCAAAAAAACAGCAGATCATCCAGTCTACTTTTTTACCTCGCTTTCCGTGAGCGTGAGGTGTTTTTTCCGCCTGTATTTCCATCTCTTACAAAAAGCTTTCCTGCTCAGGTTGGATTTCAGTTCATATCTTTCTTCCTTCTTTTCACTTTTGCTCACTTGCATTACATTTTTTTTTTATTTCCATCAATTCAAATCACCATGGCTTTTCCACTCGCCATCCCATATCCTCCAGTGCCCGAGTCTGGATACTGGGGCACGCCTACATCCACCATTGACTGGTGCGAAGAAAACTATGTTGTTTCAAATTACATTGCGGAAATCGTCAACACCGTTACCAACGCCGGATTTATACTTCTTGCTGGATTCTATCTTGTCAGAGTCATCACGCAACGAGTGGAAACTCGGTTTTTGGTAGTAGGCCTTGGATTCCTCACAGTTGGGTTTGGATCTTGGATGTTTCACATGTCTCTACTCTATGAGTATCAATTACTCGACGAGCTGCCAATGATCTATGCTACATGCGTACCCTACTGGATCGTGTTTGAATGGGGAAAATCCCGCGCAAGGTCAATCCGAATCGCATGCGAAATCACCATCTTTGCCATAGCTATCACTGCTGTCTACTTGTACTCCAGAAATCCCTCGATCCATCAAGCAGCATACGGCATTCTCACCGCCGTCGTCATGATTAAGTCGCACCTGCTCGTCAAAAAACATGTTCATGATCCAGAAGCCCTCAGAACCCTGCACCATCTCAAAGTCTGGGGTCTCGGTTACATTGTTCTTGCGTACCTTCTCTGGAATTTGGACATTCATTTATGTTCCACCTGGAGATCGTTGAGGCGCTTCATTGGTCTTCCCTATGGCTTCGTGCTTGAGGGACACGGCTGGTGGCATCTTTTCACTGGTCTTGGTATCTACCATTATCTGGTGTACCTACAATATCTGCGACAGTTTCT
Organism: Saccharomycotina sp. CBS 16003; assembly: GCA_022457085.1. Lineage (NCBI taxonomy): Eukaryota > Fungi > Ascomycota > Saccharomycotina sp. CBS 16003. The sequence continues at coordinate 571,030 of JAJNCF010000023.1, forward strand.
CATTAACAGAGAGGATCAGTATACAATCAACTGGAGTCTATTGAATATCATCCCACATATGGATCTTCTCTCGGACGTGAAACGGTATATTTGAGTCCAATTCTGGATGTAATCAGTCGACCAAATAATGCGTAAAACCAGCTACATGATAGAACAGTAATTTTCAAACATGAATGTAATAGAAATTTGTAAATGACTGTACTACAAGTCCTTTCTGTTTTCATTGGAGTTTTCCTTTCTACAAGTCTATGAGTGACCTTGGTAAAATTTGCGGGAAACGCGGCTTAGCGATGGCTAACCGGGTAGTGTCAATGAGATGAGCCTTTGTTGCTATGGCAGACTGATGTGCACGTGCACATAGTGGGAGTTTAGAAAAAGAATCTGGAGTACAGATGAAGTTCAACGATCCAATTGCATACAGACATGGGCTATTTTTGAATCTACATATTTTGAAAGAACGTACGTCATTGAAGAAAGTGATATTAGTTCATTCGGCATAAACTTAGGTGTAAAGAATCGACTGCTTTGTTTGACTCTCTATAGTAATATGAAATCTGAAAGCCCTAGACAAGCGAGTTTCTGCAGACGCCAACAGATGATTTGGCAAGTCTAATACGGCTACTCAATAGAGCCAGTATAATAAATACTATTTGAAGATAAAACTGTTTCATATACAACTATTTTGAAAGCCATACTATCGAAGTTTATCTTTGATAGATAAAATTGATGTTGAAGATAATAAAGAAAAAAATAGCAAAGAAACTCAAAACAGACTAATAAATATTATGAAGAATAATAGCAGTCATTGCAAAGCTGATAGAACAGCTTTTTTAAAAAGCCAATTAGTTTATTAACTTATAATTACTCGCGTTTACCGGCTAGTATAGCCTAAAAAGATCTTTTTTAGCTATGAGAAACCCAATATTCATTCGACAGAGAACAGAGATATATTGACTTTCTTACAATATAGCTGATATGAGATTATACACATTGGAGTACAGAAATACAATCGACTGAATTGGTCTACGTTCTAGCTACAGGCATATGTGATGTGTTGATACCATAGATTATACATTAATGTGAACAAGCCCACACACTAGGCTAAGCTGAATTATATTTTCAAAAATTTCAAAAAAACATAATATAATATATTTTGCGGAACATTCCGAATATAATCTGGTGTTTCTGGACCTCAAATATATTTGTCAAATCTCAGAAAACCCTTGCAAAATACGTGTTTTGTAAAATCTATCAAATGCTACGTCCAAATTATGCAATGTCACTTATAATATAATAGCTTAAACAATTGTGCAACCAAACGAGTTATGAGATTGAGAAGCAGATTGAACTTTTTTCAAATTTATTTAAATAGTGTAAAATTTATGATACCAATTTTTTTTAATTGAAAAAATTTGATTGAAATACTTAAAGTGAATTTCATTTCTCTTACAAAAGCTTTGTAAAACTAAAAAACAGTTGTTTAGATTTTTTTAATAATACATCATAATATTATTATTATTAGTATGGTTATTTAGAAATGGCAACAAGAGTCATATAGATGTTAGAGATAACAAAGAGATAATGAACGTTTCTAAGTTGATGTGACTAGCCACAAATTTTAACACTATAGAAATAAATATTTGAAGCATATTAGTATCATTTTTGACTACTTTTTTTAAGCCAAAGCATAGATACTATTCATAATTCACACCGAACTGCTACACTGTACATTCATTTATAGCTTTGAACACTTTTATGAAATAAATCTCAGAAGCCAATCTTTGATAAAATTTCAAATATTTGCTGATGATGATAGAGTATACATTAAAACTAAAAAAATCCATGCACTTTAAATTTCAAAACCAACTGTATCAGCACCATGAAGTGAAAAACAAAAATGGTATCAAAAATAGATATGAATCCATCAAAATCAAAAGAGAAATGATCCATTCGAGTCTAGTTCTGGATCAGTATTTTATATTACTATAAATTGAATTATCACAAATAGGATTTGAGAAAGAAAGTTGTCAAATTGCATAAAAACATAAATGATGGATGAATTCGTGACATTGAAGAAGAGTTTGGTTGTGTTCCAATGAACACGCCAATTTTTAAAACATCACAATATTTGCAGTCGCTTTTTTCTCCTGACGTGGAACCACAGTCCTGACTTTGTAAAACAGAGTCATACATTAGGAATCATATTTTGTCAATGTTTCGGCTGTAACAATGCTTTAATTCCATTACGATGTTTAATGCTTACCAGAAAATGACTGACAATTGGGAAAAAAAAATAATTAATTAGAGGATAGTTTTCAAGATCATTGGGAAATCAATTGTTCTAATCTGCGTCACTAGGGCATTTGAAAAAAAACTTAAACGACGCGATTCAATACGTGTTTCTCAAGTCATTCATCATTTTGACTCAATTGACTACATGCTCTCCACATTCACTGGCCATTTCTATACGCAGAATCATTTTCCATTTCTCCCCACCAACTCTCAAACTTGTTTCGCAAGCCCACATTCAGACATCTAGGGCCTTTCTTTAAATGTTTCTGCCATACTTACATCCCAACGTCTCACACTTATAATCACAAAATGTCTTACTAAAAAGTTCCATTCGAGCCGCCATGAACCACTTCTAACCACCGCAATGCTCACCACATTCCTCAACCCATTTTTTTTTTGTCGCGACCCCGCCAAAATCCATCTTTCAGTTCACCCTGATTCGACTTGCTCCTGTTTTGCCACAATAGAAGACAGACGCACAAGACTTGAACCCAGATGTAAAGTAGGATTTTTGAATGTAGGCAGCTGAGCTACACTAATTTCGATAAACCACTGCTGTACATATGAAAAGCATACGCTGGACTTGTACACATCGTGAATAAGACTTGAACCTTGTCACTCCAATTTGTGCCCAACCTGCCCACCACCCGCCTGCTGTACACAGCGGTCGCTGACCGAAACAACAAGTCCACAAAACGAATCACGAATAAATGTAACACTTTAAGGGGCCGATGAATTTTGATAATTGCGCCGCGATCCTCAGCGTCTTTCAAACAAAAGACTTGTATCACGCATTCACAGAATATCACCGACCTGACTTTTATGTACACCGCCTTTTCTCCAATCCCCTTTTTCCACGCATTTCACAGGTTTGTCATCAGGCTGTATGACTACTTGCCAATTGTTATCTCCGTTATGTGTGTACATTCCGCTGCTTTCTTATTTCCATTTTATGTATTGTCTCTATTTTCCGGAGTTACTTCGAAAATACATTCCTCACTCCATTGTTAAAGTATGCCACTCAAACTCAGCATTAGTCTCAGCGATACATCGCAAACTTTATCATTGCCTGTAAATATATTGAGAACATTGCCTCGAAAGCCCGCTTCCAGCCTTTAGCTCGGCAAAACAACAACATTATTGGGAAAAGAATTTAAATTTGTCTTGCTCAAAACTTGATAATATTAATATTATTTAATGATAAAATAGTTGTTTTTATATTAATCTACTCAACAAAAATATATTTAATTTGGAGTAAAAAAATCCATTGCTTTAACTTCTTTTTCATGCTCTAGGATCGTTTTCTTGTACCTAATCTGAATTGCCATCTGAAGGTATTAATAACGAATCATCAACTGAGTCATGAACAAAAAAAACCTGGGCCTTTCAAATGCTTGCAAAAATTTCAAGAATAAATAAAAAAAATGCTGATGGTAATGCTAATAATGAGGAATCAATTGTGCAATTTGTTTACAATCACTCAATGACACGAACCAATCCCCATGCAGCTCCTGCAGCAAGACCCCCTGTAAGCAGCATTTGCAGGCCATTAATGAACACGCGGTTCTTAGGACAATCATGGCCCAAGGAAACAAGCGTTTTCACCACGCCAAAGATAAACAATGTAATGCCCATGACAATAGCGGAAATCAAAAGTCCCAATTCCACACTATTGGTGAAAAAGTATGGAATCAACGGCACGAACCCGCCCAAAAAGTATGAAATACCAATAGTCATGGCAGAAGTGAACTGTCTACCATCCGCAGGCTCCTCAAGACCCTTTCCGAATCTAACAACGAAATCAACCATATCGCTCGGCGATCTCTCCATGTCTTTGATAAACAGCTTGATTGTGTCAGCGGAAAGGTTGTATTCAGACAGAATTTCCTCGACCTCGCACGAGCTTTGTTCCGGCGCGTTCTTGAAAAGCAGTCTTTCCTTTTGAACTTGGTTGTCGTAGTACTCTGATTCGGATTTGGCAGCCAAGTACCCGCCCAGACCCATGGAAATAGCGCCGGAAACAAGCTCAGCCAAACCGCCGGTAATAACGAGTTTGGAGTTGCCCAGGCTACTAAGACCAGCAGTCAAAGCGAATGGGACAGTGAGGCCGTCAGACAGACCAATGATGATATCCGACATGACGCGTGGGTTGACAAGCGATGTGTTGGTTGAGGACGACGAGGTTATAGTCGAGGTGTTGGTGGAAGACGAAGATCGAATTGATTGCGAGTCGATGCGGTCGGCGTCGGTGTCTTTGCCGACCACGGTTTCGTAGGAACCGTATGTAGGGAGCAATGCTCGACGTTCGTCGGTTTTGCTGTTTCCGAATAACGCGTTTTTGAGGGTGACAAGAACCATTGTAGTATGTGTTGACTAATGTTGTTTGTTGAAGATGCTTATGATTTCTATGTAAAAAAGTTTACAAGATTGGTGCAGGAAGTGAATGTATTGAAAAATAGAGATTAAGAAAAAAATTCTACAAAGGCAGGACCTGTATTCATATTTATATACCCCCATGCCAGGTGTGCTGTAAGAAAGGGCTTTCAAAGCATATTTGCGTTTTTTTGGAATCTTTTTTTTTTTTTCTCTGTTGTCCCAAATCTGGCCGCCGTCGAGCGGAATTTTTCCCAAAAGAAACGTTACTAAATCGATGTTGTCTGTGTGTATGGTGGAGAGTGTAAATGAAGGTCTAGACCATTGGGAATAGCCCCTGCAATTTACTTTTTTTTCTTTCTCTTTTCGCTGACAAAAAAAGCTTTTCTTTCTCCGAGGCCCAACGCACAGCCGTGTCTCGGTACACGGCGATTTGGGGGAACTTGATGACATTCAGGTGAAGACTGATTGGCTAAAAGAATACAGCATTTCAAACAGTAAAGGTATGATTGGCTAGGGAGACATATACATACATACAGTTCAGAACAGTTGTGTATAAAGTTTTTTGTAAATGGAAATTGGGCCAAGTCAAAAATTTAATTTATGAAAATGATTTATTTATAACGATTAGTGGGGGTTTTTTGAGTGATTCTAGACAAGGCATTGCGTAGACCGATGATGATGGTGATGGCAAAGATGCGTGTTGTTGATAGACACATGTGTATCAGGAGTTGACGTGTTTTGAGTAAGATTTAAGAGAAAAAAAAAGTCTAGACAAAGTGTAAAAAGATAGAATAGATTGATCGAGATTAGCGGATACCAGGCATGGCAAAGCTCTTTGTGAAAGTCATCACTTGAATAGCGATACGCAAAGCCATGGCTGGGCTGAGAATGGAAAAGATAAAACTGGTTCAAATGTCTTGATCACATGCGTAAGAGAGGCTGCTCAGGTGGAATGGATCTACGTTGGCAAGGTGGCGGCGAAACAGGTCAGAACCTGGATAAGACGTCTCTGATCGAGAACTGGAAGGACTCTTGATCCATTTCGACAAAGACATTGTGCAAATGTCTCTGAATGTTTCTCTTGTTTTGGTGGGTGATTTCTCGTCTTTCCTGTCCTAGTCTCTGACGAGATCAACGGTTACAATTCATTTACAGCCGTTGAATCAAAACGAATCTCTTTGCCGTAGTTGTAGACATTGCTGTTAGCATTGATCAGATTCAAGCTACCTAGTCTGTCTAAAAACAAGCACAAAATTAGAAACCTGCTCTATTCGAGACCAGTGTTTTTTAGCCCAACCTTAGGAAACAAGCTGAGTTACCTGCCGCAGATATCGTTCAGCAAACGTCAATCATCAAGACACCTGAAGCTTTGGCAAGTGTCATTCACTTGATCCCGCTAACTCAGGCATCGGAAAAACATAGCATTCGTTAGCCAATCCCGGTCTCGGCCCGGCTTGAACCAATACTTCCCTAGAAAATAAAGCCAGCTCATGAACAGTTCGGATAAAAGCTCACTTTTGACAAAAAATAGCATCCGGCACTCGTCACCAAAGAGACGCTTCCAACGGCTATGTACACACACATTTGTACACATTCTACACACTTGAACGGCTACTGTAAACTCTTGTACTAGAGTTCTCGGTCCGGTATCCATACTCGTGCACTTACCGAAGACGCCGACTGTATATTACATAAGCTGTATTTACAGCCGACGACACGTCAGCCCTAGGCCCTAAGCAGCCATCAACAGAATCTACGTCTTCTCCACTACGTGTTTGTTTGTTTGATTTGAACTGATTGCGTGTTATCAATATCGGATACATCTCATAAAACCACAATGTCATCTGTCCACACGTGGGGATTACAGTTTCAGACTCACTCCTCATGTTTGCACATGTGTCCCCTTCTTCTCCTCTTTTTGTTCATTGCGTGTAGTGTGTACACAGTAGATCGGTGTACACATCACAAGGCTGCTTGAATCCTCTTATCAAGTTCTTGTCAATGCCAACCGGCTGCTTTCCAGATATGGCATTTCCATATTTAGTTTATTGCAGCGCGAGCTGACCCCCCACGGAAAAGGGAAATGAAATGCAAAAAAATAAAAAAAAATTAATTGTGAAGTTCCGTGAGCCGCGAAATCATGGAAAGAGCGCCAAAGTGGGACTCATGTGCAAAGCTAAAATAATCCGCTGACAAAAAGGCACAGCATGATTGGCCAGCTGCTAAATAAACACAAAACTTGGCTGCGAATTAAACAAACAAAAGCCACATTTTTTTTTGTGTTGACAACGATCTAAACTACTATCTGAAAAGAAGGAGCAGATGGGGAATGAAGTACTGTACACACTTTATACAGCTACATTTCATCCAGAAATATGTACGAGAATTAACGTCTGTTCATATTAGCCAGAAAAACAAGGAGGCTTACATTCCGGTGTTTGTGAAAGCACGGTTGTACTTGATCACAATTGAATCATGAGAATTGACTGAGATAGCAAAGTTAGCATATCTGTGAGGGAACAGACAATATAGTGAGCCGTACAAACAGAAAATGCTTTTGGAAGCGTTTTACAAAAAGAATTTAGTCCGTAGTCGACTTTTCATTTTACACAAAAAACGCTATTGACTCAATAATATTATTACGATTCTACGGCATGCGAAGTTCTGAAAAACCTTTTCCGTTTCACCGAAGACTAACCTATGGGCTAATTTCGCGTGAGGTTTGAGGCGCCAATGTTGAAGATTTCTTTGATCAACGTTGCATTCCTTGATCAGAATGAGATTGCCAAGATTGTTACGAAAGGCGATTTATTGAATTTCAATAATTGAATGATTATAGTGTGTATTCTGGGGCGTAAGAACATATTCTTAGAGCTTTTTCATAACTGGCCGCGCAAAAATCGAGATAAAAAATGAAATGTATGTTGGTATTAATTTACTCTGAAGTATGTATAGTTAAATACCAGTTTGTTATACAACTGTTTTTATGGTTGCGCATTTTGTTACAAAGTTTTGAGTGCTTTGTCTGGAAAAACTTTTGGGCACAAATGCGAATGCCTAGCTAACCAAATCTTTTACAGATTTCAAGGCTTGTGTTTTTTTTTCCAAACTAAATCAACAATTTTGATCTTTTCTGGCAACTTTTCCAACATTTAAAAGAATGAGATTTGAGATTTCGAGCTGTAAGTTTAGTTCAAATAATTGTCATTTATGCATGTACATAAGCTCAGAATTGTTTCTATACACAGCCGTTAGGTTACTTGCTAGTTCTATATAAACAACTTAAACTCACGATAATTAAATGACTCTATACACTCGATTTTGGTGTCTTTTGAAGACAAAATTCATATTCTTTAAACTACATTAATGTGCTATGATTGAGATATAAAGCCATTTTGGAGCCTTTTGTCAGAAAACTACATCAGTGAACATCAACAACATTTATGATTCGACAAAATTAGAAAAAAATTATGAAATTGTTAGGCAATGTACTTTAAGAGATTCATGAAAACTACAAAGATGACTTTCAGACATTCATTTTGAAATCAATACAAAAAAAATTAATTCTTAGTAATCTTGATGCACAACTGTACTTCTTCCCTAATCGCCGTGATTCTAACATGACAATCTAGAACAGAAACTACTTACGTATCTCCGAAAATATTGTCATTCAAGTCCAATCATTTCTAAACATGGCAGACAACTATTGCCAGTAAAGCAAAAAGTCTCAGGTACTGTCGTTTGTATGGTGATTCACATGCACGCCAAAAGCGCTCGCAATAGCTCTAGAGTTAGTCTTAATAATAGATAAATAGCCAATCAAAACAGCAGACTTAAGTTTAAGGTTTGTTACACTAAAACTGTCAAATGAAATTGTGTACATCCAAGATGTGCAAATTTCAAAAGATATGAGGGCCGCGGGAACAAAACCTTACACTTCATGTTATCAAAGTGTATGGTTTTGTTTTTGCAACCCTCATAAAGAGTTGGAGCCGTATGTTGAATAACCTTTTTCCATTGAAAGCTTGATGTGTATATTAATCGATATTTATGTTAAAATACACATTGGATGACACAGGAATGTAATGAGATTCATGTTGAATCTGATCATTTGTTTTAAAACAATGCTCGAGTTATTGACATGTATTTAAGCAATACGCAATGTATCTTTGTTAATTGCTACGTATTACATGTTTACCAAATACCGGCATTTTCTGTCAGTTTGTTACCTAATTTTTCCGATATAAATGGGTTTAATAGGAGACTTGTCAAAACTTGTTTATTATCTAACTTTCGCTTGGGTATCATTTATCCGGCTATGTACGCGCTTGTTTTTGCTGAATTGTCAAACAATTTTATGTCTTAATGTGAGCTCCTTCTTTTGGTACAATTATGCCAACATACAATTCTTTTTTCTCACTCGACGCAATTTTTCAAATTAGATTTTTGTCAATTAATCCAATACCCTTCTTTTCCATTCATGACTCTAAACTTGTGCACTAAAGTACCTCCAACAAAACTCAAGTTTTATTTCGATACGTGCCAAAATCGAATATGCCATACGTTTCGACCTTTCTTTAAAATCGTTTTTTTGCAATTTTCTACATTAGAATCTATGCGCTGCTAAAAATTTGTAATATCTTCTATAGTAGGTATTTAGTGCATATCTATGGTTTCTTCCCATTCTATTACTTTTAACTATTGAACAATCTGTGAATTCGAATGCAAATTTAAAAAATTGATTCATGAAGTAGAAACACTACGTGGACTCATATAAATATAATCAAGATATTACTTGCAAAACATGTATATGTACTTATCTGCCATCAAATGAAATCAAAAAATTTCTTGTTAAAAACAATTGATTGTAGTTTTCTGTGCAATAAAAATACGCTTTATCGTGAGCTTTGACTAAACAGTGTAGCAGTTCATGACTCATATCAGGAAATCAAAAACTGTAAGACTCAACCTTTAGTCTGTTTTTAACATACGTAAAATTAATAAAACAATTTTTTTCATAATTGAAAGGGACAAGAGTTTTGCTGTCAAAATATGTGTGGAATGAGCTTTACTTAACACCAAATACGTCAGTCGTCATTATGAACAAAATAGATTCGAATTGATTACAGAAGTTGATTCTTTAGTAGGCGCCTTGATTTTTTCAACATGAAATGAATGGTCTCTAAATAAATGGATTAACTGCACCAAACGGTCTGCAACATTGCTGTCACAAAAACACTTTTATAGGTGAGAAGTTCTGGTGGTCTTGTTTGTACGATGAAGTTCAAATGATTGGTATTCAATAATTGAGCTTTTGAAATAAAGGATTAGAGAGCCAGAAGGTGATCTGATAACTGAAAGCTGAGTTCGATTCTCGCCATTGCTTCTGAACAGGAATCAAAACCTTTTCTGAATCTGTGGTAGATGTTTCCAACTCCACGTTAAGTGTGATGGCAATTGTGGATATCTGGTATTACGCATTTCGTAAAACGGATAGCAAAAAATCAGGTAACACTAATAATCTGTTTATTGTTCTTATGTCTCTGTACTATAAACAATACAAATTCAATTAAAATGAGTATAAATACTCTGTATTTATTCGCACGTCTTATATGAATGGACAAAGCAACTCTCAGCAAAAATTGTGTGAAGCTTTTTTGATGACATTTAACCAAAGAAGTAACACAAATCTATCAAGATATCAAATCCAAAAAGCTGGTTGATCCGGAAATGCTCTTATGTAATGGCACGATGTTTTCGTTTGTTTGTTTTAGCTGCTGTCTTTCTTATCCAATCTGTTCAAATTTTTGTCCATACAAAAGCTTATGAGTCGTCTTCTTTTACTTTTCAAGATTTTCTCAATCAGCTTCTGTCTGCTCGTGTTGCATTTTCTTTAAAATTCGGTTCACATTGTATCCCTTTCGCTGAAGTTTATCGAGTTTCGACGTTAATAATGCTTCAAAAACAATAGTAGAATCAGGTGTGGGATGCTTCAAAATGATGCCGATGAGAGCTAGACTGATATCATACCAGTCCAACATATCCGGAACAACAAAAAGTACATGATGTTCAGGTTTAGTGCCATAAAGGCCAACTTTGCTGAGACTCGCTGATATGCTTTCTTTTAAGGGAGATGAAGTTTCCCGATTCGGATGTTTGAGCTTTCTCTCCATCACTATTTCAGAAACAAATCGAACCCCCAAATTTTTGAGATCCTGCATTGCAGATGAAAGTGATTCGTCACGAGTACTTTCAAGATAAACAAAAGTTCGCTCAAGTATTCTTTTTTTGATATCCATACATTGCTGTTGCTTAGACTCTAAAAACCCTAGTGACCGGGTTTCCTCCACAACGCTTTTCAAATCTCGGCAGCCCAAAGCCTAAAGCAGGTTAGTATCAAGCAGTATTGCCAAAACAAGCATAAATAAACATACTCTGTAGAATGATTCGAGTTGATCATCAGAAAGATGTGTAAGAATCTCGTACTTAAATAAGTTGAATAACAGAACTTCGTCACTAAGGATAATTTCATCAACCGATCCTAGTCTATAAAAGCCTTTTTCGGGTTGCCCTTCTTCTATATTGTCGCTTTTCTCATATTGAATAGCCATAAGAAAACAAGATTTCTTCATTCTAGTAACTAGCTCATTGTTTTTGGATATAAGTGGCCACTCTTTTGCAAACATTTTCATCATGTCGATATAATTCGTGTCGGAAACTGCTAAGCTGTACATAAGTGTAGGTTTATCCACAAATAAACTGGCAATATCTTTGACGCTCGGCTCGTTCCTTACTCCAATTGTCATCAGAAACGGCTTGGCGCGTAGAGTGAAATCAACAAAGTCAAACAAGTTATAATAGAATGAATGTTCGCTGTCGACTTTGTTGTTTAGCGCAAAAAATACCTGAGAAGGGGAAGCATGTATAGTACTCTGCACGTTATCTGCGCCCGCACATCTTGTGACAGGAATAAATTTGCTATTTTGTAAAGCCTCTTTGTCAGGAGTTGAAAGAGACCCTAAAATCTCAGACAAAAACGTAAACTTTGCTATAGCATCATCAAGTTTTGTAGGAGGATTGTCAATGAGTGATTGCACAATCAGATTTGTTGCAGGTAAGGATTTAATGCCAAATTTGAAAGACTCCTTTTGCATGGTCTTAATGACAATAGGAAAACCGAAGATACCAACGCTTTTGTTTTTAAAGCATTGCGACGGCTTGCACATGATCTTTTTGCCATTTTTGACGCAAGGAACACATACGTATTTAGTATTGTAAGAAAGACTACAATCGTATTTATTGCGATCAAAGTTTTGTAAAAAATAGTCAAGAGCTATATCAGACTTCCGTGTGCTGAAATTCTCGTTTGCAAATTCAGAATCATTTGCCTGCTGAAGAATTTTTTCTAGTCTTGGATATCGAAGGAGGCCGATTCTATATAAAAAGTTTGCTTCTGGAGAGTCGTCATTCCAATAATCCCAATCCAAGCAAAGAAAGCCTAATTGTATTAAACTTTTGTGAGGAGAATAAAGCTCAGAAGCTGCATGGTTTTGGCCATCTACACCCTTCAGAAACGAGTGTACTCTTAACGCGGTCCAGGCAATACGTGAAAAGTTATCTTTTACTTTCATCAGATACGTCACCACATCTTTTGCAGAATATCTAATATCAGGGGTTGGCGACGCAAGACTCGTTAGGGCATATTCCACATCAATCGTTTTCCGAACACCTAAAGCAATCAAGAGGTCTCTTGAGACATAAGGCCGACGAAAAGTAACCACAGGCAAATTGGGAAAAAGCGAAATGTGGTGCAAATATGCATCAAATGGTTTTTTCATACCCTTTTGAGTTGGAATACACGTTTTTAGCAGTAAGAGATTTTTAATCTCTCTTTGAATCGTAGTATTATAAGATTTCCAATGAGCTGAAAGTTGACAAAGCACACCTTTGGCAAATTCAGCGTTTACAAACATGTTTTCTGCAGGTGGGAAACTTGAAGAAAACTCAGCCGCATGACGCAGCCAGGAAACAAAATTCAAGGAGCTCCACCCTAATGTCCGGAGTTCCCCAGAACTTTGTAACTTTGCTAGAGCATATGGAAAACATGTGTCAGGTACAGGATAGTCAGGAGGAAGAAAGTAGCTATCGTGAAACGTTTTGATAAAACGAATTTGAACAAGGCGTGAGGTTTTATTATTTTTTGTAGATACCTGAACATTGGCAGAATGCAAGATGTTTTGAAGATCAGTATCAGATAAACTTTGGTTACGTATGGAATTAACACACCATCTGATAACTTTACTAAATCTTTCAGGACTACAATGTTGGTTTCTTAACTCAGTTACTATATCACTTGTGGATATCTTCTTCAAGTGTTCCATATTGATTGCTTTTTTCAAAAATGAACATGCTGATTTAGTGACAATCTGTGGGATAATGGCAAGATCCTCAAAGAAGTCAGCGTCTTCTGCTACTTTTACTTTTGTTGAACGTAAAACTCCTCTTTGCGAGGGGACAGGAATGTAATTGGCAGATGACCAAAAGCCATTTAAAATAGATTTGCCAATTGACTGGTCTGGGGCAGAATGCTCGAAGTCGAAGCGATTCATAAGATGGATAGCTTTTTCGAAAAATTGAGAAGTGTACCCTCATTTGATTTTATTAAAAGCATCTCTTGCTCATATAAAATACGACAAAGCACACCGGCCATTGTCAAGAGTTGCTTATTCCAATCTTTCACATAAGCATTAGACATGTCTACTGCTGTTCTCTCCATTGTAGGTATTAATTGATTTATTGCGATATGCGACTTGAATGAAGTTGACTGTTTTGTTGGAAACCCTATGTAGATTTTTGCGTCTTTTGAACTCTTTGGGAAAATATATTTCAAAAGAAGAGGTTGAATTTCAGAGAGCTCATTTTTGTCCTGATTTTCAACTAGCATTGAAATTGTAGCTTTTTTTGGTAGACTCTTCATGGCAGTGGCTTTGATTTGGTGTGCAAAACTAGTTGATACATTGACATCGATGCTTCCAGTGACTTTTTGGAGAAAAGCGGTAATTTTTGTTTCTTCAGATGGTACTTTGGAAGATGATTCATGAGTTTCAGATGCTTTGCGTTCGATAGTCATCTCACTAATCTGTGGTATTTTGTCGCTGATTTGAGTAACATTCAGGTACGTAATATCTATCTGAAATGCTTCAGATGACCAGGATTTCAAACACAAGGTATTGTCAGGTGAGTAGCAAGAAATGCCCTTTGGCAGTTGTAAGTCAACACTTGGCGAAATTTCCTTTTGAAGACTGAACAACGACAAATCGTCTACTAGCAGCTCAATAGACTGTAGAGGAACTAATGTGAAGCTGTGAGTAAGAAATGATAGTAGCTGCGAAAGTGCTGGTAATGATTTGGGCTCCCTATAAGGTAGGTCTACCACCGTCCATTTATTGCTATTTTCAATTTGATTTCTTCTAAAACACAGTTGATCCCCGGAGTAGTAAAACGACATCACTGTTTCTCCTGAATGTACCAAAGGCTCATCAGTAAGCTCAAACACAGAGTAAAAACCAACACCAAATGCACCAATTTTGGACTCATCAGGGTTACCTTTAGCAATTTCTTTAAGACGATTCCAGTCTTCATCTCTAAAATATTGACCGTCGTTTTTTACTGTGAGCCAATCAACTTGACATGAATTAATTTCTGTTATGTTGTCTCTTTTGAGACCACCCGGGATTGTGGTACTAAAAGATATTACTACAGATTCGGCCTTTGCGTCGACACTATTCTGTAAAAGCTCTCGGAATAAAGCATAGTCAACAGAATACTTCGTTAAAGTCCGAGTGATCAAACTTAGTAGATTGTTAGAATTGATCAGAACAAAAATGTAGGTGTGTGCTTACGCTCTATGATTCACTGCTACTGCTTGCTGTTGTGCAGTACTCTCAATTGTTGTTCTAATTTTTCTGTAATCCATAATATGTGATATTCATGTATTCTGATAGCGATTTGTATGATAATGTTATAGAAAACCACCGCCCCAGATTGCAACATTTTCAGGAGACAAAAATCTCATAAGCAAAACTTCCAAAAGGCAACAACCTCAGGAAGCAACAATCTCAGAGAGCAACAATTCTGGAATGTAAAAAGAGTTCATGAGCAAAGAGATTTTCTATGAATTGTCGCACATTAGAGAAGTGCTCGAAGGTCGCCAAAAAAAAAAAAAAAAAAAAAAAAAAAAAAAAAAAAAAAAAAAAGAGATCCAGCTTCACCTTCACAAAACATTCAATTTTAATATAGGATAGTCTTCACTATGTAACGGCAAATTTACTCAAAACAAGATCCTAATGGTTCTTGCAAAATCACCTTATATTTAAATATACACATCGTACAAGTGTATATACTTGGAAAAATTTGAAAAGCTTGTACACTCTACTAAATTATCGCAAAAAAACCGATGTACTTTTCTAGGCACAAATTGCACTTATTTCGACTTATATTTTATCTAGTCACCTCTGACTTAGCCCATTTGTTGAGTATTTTTGAAGTTGACTAACCAGCTAAAAAGACATTTCGGAAGCAGGGAAGCCCATAATACTGATTATTCACTTGATATTGAGAGAAGAACTAGGTCTTCAACATCTTTCAGTAGTCTGTGTACTCTTCGATTGAAGTGATGAGTTTTCAAACGTAAAATTCGCTACCTTTAGTCCAAAACCAACTACATTACGAACCTTTATTTTTCCAGCATGATAAACAGTGCCGCTTCAGGCATGTTTTCAAAGGCTTTTCAAACATTAATTATCATAACAGTAGACACGGGTTCTTAGCATTTACTACATCACCCTGCGTGCGTAATTTTTGAAGCTTTATCTGATAATATTATAGAAGTCGTATTGTTCTGCAAAGAGTCTACCACCATGCTTTTAAATAACATGCACCCCATAGCGTTTTCAAGATTTTACCAAAAGTGCTATCCGACCTAGGCACATTATCTTTTGGCTGGCGCCTGATCCCCGAGAGCACGTCTTCCTAGTTTGAACCAGGGAAAGGACCCACTTGTGGAAGGGTTAGCCGCCAGCACGGACCTTTTTAAGACAAATTCAAAGTACATAATGTCTGGTGAAAGATGTAGCACGTTACAGGCACTGATGTTTGCCTTGACTTAGTTTAATACACTAACATCGATAGAAGCACGAAGATGCGGGATTCAAAACCAGAAAAATGCTCTATGGTGAAATGGTCTGTGTACAGATGAAAAAGCTAAGGAGACTGTCCCTTACCGCCAACAAAGGACGTGTCGATAATTAACTATAACAGGGTAGGGGTAAATGTCATATTAGAGGTGACATGTGTACACCAAATGAGAATAATTGACACTAAAAGCCTGCTAAAGTAGTAATGCTATTTGAATAACATTTTTAAATCTAGACTTATACCATCAGCTTCTGTACAATGAGCAGTTCTTACTTGAAGGTATCTTCGAGCGAAAATACGGGAAATGCTAGGGAGAGACACGATTCATTTGAGCTCAGCTCTTTAGCATCTTCTGACGAAGATTTTTCGAATCATACCCCTTCAAGCCGTGGTCTATCACCGCTTGGGTCGCCAATTGACAATGATCCAGACGATGATGATAGAGCTTCTTTGATGCGCGAGAATGCATTTTTAACAGGGGGGTTTCCTGATCACTCACGAGCTAATAGTGCCTCAACTTTCGGGGATCTCATGCTCGATATACCCTCTACGAGGGAGCGTAGACGAAACCTCGAAGTACCGCTGGAAAAACAAAAAAGGCTAAGCTTGCTGAACGGTCTTAGTCTAGTTATTGGATTGCAAATAGGATCTGGAATATTTGCTTCGCCTACCCAAGTGGGCTTGCATGCTGGATCAGTAGGAACGTCTCTGATTGTCTGGGTAGTTGCTGGACTGCTAGCATGGACAGGTGCTTCCTCTTTTGCAGAGCTGGGAACGGCTATTCCCCTTAACGGATCTTCGCAAGCCTATCTTAATCATATTTTTGGACCATTACCATCTTTCTTGTTTGCTTGGACAGCTGTGACTGTTTTAAAACCGGGAAGCGCTGCTATAATTGCAATCATTTTTGGAGAATATTTTACTAGTGCTCTGTCTATTCCATTGTTTGATACATATTGGGGACACAAAATATTTGCGTTGATTGGACTAGGGCTTGTTACCACAATCAATTGCATAAGTACCAAGCTAGGTGCTAAAACTTCTAATGTGTTCCTTGTTTTAAAGGTGATTTTGCTGGTCAGTTTACCTATACTGGGATTAGTTGGATCATTAAGCAAAGCCAATGACCCAGATCATAAACCGGCTCTTACATCTAATGGTCTGTTTGATGGAGCATCTAAAAATCTGGGCGACTATGCAATTGCACTCTATGCTGGATTGTGGGCCTATGAAGGATGGGATAATGTTAATTATGTTGCAGCCGAGATGAAAAACGCTAGACGTGACGTTCCGAGAGTTATCCACATTGCTATGCCAGTTGTCATTATTGCTTATATACTAGTCAATTTGTCGTACTATGCTGTTCTGACAAAAGACGAGATTGTTGCCTCAACCACTCTTTCAGTAACAATGGCTAAAAAGCTATTAGGAACAGCAGGAGGGGTAATTTTTGCTTTGTTCATCTCTTTTTCTTGTTTTGGAGCTCTAAATGCTTCAGTGTTTACTTCAGCACGTCTTGTTTACACTTCTGCTAAGGACGATTTTTTTCCTTCTGCATTTGGTCATACTCACAGCAAAACTGACACTCCTATAAACGCACTATTGCTTCAAGGTGGCTTGACAGCTGTGTTCATACTGATTGGTGAGTTCAAGAGTCTTCTCACCTTTTATGGGATTGCAGGCTATTTGTTTTACTTTCTCACAGTTTTTGGTGTGATTGTTCTAAGAATCAAAGAGCCCACATTGGATCGTCCTTATAAAACTCTCATTACTACTCCTATTCTTTTTTGCTGTGTAGCACTATTCCTTGTTCTTAGAACTGTTTTTGAAAAACCGCTAGAGTCTCTGTACGCTCTTTGCTTCATTGGAATCGGTGTCCCAATTTACATTTTAAAGTTTGGTGTTTCTTGGAATAGTGTCTCTTTTCGGTACAACTTTTTCAATCGTTGACATCATTTGATAGAAGCGTATCATTTCAGTATGATACATGCGGTTTTAGTTTCTCCTAATAAACTGTTAATGACTTTTTTTATTTTGTATTTTCTTAGAACATTTGAACATCGACCCTAGACGTTGAATCGATTGAATAAGAAAAATGAACCATTAGACCCAAAAGGTTTAATTTGGAAATTTGTATTCTGTGTATGAGTGAATATTTCTAAACGACGCTGTTGTTCAAAAGGTTTTCGTAAATTATCCCATTCACATTTGATACAAAATTTGAACGGTTGGTGTTTGCGGAACATGACCACGAGACAAACTTACCAGCTTTCCTGGTTTGTATTCAGAAAACATCAATGATGACAAGTTTGGCGGTATGAAATTTCAAAATGGTAGATTGATGATTGCTATCTCTAAAAGTTACGTATTTTTAGATTTCAATATCTGGTATGGGTCAATTATTAAGCTTATAGAACAATAAAACAACAAATTCAATAGAATACGATTGTATGTTGGATTTGGATTTGATGATTTCAGAAAGTGTATGCATTGCGAGACAGAATAATTAAGATTGAGACGTTTGTTCAGGCAGTTCTAAAGACAATTGATTTGCGGCTCCAGAAGTATCTTCAGTTGCAAAATCATCTAGACTAGGCCCTACTTTTTCGGACTTTGACTGATTTTCAATAGAAACGTTTGCTCGAAAATCAATCGTTGTACTTGCTTCTTGCAAAAGTGTATCTGTAAGCATCAAACAGCTTCTTATCAATGTGTTAATTTTCTCTGAAGATTCAAGAAAGTCTATATGTGTCTGCATTCGCTTCTCAATAAGCTTTGTCTTATCTGTATCCAAACTTGAATCTAAATCATCCATCAATATTTTTTCCATATCATTGCTGGTATTTTCACTTTCTTCAAGTTCGCTTTCACTGTCAATAACATCAAGAATAGTTTTACTTGTATCGGAGGATTTGAGCATATGAATATCTTTGGACTGTTTTCTCAGCTTCTTTTCCAAATATTTGTTAACTGCCATCAACGATGTATTTGAAATTTCAAGGTCCATGATTTTGCGACTTGATCGTGCCTGTTTTTGATGTAATTCCGTTACTAACTCGGCTTCGCTTTCGTAGTTTTGATTGTTTAATTGCGTGTTAAAGTGATCTTCAAGATTGTTATCCGCATCAACACTGTCTTCAAAGCTCTCAACGCTATTTGTTTCAGCTTCCTTCTCATTTAGCTCTTCCTCATCACTAGAATTGTCAAACGTTGATACTTTAGGTTTTGATGATAGGGATAATGAAAATTGATCAGGATTGATGAAAGAAGAGTAAAAAGACTTTTGCGACTTTCCTGTTGAATTCACAACAGGGGGTGAGGGAGATCTGGAGCCTAGAGGAGAATTTCGTGAAGAATGACCGGGAAGTCCAGTTTTAGAGCTGTATGGTGACGGAGACGAAGAATCGTAACCACCGGCTCTGCCCCGGGGTGACGAAGAATCCATAGGCATTATAGCTAATGGTGCTTTTTCTCTTGGAGCGTTATTTTTCATCTTCATACCTGATAGCTGGAAAAACTTTTCTTGCCCTGGAAATTTTGGAGCTGTGGGAGCTGTTGGTATGCGAGGATTATGGTTGATTTCAACGTGTCTAGGATTATGATTTGGCATAACAGCCACTCCCGTGGTCTTGGGCCTCACTGTAATGATATTGTTTTCATTTTGCATGTCTTCATACCCAATTGACTTGTAGGACTGAGGCACTCTTGGGCCATAGGCAACAGTAGGATTGCCGCCACTCACTCTTCGTCTAGCAGCGGCAGCGGCAATGGATGCAGAGGTAGCTGCAGGCCCATAATCGAATCGTTGCTGAGAAGGCTGGTATGATGCAATATGATGTTGAGCTCTGCTAGGCGGCCTTGTCAAAGGTTCGTGTCCAAGTTCATGTTTTGCATTGCCCAAGACTGTTGGCGTACTAGATATATGTGTTCCTGTAGCCGAAATCACCTTGGAAAATACGGAGCCCTTAGGTCGCGCTCCATATGGTATTGTCGGAGTCTGAGGTAAACGACCTTCTGAAGAGGGTTTTCTTGGTTGTTGTTGCTGCAAAGGCTGCTGCAGAGGAGCCTTCAGATATACTTTGTGGGGGGTATGATCCATGGGAGTCGAAAATCTTTGTATCACAGATGGGGTACGTAAAGAAGTTGTAAAGCTATTGGATTCTCAGTCGATTTTTTATTTTTTGATTGTTGGTCAACGAAAACCTTAATAAAGGAGTGTGCTAAATATTTTAATATTAAGGGGAGCTGTCGTTACATTACTGACTTTTCCGATCAATCATAATTCAAATTTTTTCTTTTCGTCTAACAGCTGAACAGCCCCCTGAACCCAAGTATCACTATATACCGTAGTGAATGTCGCTTTCAAATTCTACTTCATACTGCAGAAATAGTTTTCATAGCTATTTGAAGTTGACTTTAGATCAAATTCTAAGTTTGAAGTTCGAAAGTCCTGAAAGGTTTCCATCAGTAACTTCTGTTTTCTTACATCAACTCTGTCTGTCTTAGGCACAGTTGACACAGGATTTATTTTTGAAGTTGAATATGTTTAGGAATGCAGACTCCTGGCGAAGATTATATTTGGGAAACAAAAGATGATAAGCCTTTTCATAGAAAGCGCTTTCCAATAGAGGATTCGGTTTACAAACGGACTTTCTTGCGATGTTTGAAGATAGTTTACGAAAACGAGATTGAGCTTTTCAACAGCCATGAAGTTGCTTGTTTTACTCATTTCATGTTCAATTTATCTGACGATGGAAGATATTTATTTGCTCGATTGTTTATGAGATCTCAAAGTAGATGGTTTAAAGAGACTGATTATGCTCAGTACGAGAGAGATTGTGATATTAAGAACGCGGTGGCCAATCTATTTGAACCATATCAGTATACAACGGAGGAAAGCAATTTTGAAGTTTTGGAAAAGCCAAATGTTTTGGAGGAATCGTTTTTAGTCAGGTTTAACGTTGAGGACTCATTACAAGATACGCTTGATCTTCTGTCTCTTTCAGATCTCAAATGCATTTCGTCAAATTTAAAAAGCGATCGATTTTCAACCATTCCCGCACAAAATGATGGTAAGCCCAACACCAAAACAAAATTAGACTATCAAAATGAGTTGATGAGGCTTTCTAATCAAATATCCATTAATTCATTTTTGAAGTCTAAAGAAAAGGCCCAATCAGCAGTAAATGCTAAGACAAAAATACTGGCCTATGCTAAAGACATAATTGGTTCAGGTGTGATTCGGTTGAATCCGTTTGTGTATCAAACCATTTCTAGAGCTTTCTTGATGTATTTCCGTGGAAAAAATTTTGAATCTAATTATGTTGAGTCTGCTTTGTTAGCTGAAATAGGTTTGCTGAACTTCCCAACGTATACAATACGAAGAACACCCGAGTTTTTTAGTTGCAGAGAAGATTTGACGGCTTTCGAGACCGCTATGGACTTGCTCTATGAAACAGATTTGATCATAGCAAATCGGGCTTCTGAAAAGAAATCTGCCAAAGCCAAAGAGACTTTCGAGAAGTTACAAGAGCATCTTTTGCCTTCTTTACAAGCTGCGTCTTTCTATGAAGATACAGCTGGATTGAGTCACATCCATCGCACACCGGAATGGATATATTGCCGGGCTTCTTTACTTTGGTGTAACGGGATGCTGGGAGATCCACAACTGGAGTGGCATTTCCTTGATTCATTTTTGAAGCAGAAAATATACCAAAAGGCTCAACGTGGGAAGGCATATATTCGAAAGGCTTTGTTGGAAATGAACCAACTTAGCAAGAGTTTTGAATATGCTTTCAAAATTAGTAATCTTCCTGATGATTCCAAAGAGGATTTTAAACAATCTCTCATAGTTGATTATTATAAACAAAACCCATCTCTGAAACTGTCAAAAAAGAAAAAACTCACAAAAGTGGTCAAATTCAACTCAAGTACTCCAACTGTAATAGAAACCTCAGCAGAAGAGGATCTCCTTAACAATGCTACGAAGTTGTACTGGAATCGGATTGCCTTGCAAACATGTATCAATGGCCTAGAGGATTCTGCGGTCCACGAGGTGTATCAAACAGATTTAAAGAAGCGAGTTGTTAGGCTTGAAAAAATTCTTAAGACACCTTTCAACTCAAGACATGACTTCAGTCACATTATTTTGAACGACGCTAGGCATATAACGATACAATGTGACAGAATTAACGATGAAAACGATGATCCTATCATTGAATATCCAAGCTACAACTTTTCGTCAAACTCGAGTAAGGAAAAAGAAACCTTTTCAGCTTCAGTGACAAAGCGTTCAAGCTTTAAACGTCCCTCATGGATAGATGTTGAAGGGACTCGGAATTCTGTAAATGTTGAACAAGCGTCGCTCTCATATTACAAAACACTTGGGTGGGAAGGAATGCATTCAGAAAATTCTATGTTAACCACTATCTTTGCTCTTCTTTTCTGGGACATACTTTGGACCAGTGTTAATGACCCAAAAACAGGTAAGCCAATGACGGGGATTTTTGAACATCACTGCCAGCTTTTCCCATTAGACTTATTTTCGTCAGCTTTTTATGCCAGAAGAAAGGACAAGATTGATGAACGCCTTATGAAAATTGGGACGGACATTGAGTTTGTCAAAGACAAAATTAAAGAAGTACATACTGCTGAAGTTCCCAGACAAACAAAATGTCTAGGCGTGGAGTGGTACTCGTTGGAAGCTCT
Organism: Saccharomycotina sp. CBS 16003; assembly: GCA_022457085.1. NCBI lineage: Eukaryota > Fungi > Ascomycota > Saccharomycotina sp. CBS 16003. The sequence continues at coordinate 593,602 of JAJNCF010000023.1, forward strand.
TCACACAATCAGTGAGGGGATTGGATCCTCAGCGTTAGCTATAATCTGTGAACATCTTGTAAGAAGTTATCGTGTATTGAAGTCCGGAATGCCCGATCTGTGCTTGTACAAAACAGAAACCAAGGAGTGCATGTTTTCTGAAGTTAAGAGCGAATTTGATACATTGTCTGATAAACAATGTTACTGGATTGATATTCTAGTCAAGGCTGGAGTCAAGGTCGAGGTGTGTCATGTGCTGGAACCCAAATCTTACTTGAAAAAGGTAAAGCTTACAGAATAAATCTGGAAAGCTATGATAATATGAGGGCCGCGCAAACAAAATCTTACATTTCAACTTTTTTTTGAAAATTGAGTTATATAGTAAAAAGTGATCTTCTTGATAAGCTCTCTTAGATGCAAATACTTAGTTTCCTTTCCAACTTATTTTGTGGTCTCTAGAGGCCAATCTATAACGACAGTGGAACATGTCAAAATTGCGATTTTTGATGGAAGTTGAAGCCCAGACCGAGGCGCGTCTAATAATACTAAAATAAAGTCGTTAGCCGTCCTGGAAATGATTTTATTAGCCGTAATGTCTCTACATACTAAACTTTTCCATTATTCAAATCACCACTTTTTAATACTAGGGTAAGGATTTCTACTTAGTTGTGCAAAACAGTTTTTTACGTTTTTCTCGAAACTTGATTTTTGGGAGAAAGAACTTGAGAGTTGATTTTCTCAAAAAACAAAAATCCCTCAAATGTAAGATTTTGTTTGCGCGGCCCTCATATGTTGAGAATAAAATATCGAACACACACAACACTTAAAATATCCAGCATACAAAACCACTAAATAACAGTCAGTGGTTATACACTAGAACTAAACGCCCAACATATTACAAACAATAATCAAATAAACACATACAAAATCTGCATCAAGAAATTATCTAACGTGCAACTTACCAATGCTGATCAACTCGGTTTCAAAGTATAAACTGAGCAGCAAAACAAGTAATCTGAGTCTGGATCCAAAAGCTCAATAAATCTGTATAATTTAATATCGGCTTGTCGTGTAATGACTTCACATCATGTTCTAATATTTTTACATAATATTTGGTTATATTATAAAATCTGAATTTTTGTCAACTTTGTTTCTTTTCATTAGAAATTGACTTGCCACTGCTAGTATACGAGTATAACGATGCGCCTATGAACACTAACAATGTTCCGATAATAGTGCCATTGGACAATGTATTCCCGAACAAATATATGCTTAAAAGTAGTGACGCAAACTTGCGGACATTAAGGACAATAGATACTGTTAACGCGGATGCATTTCCCGCAAGATTGTTCACGCCTCGTACACAAACGAATTGAGTAAAGGCGTTAAGAAATAGATATAGCAATGCTTCTGGGATTTTGAATGGTGTGTATGGGATATCCATAAAAGCAGATGTTCCAAGAATCGCCCTGAACTGTCGAAAAACATCAGGAAGAATTGGAATAAAAAAAGGAAGAGATAATGCATGAGTATAAAAGAGATTCTCTTCCCAGTGCTTACCGTATTTCTTGTAGATGTTTTCACTAACAAGACCCATGATTGCTGATAGTACCGCAGCAGTGAATAGAAAAAACAAGCCAAGTCCAAAGCTGCCATCTCCATCTCGCACGGGTGTGTCTTTTTTCGGTGAATTGTCGAGAGTGGCAAGAATGACGCCAATGGTTAAAACAAAAACCGAAATTACTTGAGTTGCTTTGTATCGTTTCCCTGCAATAAAGTAGCCAGCTAACATTGTGGTTACAGTGCCTCCTGATCTGATGATGGTATGAACCGGAACTGATATACTATAACCCCAAACGGCGAGATTGTTTAGCATTGAAACGGCAAAGAAAAGGAAAACAGGCAATATCCATTCTTGAATAGGAACTTTGGTTTTTGCAAGATACAAACGACTGGAGGTGGAATTGGCGGGATCGTAAAATCGGACGTACCCTTGGACTGCGACAAACAAAAACTGAATGAATGTCAACAATTGTCCTGATCCGCTTGCATGTCGATTCACCAATGCTTCTAGAGTGAAAACATTGGAACAACATCCCCCAAAGATCAAAACGATAATGAGAGACCATTGTGCAAATGTAGTCTGTAAAACAGACCCAGCGATCTGTGCATTTGAAGAAACCGGTTGTCTTTCTTCAACCCCCTTCTCATCTTTTGATAATTTTTCTACTGAATCTGGCATTTTTGCCTTCATAAGGCAGAAGAAAATAGAAATTGTCTTCTACGCAAGAATATTCTGTTGACAAATATGACGACCGAAATACATACTCATGAACACAAAGGGTTAGGTCTGGCTACTCCACATGAAGTTGTCAAACATTTAAGCTTAGTACACAAATCTCGAACCACAACAAATGTCTCAACATACAGGCTTGTATCTGTTTATTTTTTTTAAAAAAAAATCTATCCTACATAAATATTTCATTGTATACAATTGCTTGTTTGATCAAATCAGATCGTATTTTGATCCAAAAGAGTATCAACCAATTTATCAAAAATAGGATACAACGCGCTGTTCTTCTTGTAATTTTCGGGAAGATGAAGATGCTCTTCACCATCTTTAGTTTCTTGTTGCTGTTCAATCATTAGTACGAATTGAGGGTCAATGGGCACCTCTCCAAGAAACGGAAGATCATACTGCTGTGCGAGCACTTTGCCACCACCTTTGGAAAATACGTTGGTGCATTCAGCACAGTGTGGGCATACGTAGCCAGACATGTTTTCCACTACGCCTAAAATATTGAAGCCAACTTTTTTGCAAAAGGAGATTTCTTTTCTAACATCTGCGGTAGCAACACCCTGTGGCGTTGTGACAATCACTGCGCCATCTGGATTCGCAGATTGAAGAAGCGTCTCAGCCACTGAGATATGTTCGTCTGAAGTGCCTGGTGGAGTGTCGATGAGAAGATAGTCGAGATCACCCCATACTACATCAGATAAGAACTGTCGGATCATAGCAGTTTTCTTTGGACCTCTCCACACGACAGCATCGCCGCGCTTCTGCAACAAAAATCCAATACTCATAACACACAGTTGTTTGCTATCATCTGTGTATACAGGCACCCATCCAGCGCTACTTTGGTGAACTTGTCGGTTTTCCAATCCAAACATTCGGGGTGCCGAAGGGCCGGTCAGATCAATGTCTAAGACTCCAACTTTGTAACCCTTATTAACCAAAGTAAGTGCCATTTGTGTGGTCACACTTGATTTACCTACACCACCTTTTCCCGATAAGATCAAAATGATGTGTTTGACCGAAGATAGTGATGTGAGTTCCGTTGATTGTGACATTTTTTAGTAAATTATGTGTGAGCAAAAGTTGAATGAAAGTGTCGAGATACTTTTCGAGATTATAAATATTGGGATTTCAAATCCATTTCAAATTGATGTTGTAGTAATGAAATTTCACGTGCTATAAAGTCACATGACTAATACATGTGGGAATTCTATTGAGTCTCGTATTAACTTCAAAACTATTCCAAATTAGAGAGTTTGAACAAGTTGATCTAGCATCTTAGTTTCTTGATACATTTTGAGTGGCTCGAATCAATATAATGGCTGCCTTGTTGGAGATATCGCTGATCGACTCTGAGCCATCCTCGACGGATTTCATATCGCTGGAAGAATATAATTCGTCAGCGCCAGCTACATATTCTTTGGAAACAGATCCAGTTTTGCACTATGAACTACAAAATGGTTCGTTACAAATTTTGAGTCCAGGTCTTTTGAAGCCACACAAACTAGAGGCTCTTCCGTCCGAAGTCAGAATTCGAGCCAAAGTGACTTCTTCAAGATTGTTTTTATGGCTATTTGAGCTTGGTTTTGGGTACTCAATTCCATATCCGTGTATATCCCTACATGGAATTACTGACGGACAAGCTATCTACTTGCAACTGACAGCAGCCTGTGATTCGGGGGATGATATTATTGAGTTGAACCTGATACCTTCTGAAACTTTAGGGAAAGCTGATCTAATTGTGAAAAACATTTACAAGGCTTTGTGTGATTGCTCTGATCTCCATGCAGATCCCGCAAGCGAAGACGAAGGTCAGGGCGTCTCACTTAATTTCGACATGGCTTCGGGTTTGGAAGGTGCTGTAGGAGGAGATGACGACGGCTGGACAATTTGTGAATCTGCTGAAACTGAAGATTCTGGGATTAACGAAAAAGCTGGTTTGGAAGTTGAGATCGAAGAAGACATACTCTATGCAGGCAACAGAAGACGAAGAAGTCAAGATGAACCCGAAAACGATGACGCTGGAACTGAAAAATGGAGAAGAACTTTTTAGCGTTGGAGGTTTTTAGGCCCCTGTATATTATATATTCGGATTCTTCTGTAAAGTTTAGTTTTCATAACTGAGCATTCAGTGAAAACAATAATTTGTCAGATATATTTTGTTGATGTTTAGACAGTTGTTTTTGTTAATTCATTAAAAATTTAAAATACACGATAATTATACACACCCAAGAAAAAATAATCCAATAAAATAGCAGTCAAAGCAATAACAATAAAAACGGGAAAAAAGTAATAAAAAATAGTAGAAATAATAAAATCCAAAATCAAAATAATGAATGAAGCGAAATAAATGTGATGAAATGGAATGAAATACAATAAAATAAATTTAGACTTTGAGATAATCATCAAGTAAATCTATCTCATCATCGTAATAGTCATTGAGTATATTGTCGTAAAATGAGTCCGAATATCGTTCTTGCCCTTCTTCGCTGCCATTTTTTTTCAAAAGCATCAGAAATTTAGAATTTCTATCATTTAGTCGAAGCAAAACAGGACTTTTCTTACAGTCAGGGTCTCCATCAGATGACATGACAATTGAATTCAGTGACAAATTACTCTCCATCAAAATAGTGCTTGCCTGTCTTGGTGTAAGAGTTCTGACTGTGACAGGACGTGGAATCGCACCTGGAAGATGTTTAGACTCGCTGGTATCTTCCGGAGATGATGACTCAGACATTTCGGGGCTTTTTGTTTTGAACGATTTCATATCTTCGTCGTCTGAAAGCTCTGTTGAATCTGAAGCTTCATCTAAATCTTTGATGCTGTTGCCGCCCAGCGGCGTGGGATCAAAGGAGACAGTTTTTTTGCTAGCATTATCTTTGGCCAAATCTTTTGAAAAACGATTATCGAATGGAAAACGCCCAGATGGGAAACCAATAGTTTCCGGGGTTTTACAAATAGATGAGATTGATTTTCGTGAACAATCATTAAGTCCAATACAATAAGGCGAAGAAGGAGATGAAGGCGAGAATGCGAGAGAAGAAGGATGACTTATAGCCTTCTTTAGTGGTACGCTGTCAATTGGAATTTTTATTGGGGCTAGTGATCGCGTAATCTTTTGACTAAGAAATCTGCGAGTTGCGATCGGTTTGTCATTACTGAGTTTTGACGATTGTGTGCGTAGAGGTGTATTCGCTGCAGACTTGAAACTCTTAGTTCGGTCAAGGCCAGTATCAGGATTGTTGCCGCGTTTGCAGGTATTTGTGATTTTCAAGGTGTTACGACTCAGTCGCGGATCCAGAAGGCCAGGATTTTCTGATAGTACTTTTTGAATTTGTTTTGGCATTTCTACTGTCGGCAAAATTCCTGCTCCAAAACTCGTGTTGTGCTCCAAATTTGTCGTGTAAATATAGTTGATTTTGTCTTCACTGACAGTTTTAGATAGAGCCTCTGTTGGTGTCTCTGGAGAGTTTCCCAGAGAATTCGCTGGATCAGTTTTTACAAAAGTGTCCGGTCCATCTTTTGTATCAGTTTTTGAACTGATAGATTCGGAATTAGAAGGACGCCTTGATGCTTGCTTAGCTGTTGTTCCATCTCTAGGAAGTCCGGGTGTGACAGTGTCCGCAAAGTTGACCAAAAAGAATTGATGTTTTTCGCTATATATACCTTGGTAAAGTGTATCGTTGTTTGACTTGTAGTCAGCCAGGTTTTCTGGATTAAAATTGTTGATCGCTTGTTTGTAGTTGAACAAATTTTGAGGACCAGGTATGATCTCCTCTTCTGCTATGAGGCTTTTTGGCAAATCAGAGGAATCATGTCTTTTCTTTCGCGGACTTTTCTTTACAAGAGTTAATAGGGACATTGCAGGGCGATCAATTCGTAAGGCAATTTTCTTTAGCTCTATCAGATTTTTTTATGATTCGCTAGTATATGGAGAATATGAAAGAAGAAGTAGTAAACATTAGAAGAAGAATACAACAGGAAAAGATGAGAGAAAGGATTGAGAGTAACGAATTAATTGGTTTGAACAAATCAAATGAAAAATAACTTTGGATACCAGCCAGAAACAAGAGAAGGAGTAGGATATGTGGAAGCAAAAAAGTAAAAAACCAAGATCAAAATTTAATACAAAAATACATTGGTAAAAAGAAACTTGTTGATGTGAACTGTATTCCATTCATTGATGTGTACATAAGGCGACGAATTAACAGAGAATGTGCAACACAGCAATATTGATATTTGTTACAATTACGGCTCCAAGATAAAGACCTGATCAAAATCAAGCACAAAGTCAGACAAGTTCAGAGACTGTAAATTCTTTTGAAGTCCTGTTTGGAGGTAACGAAATTTAATTCTTGTTAAACGATCAAATAGTCTGCTTTTGGGATTTAGATGGAGTGTAAAACAATAGACCAGATTAAGCGTTGTGCATACTCGATTAGGACTACCTTTCCATATTTTGAGCTTTAAACCTGAAAAATAGAAACCAAAAGCCATGTACTTTGGGCAAATGCACAAATCTGCTGGAACTTTAAACGACTATAGAATGCTTAGTGGATGACGAAACTGATAAAACAACGATGAAGATTTAGTGTTTTGAAGCACGTCGATTAGGTCAATCGCAAAATCTAAGTACGGTGGAAGAAGTTGGGGAAACAATTGTATGGGTATCAATAGAGATACCACTAAATGATAGTATTTTACGATTTGATGCATTCTGAGAAACGCAACTGAATTCAGCAATCTACTAAGTCCGGATACATAGATTGTGAGTCAAATTCATGACAGATATTTGCTGGCTCACAAAGATCTGTAGCCAGGGATAATCATTGGCATTCTTGGTCCACCAAAGATTCAATTTCGTTTTGTTTTCTTGATAATATTTTTTGATGCCCATGAACCTTAAATCGAAAATCATAAACGACAATACAGATTGGAGTTGTTTTGTGAGTCGGGCAGTCTATATTGAGATTGAGAAGCACCGCCAGCTTGAAAAGTTCAAAAGAGATAAGATTTTAATTCTAACTTGGGTATATTCCACGTCTTCACGTTGCTTCTTGATCAACATTATTTTGTGTTGTGCATTTTACTTTTACTCTTGAAACTGCAAACTCAGCTCGAACCTCATGCGTATCAAGCTACCCGTAGGAAATAGGAAAAAAAAACAGTCAATACTCATAAGTGTGTCAACCTCTGATTTTACTGCAGAAGTAAGAGCTGTAAAGTATGTTTACAGTACCTGAGAACGTATTGTCCGAATGCATATGTACCATCCCGGCGCCTGGATCTTACCGTGTGTACACTATAATTTCAAGTTTAGATGTAAAAATCTGTATAAACTGTACGAAATAGTTCTGTGACACAGGTAAAATAAAGATCTCAAGTGTACTATAAGAGCTTTGTGCATTAAACCACAAAGTCCAAATTAATATCGTATCTTAGGCTTTTATAAGACACCACTTGAATTCGTTTGATTGATCAATTGTGTATAATGCCTGTCTTGTCCAGCTTCTATGTATATTTGTGCTTGTTTATTTTTACATTTATAAAAGCATAACCATGATCACATAGCGTTATCCCTTGATACATAACAAGCTTTGTGTTTCCTGATAAGTATTCATAGAGCAAAAATTTGCAAAGACGCCATTATCGCTATTCTGTCAGCATCAAACCTTGTTTCTTTAGATGGTCGCCTTCAACCTCACCCTGTGCTCGCCAATACAACGCCTACCGGCTATGCTCATTGATACACCACAATTTTGACTACACCAAGAATGCATAATACTGTTGACATTTCGCCGCCTGTTTCGCCCATTGTCTCTTTTTCTGTACTGTTCTTAAAAATGGACAAAACCTTATAGACAAATAAATATTAGCCATTGACTTGATCTTCATTTTTGCAGTTTTCACAATAAATGAGTCTCTGTTTTAATTACAGTCTCCTCGCTTTTGCTTTCTGGATATTATGCTTGTATCATCACGAGTTGTACTTGCTTCATACATTTCACTACTAAATGACATAAACTTATCTACTTGTAAATTTAAAGAGCATCAGCATATGACCCATGGATACAGCCCTGCAAGCAGTTGCAAGACTCACATACCCAATAATAGTAGATTTGTGTTTCGGATTGAAAACAGTGATAACAAACGCTATTCTCAAAACCTTTTTGTTGACGAACATACGAAGACAATTATTGTACATATTTTGTGTCCAGCATGTGCCAACTATTTGATGGATATATTATGATCCTTGACTTTTGTATCCAAAAAGGCTGTAGATTTAGGCAAATCATGCTCGCGAGCTTCTCAATGTTAATGAATGAACGCAAAAACTCTATAACAAAGCCAGGCATATAAGATAACAAATTTTTAGGTCACTTTTGCTTAAACTGATTACTACGTGGAACGGTTCTTTAAAAAGCACTTGTCTATGGGCTTACACTCATGAAATGCAACTGTACTGTTGTTATAAGACTGTACACTTCACAGCAATGCTCACACTTTGCCATTGTAGCCAAACATCGATTTGTAAATTGTTTAAGGCAAAGCTGGCTATATTTCATGATACCCTTTTTCGTCATAAGATCTGAGATGTATTTTGTAATAATTCCGCATAAAGAAATAATCCAACATGAGATCAACACTTGTTCACATTGCAAACGGGATGTATCATCATAGCATATGCTTGACTCCTTTCTTAGCAGCATTAAACTTATAACGGCAAAAAGAACTTAATGATCAAAAACATTTTCAATCAAGTGTATTCGTTAATTATCATTCTCCTATGAACTTATTTGAAATTGAAAATAAGCAGTGCAGTATACAAGACTGATGTATCCCATGATAGTCGCAACTTAATGTAATTGTATTAACGGCTCGCCACTTTCAATTCACTTCACTTTCAAGCGGCAACCTGCCACATACTGGGGTTTCTTCAAGTTGATAATCTAATGAGCTGGCAAGCGAAATCTACGGCAACAGTGGTCCGGGGCACCTTTGTTATGTTTCATCGATATTTCCCCAGTTATCGAAGAAATATGTGACACTGTTTAGAAATTGTAAAGCATTTTCAGTCAAATAAATCAAACATTGGATACTGACTAGCAGATTTCTTGGCATGATTGAGTTGCAATATGTAACGCCGTCGAGTGCTAATCGAAGAGTTGTGAAATGTAATACCGAGTCGATAACCGTAAGAGTAGTCAAGTGTATAATAATGAAAATTTTGAGTAGAAGCTAGAGTACATTGTTTTATTTTGATTGTAACGGAAATCAGAGACTATCATATTATTCTTTCATAATTTTTATTGTGGTCGCAGCTTTTATCGTTGGCGAGACAAATCATGAAAATGTTTCAACTAACTTCTAGATAATAATATTGTAATACTAATATTGTTTACAATTGAATTAGCAGTACTTCAACTGGCTGGCTTGAAAGCTAATAGTAGTACAAATTATACATCTGACCACTCACAAAGAGATTATTCACAAACTGTTCCGTAAGATTTGCTTTAGACTAATACTTCAGCAACTTATGCCTATCTCCAGGATTGAACAATTGACTCTTGCTACTTTTTCTGAACTGTTCTTAAAAAAAACTATAGTTATTGTTACTAGAAAATGTAATTGAATTTGTCGTTGATAACAATCTAGAAGGGCAAAAATTAAGTGGTCCCTAGCAGGATCGAACTGCTGATCCCCGCGTATACAACTCTTAAGAAATCGTATTAGCACGATGCCTTAACCAACTGGGCCAAGGGACCTTCTTTTTGAAAAAATTTTCAAGCTCAAGACTAGACACTAAGTCTTATATCTATTTAAATCTGCTTGTTAACTTTCAACATTTTTTAATGCGTGCTTATAACTAGATTATCTCGGCCAAAAAGCAATACATTTGTTTGTGAATTTGAGCTTTGTTCTTTTTTGCACAATAAATTTAAACTACGAAAGATTTGAGCCTAAATAAATCAGATCCAACACGATTGATGATGTTCATGAAGACTGGTCCAAGTCGTATAATCAAAAGAATAATACAGCTCCAAGCCGAACATGCTTAAATTAAAGAATTCTATGGCCAAGAACTCACAAATCATCGCAGTAGGGTTGAATGCGAGTGTGAAGCTCCATAAACTGTTTTCCACATATATCTACTAAATGTAATAATACCCAGTAATAGCGTCGCATTTTATTACAATATATTCCTCCTGAGCACAGTTTTAAAGACTTGATTGACGCAAGTATGGGCTTTGAAACGGTGATTGAATTGATTCACAAGACCATCACTCTCCTATTGTTTCAGAATGATATATCTCTCAGAACCGCTCGTCAGGATTTGGTTTTGATCTCGGACAATGTGTTCACTACAAGGTTATGATAGTTTTTCTTCAGGTTTTGACAAACGTGGCATTTATCATGATACAAAGTAGAAGTCAAACTGAAGCGTGACAACGTTACGTATAGGCTCTTCAATCAAGTACATGAATAAACATAATCTACTTTGAAATTATTATATAACTAGCCTTTAATTGAAGTGTTGGTATAATTTGAGATAACTGAATATAAACACCATCATCGATCACCTGTTGACAATATGGCATTCTATTGTTCCTGGATTGAGAAACTAGTTTTGGTTAATTTGTTGCAGCGCACAACGTATGCTTGTAGCTTTGCTTAAGGTAGAGACAAGAGGATGCAATCACATTCATCATCCAGTGTGATAGCTCCTCAATTCGTTAAGCCTTTGACTTAAAGTCCGCCTATCACTCTTTTACTGCTGTAACGTCGGCAAAATTACTAATGTTCATACTCTTGATGCTTTATGAATCTCAGGTGTTTTTTTGTTTTTTGCATGGCTAGAATCATTGAGATTCTGATAACAGTGTCCTGGATAACTTCTACACATTTCGAGACTACCACTTTATCATCATTCCGGAAATACATCACAGATTGAAATGATTTCTATATGGCCGTGCTATATACTATTTTTTGTACGCATTTTGTAACAGAATTGCACTGTATAATATGTTGGTGCAATCTTTGGCTATAGTAACCGTAATCAGATTGCTGTTATAAGATTTGTACCATGCATTTTTTGGTACCTTTATCAATATGAATGAGTATCTTTTTTGTGATTATGATTAAGCATTTTCTTAAAGATAAACGTATGAGAAACTTGACATATTATGGTGTAACCTGTATCAGATATTATAAACCAATGCAGAAGAGAAAAACATAACTCCTTAGTATGTTTATTCCAATTGCTCTTGCGTTCCTTAAAAACAAATCGGTAATGCATCATGATATTTTGTGTTTCTTATAATACAAATATATATTTACAGGACATTTTATTTTCGTCGAACTATTCAATTGTTCGTTCATCGTAATTTCAATTAATTTCACAGAATACTTCCAAAAAAAATTGAATGAGGGCGATCAACTGTATGCAATACACCATGCACTTCCTGTGACACCAATGGTCACAAAAACTGCAATGAGGAACCAATCAAAAGCTCCATGGCCACCTACAATCTTTCTGTGGAACAAAACAGGACCAACAACGCAAATCATAGTGATCAAACCACTGCCCAAAAGACCAATGATCTTGTCGAATTGAGGGAACACAATACTAAGGAAAACAGTCAAACAAACAGTCAAGATGCGAATGACAACTTGGGAAGTAACGGATTTGGCATTGGTTAAGGCTTCGACAGTACAAACAACGGGGCGAATGGTCAAAGGACCCTTGGAAACAGGAACAATAGCAGTCAAAAAGGTAAGTGCGACTCCCAAGTAAACAGGATATCCCTTGGTGAGAAGAATAGACTTTGTGACTTCATCCTTGACGTCCAATCCAAACATAAGGAATCCGAGAATAGCCATGCCAATATCAATGACATAGGTAATGGAGTAGGTTGTGCGGAGGCACTTGTTGTACTTGAGGGGATGTCTCATATCTCTGTAAATATTGGGGAACACAGTGTGACCACCCCAGGGAGCCATGAAAATACCAAAAGCCAACGGGATTCTAGTCCAATCGGGGGGAAGCAAGGGAGTCGACATGACTGAGAACAGTGATCCCGGAGCCGTATGTTTGATGAGTCCTGCGCAAAAAACAACCAAAAACATTCCAATTGTAGAAGTAATTCCCACAATCGAGCCGAAACTCAGAACGGAAAGCGGCATGAACGTGCAAGGAAGCATCATGAGGCCAAACAGGAATTTATAGGTAATGCCACCATCGCCAAGAGGGTATAGAGCACTGACGGAGTCGGAGAACAAAATGCAAACAGAGACGGATGCGCCGATGAGCTCGATACTGAATAGAATGGCAACGACTAGGCGGGCTCTGCTGCCGAAAGCACGGTATGCGATATCAGCGTAGGTCACAACAGTATGATCACCATCCATACACTCGGCCAGCCACTGAGCCGACAAGTACGTCACTGCTGCGCAGAAGGAAAACAGCAAAATTCCAACAATCCATCCAGTGTAGGCAAACCCCAGCGATAACGATAGCATACCCACGCCCACCAGTACATTGACCGAGTTGAAGATCGTTTGTGGGGCAGTTGATTTCCCCGTAATCAAAATGCTACTTTTCCGTCGTTCGCCGCGAACCTGCATTGGCGGTGCCGGAGCCAGCAAGGCCTCCGTCTCATCTTCGTCATCGAAAACGTCTACATTGCGAAAGTCCTGTGCCGCTGAAGATCCGACTAAAGTTGGAGCCGAGTCGTAGGCTGCGAAGGACTGGGCACGCGTTATCGAGGATGCAAAGTTTTCCAGGGAGTTGGGATTGGGTTTGTGATGAGTATTGTTCAAGGACTCGGGATCGTGGGGGACTGATCCGTATAAAGGCTGTGGATCTTGCTCGGGATTCGTGCTAGACATTTTTTGTGTGTATGCGTTTGTTAGAAAAGCGATCTCGGTGATGTGGATAAGGGGTGGGAAGAAAGAAGAAAAACAATACTGCTGCTAGCTGATGGGCTCCCCCACTCGATACTTTTAAGAGAGTGTTTGAAATAAAAGCAGATGCAAAGTATTGTTAGGCGCGAAATCAAAAAGAAAAGCTTCTAAGAGAACAAATGAGAAGAAGAAAACAATAAAAATTTCACTGCTTTTTGAACGTCAGTTTATTGATTGCTTTGAATCGTCAAATTTTTTCATTTGTATGCTCGGAGCGATCTTTCCAGCTAAAGCCTGGCGCGGCGGTAGACAGCCAAAAATCGAAACCATTCACAGCTACCTTTCGAGAGAAAATAAGAACTGGGCTAGAGGAAACCTAATTCCGCTTAAGGTTTGGATCTTTTTCTGCTTTTGTGTGTACACAAATGCCTGAAAGAACAAAACAGGTTTTATTCCTCAAGTAACGATTCAGAAGTATTTTTTATTTGATTTGAAACTTCGGAAAATTGCAGAAAAGGATCAATTTGAGATGGTCGGGACTCGAGTGTCAAGATGTAAATGGGGAATAGAGGGATGTTTGATATCGGTCATTTTGGCAAACGGCTGTGGCCGGTTAGAGTAGGAGGAGATCAGCAGCAAAAAAGCGGAGTGAGCAGGTTTTGTCGTGGTTCGTGCCTCCTCGAGAGACCATTTGTAAATGAGCAGCAAAAAGAGTGGCCTATAACAACTCACCTCATTTAGTTCTTTTGAACACTGCAAAAGCAAGGCAAAGATCTCAAAAAGCACTATGTCTTCACCGCCCATAGCAAGAACCTTTCAAAAAAGGACAAAATCTACTGCAAATTAGATCTTGTCCATTGATTTGACACTCATAGACCACGCGACCAGCCCGCAAATATTTTTTTCAAACACTCTGAAAAATGCAACATCTTGATTGAAAACCAAGATCTTGACGGCTTGCAGCTTTTTTTTGTCTCGTCACTATCAAATTATACCTTTTTTTCGCGTGTAAAGTCCGTGATTGTCGTATCCAGTCACCTTTTCATGGAACATGATATTATCATTGTATTGTTGATACCCCCGAAGTCCTTCTGTGCCTAGCAGCAGCACATTATTGATTTCTTGTTTTTTGTTTATTTGGCTCGCGGCACACTTCAAGAGTTTTTACCCACAAACGATGCATGATGTCAACATTCAAGCTACCAAACTTCAAAGATTTGTATTTTGAAATAAAAAATTAATGTACTATTCACTGAATCAAAAAGAATCAAAAGTTTTTCATTTTCAGCTGATGAACGAATTTTGCAGTTTCTTGATGCTCAATTACTGTGTTTTTGATCCTTAGCATTCGAGTCGGATAGGACTCTTGTTCATGGCTTGACGGCATATGTTTCGTGACAACTCTTCAGCTAAATCACCCAAAAATTATACATTATCATGATTTTTGTAAACGCGGCAATTATACCCGTCATATTTAATTTTTTATCCACACCGACTGACCCATCTCCATGGCATTTATAAACTCTCATTCCAGGAATCTCTTTTAAAACTTATTCCACGTCTTTTTTTATTTTGTCCTTGGTGACGTAAGACGTCCAAGTGTTGGTAGACCTCAGTGAATAATACATATTGTACGTTTTCAAAGCAGGTGTAACCTTGGAGTGTCGGTTTTGACGTTGGTTATGTATGTACTTTGTTACTGAGCATTTGAACAATTGTAGTGATGATTCGTAGACGAATGAGTGCTTGCTGATACGCCTTTTAGACAAGTTGTGTTAAACCTTCACGTTCAATTCCTGATTTTCAATCACAACGAGCAAAGTAAATAACAACATTGAAATAGTTTCATCTAATAAAAAAAAATCCAAATACAAACGTGTACAGTCGTATTGCTTCTGTTAGACAATTACTCTATTTTCCATGTTCCCCGGGCTATCACAGATTCAGCACGATGCATCAAAATAATCACATATTTTTCTTCGTTATATTTTACTATTTTTTCTTCAATTTTTTATATAAGCATGCTCTTGAAAACAAGTTTTTTAAATCTTGAATTGCTTGGAAACAGCTTCAATGATCTCGTCAACAACGTTGGGCTCACTGAGAGTAGAGGTGTCACCAATACTGTCAGACTCGCCAGACACAATCTTTCTCAAAATACGACGCATGATCTTACCGGATCTGGTCTTGGGCAGATCATCAACGATAATGACAGTCTTAGGAGCAGCAAAAGGTCCGATTTCACGACGAACTTGAAGAACGAGTTCTTTGCGGAGCTCGGCAGTGTTCTCGCCGCTCTTAAGGGAAACAAATGCAATGACAGCTTGACCGGTAAGCTCATCAGCAACACCGACAACAGCGGCCTCAGCAACAGCACCGTGGCCGATAAGAGCAGCCTCGATCTCGGCAGTAGAAAGACGGTGGCCAGAGACGTTGACAACATCATCGACACGACCACGGATCCAGTAGTATCCCTCGTGATCACGGCCAGCGCCGTCACCTGTGAAGTAGAAGCCGGGGTAAGGCTTCATGTAGGTCTCCAAGTATCTTTGATGAGAGTTGTAGACAGTTCTGGCAATCGAGGGCCAAGGCTTGCGGATAGCCAAGACACCTTCAACATCGTTACCCTCAATCTCCTTTCCTGAAACGGGATCGATGATGACCAAATCAATACCGAAGAAGGGAAGAGTGGCAGAACCAGGCTTCATGGGAGTGACACCAGCAAGAGGAGCAATGATGTGAGAACCAGTCTCAGTTTGCCAGTAAGTATCGGAAATGTGACAGTTCTCGTTACCAATATGTTTGTTGTACCACTCCCAGATATCAGCGGCAATGGGTTCACCAACTGAACCAAGAGTTCTAAGAGACGAAAGATCGTGCTTCTTAATGTACTCCTCACCGGCGCGCTTCAAGAGACGAAGAGCAGTGGGGGCAACGTAAAATTGAGTGGCCTTGTATTTCTCAACAATCTCCCAGTATCTGGAGTATGATGGGTAGGCAGGGGTACCTTCGAAAATGATAGTAGTGGCTCCGAGAAGGAGAGGACCGTAGAAGGCGTAAGTGTGACCGGTGATCCAACCGACATCACCAGCAGTGAAGAGAATGTCGTCAGGGTGAATGTCAAAAACGTATTTACAGGTTGCAGCAGCACCGAGAAGGTAACCACCGGTGGCATGGACAACACCCTTGGGAGAGCCGGTGGAACCGGAGGTGTAGAGAAGGAAGATGGGGTCTTCGGCTGAGACGGGGACGGGAGCAACAAAAGGTCTTTGCTTAGCGACCTCCTCGTGCCACCAGAAGTCACGGCCCTCAGTCCAGGGGATCTTGCTACCAGTGCGCTCATAGACAAGAACCTTTTCAACGGAAGGAGATTCCTTGATACCTTCGTCGACAATCTTCTTGGTGTAAACGGTCTTACCACCACGTTTACCTTCGTCAGTGGTGATGACAACCTTACTCTTGGCATCATTGACTCTGTCCTTGATGGAACCAGAAGAGAAACCAGCGAAAATGACAGAGTGGACAGCACCAAGTCTGGAAATGGCGAGCAAGGCAATAAGGGCTTCAGGAATCATAGGGAGGTACACGGCAACAGAGTCACCCTTTTCGACACCAAAGCTCTTCAATACACCAGCGACCTTGCAGACCTCTCTGAGGAGCTCACCGTAGGTGATCTTGCGAGAGTCAGCAGCATCGTCAGCTTCATAGATAATGGCAACCTAAAATTGTGTTAGCTGTAACTCTTTTTTTTTTTTTTTTTTTTTTTTGGTGGGATGAGACTAAAAAGTGAAAAATAAAAATGTTGAGAAGCACAACAACTGTAAAGGGAATTTCAGCCTGGTAATTGTGATCCAAACGGATGATGAAACAGCCTTATTAAAGTTTGTTGTTTTTTATCAAGACTGTCCGCAGGTAAGGAAAACGAGGAAGGAAATCAAGATTGTTTACTTGACAATCACTAGGCTGGAAACGGCATAATTGCAAACGGAAGTAATTGGATCAGGTCTCAGTTACCAATTGGAGTGAATGAATAATAACATACCTTGTCAGGATTTTGAATAGCATGTCTGTCGACAAGATTGTAACATGCGTTCAATTTTCCTTCGAGAAACCACGCGATGTCGCCGTGTTCAAAGCCACCGGAAGAAACGGTTGTGAAGTCGCGGTCCCAAGTAAGCAATTCGTGAGCGAGATTGCCAAAGAACTCGTCGGGATTGGCAATTGATTGCTTGTAGAGCTCTTTGTAGTGGTCCAAGCCAGAAATGTGAGGCTGGGAAGGGTGCTTGCTGTGATGGATTAAGTGGTTAGTAATTGAATTGTTTTGTCAAATACAAGAGTGATAGCAGTATGAACTGATTTCGTTCAATGGATTTGTAGAAAGATACTTACTCAAAGAAGGCTTGGGGAGTATGTCTGGCTTCAATGCCATGAGCTTCGTGAACAACGGGTTGTGTCATTGTATGCTAAGATGTGAAAGAAGTGCTAATGAAATCTGATTTGTTTATGGTTGTTTAGCTGAAATTCAAACGAGCCGCAATTGTAGCAGTATTAATAGATGGTAGTCTTATATGAGTTGATCTGTATACTACTTGGAAGTGAATGAGACAACAACGATATAAGTGTATTCGTGTGTTTGTGAGGTGACTTTGATGAGAATTTTTTTTCGAAAAAAAGCTGAAGAGAAAAAGAAGGAAGAGAGAGTGGAAAGGAAAAACCTGATGATTTCGAGGAAAAAGATGAAATATTTATATATTTTTAGGTAGTTACTGTTTGATTGAAATTGGCAGTAAGGGAGAGGCCTCGAATAAAACGACCAGTCACGTCCAAATACATGTTAAATTGAATTGAAGCGAATCAGTGAGACCAAAAAAACAAAAACCCCAAATTGGTTCTTTTGGGTTGGCCGGTGAGTGAAATCGAGAGGAACCAGTATCCAGGACAGTAAAAACAAATTCTTGTTTGAGTTTGAGCATCATAATCACTATTTGCAGGTACTAATGTGGTATATCACAATGTAGTCTGCATTTTGTATAAGGATATTACTTGCATTATGTAATAGTGAGCATTGAACAAACGCTCATTGGCCAAGTTGCATTTCCCTTTTTCGTCATTTGCTTTTAAATTGACAACAACAACAACAATAACAACGTCACAACAGTGGATGTGCATTGTTTGCGACGAGGCTTTTACACTCAATCACAAAATGAATGTAGAGTGTATAAAGTGGTAGTGTGGTTGCCTTTGGAGGCGACCATTACCTTCTCACTGTTGTAATTGACTTGAATAACAGATCAAATGTGATGACGCTTTAGAAGTGTTCTGGATTGAATGTATAACCACTACAGTGTTGCGTTTTGCCATCACAACTGAAATGTTATTACGGCTCTGAGGTATTAAGATTTTATGTTTATCATTTGAAAATAGAAACACAATAACACTACTCACTTAATACACCAAATCATGGGCCATTGAACTATGTATTCCATCCTGTTTATTGGGTTTATGTCTGATTGTCTAATACATGTACTATCTGTTTTGAAATATCATTATACAAGTGAACGTCTGGAGCAGTGGTTGTTGGGACGGATTCAAAAGAATCATTATACATATGAGACACAGGTACCCCGGATTTGGGGATTTTTTAAGTTTTGGAGACAAGTGTATGTTTTCCCCGGACACCCGTGGAATCGGTTGTTTCCGCTTGACAGAGAATAAAACACAGTTTGCAAAATCCTATTTATATTTCCGTGTGAGCTATATGTCCATGACGCAGATTCAAAGATACAGAACTATAGGCACGCCTAGTGTATACATACCCAGTTATCGGAAGTACAACTGATAACGCTCATTGTTCCATAGAAATACATGTAGATTGCGCTTTGGCATACCTGCGAGGCTATCCAATATTCCCGTATCTACATATTCAAGAGTCTGATTAACTTATTAGCAAAAGCATGGAGAAATGGGAATCCGGTGAACTTTTCGAGTTTTGCTCTGCCTCAAAGCTTGCATCTATATCTCGCGAGCCATACAGCGCGCCTGGCTGACCTTATCCGAGTCTTCGAGGGTTTCAGTTGAATACACGGCACGGACTCTCTTGCTACATGTCAAACAAACTCATGTCAAACAAAAAAGTTTTTCAACATGATTCATTCCGGTGATAGACATGAATATCAAACCTGTAATTCTGCTCTAATGTATACGATTGTATGCATTTATAGTCAGGACGTAATTGTAGCGCTTTCATGCTGGCATGAAGCCAAATACCAAATCAGACAATCTCATTCAGTGTATTTGCTTTGAAGTCTGTTGCAGATCGGCATTCCAGAATCGCAGTCTTCATAATCATTATTTCAATAGGATCTGTACAAATCTCAACCAAGACGGTTTCTTTCATACTATGAAGCCTTGTAATCCTCGTTTATCCAAGGCCACTCCGTTCATCCATCTCCTTTGTGTACACTCAAGCGTTTCGCACATAAACTTTATCACCTATAACATGGACTTATACATTCATATCTCAAGCGCTTATATCACTAAATATCCCTATATGCTACGATGCATTTTCGTCGTCACCTTCGTCCTCCTCGAGGATTTTTCTCTTTCTCTCCCGATAATACCCCCAACTTAGGCTCGTTTTCTTGTTTGTTGCGTCGATCGTGATAATTAGGTAATTCACAGCTGATTATGTAAGTTTCCGGCAAGCTCTTGGCCTGTCCAAACTACAGTGCTTCTCTCATGTCGAACGCAAATTGAATCGACAATTGTAAGTGGCATTTGTAAACAAATTTTTCTACTCATTGATACAGCCATTATTCTCCGATATTGCTGCATTGTCGTGTCATTCACAATCTCCTTAGCTGCTTTGTAAACACGATCATCCTCTTTACCATATGTTGGCTCGGGAAGCGGCACGCTTTAATCGTTTAAACGAACCCAAACCCCGATTCAACTGTAGGATTATGTAACTGGGCTCATTCTTTTTCCCCCTCCTTGATTTCTGCATATCCATCACCCAACAAAAAACTTGCACATATGCTCAAGTTACTTGTTTAGGAAAGTGGGTTATAAATGTACGCTTTTGGCTCATACACTTTTGGGGCTGACATGCTATCCAGAGGTTTGAGGTACAAATTGGTACATTGTTTTTGGTAAATTTTTTAATGCTGTCAATCTGCTCCTAGTGTTCAATGATTTCAGGGACACTTGTGATTATAAACAATGCTGTAGTTGAGTTTGTATAAAGATATTCAGGGGTCGTCAATTTGAAGGACATCATGAGAACAAAACCCAAATTATGCTCGACACATAATGGATGTTTTACGATAAAGGCAAAGTGGATAGACATACGATTTTCGATTTTAAAACACATACAAGAGGATAAATAAATTACTTCATAACTCACTTCTAGGAAACTTGTTGGAATTCTATTATGTTTAATCTATCATCAAAATCATCTGAGGGCTACCAAGACAAAAGAGCATGTTTAGACTTTTTCGTAAAAATTGAGTTATATAGTGGAAAACAATCGTCTTAATAAGCTCTTTAAGATGCATTACTTAGTTTCTCTCTGCGACCCTTTTTGCGGCCTCCAGAGGCTAATCTTTGTCGACAGTTGCAAAATGTCAATATCATAATTCTTAGTGCGTGTTGAAGCCCAGACTGAGGCGCATCTTATGATGCTAAAATCAGGTTATTGGCTCCTCTAGATGTGATTTTATTAGCCGTAATGTCTCTACATACTAAACTTTTCCATTACTCAAATCACCACTTTTTAATATTAGGGTAAGGGGCTTTACTTTGTTTTGCAAAACAGTTTTTTGCAATTTTCTCGAAACTTGAGTTTTAGAAGAAATAACTTAAGAGTTGTTTTTCTCAAAAAAGAAATTTTGTCAAAAGATGCTCTTTTGTCTTGGTAGCCCTCATTTACTAAAATCTATCAATTTAAAGAACAGAATCACCAAAAATCTTCTTTTCAGCACTTCCAAAACTCACGTAAAACTCACGTAAAAGTTCAACGGCATACCCCACATCGTCAGACCCAGCAGTTTCTCTAATTGAATGCATTGACAATTGAGGATTTCCAATATCAACTGTTCTAATGCCCAATTTACTGGCCAAAATAGGCCCAATTGTGCTTCCGCACGCTGAATCATTACGAACAACAAACAGCTGCAATGGAATCTTGGCCTTTTCAGCAATGGACTTCAGCAACACAATGCCAACCGAGTTGGTGGCATAACGTTGGTTGGCATTGATCTTGATCACAGGACCAGCGTTCATGGCCGGTGCATGTTGTGACTCGTGCTTCGACTCGTAATTAGGATGAATGGCATGCGCCATGTCGGCTGAAATTAAAAACGACTTGCTGAACGTCTCAAACGAACTGGAGCTCATGGGAATTTTGGCACCTTGAAACTCGGTGTTGGAAAGCCGAGTAATAATGGCAAGCAAAATGTTGGAGTCTGCGCCTTGTGCAGAAGCGGATCCGATTTCCTCGTGGTCAAAAAGGGCAGCAATACGAATCGTTTCGTCGGAGCCAAGTGTATCAAGCGACTTGACAAGCGCCGTAATGGCGGAATATGAGGACTTAAGATCATCGTGTCGTGGGGAAAAATAAATTCATCGTTTAATCCGCCAAATGCAGATGGCTGAGTATCATACAAAACCAATTCAAAATCCTCAATATCCTCAGGGTTAACAGAAGCATCAGCAGCAATCAAATCAACCAGTGACTTTTCGCGACGTTTGGTGACAGGTGCAAATACCTCAAATTCTTCAGACTTGGCCGTAGGTTCTTCTTTTGATTCCGCTTTGTTGAGCAGCTTCTCAGCCAGCTCGGCAATGGGGAGCAGTTGAGTCTCTTTGTTGAACTCAAACTTATCAGCTGAACCTCTGTTCAAATGAATAGCAAGTGTGGGAATTCTCAGAATGGCCTTGTTGATGTTGACGAGTTTAGGCGTAAACACACCAGTGTCATTTTTCACCATAATTCGGCCTGCAACCGATAAGTCTCTATCGAACCAAGTATGCCGCAATCCACCGCCATACGTTTCGACTCCAACTTGAATGTATCCGCGGCTACTTTTCTTCGATACCTGTTTGACTCTCAAACAAGGCGAATCTGTGTGTGCGCCCACAATTGAAATACCATTACCAGGTTGCTACTTTCCTCCCATTCCAAAGGCCACAATTGACGATCCATTACGAGTCAAAAAGTACTTGCCGCCGCGCTCCAACACGCCATCCCAACCGGATCGTTCGCTGATCTCGGTGAACCCTGCTTTGACCAGAATGGCCTTTGCGACGCTGACGGCGTGATAAGGTGATGGAGATGCGTTGACAAATGAGATGAATTCTATTTCCAAACAACCAGATCATTTTCAAAAGATTGGCATTTCTAATTTCCGGATTTCTTCGCATAGATTACACTTATCGTTGGCATATTGCCTGGATGCCATTGCTGTTATCGATTTTTATAATGGAAGTCAAAAATGGAATGACTAAAGACGTTCGATATTTATATTTCGCTAATACAGTTCTTGAGTGAGCCGTGGGATAGCAATGTGCCGACTTAGCTCTCTGATCCCGATCCTACAAAAACCCCATACAATAATCAAGGCTAGGGCAAATATACATGCGCTGTATTGGGAAGTTTGTGACCTCGGCTAATGACAAGAGACATGTAGATACTCTAGATCCATAGCCGTGAACAAGCCCGGGGCCAAGTGTGTAGAAAATTACCCCACAAATTGTTTCTGTCTTGACTTTTTTCTCATATCCACCCACTCACTATCCTTTTTCATTTTCTCAAAGTATTTAAACAGACGGCTTAAAAATCTATCTTCTTGTTTCTTTACATTTTGTTCAATACCATTTTTTAGATCTCCAAAGCTACTTATCACCGACATGATCTCTCGTTCTTTGCGCTCCGTCTTCTCCACAACCCGCCTACAACCAAGCCTGTTATTAGCCCGCCAAACTCGTGCAAACAGCACATTCCTGACTGCTAGACTCAATCAAAAAGCTTCTGCTGAAGACCAAAAGTTCCTTTCTGAGTTTTTGAAAGATAACAAAGAAAAGGAAGGTTCTGGGTTCTTGTTGGAGTACGGCGGTCTTATTAGCCATGATATTTTTTGGGGTGATATGGATACATTTTCACATGTCAACAACGTCATGTACTTGAAATGGTTTGAATCTGGTGAGTGAGGACAAGCATTTCATGTTTATTCATTTGAGACCGTCCAAAGAATATCAAAAAATACGTTGAGTATTTGGAAGGAGAATGCATTACAAACATAGACACGAAACTAATGTTGTAAGCCAGAGTCAATTTCTTTGGATTAATGGCAAAACAGTATCCCGGTTTAGATGGGTTCATGAGCGGCACTGGCGTTGGCCCTATTATTCGATCTGTTGAACTTGCATGGCGTTATGTAAGTACACTTTTTTTTCTACTCTGCTTCATCGTCATAAATATTCCGTTCTCACTGGGTTTCCCTCACTAACAAGCACAAATGTCTTAAGCCCATCAAGTACCCAGATACTATCACAGTTATCCATAAGTTAAACGCTCTTGAGTCTAAAGACCGGTTTGTACTCAGCGGTATTGTAATTTCGCATAAAGCGCAAAAGGTTGCTGCTCGAATCAAAGAGGTCATTGTTACTGTTGATTACGATAAGGGAGGAGTGAAAGCGCCAATTCCCGAAAAGGCCAAAGAAGCATTTGAAAAGCATTTGCTCTTACAGAGCTCTGTATGAGCTGGTGGTTACATTTTCCAGCACCTTTATACATAATATATACACATAGATCAACACTGCAGACCTATTACTGACTCATTTCTCTGAGTGATGAAGCTACCAGACCTTGTATGTGCAACCATGTTTGTATAGAGTAACGATGCCGACATGTTATCAACTTACAAAAATGAAATATTGCCCAAGAGTAGCTATAGCAAATTCATTTAAAATCCAAACTACTCAATCACGTATTTTTCACACATCGGTGTTTTTCACACAATACAATGTCGTAATTTTTTTCTTAGACTTTGTAGATAGTCAAGGTGAAGGCTATAAACAGATTTGAAACTCACAAACACTTTTTTTATTTTAGAATTTTATTCTTCGGCAGACATATATTTGCAAGATTGATTTTGCGGTTACGAGACGTGTTCTGCTTGCTCAGAGAAAACAGAATTCGTCCACCGCACTCTCGCAAATACTTGCTCTCAATGCGATCAATATCAAGACCTATAACAGCTAATAACCGTCTTGTTAAAATAACCATTATAGGCTCTTAACTTTTCGTTGTTTCCTAATGATATTTCAACAAACATAGCTTACAATCATCTATAGATTGATCCAGCGCTCCGCCTTAATAGTTGTGAATGCACATAATACAGTTTGCATGAGGCAATTGATCAATTTATAGAACAATAGTGGGCTGTGTACAACCCGATCTAGTTGGAATGCGGCAAGAAACTTGAAAGATGAGGAGTCCAAAGCCTACGCTCTTCATTATTGGGATGCTACTCAGATGGTCAAGTTTAAATTGCAAAATCTAAACATCGTTTGATAATGGGTCAAGATCTTTCAGATTAAATAATAATGTGTACACCTTTTATGTTCATTTGTTAGAAAGAATCAATACATGGGAAACTTTGGATCAATATCAACCGACCATTTGTACAAGCCACCTCTTATATCCCGTACTTCAGAGTACCCTAGACGCTTTAACTCTTTAACGCTTCCTTGCGAATCGTTTCCAAATTTGCAAACAACGTAGATGGGCTCCTTCAAATCGGATAGATCTTTCAATTTTTGCAGTTGTGCGTATGTGATATTTGTCGAATTTGGTAATCTTGAAATTTCAAACTGTTCCTTAGTTCGAACATCTACAAGCGTATGAGGAATTTTGCTGTCCATAATAGCTTTGTATTGACTGACATCAATTCTTTCCGTTGCTTCATCAGCATATACCATATCGGGATGGCCACAGAACTCGACATAATTGATTTCACCGGTTTTAATTTTGTTTTCTGTTATTGTTGGCGCATCTCCGCATACACTACAGTTGGGCTTTCTAGATCTCATTTTCATCGAACGCCACATAGGAAACGAATAGGCCGAAAATAGTACCAATGACGACTGAAAATCGGGGTATCCAGTAATCACTTTGATAGCTTCAATAGCCTGATGTACACCCAAAATCCCTACAACTGGTCCTAAAATTCCACCGTCCCCACAAGATACCACAGAATTGGGTGGTGGAGGAGTCGGGAATAAACAGCGATAGCACGAACCAGACTGAAAGTTGAGAACTGAGAGTTGGCCTTCTGTTTTAAGAGCAGAGGCAGAGACTAAAGGAATACCTCTAACAACACAAGCGTCATTGACTAGGTAACGAGTTCTTGGATTGTCTGTACAATCAAGTACATGCGTGTAAGATTTATCATCTAAAACGTCAAAAATAGTTTCCGGTTGAACATGCTCTTGATATGCAATCACATCAACATGGGGATTTAGACTGATCATAAGTTAGCAATTTATCCTTGGATAATACAAAAGGTCCAATAAAACCACATACCTTTTGACAAATTTGGAAGCTGTTAGTGATTTGGATTTGCCCACATCAGATGCCGTATAAATAATTTGCCGATGTAGGTTTGAGGTGTCAATAGTGTCACCGTCGATGATTCCTAGTACTCCAACACCAGCTCCTGCTAAATATGCAATTGCAGGACAACCTAATCCACCGGCTCCAACAATCAAAACCTTTGCAGCATTCATCTTTTCCTGCCCTTTAAAAAACTATTGTATTAGTCGTTGAGATACTCCAGCAGTCAGCTTATTGAAAGACTCACCATTGAATCCAAATTGGGGCACAATCATTTGACGCCCATATCTGGCGTATTCTTCAAGTGAGAATTCAGTTCGTTCCTTAAGCTGTTCTTTTAGTGCCTCATTTTCTTTGGAAAGTTCTTCGTAGGTTTTAGAACTCATTTTGTATGATTCAATCTAGATCAGAGAACTAGGAAACTTTAAAAAACTGTTTTCTTACGGCTTCGATAAAAACTGTGTACATGAATAATGCAGATTTTCACGTGTGACACAGCTTTTCAGCAAATACACACACGTACACACACACACTTTTTTGTACCTCTTGTCAACTAATATCTTCAAAATCTGCATTTTGATTAGAAATGTTTGGGATCCTACAAAATGTTCCTTTTTTAACAGCTTCGCTGTCGGCATTCATGGTTCTGCTTTTTGTTATCAACTCGGCTTTATCTCTCAACCAATATTTTGCGCTAGGTGTAAACGTTTTTCAATCTTTTCAAGTGTATCGTTTGCTCACGTATCCCTATTTCCATCTCAATATTATTCATATTTTGTTCAACCTTGTATCGTTTCTTTCGCTATTTGGACAGTTCGAGAATCTTCATGGAAGCACCAAATCTTTTGTGATTTTCAATCTATGGACACTTACAATCGGCGTAGCTTATGTTTTGGTAAGCAGGTTAATTGGCAATGGTGCTCCGGTAGTTGGTGTGAGCGGCATTATCTTTGCTTTGTTCGGGTATTTTAGTTACACGGAGCACAAAGAATCACCTACTTTTGAAGTGAGGATTCCTCAATCATTTGGTATGGGCGACCGGTCGTTTAGATTATACAACCTAGCAAAGCCCTTTATGATTCTAGCATTGACTACCATCCTAGTCAATAGTTTGGGTAGTTTCCTAGGTCACTTCTTGTCAATTCTAGTAGGCATGGGATACTTTCACTTAGCATCATACTTTGAAGTCCCAGTTGATAAGGCGGCTGGGCGGATGGATGATCATGTTAGCGAAGACTTGGCGACAAAGATCGGGAACCTAGGCAAACAGGCGGGATTGGATGCTAGGTTTGTCCGTATGGGTGATAAAGGTAGTACATTGCCTCTTCATTCCACAGATGAAAGATTCCAAGGGTCTGGCCATACTTTGAGATAAACTTTAGTTTTGCTATTATAATTTAGTTATTGTAAAATTGCATATTCAACAACTTGTTGTAACAGATTATTTAATGTATTTTCATTTTCAAATAGTAGCTTGAATCATTCAGCTTTTTCGCGGTCTAGAAAAGTTACTAGTTTTCAGTTTGATAGGACTACAATTGATTTAAACGCCAGGAGAGACTATAATTAAACCTTCATATTCAATTTTCTTGCACCATCAAGTTTTTAGCTATTGAAGCTCTATATACACGCGTAATATTTACAAAATATTGTTCTAGTTGTTCTTGGCAGCTGCAGTAGCCTGGAGATCCTCAGGCTTGGGCATACCTTCCGTGACCAGCTTGTTCAGAGTAAACTTGTGTTCTCCAAGAATTTCCTTTTCACGAGCCTTTTCTTCGGCCAACATTTTTTCACCGTTCTCCTCAATAAACTTCTTGTAAGATTCATAGCCCTTTTGGCCTTCCTGCCTAATGTAGTCTTGAGGCATCATTGGTTTAGGAGGAGCAGGAGGCTTGACACCAAGAAAGGCTGATGCCCAGTCGTTACCGGCGGAGTTGCTGTGCTCGCGATACCATTCTTCCTCAAACTTCTTACGAGCAATAGCTTCACGTCTATTATACTCGTCGGGAATGTAAGTTCCTTCAAATGACTTCAAAATGGGTCTGACGTCCTTGATGGGTTGAGTGGCAATCCACTCCAAGAAAGGAATTAACTTGACAAGCTCTTTATCAGAAGGAGTACCCTCCCAAGGCTTCAAAGGAATGGCATTTTCGGGTTGCATAGCGTATGAATCGGCATTACAGTCAATCAAGATAATCTTTCCAAGATCTCTGTTCATTGTAGACAAATCCTTGATAATTTTGCCATCCTTGTATCTGGTAGCTTCTCTAAAGAGGGCATGGGAAATCGAACTTCTGTAAGGATCGAGCTTGGCCACAACCTTTTCTGAATGAACCATATAGGTAGAAGAGAAGACAACAACTTCGTAGTATTGTGACAAGTAGCCCAAAAAGTAATCGAGACCGGGTCTCTTAGCAGTTCTCCAGCCATGTTGTCTAGTCCACTCACTGTGAGTCAAAACATCGTCCAAACCAAGAACCAAGGTGAAAGGTCTTCCGTAAGGTTCGGGCAATGGATCAGGCAATAGTTCCTCGAAAACAGGTTCGCTGAAGTATCCAAAAAAGTCAGAGACTCTGGCATTGAATCTGCTCCAAATTGCGCCTGGGGCATATCCGTGAGGAATGTCTTTGTGTCTGTTTCGCTCCTCTTCGTCGTCCCAGTCTCTAGCTAGGTAAATACTTCCACCAAGTACGGCACCCAATGTAGCCAAGTAGAAATAATTTGAACGCTTCTCTCTTTGGATATCAGTAGTGGTCTTGTCAGAAGATTTCTTGGCAGTACCCTTCCATCTTTGTCTTTGCTCGTCTGTTGTGTTGCCTTGGGCTTTAGAGCTCTCCTCTGACTTGATGTCAGATGGGTCAATTCCAGCCTTTGATAGCAAATCATCGTCTAACAACGACCCCTTTTTTTCTGAGTAGTGTCTAATACTACTAGGGAATCGTAACGTCTGTCTAGGAACAACAGTTCGTTGGCGCGCAATGGCGCGCGAAGCTTTCAAGAATGATCTCATGTTGGATATAATTAACTTGCTTCTGTGTACAAGAATGTAGCTCGAATAAATTCATTCGAAGGTTTAAAAGTTCGATTACCAAATAGAATAATTTGATGCCTATTACCCGGTTTTGGCGTTTACACTCCGCTTTTAACGTGTGTACAGGCACATTTCGAATTTCATTCCCAAATAGGATTCGTACACATGATTCAAAGAGATCTTGTACACTACAAAAACTTTGACATTTGAAACATTAAAAAAAATGATGGCTCAATCCAGATTCTATGTTATCAAATAGAACCACTAGGTTATTAATTAAAATTTATATTGGTTCAATTTCGTACAATTCGGACGGGGATTTAAAAAGAAATAACACGTTAAATATTTTCATACATTAAAATGTACAACATTATATTTTCATTTGTGTAGATATGAGATATAACCTCAACCTGACAGGAATTCCATGATGCTGTCCTGACCTCTGATATCTATGAGTTTTTTCAATGCAACTAATCGTCTTAGCTCGTTGCAAGAGCTATTAGCGACGGCTTCTGAATTAGATGCGTGGTCATTGTGTGTTTCTTCAAGAGCAATTTCAAGAAGCCTTTTAACAACAGGCGCTGTTCTTGGGATACCTTTGGTATCCCGGTTAGAAATTTCATTTACAGAGAGCAAAAATGCCGATAGATTTGTATCTGGGTAAGAATCCTTGCTATTTTCTTTAACAGCTTGGATGAAGTCCAGTTTCACACCTATAGAAGACAGTCTGTATATAACTCCATCTTTTTCAAATTGATCCATAATTGTAGGATCTATAGATGCCTTTACGTCTGTAGAAGTGTCCTTGTACATATGAATGGACAGCTTTCTGATTGCGACCTGAGGATCATATTCCGAACCCGCATCCGGCTCAGTCTCGATTTCATCGTTATTTAGTAAATCACCCAGCCTAGGTTCACCTGCTACCTCAATGTTTGCACTATTTGCGTTTTTGTTGTTTCCTTCCTTCTTTGTGATAGGAACTGGACTATCAGCTGCTTCAATTTTTATGCTCTCAGCATCTTTAAAAGGCGTCTTGGTTTGTGTGTTATCTGAGAAATCGCCGAGAATGTTATCTTTCAAAGCAGCAATATGTTTAGGTCTTCTGAGCTTTCTTAACGTGTGACTACTATCATTTGGACAGGGTAAATGAGCGCCTTGGTTCTTAGGCAATGGAGGTGTAGTACACTTTAGATGCCAGTTAACATCGCAAATTTCACACTTGGCAATAGGAGTCTCTGCAACAGAGGAAGTATGACAGATGATACAAAAAACTTCACGTCCATACCGATCCGTCAACCTGTCTTGTTCGTAGTTTTGTATAAACAGCTTTTTTAATAAAGCGTCACTTTTTTCAGATACACCCAGTTCCGGTTTTGCTCTGCTAGCTCGTTGGACGATTTCAGGAGCATGTTTTTTTCCAACAAACAATTCCTCAGCTGGAACTGCTTCGAACTTGGGTGAGGGAAGTCTGACCACAGGCTTGGGTTTATCTATAATAATGGTTTCCTTGTACTCAGAACCTCGAAATTTCTCCAACAAATTGATTGGCAACATGAAAACTGTGGGATCGTTCTTGTCTAAATAGAGTAGCAGCTTGCCAAACAAACTGCGTTTGTATGATTGAGGAGCATCAATTTTTGAAGTGCACTCTTTACAATACCAATCGCCTTCGGGAATGTCGATTTCGTCAATAGGAGGATCGATACATTGGAAATGGAATGATCTGGGGCACATGTCACAGCAAAGAAACTCGCCAGATTCACCACAGGTGGAACAAAAATCATCGTTATCCTATGAGGTGTTAGTTTTGTTTCGACAAATCAGCAAATAATTTGATCCCTACCATAAATTCTTTGTAGTTATGCGCAGGATGAGGTATCGGCGTTGTGTTGTTTTGCAAACCGTCTCTATTTAAAGTTAGCATATTGTTGTCATCATAGTCAAGTTGCTCAACATACTCAAGTTTCGGTTTCTTAGCTGGCCTACCAGGTCCTCGTTTGTTATCAGAGACTAAATTGTTTCGAACTTGAATTGGTATGCTGGGACCTAAAATTCTAAGCTCTGGTTTTTGTCTATCAATACGACGAGGTCTACCTGGACTTCTTTTAGTAGACAGTTTTTTGCTGACTGGTGAATTTGATTCTTTGGATGTCAAACTACTTCCCTTGTTGGTAACGGATTTGAGCGTTTTGAGTTCTATGGACTGAACAGTTTCTTGCATTTCTCCAGAATTCGGATTTGAAACTGATTCATAACTGTTCGGAGCAGTTGAAAAAACCGGGTTGCTTGTCAATTTCTTTTTCTTTATTGAATTGCTTTCCTTACTGACATTCAAAGAAGTAAGACAAGATGACTGTTTATCTTTGCTGATATTGGAGTCGGTGGTGATTTTCTTATTTTCAAAATAGTTTGTTTTTATTTTGATGAAAAACTGCCGTTGTTTATGTTGTTTCTTCATGACAGAATCTGCCAAATCCGTAGATTTGGATGCTTCAGTATTTTCAGTATTTGCTTTAGAACGTTCTGAGTATCTACCAGATTTGACATACTTTCTTTTGAGTTTATCTGGCGGCGACTGTTGTAGTGCTAATGTTTGTGTTTGTGATTGCGACATAGGGGTGGATAAGTCCTCAATTGTATGAAAAAGCGACGCTCCAGGTAAGGAAGTAAGTGGAAGAATAGGCACAATACGTCTCACTAAAGGCCTTTCGTTAGGGGGACGCCCCGGACGGAGATGTGAATCTCGTGAGCTTACAGCTTTCAGCTCTGATTTTGAGGCAATCGGTGGCTTCAACACCAAGGTATGAGATCTCCATTTATCAGAAAACTTGTCTAGTTTCTCATTGTTCTGCAGCTTTGCTTGGCTATGGCCAACTACGACAATGTCATTATTCGGAATGCTATCTGGTGATTCTTGAGTATCAAAAAACTGTGCACTTGAGGTAGATACAAGAGGCATTAATGATACAGGAGTGACAAGCTGATACAAAAGACTTGCTTCAGACTGTCGGTTTGTGAGAGGTCCTGTCAACGCCTCAGGGCTTAAAGAATATATGGCAATACTAGAGTCTTTCCAGTTCCTTTTGACTTTTGGTAGAAC
This sequence comes from Saccharomycotina sp. CBS 16003, assembly GCA_022457085.1. Classification (NCBI taxonomy): domain Eukaryota; kingdom Fungi; phylum Ascomycota; species Saccharomycotina sp. CBS 16003. The sequence goes on from JAJNCF010000023.1 coordinate 625,532, forward strand.
ACGATCTGGTTCTGGATATTCAGCAGGAAACCACGAAGCACCTTTTGGTTGGCAGCCAGGTTCAGGTCCGACCCATTGGGGAATCATTGTTGTAGAATTCGTAAGTTGATTTTCATATAGTACACGAGTACATCTGTCGGATAGTTGAAACCCAGTCATGTTGCGTACTGAAATGGAGTATGATGAATTAAATTATATGCGTGAAATTTAATAAATTCAGGAATTGGTTTTCCCAAGCATATAAAATCAAAACACTATTTTACTGTACTACCTGTAGATAGCTTTTCAGAAATTTGAACGTGATTTGGATCCTGATAAGCCAAGAAATGAGAGATCTGTCTTTCCGAACCCTGTGGTAAATAAATTGGTCGCTGTTTTAATTTACAGTAAACTGCAATGTCAGCTTTGTTTAGAAATGTGATGATTTTTACCAAAAATATAGAGATTGTATTGAGTAAACTGATAGAATTCACAAATTACACAGGTCAAGCAAAATCAGGATTTTTGATGTTTTTTTTTTGCGTACGTGCGAATATATGCTAGGAAATTACAACGATCCTGAAATATCTTGGGAGGTGCACTGAAGTTTTGCTGTGCATCAAAGGTTGGTTCTGATCATCAGCCTTCTGACTCCCGGATTTCTCTTTGCACATAGTTACGACTATGAAGAATTTGGCGCCATCGAACACTGAAAACCTAAAACGCTTCCTGCGGGATGTTACTACGTCAATCTCTACGAGATAAGCAAATGAATTAAATGTCTTCTGTTATGTCTGTTTTGTAAATAAGTATTTTATTTAAAGGTGTATATTGTGTATATGCCCGAGACATAGGGACAATAAACAGATTATCATCATCATCTATCCCCCTTTCCTAAAACTTTGTCAACCCGGGTCCTGCTGTGCCTTACTTGTAGTTCCCCTTCTTTATCGTAAGACTTTTTTCTTGGATATTGTCCCCATATCGCTAATTTTCTTCATGGACACTAACAGGTGTATTAGGTACCAAATTTGCTTTTATCGATCCCAGCAACGCAAAGCTCATCCGCCACATCTCTGAGGAGAAGCTTGCATGGCAAATCTGGACCCCCAGAAATAAGTCGTCCTCAAAATTGCCAGTTCGACCGTAGGAATTTGTAGATTTTTCAGTGATTGTAACCTTTGTTTCAACAAACTGCACCAGTCACTCAAAAATGCACAGGCAATAGAATACGTATAAACTATAAATACTAGTCAACATGTTAGATTTTTTGCCCATAGGTTTTATCAAAAGTTTTCAATTATACTCATCGTTACCTTTAATCCTCGATTTTTATAATCAAAATGACTGATATCACCACTAAACTCAACAACAAAACCTACAATCCTTCCTTAGGCCTTGGAACTTGGCAATTACCCAAAGGCGAAGTCGCGGCTATCGTTGAGTATGCTCTGACACATGCTGGTGTTCGCCATATTGATGCTGCATACGTATACCAGAATGAAGAAGTTAGAGAAGGGATCTAAAAGGCAATTGATTCTGTTAAGGTCACTAGAGAAGAAATCTTTGTCACAACCAAGGTGTTTCCTTAATATTATAAGAGAGTTGAAGAGTCGCTGAACAAATTACTAAAGCTGGGTCTAGACTACGTCGATTTGCTGCTTATGCACTGGCCCCTTAGATTCAACCCTAGCGGTAACCACGAATTGCTTCCCAAGTAAGTGGATGAGACAATGGACATTGACGATCCATTTGATGTTGTCGAGACTTAGAAGTAATTCGAAGCTGTCTACAAAACTAGCAAAACAAAGCCTATTGGTGTTTCCAACTTTTCTGTTGGTATTTTTGAAGACCTTTTGCCTCATGCCAAGATTATTTTTGCAGTCAATCAGATCAAATTCCACCCCTACTTGGTTCAAGAAGATCTCATCAAGTACTGCAACAAAAGGTCAATTGTATTTGAGGCGTTCTCTTCTCTTGGTTCCACTGGAGGTCCATTGTTTAAGGAAGAGGGAATTTTAAAGATTGCTGAAAAACATAAGGCTGAACCCGCATCTGTTTTGATTTCCTGGCACTTGCTAAAAGGCAGAGTTGCACTTCTCAAGATAGTCACTCCTTCTCGTGTCCTTTCTAATTCCAAGTTAGCTAACTTGGCCAAGGAAAATCTCAAGTACTTGGATGATTTACACAAGACCAAAAGCTTTGTTCGTTATGCAAAACCTGTATGGGGTAACGACGTTCTCAAGTTCCCTGACTGGACGAGTTAAATAGTAAGAACTAAATACACGTGATATAATTTGAGTGTACTTGAAATCAAAAATTAGCTCATATAGCAGATTCTCTTACTTACTTTTCATCTTTCGTCAGACACGTATATCAAGCTATAAAGAAATGAGCAAAAAGTTGGTTGTTGTCGGAGGCACTGGCTTTCTAGGTAGGTAGTGAGTCTGTTTCATTCAGAATGAAAAAGCATAGTATTAACGGTGGGAATGTACTGAAGGAAGATACATTTGTCTTGCTGGATTGCAGAATGGATTTAAAGTGACATCGATAAGTCGGTCGGGATCGCTGAAGCGAGAGATGGTTCCTGTGGGTTCTATCTCGCAATTGAGTCAAATCAAATGGACCAAAGCCGATGTTTTCGATCCATCTACATACAAAGAAGAGCTTGAGTCGGCAACAGCAGTGGTGCACTCAGTAGGCATGGCCGTTGAATTTCCAGGATACAAGGAAGTTGTAAATGGCGATTTGTCAGGAGTGATGAACGCTCTTTGCAAAACAGTGAAGGGTAGGAATCCAATGCTTAAAAAGCCGGGTGACGAGGCTGGCATGAAGGCTCTTAATTACGAATCGGCAAGGATCCTTGCGGATGCCTGGTCAAAAATCAACCAAAATGCGGATCAACGAAGACCTTTGGTATACATCTCTGCCGACGACAAGCATGCGGTATCCAAACTATACATAGAAACTAAGCGTGAATCAGAGCATTATATCAGCGGTTTGAAAGACGTCAGAGGCGTATTTTTACGACCAGGATTCATGACTGATGCGCAAGCACAGAGACTGAGTCTTCGCGAAGGTATTGGTATGATGATGAAGAGAATGGGTGGGCCTACGGTTCTTGACATCAAAGATGTAGCTAGTGCAGCAATTGATGCTGTTGAAGATGATACTATAGAAGGAGTAGTTGGGTTAGATGCGCTAAAAATCCACAGCCAAAAGTACAGATCTTGATAAGCTTTAAAGGATAATGTGTGAAAATGTAAATACAGGTATAAAAATATCATCGAGTCTTAGCAATGCTAAGTCTGGTACACTTTATAACAACTTTCATTGTGATACTAATAGAGTTGGGTTCAAGTAGGGAAGCAGTTCATACTATTCAAAAACATTTTGAGGTTTAGCTGTATCAATGATACCATAAATTTCATGGATGTCAATCTTGCCAACATGGTGAGGGATTTGTTGCAAAAGGAAAGACAAAAAATAAACATTCGGAGTACACAAAAACCGATTTGTATTACATCTTCCAACCCTGTTGCACCAGTACCAATCCGAAGCTTCATATGTATCATTAGATATTGATGACACGAAAGTAGCACATTGAACTCTTGAAGCCTATAAAAGTGTTAAGTGATGCAAGCACAAATTTCTATAGACTTATTCCCATATTGAGGTCGTCCGTCTCATGTGGATGTTGCTGGATGTAAATAGATGCAGGCATAATTGGAGTGCTCCACTAGTTGTGAATAAATTGATACAGGGTTGAACTATTCACAGAAGAAGGTTTGTCATGCAATTCAGCAATCAGAAGGAAACCGCGAAACAGGGCAAACTTTAAGATCAAATTGCAATGTTGAACCAATTTCTATAAATCAATGCAAGATCGCACACTCGAAAAAGATTTTCTTTAATCATATTGTGAACTCAATTGACTGTTACACACTCTTACATACACTAAACGATACTAAAAAATGACAGATATTAATCTTGAACTAAACACTGGCGCCAAAATCCCTGCTCTTGCATTGGGAACTTGGCAGTCAGAGCCTGGCAAAGTTTCTGCTGCAGTTGAGTATGCACTAGTTCACACTCACATCCGTCATATTGACGCTGCCTACGTTTACCAGAACGAAAAAGAAGTGGGCAAAGGAATTAAGAAGGCAATAGCTGCCAAAGCAATTATCCGTGAAGAACTTTTTGTCACAACCAAAGTTTTCCCCACATATCACAATGACGTTGCCAAGTCCTTAACTGCTTCCTTGAAAGCATTGGGATTGGACTACGTTGATTTGTTTTTGGTTCATTGGCCTCTTGGATTTAACCCCAATGGTAATGACGACTTGTTGCCAACTAAGAAAGATGGCTCTACTGATTACGACGAGTCGTTTGATTTGGTCTCTACTTACAAACAATTGGAGAAAGAATACAAGTCTGGCAGAGCAAAGGCTATTGGTATTTGTAACTCTAGTGTCAACACCCTTAAAAAGTTGTTGCCAGCTGTCGATGTTGTACCTGCTGTCAACCAGGTTGAGTTGCATCCTTATCTTCCACAACCCGAACTGGTCGAGTTTTGCGAAGACAAGGGTATCATTGTTGAGGCTTACTCTCCTCTTGGTTCCACTGGCGGACCTCTACTCAAGGAGCGTGAAATTGTCAAAATTGCCGAAAAGCACAAGACCAACCCTGCCAATATTTTGCTTTCCTATCATTTGAACTCAGGCCGTGTTGTCATTGCCAAATCTGTTAGTCCCGAGCGTATTGACAGTAATGCTAAGTTTGTCAAGCTTTCCAAAGAAGATTTGAAGCAACTTAACCTTATTGCCAAGGACCATGGAATACAAAGATTTAACAAACCTGACTGGGCTGAAGGTCGCCTTGGATTTGATGACTGGTAAACTGTTTGTATATTCATGTAATGTTGAAGTAATAAATCATTTTATGAGTTTCATTGGATTGCGTTGAAACAGTAATTTTCACAAAAATTGACCGCTTATTTTTTGAACCAATGAACAGCTGATTTACGGTTAGACGGCGGAACCTAGTCTATGAGTTTAATGAATGAATCAAAATTGACGTTTCGAATGGGTTCATAATAAAGTTATCCAATTTGGGTAATTTTCAAAGTAACGCAACGCTAATCGTAAGCGCTAGAAGCATTATTTCTGACGATATTGGAGTAAAACATTTCATCAAGATAAAAGAATTTAGTCAAGTATTAATTATTACAAAGTAATGTACAATATGTTTCTTAGTTAGTGATTATTGATCTCTTTAGGTAGCGGATTCATCACAATCACATGAAGAAGGCAGCGACACTGAGAGCAACAGCGCCAAAGAGGGAGCCAGAATAGACAATGGCGTTGTTGGTTTGCTGAAGAGTAGTGGTAGAAGCTAGGCCGCTAGTGGTTGAAGAGGAGTTTGCCCAAAAAGGAGCAGAAGATTGAGCTTTGGACTTGGGATCTTCGGTGGCGCGGATGGAAGACTCAGCCTTGGAAGTGGAAGCAGGAGCAGTTGAAGCAGGAGCAGTAGAAGCAGGAGCAGTAGAAGCAGGAGCAGTAGAAGCAGGAGCAGTAGAAGCAGGAGCAGTAGAAGCAGGAGCAGTAGAAGCAGGAGCAGCTGGAGACTCAACAGTGCTAGGCTTGGGTGCATTGTCAGGAGTAGTCTTCATGTTACATCTCTCCAAGAATGGCGACAAGAACTTTCCATAATCACTCCAAAGCGAAGCACCACAGGCATAGCAAGGCACCATACTTTCTCTAAAAGCAGATCCGTCTTTACACAAACAATCATTGTCAGTGCTACATTTGCGGCCTTCAACAATGGCACCGCCACAGTCAGAGTGGCATGCGTAAGAAGATTGAGGATCAGCAAGTGCTTTGGCGTAGGCTTCGGGCATAGGAAGAGCGTTGGCTGAGACCAAAGCAACCAAGGTAACGAGAGATGAGAAAAGAGTTGCGCTGACCATTGTCGTGTTGATTTTGAGAATGAAAATTGAAATAATTAAACGGTGATTAAAGAAAGACTGAAAAAGTTAAAGAATGTTTTGCAAAATGCTGAAGAGTGCTTGAGGTGAGATTATTGAATAAGAAAAAACAGATTTACCAGAGAAATCATACACCTTTTATAATATTAATTGTAAATGCTCAAAATTCCTTTACTTTTTACATCAATTTGTATTTCTGTATTTGTAGAGATGAATGTAGGAAAAACATTAATTGTTCTCCTTTTTTCTTAAAAGTTTTTTATAAGCAGAGTCCGAAAAGAGTTTTCTCATGATTACACACTTGCTATAACTAGATCTTCACTCTGGCTTTATTGTAATGGCAAGTTGTTAATGTACTTGGTACTGCCCAGACTTGATCAAAATTTACAACAGTTACGGCCTGACCAATCAGGCACAACTGCATGGTTTACAAACAGACACAAAATCATATAATACATCCTGTACTATCGTAGATATTTGTCAATACTTTTTCAAAAGCACAGCCGGTTTTATGCATAGTGCTAGACAATTGTGTAGATAGTTTTTAAAAAGATTCTTGAGATGAAATTTATGAAGATTCCCATCACCAACAATTCAAACTTTACTGACATCTTGGTATTTTTCTAATAAACTATTTATGACTTTTACCGAGGAACAAGATTACAAACCAAAAGGCACAGTGATAACACATAAGTCAAAATCAATTTGGTGGCTTTTATTTCTGGTGAGTGCACTTTTTTTCAAGAAATGAGGAAAAAGGCTAGCGTAGAGATTGGCGCGCAGTCTTTGATTGGCTAGAGATCGAGATCAGTTCCTAAACGAGTACTAATCAGCCGTACACCAGAGGGGTCGGGAATTTGGAATACTTTGTGGTATTGTGATTTGGCAAATATAAAAAGATTATTGTGGTGAGCGAGATGAAGTACACCGAAGCAGAAAAATTTGATGCTTGGCTGGATAATATAAGCCATGATAAAGTCAAGGGGTTTAGGATGCATGAATATGGATTTATAGATCGATTAGATTGACTTCTCTTTCCGGACAGTGGATCTTGTAAATTCTGCTACATTCGTGAGTTTAAGGGTGCGTTTGCCCTTAAGCATCAGTAGCAGTATTAGGTATCAGTATCAATTGTTTTTTTGTACTTTTATGTTTGTCTCATTCAAGTTTCCATTTTCGGTATTCTTAAGGTTCGTGTTTATTCTCAAATGTACTTTCTCCGACCTCCTAACAGGACCGTACAGTCGCGGGACAAACGCAGGATTTGAACGCCGAATATTTTAAAATCGTGAGAATGTATATAAGGAACATACGACATAGATCTGCGTTTGTTCAGCAACTGTACAGTCCCGTTGGGGGTCGAAGACAGTAGGGAAATAATTTATACTTCAGAAAAGAGAAAAAGAATTTAATCGCAAAAAGAAATAAAATCTAAAAAAATTGATACTGATACCTAATACTGCTACTGATGCTCAAGGGCAAACGCACCCTAAATTACTAACCCACTTGACAGATGCTTTGACCTTGTGATTTACAAATGATTTTAATGGTTGCTTAGGGAGACTTGATGTGTCTGAATACGTCGAATCTATATCTAAAACGCCCGGGAAATCTTGATATCAATTGTTAATAAAAGACTAACCAGTCATGAGCTCAACAACATTCAAGGCTCAAACACGTCCACTGGCCACATGAGAGAACCTTTGAAGAAAAATTCAAGTAGTTACAACTATAATTGCAACTATTCAACTCCACAAATATTTTGAAAAAAGCCAGGCTCATTTCTACATAACTTTGACACATTTGTTTGAGCTAGTTTCGCTTTTTGCTGCTGTTCTATGTATTGTAAACACATAAATTAAACTGATACTTCATGACCACCCGAACTCCAATTTTTACCTGTAAGCTTTGCAACTTAGCGTGTTCTACAGCATTTTTGGTCGACCGTTTTTTTGATTTTCAGAGAGACTCGTATTACAGAAACAATAAGCGTGCAAAAAAATCAAAACTCCTGCAGGAAACCTTGTGATACTAGATCATTCAAATGTCATGCATTCCTTTTTTTGAATGTCAATGTTACTCGAATTGTGCTCAGTGGAACAACTGTCGGTGGTGTCTGCAAAATTTGATTTTCGTTATCCCGTGTTGTCGTTTTACTGTATTATTTTTATCTTTCTTTGTGTACGCTACTACGTAATTCTACATTTTTTCAAGTCTTCTGGAATGCTTGTATACGCTGCCGATTTTGGTATTTTTTTTTCCTCTCAAATCAACACTGATACTAGCCAGTGTACAGTCTACGGTCTACACTTGCATCTCTCGCGATCTCCTTAAAAATCTACAATGACACTTATGACTTTGAATATGATATTCAGTTATTGCATATTACCCGTTTCGTCCGTACACACAATGACCTACGCTAAGCACATGGTTTATCCCTGCTTTTCTGTCAAGGGAAGGACAAATATCTGGTTTCGTTTAAAATAAAAAAGGAGGCTAAATGGTGGCAATTGTCATGTATATATAAGTAAGTTTGGAGCGTTCGGGAGATGTGATGAAGCCCATACTGATTGGTTTGATAATTCCAAGGGCTTTATAAACAGCGGCATCGCGCAAACCAGCAATCTGTATCTGGATTCAGTCATAGATATCATGAAATGTCCAATGTATATTCAGATACTGTTATCACTTGAAAACATTACATTTGTCCATAATCAATCTGTCAAAGCTCCAATCAATGCTTTTTTCTCCACCAAAGCCTTTTTCAATTAATCTCGTTTTCAGGGTCTCTGTCAAACTTTCTCATTAAATAATTTCCATATCCGTGTACAGCACAGTTTTATTTAATTGCGCACTCATCACAAGCTTTGAATTTGCCACATCTGATGATTCTCAAATTCTCCTGACTATTACCCGATTTCACACAATTTCATAGACCCTTGCGCGTGGCTTAATTGCTGTATAGCACTTGAAAGACAAAGCCTTAGAGAAACCCCGTGATAAGGAAAGAGTTTTCTATGATTAGACAAAAGTCATTGAAAAAAAAGCTAAAGATGGCATCATCAGATCTTTCTTTATAACAAAAAACCCGGAGTAATATTTTACAATACAATCATCAGCATTCACAAATGAGAAAAAAGTCATTTTCATTGACATGAAATTGTTTCTCCACACAAAACGTGTCTACTCATAAGCTCGTGCAAAATGTACAACCACATGTTATGTAGCTAGGTTCTTGTTTATAAATCAGTCAAATGCACATTTACACAAATCCAATTCTTTTTCGTGAGCCTTCCACACCAGTTCCACCGTTATCAAACGGCCGCCATCTCATCAACTGATGTCTTTTCGCTACTTATTCTCCAAACTATTTATTATTCTTTGTGGACGAATAGAAACTAAAAAAAAAAAAAAAAAAAAAAAAAAAAAAAAAAAAAAAAAAAAAAAAAAAAAAAAACCAATTAACCGCCGCAATCCCAGTTGCCGCGTCTCTATGCAGCGAGCGATTAATGCACATACACACACACACGCACAAGCATGTACACATGTAGAAATGTGTACCTGTACACGTTTGATTCCAATTGTGTAACGGTATACACTGGATAGGAAGATCCTTTTCATCGAGGGACCGAGAGTTACAAATTGAATCGGAAATTGTGTACACAGTTTGATTAGTGAACAGGTTTTGACGACTGATTATAGGCTTTGGGATACATGTGTATTGCGTGAAACCAGATCAAAAGCAAAATCGGTTTGATTTTAAATGCTCAGCAGATGTGATGCAACGTATGTACAAGAATTAAATAAAAATAGGAGTTGAAATAATAGTTAATTGTCGTCGAGATTATCAGTGAAACAAAAACGAGCTTTTGAGCATTTCGCAGCCAATCTAAAAGGTTCTTTTTTCTCACTATTCCGTGAACAAATTTGCAGTTTATCTGAAGTGAGAAAATATTGTTGCAGATTAGAATCTAGTTATTTTGAATGGCAATGACAGTTGACGTTTGTGATTAGAGATTGATGAATTTAAATTTGTGGAATCACCAAGCAATGGCATCTGATTGTTTGAATTGCGTTGTTTCTTTTTAGTTTGGTGAAAAACTGAATCACCAGTAAACGATTCGTGTTTAGTGTCATCAAATCACGCCTTTTTTTTTTTTGCAGGATCATGATTGAAATTTCCATTTCCAAACCCCGTTGTCACCAAAGACAAGCATGCCTTTAAACAATCCCAAAACACACCGATCAACTCAGGTCCACGATCTATAGCTCGTCACAAACACATATCCGTATCCGGAGACCCCAGCTCTCTCAAACCCAGGGCATCTGAAGGTCTGCGCCAATCTTACTCTGACTTGACACTCTGTGGACCCTGTTTTCTGTCTTTGTCACTATAACGCCTTTTTTTTCGTAGCTTGACTCACACTCTCCATTATAAATCCTTTGCCATTGTTGTGTGTACATATGCGGTTCATTGTTAAGGCAGGCATCATGGACAAAGTGCACACACAATCCCTGCAGCTGCGCATCATGAGATTGGAACATAGGCCAATTGGCACAAGATTAATAAGAGATCTACGAATAGTAGCTATGCAAAAGCAGCAAATCAACCTGTCTTTCAAAAGCTCTTTTCAATTCTGGATTACAACTCATTTTTTCTTGTTCGTATTTGTACATAACAAACTAGACTACACTTGATTTACTGATCTACAAATCTCTCCAAGATGTGTATGCGTATGCCCCAAAACTCCGAAACCGTCGGCGTTATCCTTACTCTTTAAGAATAACTCCCCAATCTCTATCTTGTGTTGCTGCTTTTAGTGCCTGTACGACCTGACACTGAACCCCGCAGAGCGCAATCCATCAATCCATAATACTATCATCGCCGAGAAGGCTTCCCTCCAAACACCGATTCCCACCTTTGTTTCTCAAAGCATCCAAGGCGTGTATGTACATTCATTCGCTGCCAAAGCGGTCCGAGTCCTGTGACTACTGGTCACCAATCTCCAAGAATCACATTAATGCATACACACATCTTTTGCCCAAATTCACGGCACATTGGTAGTCCCGGTTTCCCTTCTCAAAATGGAAACGAGGTTCCGGGGGACGGACGGTGACCATTTCAGCTTTGCACACATGTACCGCTTATTTTTATCAATGCCCAGTTTCCTTATTGTTGTTTCCTGTCTGTGCGCTATATCTGTTGTTGAAATAGATAGAACCTTTCTGTATTTTGACTATTCACCGAAAGCTTGAAAACGTCTATTCGTAAAGGGTGTACAGTGTAATGCATTTCAGTTGAAAATACAGATTGTGTGTATTCTGAGCCAAAAATAAGTAAAAAATCAAAAACGCACGGCTGACGTGTTCACATGACTATGTATGTACGTACACATAAAGTCAGCCTTGTGATACGTATCAGGTGATCTATTATCCCACTTACACAAACCCAATGTTGCAATAATGTACAATGATAATATGTGGGGTGCTGCCGGCCCTCCACTTTCCACACTCCCGTATAGGAGACCTCCCCCTTCTCCGTTTCCTGGCTGCAACTTTTGTGCTTGTTATTTTTTTCTCAGTCTTGGTTGATACACACACACCGGTACCGGCCAGCCCCGGCTAATATCACCTGTTGTAGAATCAAGGGATGTAACATTTGTTTCGAAGCTTGTGGAGTGTTTGTATTTACCTGTATATACACACATGTTTATGTGTATCTGTACATGAATTTATGCCGAATCTATTTTCTGTCAAACCTGAAACTCGACAACAATCGATTTTTTCCTTAAAATACAAATAGTGGTGTGCTTAGGGAGAGACAGCGTAGGCTGGATGTACTTTGGACCCAGTGGGAACTCGGCACCGCATTTGGTGTAGATACGACGGCGACACCGTGCAAGTCGTGTCTAGTTTGTTTCCATGGCTCTCTCTGTTTGGATTATTCAATCGATCGATTGATCAAACAGTAATCAGTTTTTGTTTTCTTTCTTCTGTATGACTTTGCTCTCTCTCTTGCTGTTTTCAGTTCGATAAATGGTTGTCTCCTACAAACATCTCATACACAAAACAATGTTGACTGGAGAAGAAGAAGGAAAAAAAAAAAATCAAAAAAGAGCGAATTTCTGATTACAGAGGTTGTGTGATAATATTATATGGGCTGAATGGACATGTGTGCTGGGAATGTGCACAGAGGTGGTGTGTGTGTATGGTACGATGTTTTGTGTGAATAAGTGGGGTGCATACGAAAACCTTGAAAAAAGATATTCCGGGTTTGTTGAATTGTATTTTTGTTGTCCACCACCAGTTTTCACAGAGTGTTGATTTTTGTGTAGTTCTTCCTCACTGGTCAGAAACACTCGCTCAGCAAACAAGTGCGATAGAGAGAGAATGAAAGAAAGAAAGAAGGTGGGGGTACAGTAACACATCTGCATCTGGGCTTGTATCCACAGGATGTGTGAGAGTTACGTATATTCATATCCAAGTTGTACAGCGTATTTCTGTGACGAACTGGTGTGTATGTATCATACAGAGAGATGTATTCAGAGTACACATATTATTATAGTGAGAAACAGTGAGGATAGTTAAGCAATCGGCCTTTCAATCCACGGCAAATATAGTGTGTATCTACACAGATTAATGGGTAAGCACACCCATTTGAAAAACAATATAAACTACCAAACGTGTTGCGGTTCTGGCCAATCTGTGGACACTGGCGCAGTTCAGAGCTGATAAGACTCGGGCAAATGTGTGTACACAAACACACTTTTTGATGCAACAAAAGAACAAGGGTGTGGCGATTTAGGCGACTGCGTAGCGGTGTCGATCAACGATGATGATGATGATGATAATAAGAGAGGACTCATATGTCGTAGGTTATATGTACTTTCTGTCTGGGTGCAGGAACACCATACAGTACTCAATTGCGAATCACGCTCATAGTACAGTGATAGTGTGAATGTGCTATACACACAGAGATGGGAGATGCTAACATTCAAGTCCAAGCGCTGTGGATTGAGATGTGGAGTTGACGATGCAGTGGAATTCCGATATCAACTGATAGATGACTGATCATAGAGCATGAAAGTTATGTAATTAGCGAGTTTCATACAAATCCTTGCAAGTGTATGTACAAATGTACCCTGGGTCCTTGCAGGCTTTGTGTAAGTGTGTGTACACACATCTCGATTGTAAAGTTGGCGCGGTACGGATCATTATCTGACATAAATTAGACATTTGGGGATCATGTATTTATGCGCTTGCCCAAATTCATGCAACTACACACACTCATTCGCAAAACTCAATTCTGTGTGCTGCCCGAGGAAACATTATAATAGTATGGTAATCGATAGGTCGCTGAATAATCATTAGATAAGCACACATCTCTTTGCACACTTCAGGTTCTAGAATGGGCTCAAGACCCTGTGCTTCGAGTGAAAAGATGTTCTTTATTTGATGCGGTTCGTGAATTTCAAATGTGTTTTGAGTCATTCTTATCAAAGACGTAGAAACCCCACAAAGTGACTTGAGCCATCACTGTACTATCATTATCATCATCGTCTTTACAACCACCACAATGTAGTGTGAAAATGTGTAACCTTATGTGTGTAGCACACAAAGCGCAATCAGCTTTTTTTTTCCGTGTTTTTCAATCCATTTCCTGATTGATCAACACCAGAAAAAAGATTATGAGTAAAATAAAGCACACAGTAAAAGAAACCTAAAAAGCAATTATCATGTGTCCCATTATAATCCAAATTAAGGTTCTACATATGGCACAATTTTTTCTTTTGGCTTTATTTTCCTTCTCCTCTCTCTTTAGCTTGTGTCTTTTTTTTTTTTTTCCTATCCTTCGAGTGCGTAGACTTTTCCCTATTTTTTTTTTCCTTCCCTGCCGTCTTCCTTTCTAATCTCTAATTCTTTTTCTCTTCTTTTTTCTTTCTTCCTTTTGTTTTTTGTTACTTCCATTACTTTCTACATCACTGACCCAGTCTCTGAAAAAAAAAAAACATCGCCAAAAAAATCTGCGGGAAACTGCTTTTCTTGCTCTTTGTCCCAGTTTGTTTCGGAATTACCCTTGGTCATTGGGATTGGCTGGCAGAAAGAATAAACCTCTTTCCTTTCTGATACACTCGATAGTAAAACGCATAAGATTACTACACTGATTTGATAGCCTTGTCTGCTTACATTGACCAGCATTGTCTCCAGTTCTCTGGCCTTCTCATCATCATCATCCAAACAAAAAAAAAGGCCGCGATTTCCTCAATTACATGAAAGACCAGAATCCTGTTTTCAAAAACAACGCCAAAAAAGCTTAAATAAATCGCACACCATTCTATACAGTAGCATTACTGTCATTTTCTTGCAATCTACTGTGTATCCCGCTTTTTATTACAATTATTGCCCTAGATTAAACCCACCTTATTGAGACACAAAACAGTTGAACAATGCCCTATATCGCCCCGTTATCCAATGGGCTGTCTTCGCATTCCTCTTCCACCAGCTCTGTCAACTCCTCTGCCTCAAACTCAACCATCACATCGCCTGTTGTTGAACACAATAATAAGTTTTTTCCTAATTCTGCATCCCAACAACAAACAATGGCCCCCTCTACTCCGTCCTTATCTTCGCCGGTATCCTTATCAACATCCCCGTCCAATGCGCCCATCTCGCCTACATCGCCGTCTGCATCAACTCCCCATCTCACAGCATCGTCTCAAACCACATCGGCGTCACAGGCAATTGCCTCAACAGCCCTGTTTTTTTCACGCAACAAGGAATCCTTGCCCTCAAAACCCACGGCCTTCCAAAACCAGCAATTGATCAATCAGCACAAACAGCTATTACTAATGCAACAACAACAGTTACAACTGCAGCAACAACAACAACAAAACCGGCGTTCGAAAAACCACCAGTTCACCTTGCCTCTACACGACATCAAACATGCCTCTTCAGCTACTGCTGCTGCTGCCACTCCTTCTACTGCTGTCACTGCTGCCACCAAAAACTCGCCTTCTCCGGAAAGCCCTGCTAGCTCTACTGACGACTTTAACTTTTCTTCTTCAGCGTCCAGCTCAACATCCTCAATTGAAAACCTCAACAGTTATAAGGAATTGAAACAAGCTGTTTATGAAATGGTCGCTCCCCAGCAGCAGCCGCAGCAGGCACAACAGCAGCAAAAAATGTTCTCCCAGCAGCGCCCGCGTCCTGGTCTCGTCAAGTCTTCTACCCTAAAGAAAAACTCAAGTTCATCTTCTTCCCTTTCTACTCTGGTCCTCAACACACCCACTGCATCGAGAAGCACCGCCACATTAATTCCGCTTGATACTTCAACTACCTCCTCCTCTGTTGACAATAAAACTACTAAGACCGATAAGAACGATGAAAATGGCACATCTACTCCTGTTCTTGTAACTACCACATCGCCCCTGGCCTCGCCTAGCGCAACAGACACAGAAAACAATGACCCTTCTTCACCCTCTAACGTTATTCGCAAAAAGTCTGGTGAACGCGTCAAGTCCTCTTTGAAACTGCCTAGTTTGGTTAGGCACCAAAGTATGCCCACGACCAAAATGGTTCATTTTGACGATAACCTGGAA
Source organism: Saccharomycotina sp. CBS 16003 (assembly GCA_022457085.1). Taxonomy (NCBI): domain Eukaryota; kingdom Fungi; phylum Ascomycota; species Saccharomycotina sp. CBS 16003. The sequence continues at coordinate 641,096 of JAJNCF010000023.1, forward strand.
AAGGTGCGTCATTTCCTACACTCTGAAAAGCCCACAGCCGTCAGCGCCAACACATCTCCTACAGACGAACGGCCCAAGTTCCACTGGGGATCTTCTGAAGAAGAGTCTGACGAGGAAGAAGACGAGGAAGAGGATCCTAGAATTGGATTCCAGCGGTATCTGGACCGAACCCAATGGCAAATTGCGCTGCCCAACTTCAATCCTGCCAATTCGCTGGCAGACCCGCACGGCAGAATGGTGTTTGTTGAATCTATATTTTTATCCAGTGATAAAAATTATTTGCTCGGCCACATTGCCGTCAAAAATTTGACATATGAAAAACACGTATCTATCCGATACTCTTTAGACCAATGGAAAACTGTTACTGAGCTTACTGCGGAATTCAACTCAGACATACGCCGTAAATTGAAATCACAGGGCTACGACAGATTCACTTTTAGCGTCAACCTCCGCGACTTTCCTCAACATTACACCAAAACATCGCTTGTGTTCTGTGCCAAGTTCGTTGACGGCAATCACGTCACGTACTGGGACAACAACGATTCTCAGAATTATGAAGTCGAGTTCACAAGAGTCAATAAAGTCAAGCCAGTTGTGCAACCCGGTGGAGGAAGATTGCCTGCGCGTCACACCACCAACTCGTATCACCACCAAACCAGCTCGTCAGCGCCTCCTCCACACAGCGCGTATCGCCGGTCCAAGTCGTCTGCTGATATCAACTATCATCACGAAGATGACGATATGATTGGCAAGCTGCTGGCACGCAAGTCCAAAGATCCAGATGCATTCACTGCCAGATATGATTTTGGGCAGTCGTTTTCAAGCTCTAACAATGGTACTAGTAATAAATCGCCTAGTAGTAATGGTAGCAAAAAGAACAAGTCAGGTGAAGATGCGGCAAACCGCATCAGTTCAGATGGATCTGGTAAACCCGCAAGCGATAGCAAAGAGTTTGCTCTGAATGCAAAATCGTATCAAGAGTTGATTGATAGTTATTGTTTTTTCGGCGGTGCCAGCAAAGCTTCAAATGCTGAAGGCGCTGCTAAGAGTACTGCCACTAAACAATCACAACCGTCAGTTGGTGCTGCCGCTGCCGGATCGGAACCGGCCAAAGTTCATAAAGGATTGGGAAGTGGGATTGTAAGTGCGTCTGGATCGATACCTACGCAAAGCGCGTTTTCGATGAACTGAGCAAAAAAAGTTTATACATGATTTTGACAAATGTAAAAAAGCCACAAATTTTCTAAGCCAAGCTAATAAAAATCCTGATTTGAGAAAGAAAAAAAAATGATTATAAAAGAGACGGCAAAAAGGGTTTTGACAGTGCCGACTGGTATTGTTGATTTTTTCTTCACGTTTATATACATAAAAATTAATGCTTTATATTCTTGTTATTGAAGGAGGATTTTGAGTTGGAATGGTTTTGTAGTTGAATTAAAAATCAGAGCGTTGTATTTGATCTCAATAAACGCGGAGTTTCCGCACACGCAATGAGTTTGAGTAGGAAATCAGCGACCAGGTCGGTGTTGGTTGGATGATAGTCAAGCAAGACCTCTTAGGCCGTGCATACATGTGTGTACACTTGGTACAAAAGAACCCGTGCGTGAGTACGCCCCGAGAGCAGCAGTATTCTGGGTGGGATTCGGAGATGTGAAAAAAATAGCAAAGGATATCAACAGGCAGTTGAAGGATGTGATGTGTACGGGAAGAGTTTTTTTTTTTGGTTATACACAAGTGTGTACGATATATTGGTGACACTTTGTGTACGCTTTGTGGATAGGACTTGTGTGTGTTGAGAAAAGACGAGAGGTGTCCAGGAACGAAAATGCAGTGAGGCTTTGTGTGCTGTATAAGATGTACATGTATCTGGTGTCATCTACGGAAGCGGATAGAGAAGTGTTTTGGATTCAGGAAACCCGTGGCGATTGAAGGGATTGTGGGCTTGATTTTGTTGTAGAATAGAAGCATGTTGGAATTATTTCATGAAATCTTTGTGTGGAGCTCTGTGGTGTATAATAAAACGTGTATTTTGGGTGTGTGTATTGGACCTATAAAATAGAGCAAAGAATTGAATGGAAAATAGATGAAAATCGGCATAGACGTTTGCAGATTATATACGTATGAGAGTAGCATCTTGTAAACGTTGCTGATTGTTTTATTTGAAAAGGTTTGAACGGGTTTTGATGTACTGTGTTGGCTAGCTTAACAGACTCTGATACGTAATAGTCGTTGAAGCATTCAAAACAAGTAATTTCTTTAAACGTCATGCATAGCATTCTGTGTATTATGGCAGTCCTGATGTTTATTACAAAATACAGGTCCGCTTGTGATTTGGGACGGTACGATATTTTTGCTGATTTTAACATCAATTCAAACAAACAACGCACAGATTATGGCAATTTAAAAGATGGATCAATGTCAGAGTGTACATAGAGCTTCTCAAGCGAAAACCAATACGGCGCCATGTCAAATTTGAGGTTTGATTTGGGATTGGGTTAAGGAGCTGATTCAATTCATAAAATTGCAGTAAGCAAGTCAGCATACTAGTAAGACTATTAACTATTTGTCTTCGTGATGGCCTGTACCTATAGGAAATCAAACGTATATATATTTGTATAAATTTTTGAGCTTCCTGCTTTTATAGCTTTTTGATTCATTCCATTGTATCTGAAATTGGAAAGGCATACATAATCTGAATAACAAAAGTGAGCAACGGTTTGTGTAAACTTTGAAATTGAAAGGTCTTCATATTTTTGTGTGACAATTTTATAATGTCGTGCAGATGCGTATAGATTTCGGACGCTTATTATTTAACGAGTATGTACCATACGATGTCGAGCAATTTTCAAGTCATTTACACTCTTTTCAATTCCAAGTGCATGCCAAATACTGACGAAACTCTCAATCCATGTATGCATTTCACTTCATCACACAATCCTCTAAACTTTTATCGTAACTGTTCACTACAAATTTGAATTTCCTCACACTTGAACCCCCTTTTTGCCCATCATTTGTACTTTCACATTCATGAAGGTGTGCTGTGAAATCAAGACACCTACTACCCAGCAACACCACGACGGAATAACCTACACCAATCAGAAGTCGCCAAAATCAAATTTAGCTTTTAAGCCATTTAGCACCGCAAAATTCAGAATCAACCCCTTTCATGCCTCCATCTGGCCTAACTCAACTACCTTACAAATTTCAATTGAACGTTTTTCTCTTTCTTGTTTATTTAAATAATCTTTAAAAACCATGGTTGATTCTGACGTTGCACTCTCCGCGTGCAAGATCGATCATTCTCAAGCACGGCTGTTCCCAATTGTCGGTCCGAAGTCAAACTAGAAAAAAAATAGGCAGCAGCTTGAGTCAGACAGGATCTATTAATTTCGCATCTATAAAACGCTTGAAATACCCCTAATCTTCGAAACGACTCGACTTGTCAATTGGTACACCATATCAGGCAATCATGATCACTAATATCCGTTTGAACACGCGAAAAACAGTTTCACAGTTTTTGTTGAATGCGTCGAGTAGTCAATGCCGGTTCTACTCTGGGTCAAAGACAATTGAAAAATGTCCAGAGCCGACCTATGATACTGGATGCACGTACTGCAAAGTGCCTAATCCTGAGCTCTTCACTACCGAAGAAAACGGGCAGCTGAAGAACCCCAACAACACACGAGCGTTTCATTGGAAACACTTTCTGGTTTCAACTGGCACAAGCCAATGGCCTAAAAAACTCGAGTTAGTGCCCGGTTCATTCGGTTCATTTAACGCTCAGTTGGCCGGGTTCAAACGGAACGTCATAAGCCCCGAGTCTCCAGTTCTAACTACAAACACAAGTTTCCCAGCACATGGTGAAGTCTCAGGGTATCTGCTACCCGACGGGTTGTATTTCAAGGACATAGCTGTCTCGCAGGCCGAGAAATTTACACGCGCTTACTTGGTGCCTCAGGAATCGGACAATTCTGTCGACCGCACGGAAGCAGACAAGCAATTCAAACCAACGCCAATGGACCATTCTCTAGTCCTGATCTGTGGCCACGCGTCGCGCGACGCGCGCTGTGGACAGATTGCGCCATTGCTCGTTGCCGAATTCGAAAAGGTATTGCAGCGCAAAGGGCTATTGCTGGACTCTGCTGCCAATCAACAACCCGACTCCAACCACCGTTGGAAAGTAGGAATGTGCTCGCATATTGGCGGACACGTTTATGCTGGCAACGTACTTTTACTGAAACCCGGCGGATTGGGAGTCTGGTACGGAAACGTGCGCCCCGAACATGTTCAAGGAATCGTGACTGAAACCGTGCAGAACGGAACAGTGATCACAGAACTCCACCGTGGTGGTCGGTTCACTTGATTTTTCCAAATACACATAATCATTGTATAGAATAGATAATAGGCATGGCACTGGAATACAATAGGTGCGCGATTAGGTACTAATGCAGTAAAGTTCCCATCCTGACCCATGTGTATCCCAAGAAAAATCAGCTGTGGTGTAAAGCTTATCGATTATATTCAGTAGTCTTTTCCGTCTACGTTTATCCCAGTTCCCATTATTTTCTCCTTACCTCTACACTCCCCGCTTCTCCCCATCTACAACCATGCGCGATGATCTAACGGTCTCTCCCATCTCGGAATGGAGTGGGTTTCTGACCACTATCGAGGAACATACTGTCGCTTCCGACACTTCAATTTTGTCGTGTGGCTGTGTTGTTTCCGAATCATTATTTCTAAAACACGACAAAGAACCGTCCGGGATTGATAACTGCCCACACTGCGGAAATCTTGCTCATATTCTGGCTCCGGCACACCATCTGCGTAGTATCTACAATATAATACAAGCAAAAAAACAGCAATTGGGACTGTCGATCTTGAAAGAATTCAACAATGACGTTGATGATCCCACATATGCAGGCGATTCGAAGGCAACGCATGCTGGCACCCATACAAACGTTGAGTTATTCTCAAAAGCACCGAGTGTACTGGGCGTCGAATCCGCCACGTCACAAAGCTCATCGGCAACTTCGCCATCTAGGAAGCTCTCGCTGGCAGAGATTTTTCAATCGGCAGCCAAAAACACTTCAACAGATGACAACAATCTCTACAAAATTGATTCTCATGTTGCAACCATTAATCTCAGTGCCTCATCTCAACTCACATCCATATCTTCGCACGAACAAATAGCGCCATCCCTATCATTTCAAGCACCTAGCCTGGCAAAGTTTCCAGATGCGTACTCGGAGCAACGCGAAAAGTTTTTCCAGAAATGTTTCCCGACACATCGCAAACAGTACCAGCATTATCTCAAAAAGGGCATCAACAAAAAGGCGTTTGTAAGTATGGCGATATCACCAGACTCTAGCAAAATTGCACTTTGTTCAGCCAAAAAATGGTACGCTTACACGACGCCTGAGGATTTCAACAATCCCCCGCAGCTGCTATACAAAGGTGAAATAACACAGGAAAGCGAAGGCGTTGACGAAGAGTACCAGCAGCTGTCAATGTCGAATCGGTACGTGGCAATTTCGACTGTAAGTGGTAGACTGCGGCTGTACGATTTGGAAAACTCCGGAAAGTGTGTATACTATAACAAGTCCAAATTCAACATTCGATACATGGTAATTTCGTCGAACGGATCACTCATTGCGTGTGCCATTACCGGTTTTGATAATGTTTCAAAGCAGGAACAGCCGATGATTGTGCTGCACTGGACTCAGCTTGGTGATCATGCGCCAGCTTTAACACAGTATTCCAACTCTGTTGAGAAAAAGCTGATGTCGGGTGTAACATACCAGCAGGTTGAGACCGTAACCATCACGATTCCGTATCAGGATGTGGTGAACTCTCTATCGTTTTCCTGGAACGGGTCATATTTGACGTGTAGTACCAACACCACTTCGCATATTTTGGTGATAGACGTGACGAGTCCACACGAGCCGCGGTTACTGCTGAAAACATCGCGGTATTCTGACAGGACTCCAGAGTCAGAGGGAATCACTGGCATTGAGTTTTTCCCAAACAACCGGTACTTTGCAGTTACATCAGTAGCCCAGACATCAGCCCCAATGATTTTGGATTCACAACTCGGTCAAAAAGACGATACGTCTGCTCCGCGTGTAACGGTTATACGCCGCGTGGAAAAAGTAGGCTCGCAAATCCACAAGTCTTGTATGTCACCGCGACGGTCGGAAAGTATAGTGACGTTTCTAGACAAGAACGGGTTGATTTATATGATGAACATGCGCACCAAACGGGTCTTTGTAGTGACGGAGGTGAACGGAGCCAAAAGTTATAAGCAAAGCGCAGCAATGAGATTTGATCCTTCTGGGCATGCTTTGTTTGTGTTGGATCGCAAGGGGATTTTCTATGTACTAGACTTTGCGGCCGGCCTTCCTCAGCAGGCAGGAATGGGCAAATGCCGGATTTTATCGTGATTCTGTTTAGCTTGAGAAAAAAAGATGGAGTAGTAAAAGCGAAAAAAAAAGACTTTGCTTAATGTTTCAGTGAAGTTAATGAACGAGATGAACACATAATATAATGACATCTTTTATTCGGAAAACGAGAGAGGAAAAAAAAAATACCTTTTACGTGTATACTTAGATTTTAGAATGACTGAAAACGCACAATATCCACTGACCGCATATGTGTTATAACGATTGTTGAGCGAAATGAGTACGGAGCGAGTTTTGCACGGCGTCAAAAGACTTGTTAGATCACGGATGGTGATTCAATTGCAGGTTCGATAGTTTAAGAGTTATAGCGGTAACTAAAATATCGATTCTAAAGTGTCAGGCTTGATTCGCGTGTATCACGAAAAACAGCAGCTGTGTCAGATTCAAAGAGCCGAAAAACATAGCTTGTTGATGAGCAACTGTCGACATGATCCAGGTGTTTTTGGGTCTGTGGAGTAGACGTCGGGCCGACCAGTACTAACGCACAGCTGTCGTTTGCTCATGGGACAAAAGCTTGTTTTGAAGTTTAGATCTGGATCTGAAGAGCCAAAAGAATAGCGTGCTGATGAGCAACTGTCGACATTGTCCAGATGTTTTTGGATTTGTGGATTAGGGCATCGGACCGATCAATAATAATGCATAGTTGCCATTTTTTCATGGGACTAAAGCTTGTTTTCTGGTGTCGGTCCGAATTTGAAGATCGTCGGATAAAAAAACTTGGCTTTTTGACCCAAGGTACACAAAAAAAGGCTTACAAGCAGTCAAGGGTCGGGCGGGTTGACCGGTAATTTGATAAGTTTGATTGCATTGGGGCTTATGTACACCACGAGGAGGTTGATGTTCATTAAGTGGTGTTGCTGATGCAGCAGCAAACTTGCTTGACAATGGACCAAGAGTTCTGTACCTGTTTGATGATATTGTTCCTGTGATAGATGATGAGTCATCTATGAGATAAGTTTGGGGAATTGGTCTGCGCAAATCACGAAAAACATGTTTATCGAAGAAAAAAAATAAGGACTAGCATTTCTGGCGAAAAGAGAGGCTCGATGATAGGATTTTAGTCACGTAGGACAGGGAAGCGGCGATCTATCCAAGATTGGACAAAATGTTTATTGGTTGCTACTACGAACCACACCATGTCAGATATGCTGATCTAGTTGTGTGATTGACACTACAAGAAAGCAGACTCAGAATGAGTCAGGTTGGTTTGTAGATTTGTTTGATCAGGAATCCACGTAGAATCTCGTCAACAAACAATGCGGTGCACAGATGATTCACAAAACGTGACTTAACAAAACTAAAAATGACAAGTGTAAACGACTGTGGTACGGCTGAAGATCCAATACTCGTTTAGTATTGGAAGAAAAGCAAACCAGCTAGTGGTAAAGCGGGAGAAAGATCTAAAAAAAAATGGGGAATAGGTTCCGGAGTTTAGAGAAGTATGATAAATTAGAGGCTTATAGATATAAAAGCATAAACTGAAGAGAGCAGCATTGGTATAAAAGTAACTGAATATTCCTGGTAATTGTTAGCTTTTTCATCAACAATCACACAATTTCGCTATCAATTACAGATACACACAATCAATACAAGAACCTCCACAACAATGTCTAAAGAGTCTACAAAGCCTACAAAGCCCACAGGATCTACCTACGCCGAATCCACATACAGTCAAGATACTCTTTGCACAACGTCACCTCTGACTACCGAAAAAGAAGGTCTGGAAACTAGTCGTGAATCGCAACCGCAAAAGAAGAGTAAACGCGAGATGCTGAAAAAGCTGTTTTCAACACCACCCAGTGTTGATCAAACAGTTGAAGGAAGAATGCAAAGAACCAGTGCCCCCAAACAGTTATAATCTAAGATTGACTGGTTTCGTTGGGTCAACACAGCGATACATAATCGTCTGTGATGTTATTGGTTTTTGTATTTTTCTAAGTATTTTCATTTTTCATACTGGACATGACGAGAAAGTCATTGTCTAGACCATTTACTATTCTACATAACTGATTATTTGTAAGGTTTGTTATTTATCAACACTTTTATATCTGAATTTTAACTAGTCAAGCAAATACAATTTGGTTTCTAAGCGCTGATTGAATCTGTAATACTTTTTTCGACCAAAATACTTTTTTGACACAGATCTAAACACTTTCAAGATAGTTATGTTTGCTTAAACATCACAAATTGATAGTTGGTTATTCTCCTCCCAAGTCTTGCCAAAAGAAAAAAAATACTTTTTGTGATACGGCGCTTGTACATTATGTATATCACGGATTTTTACATGATAGTCAGTAACTACCAAAACAAAAAAAGATTTAGCTGTAAAATAATCAAAGATATAAGAACAAAATCATATGAACGGAGTATACGTACTGATTCATCATTGGCATGGTACATATATAGATATATGAACTTCCTGTCTCTTCCTCTTTTTATAATTGCAGAACAATTAATCAGAGATTGCACATTGATCCTAAAAATACTTTATGAGTGTTTCAACACATAGCGGTAAACAAATCTATAATATGCAGTACTTTCTTCGCCATATGCTGAATTGACCTCATATTATTGATGTCTATGTTCCTCTGCTCCACTAGCGACGTCATGTCAGTCATGTGTGATAGCTCGTCAACTATCGTATTATTACTAATGTAGAAATACCCGAACAATGATTGTTGCCTAGGTCTTATTGAATCAACCAGCAAATGCTGGTTACATATTGTCAAAGACAGCTGGTACTCCTGGAAAGTGTTTAATATTTTATTAATCAATGAAAAGTTTTATCAAAAATACAGAGAATTCGAAAAATTTGTACAAGATTCATGCAGGATATTTGAGGTACTGTTAAATACCTATGGTGTATGATGAGCAATTGTTGTTAGAATTAAATATAAATCTCTGTAAGCGAATTAGCTCTATATCAATCTATCAGAATAGTAACTATGTATTTTCTGGCATGAGAACGTATCAAATTATAGTCTCAATATGAAAGAAGATTGAATTAGTGATGAGGTGATATCTGGGGAAGAAAAAAGTATTTTCCAAATCGACATTCGATATTTTCATAAAATAAAAGTTGAGCCTTGAAAAATAGGAATTAGATCCTATTTTGCGATAGATACACTGTTTTGCAGTTAATGAGAGTTCCGTTACAATTATGCGCTGAAGCGTAACAGCACAAGGCATGTGCGTTTAGATTTGAGATATAAATAAATGCGTTTTGAAATTATTATATATTTATTTGTCGAGTAAATTGTTAGTGTGATGAATTACTGCTTGAGAAAAGTGAATAGACATGCAAAACACAGTTTTGTACACACAATACTTTTATACACGACTGTATGTAAAAGTGATGTATGTTGAAAAATTGAAGGTACCAAACAATTTTCCTGGAGGCAGTTGAGATAGAGATATGCATAATGGGTGGTACACTGTGATTTGAATAGTCAAACTAGATTATTGGGGGATAAAGATGCAAACAAGATCTAAAAGTATTTATGATTCATGTATAACCTAAATGTAAAAATTGAAGGATAAATTGAGTGATGTATGTATTGTCAATTTGACAGTTAGCTAAAGACCAGTCTATACCATAGGGGATATGCTGTATGTTACCCAAGAGATTCACTAAGTCGTGATGTGCGCAGAACGTCAACTAATTTCAATATTAACGTGAGAGCAATCTTCGAAGGGAACTAATAGTTCAATCAAGACCTATTATAACAGAGTCCTCACCACGTTCAGTATCCTCTTCTTGACCAGCAGAATATATTCTCTCACCGATTGTACAGATTATGCAGCTGTGCAATTCTGCAATCTGTTTGTAGAGCTTATCAGTAATCTGTGACAGTATTGATCCATAGTCAGCACACTGTATAGTCTGACAAACTATTATTTGCAATTCATCGAATCGTGCTAACAAATCAGATTTTCTTTGATTGTAGTTCACACGACTTTTCTTGAACACCAAAAAGCATGCGTTTGAAATAAACATAACGTGTGTCATTCGTTCAGGCTTGCAATCCATTATCAAGCTCTTTAAAAAAGATTTCTCCAGAAACTTTATGATAGCAAATTTTTTCAACTGGTGCTGCAACTAGTCTGTTTCCTAACCAACATCACAACAGCATCATCAAAGAAGCCTACTTAGATATTATCATTATTTAATCAGGTCATGATTTATGTACGCTGTGGTCAGCCATCCCAGACCATGTAGTTCAACAATTCTAGTCTATACGCTTATTCTGACCTAACACTGACACACAAATCAAGAAATGTTCCTTGCTTGGTGAAATGTGCTTTATCTGGATTTGCGACTACAAAACAGTGTTTTGTCTAACAACTTGTGTGAAAATCTGATTATTGGTTTCCAAAGGTATCAAGTGTTCAGAGGCTCACTACAGACTCAAAACTGTTTTGCAACTAACAGTCTTGAGAGTTTCCGTAAATTTCACAATTTTATAATCTTTGTTACTTATTCCATAGGCCCGTTCCCTGACACAATCCACGCCTTCTCCACGCTCACAACCTGTTTTCATTCTGTTGTTCAAAATACAGACTCATATCAATACTATCCTATCATAAGCTTGAAAAGTTTTTGATAGCCTTCTCAATTTACTCACTATAATATTTTATACTTTGATAGGATACTATTGAAGGGTACTGTATCATCAGTTTAGATTTTGCAGCAGTCAAGAACTCTTTCTCCGAAAAAACGCGCACTTCTTCATTCAATTGACCATTCTGAGTTTACGTACTGTCCCAGTACTTGAAATCAACTGTACATCCAGAACAAGACGCTGGACATGCACAGTTCTTGAAGTACTTTTCAGATCCCAAGGACCCTGCTTCCATCAGGAAAAAACGCGCACTCCTCCATCCGACTGACTACGCTGGGTATACGTACTTTTCGTGTACTATTGATCGACTGTACCCAGAACTGGACGCTGAGCATGTGTACAGTTCTTGGAATACTCGACATACATCACCCAACTAGACAAAGTCAAGACAAGAAGTTTCTCACTTGTTAGTAGATCTCTTCCGTTGAGGGATGCGTCAAGTATTTGAGAAGTGATGGACCTGCTACTTTTTCGGCGTCCGATTTGAGCGACAGTTGGTCAAAAAGTGCATTAACTATTGTTTTTATTCATTTTAGAATAAAGTGTGATACTAGAAACGCCGTTTGACTGTTGACCAAGAAAATATCACTTGTCTTATTAGTTGTCGCTAGAGATGCTTAGACTCTAACTAGTCCTTAGAGCTAAAAGAGATTCAAAAACCCTGCTACTTCCAATTACAAGTCTCGGTTAGTGTCTCAGTTTGGATGCCATCACCGTGCTCACCTAGAGCATTCATGCGTTGTTACTGCAGGATACAAAAGCCGTACAGATTCGTGTAATTGGAGCAGAGTCCGGCAACTCAGGTTTGTGTATGTTCATCCCGAATACCGTTTTGATTCATGCTATTTCTTAAATTTTTCTCTCAGATCAGATGCGTTTTACCTCTTGTGGTACAGTTATAAAAAAAAAAAGCCAAGATACCGGTAACTAGTCTAATGTTAATTGTTGATCAAAATGCTACAAAGAACTCACGAAAACATTTTGACCTTTTTCTCTTTGAATGACTTTTACAAACTTGTTTGAGTTTTGATCAAATTTAATGAGCGCCTTTAATTAGATTATGATCAAAGCCTGTCCTTCAGCTGTCAACTGGCTACCTGCTGTGTATGCTGATATTAATCTCATTGTCTCAATTTTCATGTGAAATCCTTGAACGCGGGAGGTTCTTGAGTCCAATTGGTTCTCTGTGATTTCTAATTGGTACATATGTAGCGCGTCTTTGTGTCTCCACGACCGGATCTATCATAGAGGTTGGAGGTGGTATTTATTGTATCATTTTACCCTCTTGTGACTATAAATGAATCATTCAACATACCGAATACCCGATGATCAAAGCCTCTCTTATTTTCACTATCCCTGGTTCCAGAAGCACCTTATATATTCAGCGCATTGCTGTGCGCATCCCAAGCACACGCTCCCCCCATACATGTGTCAACTCACTACTGGACATTTTTAAAGCTTCCATATCAGTTCATGAACTTGGAAAATAATGATTTTTGCTGTACTAAAACAGATCCAGATGTGTACATGTTCACACGGAAGACACAGGGTTGTGGTGTGTAGGCCTATTGTCCAAGACGAAGCTGTTTGCCAATCCACTGAACATGATCTTTTCATCGTACATCTGGTGTGTGTATATCCAAAGACCCTGTGCCCTCCTACACCTTGTACACAAATTCTAGACGAATTTATTTATTTTTCCCTCGACTGATCAGGTGTCCCTGGACAACATCTCGGATCCACTAAAACGATTTGCCAATTGTGTGTGATCCTATTTTTTGTTTATTATTGTTTCTGTTTTACAGTAAATGCACCGAGCCGTCGTTTGCGTTCCCGAGGCCAATTTCGTTATTCTTATTTCGTTACTCTTATTTCATTATTCTTAAGTCGTTATTCTTAATTCGTTATTTTTATTTTGTGATTCTTATTTCGTGATTCTTATTTCGTTTCACCTTCAGTATAAAAACAACTGTTTCTTTTTACTTACCAGGAATACTTTGCACAGATCCAAAGTGTACACACAACTCAGAAGGTCTTGCCAAAGCAGCGTCTCCAAAACACAGCTGAGAAATAGTCCGGTTTTCAAGATATACGACTTGAACATCAGGCTAGCACATTCAACTCCCTGTTGTTGTTGTTGTTGTTGTTGTTTTTTTTGCAAGAGCAGTCGACCATAATCTCTTCTTTTAAGCTTTTTTTTTTTTTTTTTTTTTTTTCACTTGTGATAAATACAAAGGTGTATATGTGTAAACCACTTGCAATGTGTACATGATCTGTTTGTCAATTGTAGAGTGTGTGTACATTTCAACAAAATCCATTAGGCAGTGGTAATTCCTCGAATGGTAAAGCCACATCCCTATTCAGCTGTGTACTAGGTACACACTTGTACAATCCAGTGCTGGCTGATTGGCTGGCTGGCTGGCTGGCTTGCCTTTGAGAGGGGACGATATCCCGGTCAAATTACGAGGTTTATGGTAGCATTTCAATGATTGCACTGCTACACAAAACATGTGTGTAGTGTACACATTCAAGTGGATGGTGGAAACAAATAAAACATTCTATAACTTTAGGTGCAAAGTGGACACTAGAGAACTGCTTTGGTTGCCTGATTCACATTGGTTTTGGCTGTTATTGGCCTAAAAGTCCTTTTTTTTTTTTCACCCTCTGAATGCAATAAAAATATTAAATTGTTAAGTTTATTAGTTTTTGTTTATCAATGCTGACTACACGATCAAACGGTCTTTATGTGAACAAAAAAAGAGGAGCATATTTTGTTTTTTTTTTTAGTGATAATACATGACTGTATCCAATGTGTACACACATTAACTACAGACAACAAGCGAAATCACGTGGGTGCACACCAGTTTACAGTTGACTCGGGGCCTGAAGCTGCTGCCGAATGTACACTCTGTGTACACTTACCGTTCTTACCAAACAACCGAGGCCATGAACAAGTTTAGCGCTCTTCCCAACCAAAGCAGAACCTTCTGTTTCTAGGCTTTCTGTTTTTAAAAAAGAAGGACTATTTTCCCAAGTAGACTTCATAGATCGAAGCACTGGCAATTCCCTGGATGATCTTTTCCAGTCGGCTCAGAAAAATAAAATAAAAGAAAAAGCACACTATTTTCTTCGTATAGAAATGTACACTCTAGAATTGAGGAAAAGAAGAAAACCTAAGAATCAAAGCGTTTATTATTCAAAGTTATTATTTGGCCTGTTGCCCTGGGTGTACACAAAAGATATGGGCTAGAATTCAAGAAGACCCTAAAGTCGTAAACGGGGGGCATGCTGTGCCTGTCCCAAACAATCTAAGCTGAGCTAAAACGGATTCGAAGTTGACTTTGTGTGTGTGTACACAGTGCGAGGAAATCTAGTTTTAGCGCACTAGTCCGTAATGGGCCACTGTGTGTACACACTTTGTGTAGACTGGCCAAGACAAACCTGTAAAACTGATGGACACACATGTGTAAGCCGACAGCCCATCGAGTGCCATGGCATGCTGGCAGCTGGATCCAGCATAGTCTCAGCCAAACACTCCCAAAAGTGTGTTCTTTGTCGCCGTTTTTTTATTTCTTCTTTCCGCACTTTGGAAGTGTGTTTGTGTGTACACATTACGGGAAATCATGCTACATTTTCTGTACATTTACACATAGAAGATGTGTACATTTTGCTTTAGTTGTGGGTTGGCTGAGTAATCACGATCTATGTGTTTTGTAAATGTGGCTTGATCGGTGACATTCAGTTGGGTGTTCTATCTATTGATTGTCGCCCGCTAAGCTGTTCCAGACAATGAATACTATTTTAAAACCAAGTTCATGAATCAAACCCCCGTACTTTGAAACCATCGTGTGTACCTGTCCCCCAGGAACGCTTCACAATGTACAGTGCCCTCCAAACCAAACACCTTGCAGCTGGACCGAGTTCACTGGAAGAAAGAAATACACAAACGCAGACAAACAAAACGGAAATATCATGCGAGGCAAAACATGTTAGGCTTACCCAACGGTGCGTTACGTTCCGGGACAATCTCCTCAAAGTAGTTACAATCGCGATTGGTAAAATTTCCCATATTTTACTAACTAGAAGTTACTTCCGGAATATTTATACACTAGAATATTTTCATTCCCAATAATCCTATTGGTCATGTGCGTGGCATTACCCTGACGGGTCTGTCTGTGCGGCTCGCTCATCAGGCTCCGCCTGACAAAACACTCTTCTAAATTCCCAAATTCCCAAAACTCCCAAACTCCTAAATTTCCAACTTTCCAACTACCCGATCTTTTTCAATTTTCCAAAGAAACAAAAAGAGAAGAACAAGTAATGTACATACATTTATTCTTCTTGTCTTTGCCCAGAATTTTTAGGCGAGTGCTGTGTATACACACACATTTGGCCCCATGTGGGCGGCTGTTTGAGACAAGCGGTCGTGTCATGCGCAGCGACCAAAATACAAGTGTACACACAGCAGGCCCGAGTTGAAGAGTACGGATATGTACACAGGGGCAGGTTTAGTAGTACAGTCGTACTTTTCCATTCACAACTGTCTTTTGTGCCAGGCTGGAAAGTCGAGTCCAGCAGATGCGTGTTTGGGGACTGGCCTATTGTCCAGGAGTCTGTGTCAGTTTCCCCAAACACATGGATCGTGTAACTTGTCTACAAATGCGGGATTAGTTAATGGTGCCCGAGTTTGCTTAGATGTTTATCATTGCGTAATCTGCATGGCTGTTTCTGATTCATGATTCGATTCGTGCTTATGTATACGATCCAGCAATTCCAGAATCGACGTTCATCAAGGCGGGCACCGAAGATCATTGACTCAAAATAATCATAATATAATCGTGTACACAACCAACATACCAGAAAACCACTCATAACTAGTCAAATCCTTTGACTCTAAAACAAATAATCATGTTTTAGTTTTCAAACTTGTCATGATCAACAGAAAATAATAATGTACACACCTTGAACTGTTTGTCAAAAAAAGAAATAGGTTGAGCACGCATCAATTTCGCCAGCGCTAATTCAATGTATTTACATTTATTCATATTATAACATCAAGCTGTCACTTAACAATCTCGCCTTCGCAGCCAGGGCTCCAAATCATCCATCGATCTATCGGATTCGGACGTCATAAAACTGTCACTAGTCACTTCCGTCACCAAAAACTTGAACAATCCCCAAGCAAGAACAAAAAAATAGTCTGATTTTGTCGCAATGCTTTGGTAATGAAATATTTTTTCCGTATCAAATAATTACTTCCTCATCTGTATCTACGGCAATCAACACCCTTCTACATTATTTTCTATTTACTGCTTTTTACACTGCCGTCTAGGCACATTTGTTACACAGCATTCTACACCTCACAAATATCCTTCTGCACACTCGTAATCTGTCATCACATTGCCCCAAGACCTGTACCATTTATGTTCCTTTCATAAATCAATCTAAAAGAATAATACCTTTATTTACATTCTATCATCTAATGTATCTTGAACATGTATATTACAAGCATCGCAGTCCTTAGTCCAAAATAATAAATATCAAAAACGAACTGCCTTCCCGCCTGCCTCTCTACCACTAGATCAGGACCGAGGTACCTGTGATACACGGCTGCCAATTTCATATTGTGCAATCACGTAATGCCACAGCCGTACTAATCGCACACACAAACGTCCCAATACGGCAGTCCAGCCCCAAAGTTTCTGTGTAGACAAGCCGGTGTGTGTAATTACATCACGGCATTTTGACTACATGATGTACAGTTTGACTCGCTTACACTGTATTGTGTGTGTATAAATAATGATTTATAGTATGTGTACAGATCTCAAAAAAAAAAGAAGAACCATGGAATTGGAGTTGTACACACATCCGGGAGACGATAATAATCGCTTTGAATCATGGTGTACTAGGGCTTGCCGCAAAGTGTTGCGGCGTAGATGCTCAGCAGGCGTCGATTTGCAGATGTGCCAGGGGAGAGGCTTGTCTACAATGGATAGTTGAAGGCAGCATGAATCTAAGCATATCCCTCCAAAACCTCTTTCTCTTTTATGGCTTTTGTCCGATTTCTTTCGGATGATTGTTGTGTATCAAGTCAAACCACCACATTACAATCACAAAGAGCGATTCCACACAAAACCAATGAACAGATTTATTATTTTGTTATACGAGGTTCACATCTACATAAATCACCGCACATACACACAAACACATCTGTGTACATGTCATGCCCATGATTACATGTATGTCGGTTGTGAAAAAAGAATGTGTACGAAAACGCTATTCGCGTAAACTCTGCCGCGCTTCAACATTTCCTGTCTTTTTTTCGAATACACAAAGCATGTGTATGTATCAGGGCGCAGAAAAAGTATCGTGATTGAGATTCTGAATCAGGCCAACAACAACAAAAAATTGAACCTAAAAGATGAACGGATTGAACCAGGAAACCCGACCGAATTGGTTCCTGTTGGTTCTCAGAATACAGGGCAGTAATGTGTACGAGTACATAAGGGTCGGTGCATTTGGAAGGGGCGAGCAGAGAACGGAACAATAAATTCCAAAGAAATACTGGTAGGTTCCGACGGGCCGCTGGATCAGTAATAATCAAACAAAAGTATTATCACTTGATGCTTATGACATAGTTTAACTATATGTTAAACTGCACTTTTATGGATCATAAACTTGACTCTCCAACACATGCGCTCTCTTTGGATATGCCAGCGTCCTAATTCGACGTCGAAACTCGGTACACATCTTTAAAGACTTGTCTGTGTACAGTGTATGTGTACATACACACTCTGGAGCTTGCTTGCTTGCGCGCGTGCGGCCTGCATCGGTGTCCACTGCGCGGGTCCACAGTGCCATTTTGAGATCGTGAACCTTCAGTCTTTTTCCCAGTTGTACAAGTCGTACACTTGAGCCCCGATTCAGGACAGGACAGCGGGAAAAACAAACAAATGTATTTCGAAAAATCCCCCTCTCCGTCCAATGAAAGAGTACGCAAGCCAGTAATACAAACAGACGTGGTTACACTACACATGAAATCTCCTTTCTCTCGAGGTGAAGCATTCACTTTGCAAAAATTAGTCTTTTGTGTGTTTTCATTCTCGTATCTTTTTTTCAACACTTCTTGCTTTGTGTGTCTTTCGTCATCCGACGTCGTCCCTGTACACAAGTTACACGACGACGACGATCCTTAGCCCCAAATCTGTACCCCTGATTTTTTCTTGTGTTTTTCCCTTTTTTCTTTCTCAATGTACACACAAGATCCACCGGTATACACACCTACACACACCACTTTCTCAAATGCCTGGGGCTTGCTCAAAGTGATCCACACTGTGTAAAATGTGTATCCACCGTCCAATCGTTTGTTCTCTCGTTTTTGTTTTGGTCCGCATTACAGCCCAATTGGCCAATTCGTACATACTTTCATGATATCATGTTTCCATTCTTCGTAAAGTCTCTTTTATAAAATGTCACTTTGCACGAGCTGATTATTACATACAACACTACATATACACACACCCCAAATGCATGGGATACAGTGTCAGATACCGACGGTATGGGATGTGTAAACAATTACGGTTAAAAGCAAATAAAAGTCTTTGAAGGCGTATTGATTCAATCTGACAGACTAGAGATATCGTGTAGTATCTGGCATGGAAACAAGTCAAATTATCGGTTTCAGGGTGGAAAGGAATGTGGTGATGTACCTGGTCAAGAAGTGTATTCGCTAAATGGTTACTTGATGTTGTCATAAAATAGGAATTAACTCTTATGAATTAGAATATAAAGCATATCCTATAGCAGATAGACTTTTCTCATGGCTGATGCACAACACTTATCATCCAGATCGTTACGTAATGCGACCGTTTTATAAAGCAATAACTTGACTCTATCGCACTGTATTCCATCATAATTCCTCCTCCTATCACATGCGTCATTTTTTTCTCTTCTTCTTCCTACTCACCACCACCACCACCATCAACCACCATCAACATGTCTTCTCTTGAACAAATCCAACAAACGCTGCGCTCCAAATTGCGCCAGTACCCAGACTTCCCATCCAAGGGAATTCTATTCGAAGACATTCTTCCCATTTTCCAATCGCCCGAGGCGTTCCAGCAGCTGATTGACGGCCTGAAACTGCACCTTGCCTCTGCCCTGAACGGCGAGAAGGTCGATGTGATTGTCGGGCTGGACGCGCGCGGGTTCCTGTTTGGCCCGACACTGGCATTGCAGCTCGGCGCCGCGTTCGTGCCCGTGCGCAAGCAGGGCAAGCTGCCGGGCGAGACCGTTTCCGTTGCTTACGAAAAGGAGTACGGCGCAGACGTTTTCGAGATCCAGCGCGACTCGATCAAGCCTGGGCAGAACGTTGTTATCGTTGACGATATCATTGCGACCGGTGGATCGGCGGCTGCTGCCGGCGAGCTTGTCAAGAAGGTCGGCGGCGTTACTAAAGAGTACTTGTTTATTCTGGAGCTGGCGTTCTTGAACGGCCGGTCTAAGCTGGATGCTGATGTGTTTACTTTGTTGAGCGGTCAAGATTAGATAGATATAAAAGTATGTAGAGATTTATAGATGTGTATTTTTGGAAATGCAGACGTTGTGTCACGGCGGAGATATACCCAAGAACAGAACTTTTTTCTTCAAGAGGAAAAGCTAAAGTGTAAAGAAGGTTTATGAGGAAACAACGGTAGATGTGATATAATAATCATAAACGTTTTTGGTGATGGTGTGTGAGTGATTGAATTAAGAAAGAATAGCGCCAAGGTTTTCAACGTTGGACTGGGAGCTGAAGGAATATCTTTTTTTTCAACCAAAGGCGCTTTGACAAAACTGTTTTGGGAATTCATGTTTGCCAATAACGTTGAAAAGAACTGGACATGTTATAGGAACCAACTGATAATAAAACGGTGATCTACATACCAAAAGCCATGTAAAAGCTATTCAAAACAGTTTATTAAGCGGTTTCCACCAGTGCGTTCTTCTTTGCAGGGGCGCACACACACAACCTTCAAAACTCCGATTTGCAAATGCATTCACCATTCGAAAAGAATCGGCTTAAAGAACCCAATCGCCTGGGTCTGTATGACAAAAAACTACACCAGATGTGTGTACACATCGTTGATGAGGGTTTCTAAAGACAAGAGAATCATACATAGATGCACCCAATTGAGAATCGCATCAAGACACTTGCGTTTTGTTTGTTTCTTGTCTTGTTTGGTCTCTCTTCTCCTTGCACAACTTTGAATATCGTTCACAGGTTCGTACGATGTACAAGCCGGGGACCCTGATCCTGAATGCTTTGCAGTGGCCAGACGATACCAGTGCATGAGTCTATACGAACACACAGTGAGCAAATGCGGTAAAGGTACAGACCAAAAGGGAATGTTCAAGTGTGGTTGATCCCCGGGATACGAATAAAATATCACCATCATCATTTTGTGTGCACAAGAATACAAAATTATGGACTGACATTCTGTGCACAATGCTTGTGTGTGTGTACACGACGACGGCTGAGGTTCCATAAACTGCGTTTGTTGTTTGTACACACAAGCTCAAAGTCTTTTTTCCAGACACACTCTCGATCCGGCTTAGCGTATCCAGGAGCGTATCCAAATGCCAGATGTGCATGAGACATGATGTGCGTGTGCACAGCGAGGAGCCGTGCCCCTTTGACCCAGGAAACCTGCTCACAAATGTGTTCAACTGCTACTTGGAGATGAGAAAGTTCATCTCTCCGTGTGTTTATTTATTACGCTTTGTCAGTTCATGGCCCGAGAGAATGATCCGAGCACCGGGGGCGCTGTGTTCGTATTCACAACGCATGTGTCTCTGCACAGAGAGACATGACCCGGAACCGTACGCTCACACCTGTGTCTCTTTATCTGTGTATGTAGCGCATGGCTGATTCGGACTCGGAATCATTTGGTTAAAAACACACACACACGCACACAATGAATCATTTGAGCTCCCGATCTGTACACAGCGCACTTGTTTATCTACACACACTTGTGAGATGGTTGGTTCAGTGTCATGACTTATTGTAAGTATCAAACATTTACACACAAGCATTCATTATCTTGCTTGATTCGAAGGGCATCATGATGTTGTGTACACACACACACTTTACCTATGACTTGAGATATAACACTTGACACTTTACGAACTTTGTGGCTTGCGGAAAAATAACAAGTCGCAAACCCCCACGTGACTCATGGCATCACCCAATGATAAGCCTGATAAAGTCCACGCTCTTTTTTTTTTTTTTTTTTTTTTTTTTTTTTTTTTCAACAATCGTTGATTCTCCAAAAGTTACGCTTTTTTCAACAACAACAACGAAAAAACTCTAATCACTGTGTTATCTGCGACACACCTGCGTATTAAGAAAGCTTTTGTAGAAAATGTGTTTTTGGAAAGCCACGAATTTACACTTCAAGCGAGAGAGAAAGAAAAGATAGGAATGGGATAAACATGTCAATGTACACTTGGATCCAAGTACAAACATACAGATACCAAGCTACACCCTGCCCCTCGTGTGTGTGTATTCCATCAATGATCCTGGTGTGTATCATTGATAATTGTCTTTCCATTCAGTTTCCCAATTAGAAAAAAAAATCCAATTTTTTATCAATAAGAAAAAAAACTCTGTTTGATGGCGCATTAAGTGACGATGGATTATATAAAGTTTTTTTTGGATAAATTCATGCGTTGATACCAAAGTGCATTGTTTGAGTAATGGTGAAGATGATAATGCAAAGGTACATGTCTTGTTTCCCTTTTCAGAATAAAAAAAAAGTGTGTCTACAGCAGGGCCTTGCCACCAGTGTACCCGAGTTCATCGAGGTCCCTGTGTCAGGAATACCCTCAGTGTATATACCTGGACTTGCGATCTCGGAACTTTTTATTCAATCAGTCAATTAAAAAATTTGCAATATGTACATAGGCATGTCCCAATCAGAAGTCTTTTTCTTCTGAATGTATGTAAACCCGAACAACATTTAGGTTTACACACGCTTTGCTGTTTCCGAGTCTAGCTTGTAAAGGCCAATGTGTATGAACACACACAAGAGCCAAACAAGCAAAAAAGCACAAAGAAGAGAGATCTTTTTCTTCATGTTTTAGAAATTGCTTTTTTTTTTTTTTTTGGTTTTTAACTTTTTTCTTAGACACACACATCACCCACCACTAAAAATGGCACTTATCTGGATTTGAACGATTTGCAAGTAAAAAGCAATGTGTGTGTATTGATTGGGTACCCATCAATATACGACGTATATTTGTTTTTACAAACAAGAAAAAACTTTCCAAAAAAGAAAAAAAAGAAAGTGCAAGCTTTGATCTGTACACACACTGGAAAATCAATTGATCAGAATCAACCCAATTGATACACGAAATAAGAGACACACCATTTTCGCAAACAAAAATATATATAAACCTTTGACTATCCACAACTGCAATCATTCTTTGACTTTGACTTGTTTTTCACTTTCTATTTCTGCAATTCTCTTCTTGTTTTTTATTCTTGTTTTTTTTTTGCTTTTTTGTTTTCATCATCGACAAACCTATATACTATAGCTTTTTTTTTTAATTTTATTTTCTGTTAACTCCCAACAACACAAATCTATACACTCATAAACAACATCAACAACATGTCTCTTTTCGACGACTTTATTTTCATGGAGGACAACAGCAATTTCCTGTATACTTCGAGTCTGGCAGCAGGCACAGCAGCAGCGACAGTCGACTCGCTCGACACAGACCTCCTGGACGCGTTCACACATTCATCTTCCACAGCATTACTATCTTCTTCATCCACAGCATTATCATCACAGCATTTCTCGCATGCCAGCAGCAATAGCCACCACCACAATCAACAACAGCAACACCTGTTTGGCAATGCGCCAATGCTCAGCTCGCCCAGCAGCGACTGCTCGTACCCGGAGTTTGTCTCGGATCCACACAACGCGGACCTTATCGATAACCTGAATTTCGAGTTTGCATCAGCAGTGCCGGCGGAACACTCGCCGTCAGATACGGTAGCCGCCGGATGCGAGCAGCAAGACGAAAACAACAACAACGACGATTTGATCAACACCATTTACAACTCGGCAAACACTCAGCTGTACTTTACTACGGATATCGACCATACACAACTCGCATCTACGCTCAACTCGTTTGAGCTCTCGTCTACATCAATGCTTGCCGGTGTGTCTTCTGAAATGGCAGGCGTGTACCCGTCGCCTGTGGCCTCCTCGGCCGAAGACCTGTCCTCGTACGACTCCTCGCCGACGCTCTCCCCACTCGCCAGTGGCGGCAGCATCAGCGGTAGCATCAGCGGCAGCAGCAGCAGCAACTCGCTCGCGGCCTCGTTTGACATCAAGAACTCCTCGCGCATCTCGCTGCCCAAGCTGTACGCCCTGATGAACCTGTCAGACAACCCTGACCTGGCCAACCAGCGCATCGCGACCATTCTGCAGCTCCTGGAGGCGCAGGGCTTCCTGCTCACGAAACAGACCTGGATCCGCGACACGACCAAGCAGCAGCGCCAGCGCATCATCAGCAGCATCCGCGACGCGACGTACGCCGAGTTCGGGTACTCTGAGGAGCTCATTGAGATTGTCATCAAACGCAACTCGTATTACCTGATGCAGGGCAAGCTGCGCAAGATCAGACGGCGCAAGAAGAAGATTGAGAACCAGGAAAAGAAAAAGAAGCTTGTTGATGGTTCTTCTGCTGCCATCACGGATCCGATCCTGGTGAATTGAGAGATTGTTGAGCTTGTGTATATATTTTACAAGAACATGTGTTTATTTATTAGTGTATATTATTATAGAAAGAGAAGAAAAAAATAATTAATATCTTTTTTTTTTACTAGTAGTGGTGTGTATAGACATCTTGATAGAACTATATAGCGGGAGGGGTAATGTGTGTGAAAGCACCAACCAAAATGTGGTGAGATTGTGTCCATCCATTCATTCACACTGTGTGTACACTGTACACAAAATGCTGCTACTGCTCATGGCTGAAAACGTATCCATGCAGTTCTGACAAAATAGTTATTACTTTTTACATGTGTGTGTACATCGGCAAGCAGTTGGAAACCTTTTTCTATTTTTTTATAAATTTTTTCTTTCCCAATTCAGAAAAGTACAGATGGATTGAGCAGGGTTAGTAGTTTACGCCGAAACCATACTTTATTTGTAAACTTGAGTTTTTTCACACAAGGGTCATTTTTGCCGAGCGAGCTCATGAAGAACAGAGAAAAAAAGAAATGTAAAACTTGGGAAGAAATATTTTTCTTCATTTGGGCCATAAAAAACAACAACAAGAAGAAGAAGAAGAAGAAGAAGAAGAAGAAGAAGAGGAATTGTGAATTTGTGTACACACATGCTTTGGAGCCCGAATACACATGAGATAAGAGAACAAGAAAAACAGGGTGAAAGCAGAGATTGTGAGTATCGGATGGATAAAACAGGAAAAGAGGGAGAATTGATCAGTACAATGGATGGAGCAAGAGAGCAATCATGGGAAAAATTACAGATTTGGGAAAACTTTAAAAATAATATTACATGTACATGTATGTATAATATGTTGTTTTATTTTTTTGGAGGATGTGTGATTTCATTGGATAAATGGTGGGTGTTTTTCGAGGGAACAAGAGTACAATCAAACCCGGGAACCCCTAATCATGATGTAAAACAAAATACACCAAAGAATAATAAACAAATGCTGGGTGTACAGAAGAGATTCGAGACTGGTTCTTGTCCAGACCCCCCAATACACAAACGATTGTTCCATGATCGAAAAGGGTCTGCAGAAGACCTTCCCAGAAACCAATGTGTGTGTACTTCCTGAGATACACATGTACAAGTGCTTGTCTACATTTACTAGACTTAGAGATCCCCGCCACCTTGATCCCACAGGCCGGTAGAGTCGGAGGTGTGTATTGTCTACACCTCCAGTGTATGTACGCCGAGTGTAGAGGGGGTCAAGACCGCAACCGCGGGATAAAAAAAAAGAGATAATCTCAGTGTACATCTCCCCTCAAACATGTACACACTAGTAACTGATAAGCACCATTACACTTGTAACATTTACACTGAATTCGGGCGTTATCCAGTTTGCGCATTCAGGACATGTACAGGAGGAAATTCAGGTTGTTTACGGAGACTACATTGTACCATAAGACTGTTTCTTGTGTTTACACTTTGATCAAGACAAGTGTAGGGCAAAAACACTGGGGCTGATCTGAAAAACCAGTTTAGACACAATGAGTGACTTTGAATTGTCTAGGTCCAGATATTGACAGTATCCACTACCAGAACTCAAGAAGAACACTACTCTTCGCACCTTTCCATTTACAATCCTTACACACTATATCTGAATCACCTCTTATACTCTTCACTACGCGTACATCCAATCGCACTACACACAAACCCAGTCATTTACATCTGTGTATCTGTATCTACACTCCCAACTGGTGCTATAGTATAATCCGGTAATGATCCACTTGTCCACACACAAGCAATCAATCACTACAGAATACACTATAAACGAGAGACTCAACAAAGTACACAAGCAATACAAATCATGTACATTTGTAACTGTCTTTTTTTGGATGGGTTTGGATCTGGGTTTGTGTGTACATAATAGAGTTTAAGTGATCATGATAGCATCACACCCTACATACCCAAGGGTAACTGTATCGTGGATCATGTACAGAGCAATGCGCCGGTTATGGTGATGGGAATACGGGAAAGGAGATCGAACGGGTATGGCAGGTTTCTAAAGAATGATTGAGGGAAATGCGAGCGTGTACAGTGAAGACACCAGAAACAAGATTGCGAGAATTGAGTGTGTAGTTTATAGAACAGGATTGGAATTGACGAAAAGGAAGATGGAGATGGAGATGGAGATGGCTTCTAGACGGTGAGGTAGCTGGCTTTATGGGGATTGGAATACACACACATGTTGAGAATGTGTGTATTGTACAAGAGTATTCTGTCCAGAATTGGAGATGCACGATTGAGCTAGACGGCGAACCATGGTCAGTCTAGAAACAAGCTTGTTTGTTTGTATGTACTCATCGGTACACATCTTCGATAAAGCCTTTCGGAAAACCAGACATACGTGTACAAGACAAGGGTGTGTACAGATGATCCAAGACTTCGATTGATCAGTTTTTTGGTATTTTGGTCAACAAACGTACGGTTTGGAATGGATGATTGTAAATGTGGCAGGCAGCGATGGGTTGGGAGCAAAAGGCAGAAAAAGAAATGACTGGAATACACACTAACTGTTTAGAAAGAAAGAAAGAAAGAAAGAAAGGCTAATTGGACGATTCGTAGAATGAGAAATCCAAAAAACTTGTGTGTATCGAGGTCTGATGTATCGACCTCTGTACAAGATATTCCGTTCCAACTAATAATCACCAAAAACAAAAAAAGTGCAAATCAAACATGTAGGTTTCGATATGTAAAGTCTGTGTTCACGCAAGAACAATCTTTGAATCTGTACACAGATCGAGAAACCCAAAGGAAAGGATGTACACACACTTACACAATAACCCTGCTGTATTGGCATGTACAATGTATACGCCGTGTACACAGAGAGAGAAGGTTTGGGTATTGGTGGTTGTCACAAGTTGTCACTAATTGAGATCTTTGCGCAAAAAAGCTTGCTGGCTCTGTGTCATGATATGTTTGTACACACACTTATATCACTCCGAAACAATCATCGCAAGCTGCCGTCACAAGTGTGTATTTCAGTCAACCCAAGACTCCGGGACCCGTTCTTGAGATGTACTCCCGCATCCAACTTGTAATCTACACGATAAGAAAAATAAAATTACCATTCTGAGTGTTTGTGCATCCCACGATCTCCAAATCAATGTGAACATTGTATTTACTGTAAATGTTTCTACCACGTCTTTGGTCTTGCTGGTCCGCTTGGCCTTGCCAGTAAACACACCCTGCTCGGCCAAAGTCCGATGTGTAAATACACCAGCCTGAACAAATCCTGTAGGTGTCCCTGGACCGAATGTACATTGATTCTGTGTAGAGTACACACATACAAATTCATTACGTCTGCAAGTGTACTGTAATTGAGAATCAAAAGAGTTTCTACAAAACATTTGTACACTTTTCTCTCTCTCTCCAAGAACTAGTACTATTTTTTGTACTTGTTGAATTGAATCGCCGCCTTTCAGATGCCTTTCAGATGCCTTTTTGCCCGTTTCCAGAAACCATAGCAAACTCAAGCCCTTCACAAACCACGCTCTGACTCTTTCTCTCGGATAAGTGTGTACCCATTGTGTACACACATGCGCAGGGCAATCTGTACAAACCAGTCTGGTACATCACAGCCAGGCCTTTTACACACGTAGGCACCGAAATCATCCTTCTGTTAACACAGCTATGTATTATCCGTTCACTCAGCCGAAAAAGATGGAAATGTAAAGTCCACTGTGTATACATGCGTATGCGCATTGTGAGTGTACACTTACAGTCCTGAGAACAACTTTAACTCTTTGTTTGTTTCTTGTTCTCTTGAAGCAATGTGCCAATCTTGTGTGTACACATCTGTCTGCAAAAGTTGGGTACGAAAAATGCAGATTACCCAGTTCTTAGTCACTTACTACTACAAAACACACTTGACAAAACACACTTGACAAAACACACTTGACAAAACACTGATGCTGTGTTTATATGGTGACGATGAACAAATGGACTCTCCTGAATCCATTCACATTTGTATTTATAAAAAAAGCACACCGCCGGATGCCAATACATGTGTGCCTTGCGCAAGGCGGGTGTGTGTCTGTGTATCATTGTAATCCGGCAATGCTTGTACAGGCACCCCATCGTTGTATCGGTCTACACAGCTCTGGACAAAGTGTACACAAAAAGACCCCTTACAGCATCAACATCACCACCATCACCACATGGGCTTTAAAAAATAAATAAAAATAAGTGTACAAAAAATTTTTAAAGACAATTACAAAAAAGCCAGTGACCAGGACCGGAATCTATTAAAGTCCAAAAACTGAAACATGCACACAAGAAAAAGAAGAAAAAGAATATAAAAAAAACTAACTTTATACGAGGGCCGTTTCTCAAAAGTTTCTACACTCATTCCCATTCGGAAATGTAGAAGAAAAGAAAGAAAGAACATGAAAACCGGACAACCCGAATTTATCATAGTAAGCAAAGCTCTGGAATACACAGAGACAGGGAGAGAGAGAGAATCAACAACAACAGGCATGTCATGACTATTTTCCCACTCTGACTCTGTGACTCAGTGGGAGTGTTGTTGTACACTGTGCTGTACTGTAAATGTCAATCACATATTGGGTGTTGTTATTGTTTGATACATTACACACGCAATGTAATGACTGGTATATTGAAACAACGTTATAAAAGTCATGATTCCAGTCATTACACATTTTTTCTTTCTTTCTTTCTTTCTTTCTTTCTTTCTTTCTTTCTTTCAACGGTCCTGAACAAGACAATCTTATAAAAAGTAGAAAATCAAAAAAAAAAAAAAATACATTTTCAACAATTGTCGTCGATCCCTACATTTTTACATTATAATAATTTTTTGTTTTTTCGAATTCGGTGATGAACATGTACAAAAGTCGCTTTGTGTGTGTACACATTGTTTCGTCAGAGTGTGTACACACCGGTATCTAAGATACTGTATATTAACAAATGTATGTGTCTGTTTAGGTGTGTAGAGAATAAAAAATATAGAATACGAGGATGGAGAGAGTGAATACACACCGGCTTGTGAAAAGTGAGCATTGATTGCTCTTGTTTTTTGTTTTGGAAAAAGAATCCCTGGGCTTTTGAGAAAAGAAAAAAGTTTTGACGCGTGGATATGGGAAATGCCGATATTCAAGGTGGCGGGCGAGTGCCATGAAGAAAAACAAAAACTTTTTTTTTCTTTTGAGTACGAAGCTTTATGTTCTTCTTGCTGGGAAAGTCAAGCATTGCTCAAAAGAAATCCCCTTTGAAAGTGTTCAAGGGCTGGTGCTACTGGGCCCCGACACGGAATAAATTCTTTCCAGGTGTCCAGATCGGATCATTTGCTTTTGTGAAACCGGAATCACTTGTGTGCAGATTCGTATGTGTGTGTGTGTGTGTGTGTGTGTGTGTGTACCACTGTATTACATTTTGGAGAGAAGGATTTTTTTTTCTTTTATGAAGAAGGGACAAGATCAAAAGAGAGAGAAAGCAAGTGGACTGGAGCAAAAGAGCCCATACCCATTTTCTGTTTTTTTTTTTATATATATTATTGGCTCTTCTTATTTGCACCGTATAAAACGGACATTTTAAGCGAGGTGTTACAGTGTGTACACAATTCAACAAAATTTTGTGTATTCATGTGCTCACGCGGCGACTCTCCCAGGTCTTGATATTACTCCGCCAGGAACCTTTTTTTTATACATGAAAGATGCACAGACGGCAAACACCGGTATCGATATGGAAAAATCAATCTTTCTCTTCAAACCCCTCTTCTTCTTCTTCTTTTTTCCCTTGTACAAAAAGCGCGATCCAAATCAGTGGCTACAGATAAATGTACACACACATTGGAGGAGCAGAGGGGTATAAACATGAGTTAACATTTTTTTTTTCCTTCTTCAATTTGTACAGTAGACCTTGCTGTTAATGTAATCGCCGGGGGCGAACTGTAACCCTTCCACCGTTGCTGGGGTTTGGTCTTTATACGATCGACTCTCCCCCGAATCACGGCTTTGCCGCTTGCAAAAGTGTGTACTTTGCTGATGTTGTGTAACAACAACAGAAAACGCACACTGCTGTTTCGGCAAAAGTGCACATACAAACAAACTGTAAATGTAAACCAGGACCTTTTCCTAAATTTGCAGGGGAGGTTGGGTGTGTGCTGCTGCTGCTGCGGGACGGGGTTAGCCCGAATTGGGAATGTGCAGGCTTTCTTTGTGAAAGCGTGTGTGTGTACATATTGGGAAGAGTGGTTCCTGGGGTTGGGGTTTTTAGGCGAAAGAAAATAAGTGACCAATCCAAGTGGACGTTGCTACAAAACCTGTAAAGTGTAATAACAAGGGGAGTGTTTACAGTTGATAGCTTCAGTTGGAATCTACATGATGCTTGTAGAATGGCTTATTTACAGTTGGTAAATCTCGTGATTGTCATTTATAGATATGTGGAATATGTAGTGAGTACAGAAACCATTGTTGTTGTAGGAGTCATTGCTGTGATTACATATCAAAACAAAGTGGCCAGGAAACAACAAAAGAGGAAAACTTGGACTGGAATTATTTGTAATTCTCGAAAAAGTCATCTATGGCTCTCGTAGTTCATGATTATACATCTAGTGATTATACATCTAGAACTTCAAGCAAAAGTTCTTCGTGGTCCCAGTTGTCTAGATAATTACACACGATCTGGTGTGTATCAGCAGTTCATTTATTATTGCATGTATTGGGGGGCGGTTACCATACAATACATGAGCAGTATACACACAAAGTAAACAGGTGGTGTAGTCGTTACCTACATACGAATTCCTTCTCTATTCGCTTCGAATGAAGAAGATTTGGTACTTTTTGAACACCTTGCGAAAGCTCGTCTGGTGCGTGACAAATCTTCATGGGAAATACCTGATTTCTGAATGATTACGGAGATGTAAGTGCTATTCTAGAATATAGCATAATTTTAAGTCATTGTATGCAAAAGTTCTTTAAAATAATAGACTTGGTTCATGAAGTGACGTACACGCTCATATTGCACCTTTAAACGTAGCCGAAAAACATTGCAATTCGCCATGAATAATTATCGCTTTTCTAATCGATAATTTCAGGTCTACACCAAACAAGTCTTGTTTTTACCCAATTCAAAATCGATAACTGAAAGGTGTTGATATGTAAACATTTTGTACCAACTATTGCATTGATTTGTACACACATGTGTATTCTCATAAGCGGAAGGCGGTGTGTTCACCACCACCCTACAACACAAAACTATTAAACGTTGGTCAATGATATGCAAGCCAACCTACCACGAGATGTTTTATATTTATTGTACGACAGGATGCAATACATACCATTCAATCATAACTATTACAGAATTTATTCAGCGATACATTCATTTATATCCATAGACAAAATGCGAAATATCTGTATCGTATTTTTAATTCTATTAAACGTTACTCGACAATATTCGCTAGGCTAACCTAACCGTGCGATACACTTCCGAGACAACATCATCCAAAGTAGGAACATTTTGTGATTTGCAAGATTTTTCTCATCAACTGTAGGTTCTGCAGCGTCTGCTGAATCGACCTATCTATTTTAACCCAGCCAACTACTTTTATGAAAAGTAAATATTACAACTCAGGGGCTTTTTCAAATATTTCCAAACATACAGAATCAAGTTCTTCAACTAGTTCATACAAGATGCTTGTTTGTTTCGTAGAACAATAGTCGGCTGAATGTATAATCATTTATCATTTGTTTCAGGAGACGGTACAATGCCTATTGATGATGTATTTCCCGGGTTATCTCTACAAAGATATTCTCCATTACATGTACATCCTACACATTGGCCATGCTTCCGTGCGCAGTCACCTGATCCGGCTTGCGTTTTGGACTACGCCTGACAAAATACACATGTACACAGATAGGATGCGGTGTGTACCCTTCGCTCAAACATGTAAATATTCGGCGTTATCCAACGATACTCCAGCAAGACTATCACAGGCCAATGCTTCATACAGACTCGAAATAATTTGCAAACTCAGTCGTACAAAAGATGAATTTACTGGAACAAAAATTTACCGAGAATTTTTTGCTTTTGCTTTCTCGTATTTCATAACTGTTTGAGTTGCTTTTGTTAAAAAAAAAACTCTTTTTTTTTTTTTTTTTTTTTTTTTTTTTTTTTTTTTTTTTTAATTGAGAATCACTTTCTTAAACAGTAAACTCATGGCAATCGGAACTGTATGTGAGTTGTACCACAAGTAAACTTACCCGAGAAAATCGTGGAATAATGTTGACAACTGAGTTTCAAAACACATGCTTGCGAAAGTTTGATACATCACGGGCAAAGATTACTGACGAGCCTTGGCGTTTGCAGAAAAGATTTCGTCGATGCAAACGGATCAGTACAAGTAACTATTTTTTCTCTTTCTAAACAAGTAAAAATGTCAGTACACTTGGAATACCTTGAACCAAGTATCTTCTGTTTTTGTATATTCAAAAAACAATTGCTGATCCAAACTCTGCCAGTCCATCCGTCGCTATGTACTCCCAGCTCATTTGTATTTCATATTTTTTTTTGTCAATACCCACATTATATTACTTATGTGGCTTGACAAAAGAACCAAGACCAGATCTAACGCCCAAGTGCGAGCTAAAATATGCGAGTATGGTGCAAAGATCGAGACAGAGAAAGACAATCCAGCTGGAGTCTTTACACATCAGAAACCGCTGAATGGTGAAAACATAATTGTACATCCACAAGCAACTCGACGTTAAAGTACGGTATTGTACAATTCTCTACTTTTGTGAATACATTCATTGCAAATGTACATGTACACGCTTTTGTATACACAAAGCAGGATCTGTTTCAATCTTGTCTGTACAGTTGAACAAAACACTTACAACTGCAGTGCAGAAAATGTAGATAATCTCTTATCACTAGCATATTATAGTCCCCACCAATGCTTTCATTAATAACAAAATGGTAATCTACAGATACATACACATACAAAGATTCTATACTTCTGTATTTGTTACAAATGATATTATGCTCGCCGTTGATTGGCTATTGAAAAAAGAGAAATCAGCTTGATCGTGTATGTGTACATGTACACACACCCAATCACAAGTGGGACTGGTGCATTTTCAGCAACCAGAGAAATGTGTAGACATTTGCATTGCCCTGTAGCCACAATGTGTAGCTACACAAATTCATTCAATCAAGCCATGTCTGGTTCCAAGTACGCAAAAGTCTACCTATCAAAGGCATATGTCTTTACACACACTCAGTTCAAGGTTCTTGCTTTCTTCCTTCCTTTCTTCGCTCAGCCTGTCTGTACAATCACAGTCTATAAAATTTACATGCGCTGTAAAAAGCAAGTTTAAAGTTTAAAAGAAACAAAAAAAAAAAAAAAAAAAAAAGAAAAAACTCTCTGAGTGTAAACAATAGGTAGCAGTGGAAATTGTGTACACACTGTTTGTGTGCCTTTCAGTCCTGGTAATTTTCGCTATTTTTATAGGTACTGTATACACATGCATCCAGATTGGCATGCTGTAAAAAGCCTAATATGGACTGCATATCTTAGCAGAACAAGAGAAAGAAAGAGAAATGTACAGATTCGCGTAGAGAGTAAAGAAAAATAAATTATGGAGAAGAATTTGCATTTGTCCATTTGGGATGTTCACATCGACAGCAGGGTACGGGTACACACACTGAAAGACATTCATTACACAATGCACATGTGCTAGTGACGTAAACTGTGACTACACATAATAGGTAAACACACATTGTACAATGTACGTGAGAGAGAGAGTCTGATTGGTTCAGTGAGTCGAAGTGTGACAGTGAAAATGTGTAGAAGAAAGGTGTTTTCAAGGAGATCACCAACGCAAACCAAACCATCAACGGTGATTTGTATTTGGTAGAGGTAATTTATCTAAATTTTTTATTTTCTTGTTTTTTAATGTGCTCGCACGATTGTGTTTGTAGAGGGTATAGAAGGAGACAATTGAACTTTAAAACTATAAGAAACACAATTGATAGTAAAGTGGATGTGTACACTGAAGATCGAGATTACCAGTTATCATGATGGCTAGAATGTCTTGTACACTTGCGCGAGCATACATACAGGTATGGGTAAATGACTGGAAAAAGAGCAAGAGAAGAATACAGTTGGTATTCTTCCAGTTAAGCACTTAGTTATATGTGAAACTTGAATGAGAGTAATGTTGAACTTTTGCACTCTTTCCAAATGAAGTCAAGCCGGTGAGAAGAAAAAAATTATTTAAAATGTCAAGATCGTGTCTACATAACACGACGATATAGATTGTGAGAATATGTATAACCAGGAAGGTATATAGGTATTCGTATCTCTCTTATCTGGTGAGGAAAACAAACCTAGTTTTGTACTGGAGTTTGTTTGAATTACACTTGACTTGACCGGTGCCATGCTCTTACACTTTTGATCTGATCTAGGACATCAACCCACTTCCCTGAGTGTGTCGCGACAAAGCGGCCTTGCAGAAACCTGACAATTGACCTGGAGGTTCTGTACAACTCAGGATCAGGTACAATTTTTTTTTTTTGATTTAATGACGATCAGAAAAGACTGGAAGAATTTTTTTTTTTTTCTGATCAGTCAACAGCAAAAGAACAAAAACCCAAAGTGTTATCGATTGTACATACAAAGACCCAGGAATCAAGATTGGAATCTGAAGAAGAAAAATAACAAATTTGTACATTTCTGCGGGATCCTAAACCGAGGTAAACCGTTCTTGATACTTGAATACGTGATATACAGAACAGGCATGGGCTACATACACTAGTGAGGATTTGAATTTTGATGGGAGAATACATGGGCTAGGCTTGCTGTGTCTATGTGTGTACATGGAGATGGATTTAAAAAGTCGACACTACACACATGTGAGCGCAGGCGTTGATCGAGTACTGGAATCGAGAACTTACAGTCGGCGCCGGGCCAGAAAAAGACTCGAGCATATATTTACTCAGGGATCCTTTTCTTTTCACGCAGCTGAGTGTGTGTATTGCAAAGCAAGTAGCAACAATGGATAGTTTTTGAAGAGTTTTTTAAAAAAAGTGATGATTGCAATTCAGTAGCAATCACCATTGTTTGAAGAGTTTGGAATGCGTTGTATTGCGTGTTAGTTTTTTTTTTTTTTTTTTTTTTTTTTTTTTTTTTTTTTTTTTTTTTTTTTTTTTTTTTTTTTTTTTTTTTTTTTTTCCGATTATGAAAAGCCTTGATACATTGTTTGTACAATCGTATACATGTTGTTCTGATTACCAGCCGGCTCTAAATGATAACCGACCAACTAGTTTGAGGCATTTTGCAAGCTTGCAACTGAGAATGTTATTACACTTCCATTTGTTTGATATTGCACGATTGATATCCTTGAAAATAAAAGAGATGATATAAACAGCATATCTGTCAAATATCACCGATGAAAACAGTAACTTGGAACCCAGTTCATTTATCTAAAAAATTACTGAAATCCAATGCTTTGGCATACGGCAATTACAGGCAATCTGGATCAAGCGTGGAGATATGTACATTTGCTCTATGTAATGCGAATTAATTGAGTGACCATATTTTAATCGTGGCCTGAAAAAAAATTATATCAAAGGCATAAGCGTATTCCCAGATGCTTGCAAGTGTTCAAATCCAGTGTTCATTACTTGGACGCTAAGGTGTACACACGCGCAGCCAGGCTAGTAACAATAATTGTAGAAAATGAACAGATTGGTTCTCCTTCTTTTGTGTACATGTCCGATGTTTGAATC
This sequence comes from Saccharomycotina sp. CBS 16003, assembly GCA_022457085.1. Classification (NCBI taxonomy): domain Eukaryota; kingdom Fungi; phylum Ascomycota; species Saccharomycotina sp. CBS 16003. The sequence continues at coordinate 676,709 of JAJNCF010000023.1, forward strand.
AACTCGTCGTACAAATAATATTTGTGAAAAGAAAAAAAAAAATCGGTAGAGAATGTCGTATATAAGTGTGAATACGAATAGAATGGTTGGTTGCCCCTCCTCCTGTTCAAGAAGGACTAGACCCGGATTCGGGATTCTGTAGTGTATTGAATCGGGATATGAACCTAGGCAAAGACTGTTGGGTAATGATTGAAGTGATCATAAAATACTGGAGAAAGTAGCATTGAATATCACAAATTCAAACCACCACTCACATTGAGTTTGGACTAGAATAACCATGATGCCTTTTCGATATCCATCACTTTGAAGTCAATAAGCTTCTGGCGTACCTGTTTTCAGAACTCAGTTTGGTTCAAACCTCAACCAGCAACTTTCAAAATATCATGACTCGAGAAAAAACACATCACATCTACTCCACGTTTTTGTTCAAACCGTACTGTCAAAAATGCCGAAAGATTCGTCAATTCAACGACTGCCTACTGAAGCAATTTACATTATTATAGAACATTTGTTCCTATCCAAAGTCCCCAAAGGTAGCTGCATTGAGTACGTTTCTTGGGCACAGTTCCCGGACTTGTTTCTCTTGAAAACTCTGGCATTAGTCAGTAAACGGTTCTACCTGATCATCACTTCTTATTTGTACAGATCAGTTGGCAACGGTGACATCAAGTTTCCTTCAAGTCGCGATGGTGAGGAGGAAACAAGACAACGGTTCCTGAAAACAGTCAAGTTTCAAAATAAGCGCGGGTTCACTAGCTTTTATCTCAAAAGCATTAATGTGTTTTCGGATAAAATCCTAAAGCATGTTCATAACTTGTCGCTGGTGATCGTCACTATGAGAACTATCAACAAGGGGGTTTTCTTGCTACCAATGAAACTCATGAGTCCTAAAGAACTTCCCAATCTTCAAGTGATCAACTTCAACTTGAGTGATGATAGCAATCCAGAACTACACCAAACCAATATCACCACAATGGGCAAAATGATCAGAGATCACACAAACAACATCCAGTGTAACGTACGGGAAACCCTGCCAACCGGTCATATCCACCACAAAGCTCTCGATCTACTCGACATTTACCCGAAAATCCAGTCGTTGACATTAGTAAATTACAAAATCTACCGTCCTTCGCTATTTGCCAATTTGAAACATCTCAAAGACCTTTCAATCCAAGCGCAATCTTTAGAACACGACTTTTTCGGAACAGAGCTCAGCGACTCGCTGCACAAGCAATTGCCGCAACTCGAAGAGCTGGCAATTGCATTTCACGATCCAGACTACTCGGTTGTGTACGAACGCAATGTCATAACCAAACTCTCATTGTCCACAGGTATCCCCCGGATCATTGATAAAACCAGTATCCCCGAGTACATGGCCGACTTGCCTGACGACGAAATTGAGGCATTGATAGATATCCCCTGGGAGGTTCCTGAAACCCTCACGTCCGTCACAGTTTCCGAATTTGCGGCCATTGCTGGGTTATCAGAGCTCTTGAGGCACAATCCAGGCCTGGTCCATTTGAACTTTAACAAAATTGAACCTGTTCCTGACTTATTCTCGTACCTCACCAAAGTCAAAATCATTGACTTTGCGAATATCGGGCATACCACTGGAGATTTCGCTCGCCATTTCATTGACCTGATTGAAGCTGCAATCAGCCTCGAGTGGATCGTGATTCCAGTTGATCATTTGGAAAAACAGTTTAAAAGTATAAGGGTGGACGCAAAGTACTGCAAGTCAATGAAGACTTTGCCTACGTTGGTGCTGATTCTCGAAAATAAGCTCACAGAATCTCAAGCTAACTGGGCTCATGAAGGAATCTATCCCGTATATAAAGTATTTACGCCTTAAAAATATGGCAATTTCTTGTCGGATACATGTAGAGATGATGTCAACATACCCCTTGATTTCTACAGTAGAAAATGGACTTTCTTAACTGTCTATCGTATCAGCCAATATCTGTGAATAATATTATGGTGTCAGGGCATGGAAAACTACAAATACTCCCCACTTCTTTTTGTTTCTTTGCTCTCTATCAGCTAACCCCTCTCTCTCTTCAAAGAAACCAAAAAAATGTCCAAAGAAACCAAGGAAACTTTCATTCAATGCAAAAACCGTCTTGCTGAAGGCCCGACCTACGATGCGCGCACCGACCAATTGTTCTGGGTCGACATCAATGGAAAGCAGCTGAGCTGGATCGACTACCAGTCGCCAGAGACCATTTACCATGTCAAGACCCCTCACCCAATTGGCGTGATTGCGCTGACGCTCACACCCAAAAAGTTCATTGTTGGCGCCAAGCTCGGGTTCGGACTCGTTGACTTGACAGCCGCCAAGGGACAAGGCGAATCAATTGAGATTGAGTACATTCACAAAGTCCATACATCTGAAGAAGACGCCAAACAAATGCGGTTCAACGATGGGTTTGTTGACGCCAAAGGCCGGTTCTTTGCAGGCTCAATGGCTGACCTTGGGTTTGAGGAGAAACCCTTTGGCAAATTGTACTGCTTTGATCCCGCTGACAAGTCAGTCAAAGTCGTCGACACCGGATTGACTATCCCCAATGGTCTCGGCTGGTCTCCCGATAACAAAATCATGTACCACACCGACTCGCCCAAATCCATAATCTACAAGTACGATTACGATTTGGAAACCGGTGTGGCTAGCAACAAGTCTGTTTTTGTCAAAGTAGAGTTCCCCGGACTAGAGATCCCCGAACCCGACGGACTCACTATCTCCACCGATGGATCTGTCTGGACCGCCATTTACAACTCTGCCACTGTCAGACGATACTCTTCTGAAGGCGAGATCATGGAGGAGTTCAAGTTCCCTACCAGACATACCACTTGTCCTGAATTTGCCGGCAAGAATCTCAACGACTTGATCGTCACTTCCATGAGTGCATTCAACGGATCCCCTGATTACGAAGAGCTTAAAAAGACCGAAACCGGCGAAGGTGGAAACATCTTCAAGCTGGCCATTGGCGGATCTGTCCAGGGTATTCCTCGTAACATTGTTCCCATTTAAAATATGTACTGTCAAATCATAAAACAAGTGTATCTATTATAAACATTTCTATTCAATTTTCTCCATAACACAACCAACACATTGGCAAGTGTATTTGTTGAATGCATTTTATTCAAGTAGCTCCAAAACCCGACTGGCAAACTCTTCGACCAGCTCGTTTTGCTCCTCGCCTCCAATTCTCAATTCTTTCAAGCGTTTCAATGCCACTTCGCGTCTCATTTCCGTGCTTTGTTCACCACTCAATTTTGGATTCTTTAGAATCTCAAAAATAGTCTTCAAATGGACCTTCAACGTCTCTTGTCTTAAAAAGTACTGAATTTGTTCGTCTTTCAGCAGCACTTGAAACTTTGAAGTTTCCTCGTTATTAGCTTGAGAAGTTTGAACTTCGGCAACAGCTGGCTCAGCCTTTGCAGATGGCTCAGGGACCTCGCGTTTGCCCGTGCACCCCGTATCCGATTTGTGTGTTTTGGAGCATGCCAATGAACAGTACGCCGTGCCGCATCCTGGACACTTGTACTTGGCTGCCTCCTTATTACAGACTTGACATTGCCCAAGCCTGGTCTTGCTCGTCGTTTGCTTAGAATCGGACACTTTGATCTAGGACCTGGGAGAGGTTTACTTCTACGTGTCTTTCCCGTAGATACTCTAATAAATGTCCAAGTAAGAAAGCGGAGAAGAAAGAAGGAAGGAAAAAAAAGGAGCTGGAAAAAAGAGTTGGGAGAACACTGCACGGCTGACCTAGTGTGTCTTCTAGTTCACATGACCTTCTTTGAGATTTGAAATTTTCAATCTGCTTGCTAAAAAAAAGCACTTGCAAAAAGTTCACGCTTCGTTGATACAAACTGCAACAACAGACACATTAAACAAAACAAAAAAAAAGGCATGTCGTTGAATTTGTATGCAAAGACCATTCGGCTTCCTAATGCAGTCACGGCTTCTGTTGTGATTCCTTCTACTCAGGAATTACTGGTTGCCTCTGGAAATGTTTTGAAATGGTATACTGCAGAGGGCAAACTTGTGCGAACAAAACACATGTGGGCCGAGATTCGCGGGCTTGCGGTGCTGGGCCGAGAAATGGTGGCGCTGACAAGTGATTCCGGGACAGTTGTGATCTTGGGACCGGACGGAGTAAGGGACTCAGGTATGCTGGGTCGGACTGGTGTTAGACGGTTGACGGAAGGCGCGTATGTGGCGGCCGAGGCCAAGGCGAGAGCAATCATGGTCGCGGCGCACGAGCGCGGGAAACTGGTGTATGTGGTTGGCCGTGACGGCAGAATGGGCAGCGGACTGCTGGCTAGTGTGGACGACGTGGTTGTCACGGATATCATCGGTGTAGATGTGGGCTACGAAAACCCAGTGTTTGCGGTACTAGAGCGACAAAACAATCGAATGTGGGTGGTATTCTACGAGCTAGAGCTGGGTCTGAACCACGTTGTGCGAAAGTGGAAGAGCGAGATGGACTGGTCAGCTAACAAGCTGCTTCAAGTTCCCGGAACAGAAGGCGATACAATTGGTCCTAGTGGAGTTATAGTGTTGTCAAAGAATTGGATCCGATACAGAAACGGACGGAGAATCGAACTTGACGTGCCAATTCCCAAGCGTGAAGGAAGCGATCCTGAGCAAGATACAATGATTGTGGCCGGCGTGATGCATAGAATCAGAAACGCGTTTTTCTTTCTTGTTCAAAACGAGTACGGAGATATTTTCAAAGTCACTCTTGATCACGAAGGCGACAGAGCGACAGAGCTCAAGATCAAATACTTTGACACTATTCCAGTATCAACTTCATTGAACATTTTCAAGTCTGGTTTCTTATTTGCGGCATGCGAATCAGGCAATCAGCAGTTTTATCAATTCATCAAGCTTGGTGACAATGAAGATGAACCCGAATTCACAAGCAGAATGCTCAATCCTCAAAACGTTTTCTTTCATCCTAGAAGTTTAGAAAACTTACAGTTAGTTGAGGAAATCCAGGCGCTCAATCCGGTTCTACATTCGGATATTGTCAATCTTGACGATTCAAGAGAAACCCCACAAATTTACACGGTGTCTGGTCAAGACCACCGATCTTCTCTGCGCGCTTTGATTCATGGTATTGATGTGGTTGAAATCGTGTCTGCAGAACTCCCAGCTGTTCCAATCAACGTCTGGACTACAAAGATAACAGAGGACGATGAGTACGATCGGTATATTGTTTTATCGTTTGCCAACGAAACGCTGGTATTGTCGATTGGCGAAAACGTAGAGGAAATTACGAATTCTGGGTTCAAGTCTTCCGTCAGTACATTAGGCGTTCAGCAGCTTGGTCGTGATTCACTAATCCAGATCCACGACGCGGGTATCAGACACATTTTGGCCGATGGCACTGTCAACGAATGGGAGCCTCCTCAAGGCAAGCTCATCACGCATTACGCGTCGAGCAATACTCAGGTTGTCATTACACTCTCAGATCTATCACTGATCTACTTTGAACTCGATTCGGAAAACAACCTTAATGAACACACGGAGCTGGCTCTACAATCGTCGCCACTATCTTTGAATATCGGCAATCCACCACCTGGCCAACTGCGATCTCGATTCTTGGTGCTCGGCTCTCAAGATCTCACTGTTCGTATGTTTTCATTAGACCCTGAATCTTTGTTGACTCTGCTGTTCACTCGATCACTTTCTGCTGCGCCACATTCAATGCTCCTGACTCGTGATAAGCTTCATATTGGAATGGCAAACGGTGTTTACATGTCTGCACAGATGGACAATTTGACTGGAGATCTATCGCGAATCAGAACTAGATTCTTGGGACCGGCGCCAGTGTCTCTTGTTCCTATAGGAGACCCTGAAAAGGGCGATGAAAATGTATTGGCCTTATCGACAAGATCATGGTGGATGGGACAAGTGCCGCTAGAATACAACACAATTGAAAAAGCTGCTGGATTTGCGAGTGCCGACTACCCAGATGGAATTGTCGGATTTAGCGACAACCAAATCAGAATTTTCTCGGTTGCTCAGCAAGACCAAAATATTCCGGACCAAAACACTATACAGAAGCAAGCCGAATTGAAGTTCACACCCAGAAGAATGGCGAGAAACTCGTTTTCCAAGTGGTTCTATGTGGCGGAGTCTTCTCTGAATGTTGTTGCGCCAAAAGAAGTCAAAGACGAGGAAGAGTCGAATGCACTGGACTGGAGACAATTTGGATATGCGCGAAAGCAAGGATCGTGGGGATCAGCCATTGAAGTTGTGGACCCCGTGTCGATGGAAGTGGTTGATTCAGTTGTCTTAGATGATACTGAAGGAATCAAATGCATTTCAACGTGCTTTTTTGAATTTGCCAACAAAGAAGTATTGATGGTTGGTACAAACAAATTCATCTACGCGTTTGAGTATCTGAATGAAGGCAAAAACATCAATCTCATTCACAAAACCGCTATGAAGACTCCGCCGTCTGCTATGGTTGAGTTTCAAGGTCGGTTGTTGGTCTCGTTTGGTTCAAAGTTGCTGTTTTACGATCTCGGTACTAAACAACTACTAAGAAAAGGCGAGCATTCAGTTCCAAATACTACAACAATCATTGCCATGCAAACTCAAGGTAATAGATTGGTGGTGGCCGACATGCACGAATCAATAACTTTCTTGGTATGGAAACCAGAGCTTACTACATTCATCCCATTTGCAGACGACTTCGTGAAGCGTCACGTTACAACTTTCATGATGCTTGATTACGATACTGTAGTAGGAGGTGATAGATTTGGCAACGTCTTTGTGCTAAGATGCCCACCTACAGCTGCCGACGAAGACGGAGCACATATTGCGCACCAACAAGGATTCTTGAACGGTGCGCCTGTTAAACTCGAGCTTATCGCTCATTACAGATTACAAGATATTCCTACTGGATTTTCGCGCGCTGCGCTTGCAGTTGGAGGTCGAGAATCGGTGATTGTGACTGGTCTCCAAGGTTCTATCACCGCTTTGATCCCTATTGCAACTACACGGGATATCGAGTCTTTGGAGAAGCTGGAGGCCTCGTTACGGGGTAAAGTAAAAATCTGGTCGGGAAGAAACCACCTACTCTATAGAGGATACAATGTTCCTGTCAAGAACGTGGTGGATGGCGATTTGTGTGAAGAGTTCTGTGCTTTAGAGTCAGCAGTCAAAACTGAGATTGCAAAGGAAGTAGGACTAGAAGTGGATGAAATCGAACGAAAGGTAGAGACTATCAAAGTTACATCTGTGTATTAAAATCGTGTTTTATAGATTGTCATATTATATCAAGTTAAATAATAATGAAAATTACATTTGGACAAAACATCTTTACAATGGGATCTGTAATTGTTGATCTCCACGGGTCTCTTAATACAGAATTCTCGAGTTGACGGTTCAACAATTGCCAAACACAAATATCCCAATTGGGACGGGTCACGATGATATTTAGGCGTGGCTTTTTTTTTGTTTTTGTTTTAATGTTCGGCAGACCCAGGCACCGCCAGGCCCAAACTGGAGATTTTTCCAGATATTCCGTTTTCACCCCCCTACACCCTTGAGACATAGGCATAGATCGAAGAGTTATATCCCCGAAGTGTAACGCTTTTAGTGTATGCAAGCCCAAATAGGTGACTGCGATGATGCAGAAAATGTACATATTCACATGGACCTATGCCACCAGTGTTCAAGCAAGCATCAGAAAATTTTCCTGGCCTCGTGCACACTATTGAATCTTAAGTCCTGAAGAGAAACAAAAGGGTACGAGCTTACGAATGTGCGGGATTACAAGAGAACAACTTAAAAAACATGAAAAGTGAAAGGATTAAAGTTTCAGCTGAGTTTTGAGATTCCAAAATAAAAAAATCATATTCGTTTATAGTTGCGGTTGTATATGTACTTGAAGGGTCAGAGATCACTAGACAATTGGTAAGTGAAAAAGGACAGATTATTAGCAAGATGTGCAAAGTGATTTGTTTGGACAGAAGTCGGCATAGGTGCAAAGAGGAGAAATGGGCTATGATACAGGTGCCTCGAGCGAGATGAAACTAATTAAATAGGAATAAAAGGCTCAAGGGTCAAACCACAGCAGTCATGGACATGAATAAATAAAGAGATCATAGAGAAGTAAACAAGGGACGTGGCGTTCATAAAGAAAAAAAAAATAACAATCACAGCCTAAGCGAAATAACAAAAAAAGACTTTTCAAAGAGCAGAAATGACGCGGAAAGGCAAGGGCGAAATGAACAGTGCTAGCGCCAGGAGTAGTTTTGAAGGCGTTACCAGAAAATGAAAACTGAGGACTGGTGAACAAACGAAACAAGGACAATACTTCGCTGAAGAAGGAGCTCAATGAGAGAAATGATAAGGGAAACACTTTTTAAAGGGGTGCGGTGGGGGTGGGAATGCAAAAGCCGGCGCTCAGCTCAGCAGATTTTTAATGGACAGTTTGTTGTGTGAACTAATCTCTTTTTTACTTTGGATCTGGGTCCGAATGGTCTTCATGTCACTTTCAAGCTCGCGCTCGTTCTCCGAATCGTCATCGTCTTTCACCGGCACCATATGCGGCACTGGGGTGACAGGAAGCCCTGAGGTTGTGGCAGCAACGGTGGGAGCTGTTGTTCCAAGCAACCCTTGAAACTCAGCGTTGAGATCTCCTTGAGATACTGACTTACGGTACCCATTCTTAAGGTCCTCGATTTCACGCATGTTGTCTTTAATCATCTGCTCTCGCAACGAGCGTTTGCGGTCAAAGTAGCTCAACCAGATAAGTTGGACTTGACGATTTCGGTCCTCGCGAAACAGACGTAAGTTTAAATTACGCTGAGCTTCGGCTTTGCGAATCCGTTGCTGGTGTCGATTGTAAAGCAGATCGTTGTGGGGTGTGCATGAAGGATCTTTTTGCTGTTCCAACGCAGTCAAGTCTCGTGAAATTTCCTTGATTTTTAGTGAGATCAGCACTTCGTTCAGTTCTTTGTATTGCTTCCGCAGCACTTCCTGCTCGTTTTCAATATCTACTATCTCTTCCATGGTCGTTTGAGTATGTGTGATTAAAATGGTGTTGTAAAACAAGGAATATGGAGAAACTTGATAATGTCGTTTAAATAAACAGCTTCACGCTATATAGAAGTGTTGGTGATGGCAATGGTGTTGTTGATGAAGGAACAAACTCAAAAGTCGGGTCCAAAATCTAGCCAGGCGAAATATCTGAAAAAAGCCAATAAAGTTAACTATCAACTTTTTTATTTTTATTTTTTTTTTTTTTTCGGCAGTAGCTTCTTCAGTCTCAAGACTCTTTGAGCCACTCTTCCGCTAAACGATTCAAGAAGGACCAAATTACAATATATTGCCACAAAACAAGGCTGGATAATAGAATCGTGCAAAAGAGTAGTTTCAAAGAAAACTAATAGTCGTCGGTGTCGTTCGCTTTAGTCGTTTTATAGTTTTGTTGTTCAGTTTTGTTCGTTGAACTTTGATGTAAAAGAAGTAATCAAAAACTAATACAAGCACAAACCTGTTCAATCTACTAAAGAGCTTGGTATCCAAGTCTTGACGGTAATATATATAAAAGTGACGATAAGAAACAAGTGATGGAGAAGAAGGAAAAGAAAAGGAGGAAAGTGTGGAAAAAATTCACTATTTAAATGGGTTCACTAACGAAACAAAAGAAAAGAAAATAATTATAATATTATAAACGCATTATCCAAGTTCCTACAGATTTCAATTTAAGCTATGTGTAATTACTGCGTCCCACGGCTACTTGAACAATTTGCCTTCCTCACTCAACACATCAACGAGAAACTCTACTTCGCTTCGCTTCCGACCTTCTTCCAAGAAGTCGTGTGCAAGCTTCTTGGGCCATCCCTTAAGTCCGTTGATTTCGGCTACAGCCGCAGACACACTGCCCTCGGATAAAGCATTAGTAGCCCGCGAGAGAATCGACTCTACATCTTCCCCAGTGCTCACATTGCCCTGCTTCTTCCACAACAGCATGGAAAATAACATTGAACTGAAATGGCCCAAGATTCCTGCATTGGGAGGAAGCAAGCTGGCCTTTGTAATTTCGGGGCTCGCCTTCTTCAGCTTTTGTGCTAGCTGCGACTTGGTCATGACTCCTTTTTCGTAGGCAGATTTGGGAATGCTGTCAATTGCGACCTGCAACAATGGGTCTTCGCCGGCAGCATTGCGAATGGCTTCAACAAATGGTTTCAAAGCCACGTTCTCCTCGGAGTCAAGAGCTGACTTTAGTCCATCAATAGCAATGTGAAGTTTGGTAGCTCTTTCGGCCTCTTCAAGAACCTCGCTAGTCTTGCCAGTTATGCTGTCAAGAGAACCGATTTCAGTCACCAAACCTTCAAGTGTTTTCACTAGTTGGTCTCTATCAGCGCTCACTTTACCTTCTAACTCATCGGTAAACTTCTTTTCTCTGGCAATATGAGCACCTAAAAGCAAGTTGTTGGCCTGGGCAAGAATGGCTTTACCAGCAGCATTGACCTCTGTAATAAGTCTATCGTTGTAAACAGAAGCCAATCTTTGTTGCTCTTCTCTAAAATCTCTAGTCCATTTCTCCTTTTGTGCGGCCAAGGCAAGTTTCAATTCGTTTGATCGAGCCTCAACCAATCGCGCCTTCTTTTGCTTAAGATCTTTTTGTTGTGTCTTTTTTAGTTGATTGACAGCGTCAATGAGACTCTCAATTTCCTTGGTGATGTCAGCAATGTGTTTTGGGTCGTGCTTAGATTCATTGACAGCAGCGATAAGCGAGTTTAATCCATTAATTGAGTTGGCGATCAAAGGATCCGAGTCTACGGGTACTCTGATAAGAGGTAGACCAGCCTTGACGGAACTCGAAGTGTTAGCTGGTACTTGTCCGGAAACCACAGGACTCGAAGCGGGCTCCTCTTTTTTAGGTTGTTCAGGTGCTGTTCGGACAGGAACAGGAACAGCATGAGCACCTGATTTTCCAACCTTGACGCTCTCAATGTTTCTTTGAATCTCCTCCAAAGTTCTGGTGGTATTTTTACCGTTGGAAAGGTACTTGTATCTTAAATCCTCAAGGAGGTCGACGAGCTGAGCTCCGTAAGGAAGGTAATCGACATAGTAGCTGTTGAACTTATCGTCTTCCAATGCGTAAGTAGCACCTCCAACACCAAGAATAGCAGCGAGCAGTAAAGTGGTGAGAGTGAAGTTTCTGAATTTATGCGACTCTTTAATGGGTGTTACTGGGGCTGGAGTGGGCTGAACTGGAGGAGCAGTAACAACAACCGGTTCCTCAATCAGCTTTCCTTCAAAGACCATATGCTTGTTCATGGTTATTGATGAGCTCGAGATTGAGCGAACATTAGCCAGACATCTTCCGGTCAATGCAATTCTATTTCTAGCAGCAATCATTGTTCGTTTTCACGCAGTGGAAGGGTTGAGCCAGTGGTGAAATCGGATGGAAAAAAGGAAAGGGAAAAATATGTGTGCGAAAAAAAGAGATGGAAAAGGAAAAAAAAATGGTGCCTACAAACCAAAACCAGAAGGTTGTACCTGGTACTGACCAATTATGTACTTATATCTAGAGATTGCGATACGAACGGTGTCGGATCCAACTCGAACATTGTATCTATCGGTGGTGCGATTTACAAAGGATATCTAGTGGGCCGACTGTGCAATGTTAAAGAGAACTTTGGAAATGGGCGGTGACAATGTTTAGGCCAATCAGGAAGATGAAAATTATGCTCGAGGGTGTTGGGCAAGGGCTGACTTCCATGTGAAGATCAACTGTTTGTTTCAAGGGACTGACGAGAAGCATTAGGCATTCTAAACAGAGGTTAGAGCTGATTGGAAAAGAATATCCATCTATGTAACTTCAACTTCGAATGAAATTATGCAGCATACAATGAAGAAAAAGACTTGAATTATTGATAAAAAATGAAATATAATGACACTTGAAATTATAAACCACAAGACAACTCAAAATTGGTTTCCAGAATACAATTGAAAATTCATAACAAAGTGGAAGCAGTTTTAAAACAATCTCAATTTTTGGTTCAACAATTAGCCATACGATCCAAATTATAATTTCAAGTTGTACTTCAATAACTTTGCAATTTTTTGATATTCAAGGGATTCGTATGAACTTAAGACACAAGAAGGACAATAAGCAAATCATCACTATTTGATAGTCAGCATTCAATAGTTTGGTAGCGTTGTGATCTTCTCTAATCTCAATATGATGTAAAGTGTATCCTAAATACATGAACTAATGCCATGATATAGCTAAAAAATTGAGATCATTTCTTCATCAAAATACGTTTTGCCTTGGTATTAGAATTGATACTAAACCAGCTTTCAAGTATCACCATCCATACAATACACACCTCGACTCTCGAGGCTGTTTAGCACGGATCACATGATACGAGCCACTTCGCCCTAGCCCTTTTTTTTACTGTGCGAAAATGCTTACTCCAGACACCGATCAATAGTTCCCTATTTATCGCTTCAACAATCACGCGCAAACGGTTTATACACACATTAGAACGGAAAACAGAAAAGCGAAAAATAAAAAAAAAAATAAGAAATGGAGAATTGTACGAAAGAAAATGTCAAACAGGTAGAGGAGCCTGCTACGATTGAGGTGGTTGAAGGAGTTGAATCGGGCAAAGTAGAAGAACAGAAACAAGGATCTGAAAATGGAAACAAGAGAGGACTGGAGGCGACGGCGGAAGAAGCTGAGGACCTGGAGACTAAACGGCCCAAGGTTGAGACAGAGAAAGATGAAGAAAAGACTGAAGCTGAGGAGCCAAAGATAGTAGAGCAGTTTGACGCTGATCAGAAGAAAGAACCCGCGCCAACCAACGAAGAAGAACAAGATAATATAGTATCGACACCCGAGCCCAAATCAACATTTGCTTCATCGTCGACTGGGCAAAGCGCATTTTCCGGCGGATTCAGCGGGTTCGCTAAGGGATCTGGGTTCTCCAACATACCCAAAGTCAATGTCTTTGCTAAGGACGGAGAAACGCCCAGCAAATCGGCGTTTTCTGGATTCGGATCACAAGGTGGAGCAAGCGTGTTCTCGACGCCTGCTGGCTCAGGTGCCAGTAACATCTGGGCTTCTTCTAGTACACAAAAGGTATGCGTTTTTGAGTGGAATTGAAATTATGGAAATGAGCTGTGTATCAAAGGCTAACAAAGTTTAACTAGTCGACTGTCAAATCGGTGTTTGGCGCCAGTAAAGACGAGGAAACAGAAAATCCTGAAGAAGAGCAAGACGATATTTATGTGCAGCTAGAGAAGCCTCTTGAAAAACAAAAAGGTATGCTATTCTCAACTTTCAACTGATTTTGAAATCAAATTTGTACTAATCAGTTTTTGATAGTGTTGACTGGCGAGGAATCGGAAGAATCAGTGTTCAACTGCCGAGCCAAGCTCTACGCTTTAGACATTACCGATACAGAAAAAGGCTGGAAAGAGCGTGGAGTAGGTACGTTACACGTCAACACCAAAACCGAAAACTCCAAGAAAAAGTCGCGGTTGGTTATGCGCTCCGACGGTCTGCTGCGCGTGGTTCTGAACGTGCCATTGCATAAGAATTTTGAGGTTTTCCGCGGCATGAAGTCGTCGTTGCAGAGCGAGAAATTTGTCCGGTTTTCTGTGGTTGAGCAGGGCAAACTGATCCAGTACTCGTTGCGTCTGGGCAACTCAGAGAGTGCCCAGAAACTATTTGATACCATTCAGGAACTGGCCAAGGCTAGTTGAAATAAAAAGAGAAAAAATATTTAGTGGGAAATAATAAAGAACCCGAACGAGAGATAGCAAATAGACTTAAAACTATAAGAGACAATAAGATAAATTAAACACAATAGCATTTGCATGCAGGCCTTCGAATTTTTGATTCTATAATAATTGAACAGATCGCTAAGCGCGCTCAAATGCAACTGTACAGACGGTCTGGCCCTTCATACCGCCGAACTCAAACGTCGGGTATGGCACGCTCTGGAACACCTTGAAAAGCCCTTCACCAGTCATGATTTTGATCAGTTCGGGTTCGGTAAAGTTACAAGAAGTAATCACAACCAGTCCTGTCTCTTTAACCAATTCCACAGCTCTTGAAGGGTAAACCTGTACTCCAGTACGACCATCATACTTGACATCTGCCAAAGCAATAGCGTCCAGTGTACCTTTATCGAGAACGACATCCCACTGCTCTTTAGCCACGTTCCACTCGTTCGAGGCCAAGAAATCCACATGCCTGAACTCGGCGTTTGCATCTTCATCCTCCAGGTCCTCGCCGGTCTCTTTTGCAAACACCTGTCTCGCAAATCCCACCGACGGCTCACTATAATCGATTCCGGTCAACTTGCCTTCAAAACCGGCCTCTCTGACCGCGACCAACAACTGCCCATTGCCGGTGCCCAGATCGATAAAAGAGGCCTCAGACTCGTCAACGCGATCAGGGTAGTCTGTCGAAATCGACTCGAGGAACCGCACAACTACGGTCTCGGCATTGGAGTCGCTGAACCAGGCCTCGCCCGTATCAGATGGATTGCTGCTGAAATTGCGTTGCTCTAAAGCATAGAAATCGTCCCAGCTGTCGTTCATGTCAGTCAAAAATTGATCTCTGCGCATCAAATGCGCAATCCCTTTGCGACAAATATATATACATGCGCAGTATACCTCCAGTAACAGTGAAACTTACTATTGCTTGGTCCCCAATTTCGACGGATTCAGTTCTTCGACACTATCACTCATCTCTATAAATTACCACTGGTTTAACGTTTCAATGTTTGACTGGTTCTCAAAAATCACGAAAAAAAAATAAAAAAATACAGTTGCTTTTCTCCCTGCTTGGGCCTTTGGAACTGAGCATTCAGGCTACGGTTAGGGTACATGCTTCTTCTCAAGCACTGTTGTGGAGCTATCTCGAGAATAGTGATCAAATCTAGTCACCGACTTTTGCCATCTTTCTTCAGAAACTAAAAATGCACACTCTATTGCTCCATCTAGGTCAATCTTTATCCAAGTGCTCAAGTAGTCCACGATGATGTTGTCTTTCACCTATTCATGTTATGAAAAAAAATGATTTTCAAATTTTTTAGTCCTCTACCTGCAGCTCATTTTCTATAATCGCTTATAAGTCGTATATAAACATAACAGCTGATTCTATCTGAATAGCTCGTGTGCTACTCAAACACATATCTTTATTTCAGTGAATTTTCCATAATATTTATCAACAAACAAACAATAAAGGCTTGTGTCTACCAGACTTTTAATTCAGATTTCGGTCTAAACCCGTTATTTACCACAAATTTCAATAACTTTGCCATACAATACAGCTCTTAACAAACACACAAAAATTAAACAAAAAATAACAAATGTCATGGTTTTGAGACTCTTTACCAACCAGGATAAGAGTCCACAATATATATATATATATTATATATATGGATATGTAATGTCATTTTATAGTACAAAACAAAAGCGACTCTAATCCAAATCAAGATCTAGCTCGCAGGATTAGTCGCGCTCTGTGCGGGCCGTGCCGGCGCCATTGCAAGCCGGACTCTGCTCAACCAACGTCCTTGCTGTCTGTCGTTGTCGGGAGCATCCGTCGTGGAATCAGTGTCTTGCACCAGCACAGACGTGGGTGGCACTAATGGGACACCCGCATGGACCGAGATGTGACTCCACTCTTCGGGGGAATCAGGGCCCAGCGGGTCGAATGGTTTGGGGGTATAATAACTAGTTTTGCAGAGCGGACAGCACGCTCTGCGGGTCAGTAACCAGGGATCAATGCAGACGTCGTGGAAGGTGTGGCCACAGGTGAGTACTCGGATTTGCATATCGTCTTCGTAATCGTCAATGCAGATGGCACAAGTTCCAGATGAGTCTTCGCTGATCACGACAGGTTGGGTGCTGTTTCTATGCGACATGCAGATTTCCAAAGGTTCTTCTTCGTCCTCATCAGGTGAGTCGAGAGAGGGAACATCATCCTCCTCGTCGAGACTTTGCTCCTCCATAGTACCGTCGTAAAATATCCTGCTTGAACGACGAGAGGCAGTAGATAACGGGCGTCTGCCGAGGAAGGATAAGCGCGAGAGAGAGCGTCTTGCGTGGTTGGGATTGGTCTCGGACGATTCATGGTAGGTTTGTGCTTCCAAGTCCACGTTTTTCAAGTTGCCAATATCAAACTCTTGTAATTCTCTGTTGCTGTGATGGCAAGGCTCGGGCATAGATCTTCTAGAGGCACGAGCCGAGGGCCCACGACTGAAGCGGAACAGATTAGATAGCCTGTTTGTGCCTGATCGTTGTTGCTTATTCTGCAGCGCTTGCTCGCTGTCTGAAATGCTACGAGAGTCTTCATCGAACCCCTCGCGGGCTGTTTGTTTCTCTTCAGCCAATGTGTCTTTAGTGAGAGTTAAATCCAGCTTTGGCGATTCTTCTTCAGACGGGGCCGTAGTAGTGGTGTTAGTGGTAGTGGTATCTTTTGGCTCTGCCGAGTTTACGTTGCGCTGCGCTGCAGCGTCTTTCCATCCTTTATATGTCATGAGCGGGAACTGAGCTTCTATCTGAGCTTCAGTCATGATCTGGAGATTCTTTGACTTTCTTCTTCTGCTGCGGCGGGCGGATCGCGGCCGCTGTCTGGTGGTGCTGTTGTTGGTTTCGGATGTGGGAATGTTTCTGATGACGGGGTTATTTCGTTTCTGCCAAATGTATCTGATGCCGGTGATGATGACGATATTGACAAAGATAATGCCCACGCCGAGAGAAATGAATAGAACAATAGAGCCTGGTGAGGTGGTAGGCGCGGGTCCGTTGTCATCCATTGTCATTTCTGTGATTTATTTACTTCTTGACTTGAGAGCGATAGTAGCGAGATGAGGTGTCAATAAAGACAAATGAATATATTTATGCGAAAAGGCGTTAAAAAGCTGATCAGCAGCGGCTCATGAAGGTCGTAAAAGACTTGAAAAAGAAGAACAAAAACAAGAGAAAAAACACAGAAGAAAGAAAGAATAAAGTCGTGAAAAAAGGAAGAAAAGAAGGAAATGAGCTCAAGATAAAGCACACGAGGGAAGGAAAGGAGGAGGAGGAGGAAACCGAAGCGGGCGAACTCTAAAATAAGCGCTTTGTATGAATCCACGCTAATGCGCACCCACGCAGTGAATCAGGGGAGGACCGAGAATTTCTTTTTAATTTGCTTGGACTAGCAGTTTCTTGATATTGGGTCCACAAATCAAAATGAAATCGATGGCGACGAGGATCAAATACACCATGATTGATAGAGAATAGTGATGATTATAGAGAAGTTTGATGAGAATTTGATCCAGAAAAAGCCCCGTAGATGATTTTAAGATTGCGGATGGTGCCTAAAAAAGGCATTGAACTACTGGTACGGAGACTACGATGAGCGAAGGCAAAGAGCATTGTTGACGAACGAGGTTAATTGAACCGGAGATTGCGAGTCGTTCAGACGGCAGCTGGTGATCTTACATTGTGTAATCTGTGATACGAGTTTTGGTGATCTTACAACGACTGCAGATGTCCGTCAGCAGCACAGACAAGTCATATGTGGGCCTTTACGATTTCAAACTCGCGATCGTCATAACCAACAGAAGCTGAAATCTTGTTTCTAAAGCCGATCATCTATGTCTCAGTGTTTTTGTTCATCAGAAAACTTGATTCTAAGCTTTTTTGCTCGAGAAGGAATGCTCCAAGTTACGAATGAATGAATACAGAAACCTGGTGCTGACAACAGAGCGTACCGGTACTTGTCAATGCACAACGTGAAACAGGCAGCCGTTGAAGACACGCGCAGCCCTTGCAAATGAAACTGGCGACGACAAGCGAACCGAACAACGTCATTCAGGTTTTAGCGATACACTCAACTCAACTTTGCCAAAACACCTCTGAGTACTATCAGCTTGTGCTTCAAGAGCTTGATCTTGGCCAATCCGCACCTCCTTGCAAAGATCAAACCAAATAATCAACTGCTGCTTTTGCTAAGAAGGAGTCGCCATCGTCGATTCTACTGTTTCCACTGTGAAAAAGCAACGCCTTTCTCAAGAAGCCTTTGCCACTCGTAGTGCCTTTCCCACAAACCTCCTTTATTCCACTGCTTCCCAAAGTCGCCTCGAGTACAAGCAGCCTTTTATGGTTTACAATGAGACAATCGACGTAACGGAACACCGTTCCTTCTTCTTGTCCACCCCCACACATCATCAAAGTTCGGGGGTCGACCCATTGGTTTCAGCAGAAGCAGCTCATTGACTATCTATACATTCTGTTCCCAACCATGATCCTGCCCATTGTCAATGGCTGTGTGTATTCCCAATCTTCATCAACGATAACACCCCACGCTCTCTTTTTCATCCTCATTGCTTCAACCCCGGCTTTGCGACCCACAATACACATTCACAGTCTACGCGTCGTTCCTGCTTGTACCGATTGACAAGAAGTTTCTCGACATTGCCCATCCATTCATTTACTCACACGAGAATTCTGTTATACAGACAAATCCGAAATATATTTTCTCAGCACCACCGCCAACGCGTATAGGTTTATTTTTAAACGCATTAATAACCGAATTGGGATGCCAGGGGTAACAACATTAGCGCCGACGCGTTTGGAAATAAAGTTTTTCAATTAATCAAAGTGTTTTTTTTTCTGTTTTTCACCCGCTCAAAGTCCCAAAAAACAGAGGTCAAACTCGTAATGGCTAACAATGGTGTACACTGGGCTCCCCCACATTTTTTATTAAAGGCAGTAGCTGCTTGGACACGTTTTTGCTGCTTTGTTCCAGGATAAAACGAAACAAAACCATCAAATGCAATACTAAAAAGAAAGAGATTGTGATACAGAACGGAAACGATTGGTTCTTAAGATAATCGTGATATCTTTGTGCTGAACAGATATACGAAGTGTGTGAAGCGCAGAGATGTCCAAGTAAGAGATTGTAACTTGCATCCTATAAATCGAAATTCCATTCTAGATTCCCATTGCAACAAAACAGACCGAAATTGCAAACTAAATGAGGATTTGGTTCTGTACATGATTTTAGTATTAATCTCAATACTGATCGTTATCTACTCAATCTCTAGAAACAAAATACATTGACAGAATAAACACATTTCTGCAAAAAGTGCCTAGATGATTTATCAACACATGAAAAAAACCAAGAATATTTGATAGGCTCGGTGTATCCTGCTAATCCACAAAACAATATATCAAGAAGCAGATCTTGTGGTTATTTGATAAACATTGATGTTCAATCTTATACCATTTACATTTGCTACAGCATAAATGCTAGTTCCAGACGTTTTGTCTTGCTTTGCTATTTCGTATTCCCCAATTGTGTCTTGATCCACGTGACATTTTCTCCCGCTCTCCCCTGCTACAGACAAAAACTCATGTCCATCACCACAGTGCATTTTAAAATACACAATCAACCAACACTACATTCACGTCTAAATTCAATGTAATGTCAAAGCAACAACGAGATGTTATTCTCAAAGACTTGATCCAGGCAGTCAACCCAGACACGCAATCAGCGGCGCAGGACCTCGCCAAGCTGCAAAATATCATCACAACAACGTACGCGTCTGCTCCATACGCCAAATCAGTCTACGAGCTTTATGACCGGCTAAGTGAGAGGTTTGCAGTAAAAGGCCGAACCGACCTGGCGGAGAATCTGGACAGCCGGGTAAAGCGACTGGATACTGAGCAGTATGAGAATGCGTTGATGCTGATGGTGTTGAAGGAGCTGAGCGATAACCCAGAAGAGGCAGAGAAAATCATCCCTACAGGAAAAGAGATTGTGGACCGTGATGAAGAGATGAAATCGGAGATATTGAAAGAATTGGAAAAGGAGCGGGCGGACGAGCTCGAGAGATTCGCTGAATATGATGATGGAACCGATGATGATGATGATGATGAAATGGAGGTGGAAAGTGTAAAAACTACGCCTGTGGTTGAAGAACAAGAAGAAGAGGAGGAAATTTACGTTGACACCAGTATCGAAAAAATGCCTGACCTGTCTGGCGCATATATCAACGACGAGCTCCAGAAGTTTGCCGACCTGGCATACTGGAACGTCACAAATGAGTACATTGTCATATCCCAGACTACTTTCATCCGTGAATCCAAAATAATGTTTCAAGGGTTTCCCACAGTCTTTGACGATCCGGAAAAACAGTTTTGCGTTTTAAGTCTATCCACCGGCCTCCTGGCCAACTTGATTACGCAGTTCCAAGCTCAGGCGGACAAGTTCAACAAGATCAGAGCGTTTGTGGCGCTCGATAAATCTGATATTGTGTTTGAAATGTTTGACGAATTGGTCAGGAATAAAGTCATTGACGATCTCGACGCAGTGCTAAGTGAGAATCATACATCTGTTATAAAATTCACAAACGACATGAAGTTACTGACGAAAAAGCACGAGAACTTGATCGGCCTGACTGAGTTACTGACGAAGAACCAAGATGTGACGTTTCTTCTAGAAGAGTTGTATGGTATCGATATTGCCGACATGTTTGTCCCGCTGTTTAAAACTTACAGCTCTCGGTTGTTTGGAGACCTACAAAGCTACCCGCTATTCCTCACACCGCATCTCGCGATGATTCAAAGCATCAAACAAAAACTCCGTCTCCTGCCCGACTCCAAGCCCCTTGATTTTGAGCACACCAGAGAAACCCTCGGCATCTCCGTATTCTATTGGCTCAACAAAGTCAACCGGACCCTGAACGCTCTCATTGACACCGACCAAGTCTTGGCACAGTATCAGGATTTTTCCGCTTGGTATTTCGTTGAAACCCAGCCCATCCAGACTGCACTAGACTACGTTCTGTATGAACTGTTTGCGAACCAGACCCAGCCGGACGTCGTAACAGTCCTAGACCTATTCCAGACAGCCATGACGCTGTTCCCAGTCGAAACCAATCTGAACCCGCAACTTCTCTACCGCTCAGACACATTCACGCTCAAGACTGTCGACCTCCCATTCCTCCTCAACGAATTCGTCAGTTCTCACTTTGAAAGCTACACCTACATCCTTAACAACCTGCTCAAATACATGTACAACCTGAAAACCGTGGCACAAACGCGCGATACTTTGCGGTTTGTGGATATGGCAAAAAGGCTGCAGGATTATTATGTGCTGTTGTTTGAGCAGCGGGAAAAGGCAAAGTCGGGTACGGACCGGCAACTGAAAGGATTTGTGGAGCTGAAAAGTGAGCATGACGAGATGGTGGAGGTTCTGAAGGAGTATGTGGCGGCGAATTTGCAGGTATAATTAGATTCTACACAATATTTATTGTTAATGTAGATTTTGAACATTTGTATAGGTTTTAGAAATTCATATATTATAGACACAACTAAATAGTGTTGCACATTTTCTGAAAACTAGTGTTAGCTTTGCAATACGATTCTTCATGCCCTTCGGAGCCCACGAAAAATCTTACTATAATATTCGCTTCTTGGTATAGGTAAATCACTGAAACTTTTATAGGACCCAATCAGATTATTGTCATCTGAAATACTTTCATTTGCGAGTTTCACTTCAGCTGTTTTATATTAAACAAAAATCACTTTTTGAAAATTATTTCAGCTAGTTGGTACTATATGCAAGTAGATTGGAAAGAAAAATATCAGTTTGAGATCAGATAGCTTGTCCCTAGATACTAATGAAAGTACTTGAAAATTTTGGTACATACAATATCATGACGTAGAGTAATAAGACTTGTCTTGTGCCTGAGAATATGATATATTACAAGCAAAACAGCGAAGCGCTATCTACTTCTGCTACTAAAAAGTCATGTCGTAGAAATGTGCTCCTTTTTTATTCTGCTCTATAGACGCATTTTTTGAAAATTCAGTTAGATCTCGTTAACTCAATATTGAATCAATGGTAGAATGTTTGTTCAATTATCTGCTCATGATAAGCACAAACTACGCGAATCACATCCGTTACAACCACAAGCAGCCTATGCTATGCTTCTTGATCCTGCAAATGAATTGGTATGCTTAGAATTGTTTTCAAGATTTGTATACCAATTTGGTTTACGCTGGACTGCCGAAGCCGTGCTAGCAAGTATATTTGTTCAAGCTTGTTATAGCCCGGTAATAGCAAATCAAGTAAATCTTAAGATCTGTTTTCAGAAATGTGTCCGCCAAAAAAACAAAGAGTAACTGATTGTGTCGCACAAATTTTCTGTAGTTTAACAATAATTTATTCACATTGAATAAGCTCTTGGCTCTATATCTAGCTTTTGAAGAGATTTTGCATTAATTGTTACCTTTGATTGACTCGAAATTGAGAATACTAGATTTTACAGTTTTATTTTTTCAATACTGATTTTCATGAACATCTGCGGCAAACAGTGTGACTTCAAAAACAATTGTCTCTTTTACATCTTCTAATCCACATATTAAACAAACAAAAGCAATCAAACAGAAAAAGAATAGGATTGAAAAATACTTGAAAATATATAAAGATCGGCAATAAGCATAAATGCAATAGTAAAAGCCACACTTTTGGGACCTGCATTAGTACAAAAAATAGTTTGAGTCAACAATAAATAAATGAATAAATAAATAAAACAGAGAAAACGATTTCTCAAATAAAAAAACACACAGTCAATACCTAAACATGGGACTTTTGTCAAAATCACCAAAGATAAACTCATCAAAAATAGGTGACGTGGAAATATGCTGGTTCTTGCGAGCTTCGTCAAAGTAGACTTTGCCGGGGCCAGGGCTGAAACAAAAAGAACTGATGCTGTTGTATAAACGGTATGTAGATCTGGCTCGGATCGCTTCTTTTTCCCGCTTGCTGAGATGGCGTGAGCTCAGCATGGCGCTACAAAAGGCTTGTCGGGCATCAACAGTTCGCGGCGGCTCTGGAAACCTGTCGCTTGCTTTTTCAAACTCGTTTTTTCGATCACTCAGTGATGTGTTCTCCTCGTCCTTTTCATTACCCGCTGTTTCGGCGCCCATTTTAGAAGGATTTTTAAGTTCTGGAAATATTGATGCAAAGTCTTTTATAACAGGTTTAGATGTCCCGCTTTTGGCGACAAATCTTCGGCTAGGCGTAGAAAGCGAAGAAGAAATAGGCGAAAACTCTTTCGCACTCCCACTTGCTGAAAAAGGGGAGAAGTCAGAAGACGGCGAGTATGCAGAAAACGAACTTCTTGAACTTTTCCGAGTACCACTTTCAACAAGTTGAGATTTATCTGAAACAGGTAGTTCAAGCTGAGAATGAAGTAGTGAGTGTTTGGTTGGTGTGTCAAATGAGTGCTGATAGAACGAAGATTCGGGAAATCTGATAGTTAAATCATCTTCTTCTTCCTCATCGCTAGACTCTAATTCATTAATTACGGGGTGGACTACCAGGGGTTGCAACGGTGGAAGCTGAACCGGCGTATAAGTAACATCCGACGCCAGCCGTGCCGGACCATAATTCTCAAGTATTGCCCTCCCAGAAGAATCAATGCCCAAAGTTAACCTTTTGGGACTATTGAAAATCACTAAAGCCTTTTTTGGAGTAAAAGAAAACCTGGAGTCTGAAATTTCACTTGCCGTGTCTTGCAGCACATTTGAAAACTTTGGGGATGGCCCTAGAATTGGCAAAGATATAGGTATTCCTTGCTTTTTGCGCGTGCTTAAAAAGTTCCGTCGTCTTTGGTATAGTAATGTAGAGTTTGATAAAGGGCTTTTGCTGCGGGACCGAAGGATTGATGAGCGCTGCTTTGATACTGCATATTTCCGGCGAGCACCTTGTTTGGCAATATTTTCAAAGTCGAGGGCTTTTTGTAAAGTTGGTTTTGCAACTGTTGGCTTGGTGTTTGATAACGGGATTAAATGAGGAATGTTTGACGGCGAGTCGTCAAGTACCACCGGTGATGATTTGAATCCTTGGTATAATGGCGAGCTATAAATTATGTGTGAAAATGTTTTTGGGGTGTTTGTGACAGAGTCAATGTATCCTGAGGGCGGAGAAGAAGATAGCAATGTGGAATGGAACAGCATCACGGGGTCCACATGCGACTTGGGCGACGAGAACGGTTCAGGTCGCAACTGTTTGATTTTTCTTTGATTGGTTGTGCCGTCGTCATTGTCGTCACGCTTGTTGAGTAGCGCTTTGGAAAACTCATTTGGCAGGCATGAAGCCATTCGATTTATTTTTTCTTCTGAATACTGTTGCAGCGGGGGCGAGCTTGCTGGGGTATGTGGGTTTATCAATGACATGGAATGCTGGTCTAAAGTGTCGGGAAGCCCCTATTATTCTATCTCGTGATTAGGTCTATATAATAAAAGACAGTTTATTAGAGTAACGGATATCTTGTCAATGAACGAAACAAAAAAAATGGGTTGTGGCTGAGTGCAATTTTTTGAAAGATGAGTAGGTGAAAAGGCTGTTGTCTGATGGTATAAATTGGGTAAATAAAGGAGAGAGGAAAAGAGAAAAGGAAAAAAAAAGAATGAGGAAAGGAAGTTTTTCTTTGGGTGGTGTTTTTGGATATTTAATTGATACTGAAGCGCGTCGTCCCTATTTTGCTTACATTCGCGCGACCTTGCGTGTTCACCCCACTTGACACATTAGTTTTTAAAACGTCTCAGTGTCTCTCAAAATTTAAACAAAATAGCGTTGAAACTAAAGCTATCATCTTCTTCGTGATCTGGTGATTGTTTTTGGTACATTATCAGGTAGAAAAGAACGTTACCCTGAACTCTCAACGTATGCCTCACCAGCCAACACAATTCACTTTTTTTTTCGCGTCGCACGCGTCATTGATATCCTTTTCTCGTTCTTACTTATGCTTGTACCTTAGTCACTCTAGACATGTAGAATTAACAGTTGCATTAAACTTTCCATGTTTTACTAAATTGTTCTTATAGTTGTACTTGATCTTGAAGACCGAAAACAATAATGCCATCTACCTGTTTTATCTAACTTGACTACAAAACGCGTTGCGTTCATCATGTCTTTTTCTCCCAATTATCAGCAACGCGGTTGTATCGCCTCCCCATTTTATTTGATCTTGCATTTTTGTTTCCTCAACAAAACTCCCATTCCTAAAACGCGAACCTTCTTATATTAATTTCTTAATTGGGTTATTTGTAACCTCTGTAATTGAACAAAAAAACCATTCTCACAAAGTGGTTTTTCAATTGCACAACTCAAAAGTATTTGATGCGAAAAATCAATAAATTTAAAAAAAACACACTATTGATATTTAGATCCAATCTACTCTAATCTAGAAATGCTTGATACTAAGGTTTGTTTTGTACCTCCTTCATCACAGAAATCACCAAATCATTGAAATCCTCGGGGTTGTCCAAATAGATATGATGGCCCGCGTCTTTGACAATATGCAAAGCAGGCTTCTCAGAAGACCCTGTTGCCTTTTGAATATTTTCACAAGCTTCTTTTCCGCCGTTGACATCCATCCAGTCATTTGCTCCATACATCCACACTGTGTCGCAAGTGATGTCTTTTGCCCGCTCAGCTAATGGCCATCGGCCATACGCACCTGGCGCCAAAAGGTAATTTAACATGTACTCTCCAGACCCAGGAGCGTTGAATATCACATACACGTACTTGTGAAGAGCCTCTGCTTCGGCAGACGGAAGGTTGGCAAACCGTCGCGAAGTCCATCCGGACACGAACCGGGGGCCAAGAGGTCCAGTGCATCTGACCAGCGAGAACGGAGATACATGACAGTGCCAGAGAAAGTCAAACCATGCTGGGATCTTGATGAGCTTTTGTCCGTCCTCCAGTGGCGCATTCGGGTTTTCTTTCCGTTTCAACATAGAAGAGATGGAAAGAGAAGATCTGGCTACGCCAGCCGGCGAGACCAAAACAAGTTTCTTGATGTGGCCAGGGTACTTCATAGAGTATGCTGAGGCAAAGTATGCGCCCATAGAATGAGCGACAAATGTGAATCGTTCAATTCCCTTAGCAATTCTCCACTTTTCAATAGCATCAATAAAGAAATCCTCGCACTCGTGAATACTCTCGTATGGATCCTTGGATTTGATTTCGAATTTGGGCCGCGAAGAGCATCCGTACCCTAGCAAATCCAAAGCATGTAACTTCCATCCGGGGACGCTGGATAACGCATCAAAGTTTCTGTAGAAAAAAGCAAGTCCTGCGCCGTAACCATGAAGCACTAGTAAATCGTTCTGTTCAACGTCTTCCGCCACATTAAGCTGTTCCACTTCAAACTCATTAATAAAGTTGCCGTTCCCCACGTCCACTTGCACCGATCTGCCAATCCTGGTACCATCTGATTTGGGGTAAAACGAAAGTGTAGAAAGAACCTCTGTCTCGGCTTCTTTCAACTTCAACCGATCCTTCCACTGAATATAAGCTTCCTTTAAAGACAGCGGGAACGTGTTTGAAAAGATTTTGGAAAGAGGGATGCCCGATGGTGGAGTTGGGGCTCTATATGAACTGCTATTGGATCTTAGTCGGGTTGCCACCTTGTCGACCTCATCCGCCATAAGCTTTGTGGCAGCTACCTGGCTAGCGACTCCGACATTATTGGGACTTGATATGATTCGAGTAGTAGCAAATCCTCTTTGAAGTGCTTTTGATCCTGCTCGGTTCACCAATCTAGTCATGATATATTTGTCAAAACGTACTGTATTCAGAGATCGATATACACGGTCAGATCACCGGAAAACACATTCGCATTTGCTCGCCGGGGAAGAATATAGTAGTAGAGAAAGAAAGAAAAGAAAACCAGGGTTGAGAAAAAAAAAATGAACACCGAGGACGGAGTATGCCCCGGGCTTTTGACTGTCCAATGATATGTTTCCGGGTTAGGGTCTGATCGGGTTTTGAGTTGTAGCTGGCCGAGTCGGTTTCTCTGTGTAGTGTTCGGAGCCAGTGCTTTTGTTCCAGTGAATTGCAGAGGCATGTCAGCGAGATCTCAGACAAAGATGGCACACCAGCTCTTTCAGAGCATTTAAGGAGTTTGAAAAACGGCAAGGGCTTACACTTTATGTCTTGAAGCAGTATTATTAATTTACCACTTAAAAGATGGCTGTTTAGCACTATTCGAATTTTACGGGTGCACATATTTTGTAGATAAACTTATCAGATGGCACAGACAAACTTCACAGGCAATGTCAAATTTTTTTTTCCAATGGCATCTGTGGAAACTGGCTGTGTTATCTGATTTTTGTCTGCATTTATCTTTTCTAGGCCATAAAATATTTAGCAAATCAATTCACTATTAAATAACAGAAATTAGTAATTCTTTTATTTCATCATCATTATACACAACACAAAAAACAAAAACATCAAAATATATAAGTAATATCAAATCTAAACAGCGTAAACCTTAGTGTTATCATTCTTCTTTTCGGTCTCATCGTGAGAAGCATTATCACCACCGTTAATAGAGTGGCCTTCAACGCCGGTAGAGAATCCAAGAGCCTCTTCAATCTCGTGCTCGAGGGGCTCGCTCCACACCGAGTTGACGATAATAGGAGGCCAGATTTTGCAAAGTCCCCAGTACGCAATCATGGCAGTCAGGAAACCAGTGAAGTACGAACAGTTGTAAACGTAAGTGGCACCAATAGGCACATCCGCACCAACGGCTCCGGCAAATCCAACAACATTGATCATAATACCAGCGACATAAGCGGCAAATCCTCTCCAGGAAACACCATAGGTGCTCATGTAGGCCGAGCCTTTATCAAAAGTGTAAAGATCGGGAATAGACAAAAATCCCTTGCGGACAATGTAGTAATCGCATACGATGACACCAGCGATGGAAGACAGGAAAACAGTGTAGGCAGAAAGATAAGTGGTGAACTGATTACTAGATTCGAGCAACTTCCAGGGGCACATGGCGAAGCCGATGGCGGCACAGAGGTAGCCACCTCTTCTGATGTTGAAGAAGCGAGGAAGCAAAGCAGTAAGATCAGTACCAGCCGAAATGGAGTTTGCGGCAATGTTGGTACCAAGTTGGGCCAAAGTGAACACGGCGGAAATGAGGAAAACACCAGTTCTAGCACCACCAGAGGCTTTACCGTTCTTGAGGAACGCTTCCAAAACGCCCAAGGGTGACCACAAGGTCTCGCCAACAATGAGGGTGGACGAGGAGGACACGATGATACCGATGAAGGATGTGACGGCGAAACCGGCAGGGATAGTGATAGCTTGTGAGTAGACGTAGGATTTACGGGTTTTCGAGAAACGGGTAAAATCGGGGTCATTGATAATGAGAGCGGCAAAGTTGGCGAGACAGTTCATGAACGATCTGACAACGGCCCATGCCAAAGCTGATCCTTTGATAGTGGCAGGCTGGTGCACAATAGGACCAATACCGCCGGCCTTGATGATTGTCCAGATCAAGAACGCGATACCCGCAATGGGTACAAGCATTGACTTGATAGTGAACAAATGACGGATTTTCTCGACAGGGAACCACAAAGCCGGCAGAGAACCAAGACAGAACAGGAAGAAACACATGAACTGGAAGGTAGTGGTACCAGAGCTGGGGATACTGTTCTTCATGTGCGCAGCCTGTGGCCAGATAGACAGGATCATGAGTTGGACACACTGACCACCGAGCCACGCTTGGACTCCGTACCAAACACAAGCCATAACTGCACGATTAATAACAGGCCAGAACGAACCAGAGACACCAAACGAGGACCGACAAGCCACCGGGAATGACAAGTGGTAAACAGCACCGATTCTGCCGACCAGTACAATAAACAAACCAACACAAGCATAACCAAACCAAACAGTAAGCCAGACGTGCCACCAAGCCAGACCTTCGGCTACACCGGTCGCCGCGATCTGCCAGGTGTTGAGGTTGAAAGAGTCAGAAATCCAAAACGCGACAAAATTCCAGGCGCCCCATTCTCGACGCTCGGGCTCCACAGGCTGTAAATCGTGGTTCTGCAGAAACAGCTCCGACGAGGTGAGTCCCTCTTTATGCTCAGTTTCTAATTTGCTGACAAAATCGCTGAATCCCATGGTTAAAAATGTAGAATGAGAGTCTGAATATAACCAGAGGAGAGATATGAAGTAGTTTTAATGATTTTGAATTTTTCAGATGAGTCTCATGAGCGAAAGAGCTTTGATTTATACTCGATTAGAAGTTTTCCAGTCATGATCAGCTGTATCTGGTTAACGCAATAAAGTTGGTTGGCTAGACCCATGAATCGACAATTTCCAGCGAGAAACAGAAAGAAAAAGTAACGAAAATACATATAAAACAAGATTATACTGTTGAAAGTACAAGACAATTATGATCAGAAACCACTTTCACTTGTGGCATCACCAGTCAAGTTAATTCGAAGCGGGTGCTGAATAACAGCACTGATCAGCAATCCTGGCTCGACCTGGCTACGTTAAACATAAAAAGGTCTAAAGCTGGCTCTGGTGTGCCGGATTCTTAGTCGTTTTTTTAGCTAAAACCACCAAAGACTGGCATCGCATGCACAGCAGTCATGAAACAAAAAACAGGACATGTAACATGGCCAGAAAAAAAAGCGTCCGATACAATGGATACGGAATAAAGTGTGTCCCAATTAGGCATATCTCGATATGATAGGTAGCAGCGCACGGCTAGAAAGCCCTAACCGCGGAATTGCGAATCCAGATAAAAACAAATCAGGATTTCATGTTTACTGCAATAGGCTGTTGCCGCGGATTGTAGAATAGGTTTAAGCTATATTGAGGACAAGCTCGGAGTGCGCACAAAATCAGTGCGGTATGTCGATTGCAAGCACTGGCCATTTTCTTATGGCTTTGGTTGGACAGAAACAAGCCAGTGAGAAAGAAGAGTACCGACGGCTGTTTTCGTAAAATCCAGATTCAGTCATACTTGGTGTCTTTTTCTTTCTCGAGAAATCCTACCAGCAAGCGTCCCCGAGTAGTCACCACGCTTTTCTCCGTCAAATCAGCTGTTTTTGATTACCGCGAAATACACATTTGCCAGGAAAGTGGTGGGCGGGCAGACCGCACGGCACTCAGTTCGAACGCGTTTTTCAAAGTGTACTCGGGCCCAAGGCAGGGCCCACTACCAAAACAGCGGATTAGAAAGCGGATGCTTTTGGGAAATAATTGTGCTTGAAGCAGTAATTTACCAATAAAGCTAGGTATATAGTATTAGGAAGTGTGCAGACACAAAATCAACCTTTATTACTGGTGTTTTGTAGGTGTGTAATCCGGCCAATGAAAAGCCCTAAACCGGTCGTTATCGATTATAAGAAACGGATAACTTTATCGTATACCGTGTACATAAGCAATGTCACCAAAGGTGAGTAGACAAAAACATGAAATAAGCAATTTTACTTGTCAGACTAAAAAAAGAAGACTGATGCAGCGATACAAGTTAAGCTGGGAAAAAAGTGAGCGACGGTCAAGTTTTTCAGCAAAAAAATCGTTATCCAACTCGGTATCTTGAACCAGTATAATTTAGTCTCGGTTATACAGACAGGAGGTTAGGGCGCTAGAAACCGGGAGCAAACTAGGCTGGATTTTCGTCTGATTAGGGCGAGTTACATTCATTGGCTTTTTGCAGTTTCGGCTCTTTTCTTATTGTCGTTTGGTTTCATCTGCGGATTCGGGGTTCTGGACTGGACTGAGGCATGTATGGCATTCACAAAGAAGATGTGTTTTGTAAATATTTATTATGCTTTGTTGGCTTCGAAGTCTCCACCCTTGTCCAGCATCTCTGTCAATGTTTAGGACTCGCAAACTCGCATACCCGTATGCACTGCAAACACGTCAATCACCAAATAATCTACAACCAGGGCGAGATTCCAGCATGGTAAACTACCAGCACTGCACATCCATCTCTCATGCTCTCCCACGAGAACCTGATTGTATTCGACTGCAACTGGCAGTATGTGTATTGTATCAAAAGCGATAGTACCGCCGTTTTGGATGTTGGAAGCAACACACAATCAAGCCAGATCAGGTACCAGGTGACGCCTAGCAATGTGTGTAGACATGTACATGTATGATATTTTACAGGCGCTTGACAATGAAATAGTAGTTACGAATGTAGTCGTCTTCAACCACCGGTTTGACCTCAAAGCCAAGAACACGACTATCATTTTTCTTCAAACCGCTCAGACGGATCTCTCAAATGATCACTCTCTCATTAAACTTAGTTGTGAAGATTACAAATATCGTGATAAGCGAGGCCACTTAACCTCTTGTTCTTTCATTTGTCCACGTACTTTGTAAACTTGAATCTCTGGATTTTGATTGATTGCAACGTTTACGCGTGCCCCCATTTTTCTCAAAACCCGCTGAAACTCCAATCAGAACAGGTAGGATCTGTATACACTGGCGTCGTTGATACAGTTGACGGTGTATGGGGATCCTTTGTTCGAGCTTGATAATGCATAATCTAAGTTTTATTTTGCAGCCTCTGTCAATTTGGCTCTTATCTGTCTTTCTGATAGGCCTGGCGATGTTGATCAGTGGCCGAATCTGGCGTTTTGAATTGCCGGTCGGATTTACACAACATGTGTGCGATTTGCGATCTAAAGAGCTAGCTCGAAACGCAAGCTTGCAGCTCACCGGGATCCCGACTCCTGTGACGATCTTGGCTTTGGCGAAGAACAGCTCAGTGTATGTACACACTGCTTTCTCTCTTTCAAGTGTCTGCGGAAAGTTACTGTATTTGGAAATGTCGCAAAGGTTTCGTGCTTGTTTATTCCCCCGACGGGCTCCAAAGTGTATGTATCTCCCGAGATATGTTTTTATCTATCAATATGATTAGCTTGTAACCAGTAGGTATCTGGTGGAGACTATTCGCTGCATATTCTTTCTGGAGTGTAAAGCCTTGTACACGCGTTCTTTGTCAGGTTATCTCAATCGGTAGAGTCCACCTTTGAACTCAGAAGGTGATTTTTTGGCAGAATCATCGGTAAAGCGTTTATACCAAAACTCAGATTTCGATTTCTACAGTAATATCTTAAGCGTATATGAAATCTGGTTTTGTCTCACTCCAAGTACAAAACTTTTAGTTCAGACTCCAATTTTGCCAATGTCGTGCTTGGCTGCAGACAAAAAACGTATTGAAAAATTTACAAAAGAATTCATTGTGAAAATGCAATTTCTTTGTTGTACAGATACGTTGGTTTGTACAAGATAAAAAAAAGCGAGAATCTTGATGTTGCCTTAAGTATTTAGACCTTGATTGATAATTTATTCGAAAAATGCCATTTTCTTTCGTCAAGACACAAAGAAATCGATATCCTGGAAAATAACAAAAATACATAGACGCAGCTGACTTCTGCATCTTTTGTACACTGATGTTGATGTATTTGACCGTTAAACGCAGACACGCGAACCCCGGATCTGTACACAACGCTAGATCATACTAAACATATTGCATCTGCCACACCTTGCATTAATAATAATATTGATATTTGGCAGTATTCCCCGCGGTACACATCTCATTGTTTCAAGAAATTTTGGTTTCAGAACAACCTAGTACTAAAACGTATTGAGACTGGTTATCCCCAAGTACAGACGAGATTTCTTGTAGTATGTCGTGGCGATTGACATTGCGTATTGTGTCAAAATTAGATTTTTTGATATTATGATTTGTTGACGCTGGGATTGTGATTTTCATTTCCTTCAAATTAAGTGTATTTACAGAATCATAAGTATTACAAAATCGCATTATATTTAGGATTTTATCGTTTGTTGATTGAATCGCGTATGTATAAGTTGAAATTGTAGCATCAATATATTAAAACATTATTCCGATTAAAATGGTTCAAACCAATGCGTTCTTCATAAATGACAGGATGTTATCAGTATCCACGGCGTGTTCACAGGTCCCCTTTCGAATTGAACAGGGGGCTAGACGGTGGTATAACTAGTTTTGATACATAGACTCATACAGTAAGAAACTGTTCATACTGCAAACCATTTAGTATGTACATTTTTGAAAAACTAGAACTTGGTACAAGCAGGAAGCGTACCAAAAGTAGAAACAAGTTATAAAGCATTGTCTATTTAAACAAAAACTTAAGCCGTGTTATGAAAAATTCAATAGACCCTCATTTTAAGATCCTGCACAGTTTCCATCACGTGACAATTATACACTCTGCTCTCAATGCATATCAGACCAATCATCGTTATGTTGTCGAGAACCAGGAACAGGCATAAATCACTTCGCATCTTCAAAACATCAGAAAAAACTTTAGTTGATATCATATCAATTGAAATCTGTCACTTCTGTATACTAATTAAGAGCAAAATAAAACGATATGACTATTCAATAATATGATGAATTGCGTGAGTGTTTCAAGAAGGATATTGGAACGGTCACCGAGTAGAGCTCATGGAAAGAATGCAAAGTCAATTCCTAGATATTTGGAACTATTCAATTTTTGATGTTGGTAGTAGACGCAGATTCAAATGGCAAAATTGATGAGAATACACCTTTTGGCCATTCAAAAATCACTTATGTTTTATAACGAATTGAATCAAGTTCATACTTGTTCTAATTAATGTCTTGATCGTATATCTCGTTTGAAGTTAAATATACCGTTTTTCATATTCACATTTTGCATGAGCGGTATTTTGTGACGTCTGATAGGTCAATTGTGTATTCAACAGGTTTGTACTTATCGATTAAGCTACAAATACATTGCTCCAGTTCTGTGATATGGAGTGTTTTCAGGCTAAAAGTATATTATACTTATTTGTCAGACTAGACCAGTATCAACACTACAAACACATCCGCCTTCTACAGTTGTCACTTGAACGGCAGTGATGGAAAAAGTGACAATACGTTATAGAATTACGATGGCAATATGCCTCGGCTTTTTAAGCGCATCTGAGTAGTTTTTCCGAATACTCTTGCCTTGGTAACCGTCCCAAATGATAACATTATTATGCATCATGAATTGTATACACATCCTATATCTTGATCAAATTTTAGTATGGTTCTGGACTTGATAGTTATATTGACCAGAAAAGAATTAATAAGATTAAGTTTGTGGCAATTTGTTGACACTCTGATGTTTATTCCATACATCGATCTCGGTATCAGAGGCCTTTGCTAAATCATGTTCTGCTTCTGTTTTAAATGCACACTTTTTTACTTATTTCTAAATTTTTATTTGGATATTGAACCCAAACACTTTTGCTATTCAAATGTTTACAATTTTATGTTCAGCACTACAAAGATTTGGAATATACGACTGGTCGACTAATGGACTCACTTTTTTATAAACATAGAAATACAATGGCTTTTATAGAACGATCTTCACGCCAGGATCGTTTTCAGCGTGGAGTTTGAGTCTATGGTATAGTTTGTACCCTCACTTGTAATCACCGTGATGGCCAGTGCCTAAACCGAAATAAGGCATTTCTCTGCTTTGATCAATACATGTCCCCCATTCCTCTAAACTGACAATTTCATTGACATCTGCATTTGAAAGACCAGACACTTTGAAAATGACTTTGTCTTTTGTTTTTTGCTTGATCTCAATCGAGTCCTCAGACTTTTCCATTCCGCTTTCGTCACGAACAAACTCTTGGTTCAGTAGACCATAAATTTGAGATTATCGACAACAAATCAGATATTTTTGCCGGTAATATTGTGTAGTTTGAAAAAAGAGATGACATTATAGAAGTCGAATTCGTGTTTTTTTTCATGTACCTCACTTGCCCAGAATCATTAGGATTGCTTTCAATTCTATGAGCCAAGATCTCGATTCCTGATGGAACAGCCAAAGTCAAAGTATTCAATTTCAATCAACTTACGTGTGCTATAGTAGATAAAGAGCGAAAGGATAATCCAAAATGAAGAATATACACCCTTTTCTTATGATTAGGTCACAGTTATTCCGCCGCTCAGTTTTAAAAATTTGTAGATCTGAGACACAAATCAGATTTGATCTAGTTTGTTTCCTGTCAGGATTTCATATTTAGATAGATCTGCAAAACACGGTATCTTGCGATTGTTTTTGTCTGTCAGTTGTAGAAAGACTTGGTACAAATATTTGGCTTATTGTTGGATATTAAACGTGCCTGGTAGATAAAGATGTGTTTTTGATTATTGTTTGTTTAATCAAAATTCGACAGCTCAAAAATCAAAAATTAAGATTAATTCAAGTCTTTGTAATGCTTACTGATCAGAACATTTGCAGCTTTGTCTTTTTGTAAGTAATGATAAGCTGCTCTGGGACGCGATTTTTCCTTATAATTACCCCAGATTTTGGGATCGTAAGTTTTGGAGCGGAGTCGGACGGTGGTTGTCTTGAATGTCAGTCACGTTTGTGTAGAACAACTAACTCGACTGGCTACTGTAAGTAGTGTACAAGCTGAAATTTAATCATTTACTTGCGTGCAATGCTGAAATTTCGAGCCAGTTGGTCATAGAGATGAGATTTAAGAAGGTAAACAGTGCGTTGTTGTTAAACTTGATGGGCGGAATAAGGTGGTAATCAACTACTAAAACTACTATTCAAAAAGAAACAATTGTCGTCATCTCACACAAATCTAGTTCTGTCTGGGACTGTAGCAGATCATTATATCCAGAAAAGATAAATAGAATTACGCAGCCATGTACACTCTCCACTGAATCAATTGAGCATTGTAGGCTTTGGTCACCCAGCGATCAACCGTTTGAAACCATAAAATCTACCTAGTAGTAGTGTTTCTATATTATTATTATGTATAGCAAACATTATCTAGTAACCAGCAGTCTGACAGTGCCTTTTCCAACTTCCAGTAGCTAAATACACTTTCTAAAGTCATTAATATAAAAGTCTTCTGTCCACACTAAGTACGAAGCAACTCAAATCCGTTTACATTCAACGCCAGTCGCTGATTCACTATCTATAATCATCCAAATCACCTTTCTAACAACTTTGTTGAAATTCTGTAAACTACAACCTACGGTATTTCTACACTCATCAAACTCCAATTCCTACGGAAAGTTACATTACATCCTGATTCATCTTTCTTTCATCTGATTATCCTTCACTTGCTCTTTTGGAGCGTACGGCAGTTGGCGATGAGTCTCATGGACTCAGGACCCGTGGTACACGCCGCATCTGTCATGCAGAAAGCCCCTGCCCTGTATGATAAAATCAGTCTGAGATATACCCGTGCACGCGTAACTAGGCCTGTGCAGCGAAGAGAATATGCGGGTAGACCGCTTCTTAGGCCCAGCTTAGAAAATTTTTTGATTTTTTAATTTTTTTTTTTTTTTTTCCTTCATTATTTGAATGAATGAAAAATCCCAACGCCAGTTTAGAACCCTTCTTCTTCTTCTGACTTATCCAAGACATTAAAAGTGCTGACTCTTGGGAATATATAAATTTGTATACTTTCCCACCATTTTTTTATTTTTTGGAAATACTATTAGTTTATTCCATATCGCAGACAGTTCTTGAAAACCAACGTGTACTAGAACCCTGTCCCCATATCTTTTGGTAAGTTCCATTTTGCCTCTTTTTTTTTATTGCTTTTCGAACCAGCCCATACGAGTACCAAGCGCAACTTTGTACAGCTATTGCCACCAAACTACGTACTAATCTTATATTTTCAAACAGATATCATTGCAACATCAGTAAATTTTGCTCAACCATCAAGCCTACTTAATTATGAAAGGCTTTAACTCGCACCCTCGCAACCCGAAACAACCACAAAACACCAATCCTCAAGGAAACCTGGGCTACCCAATCAACAACAACCCCTATTACACTTCTCCTCATATTCCCAATCAGCCCATCTACGGCACCTACAATCCCAATATCTATTCACCAAATGCCCAGCATCCCAACATCAATGCTCGCCCTCACAGATCTGGCGGCATTGTGATCAGTAACCCTGAAACTCACGAACGTGTCGATTTGAACAAATCAGTCGACGTCAAGAGCCCTGTCGTAAACAGCCCTACAATCGCCTCCAGCAGCCCTGTTAAGGGTTCGCCTAGCATGGCCTCCGCCACTGGTGCCCCCGTTGATTCCGCCAAAATGGAAAAGAAACTCTCATTCAAAGAAATGGTTCAACAAAGAGCCCTAGAGGCTAGAAAGGCTGAAGAAGAGGCCGCCGCCAAAAAGAAGGCCGAAGAAGAGGCCGCTGCTAGAAAGGCTGAAGAGGAAGCTGCTGCTGCTAAGAAGGCTGAAGAGGAAGCTGCTGCTGCTAAGAAGAAGGCTGAAGAGGAGGCCATCAGAAAGGCTGAGGAAGAGGCTGCTGCTACTAAGAAGGCTGAAGAAGAGGCCATTGCTAAAAAAGCCGAAGAGGAAGCCGCTGCTAAGAAGGCTGAGGAAGAACGCGCTGCTAAAAAGACTGAGGAAGAAAAGCCTGATCAGGAGAAGGAGCAAGTTTCTGAAGAAGCTGTTCAAGCCGCTCTTGCCTCTGTTAACGACAAAATCAAGAGCAGTTCTACTCCTTACAAGTGCTTACAAAGCGCTACTAAGCCCACTCCTCAACAGGTTTCCGAGCTTACTTATCCCGAAGGCATCAACAAATTAGCATCATCTTTGACTGGCAACTTGTACATTTACGACAACCAGTTTCTTATGCAATTCCAAAGCGTCGTCACATTTCCCCCTACGGAGAACTGGGACGAAATCAGAAGCATTATGACCCCCGAGAAGAGCTCTTCTGGCGGCTTCAACAGACAGTTCTCCAGAACCAACTCTAGCAGAGGTGGCAACTTCAGCGGCCAGGGCATGGGCAATTTTGGATCTAACTTCAGAAATGAGAGATCCAACTCCAGCTTTGGTGGTATGAAGAACATGAGCAGAATGTCCTCTAGCAATCTCAACTCTCTCAACAGTATGGGTCCTTCCAAGAGCGGTAGAAACGGATCTTCCAGAAGAGGTAGAAACGACAGATCTGGTTCTAGCAGAGGCGACAGATATGGCAAGGATCAATCTAGAGAAAACAAAGAAGAAGACGAATCACCCAAAGCCCCCGCTCCTCCTATTGTTCGTTCTGCCAATGCATGGGTCCCTCGTAAGAGAACTACCGAAGCCGAGACTACCAAGCTTTCTCCTGAAGATGTTCAAAGAAAGGTCAAATCACTGCTTAACAAGCTTTCTCTTGAATTCTTTGATGCCATCACTGATCAAATCATTGAGGTTGCCGATCAGTCGACGCAAGAAACTGACGGTAGAACTCTTCGTCAAGTTCTTGAGTTGGTCTTTGCCAAAGCCGTTGATGAGCCTCATTGGTCGAGAATGTACGCGCTTTTGTGTTCTAAGATGACCAACAAAGTTAACAGTGACATTCACGATGATCAAATTGTTAATCCCAGAACTGGTGAATATCTCAAGGGTGGTTTGCTCTTCAGAAAATACCTTCTTACTAAATGTCAAACGGAATTCACCAAAGGTTGGTCCGACAAGCTTCCTACTAACGAAGACGGTACCCCGCTTGATCCTGATGTGATGTCTGATGAGTACTATGCCGCTGTCGCTGCCAAAAGAAGAGGTCTTGGTTTGATTAAATTCATTGGTGAACTGTTCATGCTTAACCTCTTGCAAGAATCCATTATTCACAAGTGCTTCAAGATGTTGCTGGAAGGCGATGAGCCATCCGAAGAAGCCATCGAATCTACATGTAAACTCATGACCACCGTTGGTCAACGTTTGGATGCTAGCAATAAGGAAGGTGTTGATATCTGGATCAACGCTATGATTAACATTAAAAACACCCCTGGTTTGTCCAGCAGATTCAGATTTATGATCATGGACGTGATTGATTTGAGAAAGAAAGACTGGACTGACGCCAAGGCTATCAACAAGGGACCCAAGACTATCGCAGAAATTCACGAAGACGCAAAGAAGGAGAAGGAAAAGCAAGCCGCTCTTCAAGCTGCCTCCAGTAAAACTAGATTTTCCAGACCTGGCGGTAGTAACAACAACAATAGCAACACTAACCGTGTTTCTAATGACGATCTTAGACGTCTTATTCCTTCTAGAAATCCCTCCAGTGTGTCTACGTTCGGTCCTACCTCCATGATTGGTCGTGACGGAAGCGGCAGAAGTAACAGCAAGAGAAGTAATAGCTCTGCTGCCAGCAATGCCGGAGTTCCTCTTTCCAAGGAGTCTTCTTCTAGACAAAGCAGTCAACGCGGAGCTAACTCTTTTGCCGCTTTGGCTGGCGATGAATAATGTCCCATCTTTTAATGCCGCCTCTCTTCTTGTTAAGTATACATGAGTATAAAAAAAAGTTTTTGTTTGTTTAATTTATAGATGTTTTGATTAAAGTTCGTTGGTATTCTGAAATCACAAGCTGTTCGCTGGCTGAGCCTGGTGGGTGGGATAAGATACCTACGGTTAGCGGTCTGCATGGTCTGCAACAATGTAGAAATAGCACTTACTCTTCTAAAATATGGGTATAGCGTCGCGTAGAGTAAAAGACTTGTGGTCACAAATATGAAAATGTAAATGAATAGCTGTTCTTTCATACTCTCGCGCTGGAAGCACGATGCTTGGACCAGGCTTTCATCAAAGCCTTTACAGAAGTCTAGCTCCTTGCCCAAACAAAACTTTTTGGTACAATTCGAGCAGCTAAGGCCCTCGTCTAACGAGAAAATTGTGTAATTACTTGAACAACTGCATCGGCATACCTGAGTATACGCAGCAATCAGAGATGGGAATAGCAAAAACAATATGCTGAACAGAATCATGTTGTGCTGGCTGTATCGAATGCAAATATTTCTGACGTTAGTCTATTAAGTTTCAAATACGTCTTATTGTGAATTGATTACCGTCTAAATTTTCACTAATTGACCCTGGGATCGATGGATGGTTGATAATGACGATGACGATGACGATGCGTGTCGTGTCGTATCGTGTGTATGGGGAGTTTTCTTGTACATGCTTTGGGAGCACCCGCGAGGAAGTAAATTACAGGGTACGGGCGTTATTTCCGGATTTGCCACACCTAAACTTAAGTATCGTTATTTATACAGAGACATCTCCAGCAAACTTCTCCTACTACCACCAACACCCACACATTCACACATCACCAACTTACAGATCAAACAACAATGGCTACGACTGTTCAGAAACATGAGAGTGGTATCAGCCCGGTAAGTCAATTTGCTCGGTTTAGTGTGATGATTCAATTCTTGTCTAACTAGATATTAGTTTTTCTCTCAAAAAATTGAAGAAACTGAATACAAGGTCAATCAGAAAACCCAGAACCTTCGACGTCTTGAAGCACAGCGAAACACCCTCAATGCCAAAGTTAGACTCCTGAAAGAAGAACTTCAGCTTCTTCAAGAACCCGGCTCATACGTGGGCGAGGTTATCAAGCTTATGTCAAAGTCCAAAGTGCTGGTCAAGATTAACCCCGAAGGCAAGTACGTGGTAGACATTGCCGACGACATTGACGTCAAGAAGATTGTCCCCAGTATTCGTGTCTGTTTAAGATCGGACTCTTACAAGTTATGTCAAATTCTTCCAAATAAGATTGATCCCTTGGTATCTCTTATGATGGTCGAAAAAGTCCCCGATAGTACATTTGATATGGTTGGTGGTCTGGACAAACAGATCAAGGAAATCAAGGAAGTCATTGAACTGCCTGTTAAGCATCCCGAGCTTTTTGAGTCTTTGGGTATTGCTCAACCTAAAGGTG
Organism: Saccharomycotina sp. CBS 16003; assembly: GCA_022457085.1. NCBI lineage: Eukaryota > Fungi > Ascomycota > Saccharomycotina sp. CBS 16003. The sequence continues at coordinate 717,301 of JAJNCF010000023.1, forward strand.
TCATTCTTTATGGTCCCCCTGGTACCGGTAAGACTCTTTTGGCCCGTGCTGTTGCTCATCACACAGAATGTAAGTTTATCAGAGTTAGTGGTTCCGAATTGGTCCAAAAATACATTGGTGAAGGTAGTAGAATGGTCAGAGAGCTCTTCGTTATGGCTCGTGAGCACGCTCCCAGTATTATTTTTATGGATGAGATTGATTCTATTGGTTCGTCTCGTGTTGAGGGATCTGGCGGCGGCGACTCTGAAGTTCAAAGAACAATGTTGGAACTGTTAAATCAATTAGACGGTTTCGAATCATCGAAGAACATCAAGATTATTATGGCTACAAATCGTCTGGATATTTTGGACCCGGCTCTGCTTCGTCCTGGTCGTATCGATAGAAAGATTGAGTTCCCCCCTCCAACTGTGGAGGCCCGTACCGATATTTTGCGTATTCACTCCCGATCAATGAACCTTACTCGTGGTATCAACTTGAAAAAGGTTGCCGAAAAGATGAACGGCTGCTCTGGTGCCGAAGTCAAGGGTGTGTGTACAGAAGCTGGTATGTACGCTCTGAGAGAGAGAAGAATTCATGTGACACAGGAAGACTTTGAGCTAGCTGTAGCAAAGGTTATGAGTAAGAACGAGGAGGGTCAAGTGTCGCAAGCCAAGTTCTTCAAGTAATTGTGCGTTCTCATCGTCATGTATTTAATTTATATCATTTTGTGTCAAGTTATGCTTTAATTAGACCCTGCTGCTTTACGCTTTTAGAGTTTATTTTGAACTAGCTTCGCTATACAACAAAACTCTGCAAGCATTCGTGTAAATTCCGATTCGATATTTTTCTTTGAACCACCGACAGTCTTTGAAACAGTGCCACAAATCGTGGTTTTAACGTCGTAGAAGGTCCCAGAACTCGGCATAGCAGCTGACAAATCTGTTCAAACTGGGTTCGTCAATGCTCATAAAAAGGCTCTTAAAATCTCCCAAACTGTAATAACAGTAAAGATCTTTTTTCATTTTGATACTTTTTTGTGAGCCACTCATACACATACACATTCAACTCTACATTTACATTTTTTGCATAATAGAAAGCATACAATGACCGATCAGATATCACTACAATGGTCATCGAAATTAAGTTATCAGCCATTGACAGACCTGTACACTGACAAAATAGTCTTACCCGACAGCGCACTACAAGCTTTAGTCGCACAAGCACAAACGTTGCCTTCGCCTCTGACATTTAAAATCATCAATCCCTATAACTCGAAATTTACACATGTGGGGGTACGCGAGTTCAGTGGCGAAGAGGCAAAAATACTGATTCCTGCAGTCGTTGCGGAGCGTCTGGATTTGACGCTAAATCAGCAAGTATCAAATAGTTATGCATACCTACAAAAAGGCTCTTCTGTGTCATTAGAGGTCGAAGGCGAAGCAGACTGGAAACCGATGCTGGAAAGTGTGTTACGAAAAGGCTACACAGCAATGACGAAGGGTGACATTGTAATAGCCGGTGAAGGTTTGAAATGCGTTGTGACCAATCTGAGTCCAGAAGACGCCGTTTGTGTGGTTGATACGGACATGGATCTGGATATTATAGAACCTTTGAATGCAGTCATTGCCCGAAGTCAAAGCGTAAAAAAAATCATGAAACCCATTGATCTCAAAGTAGAGGAGACTGAACATATTATAGGATTGGACGACCAAACTACACTTGAAGCATTGCTAGTGGAATGGAACAAATCGAGACCTTTGACCTTTTCGCTGACAGGCGACAGCACAGTTGAGAACGTTAATTTATTTGTAGGTATAGACAAGCATGCTATCTCCAACTCAACTTTCATCTGGTCCACTTTAGAAAGCAATCCAAAGAAGACAATAACTATCACACCCAACAATCAGTTCTTGATATCAAACGATCAGCCAATTGTTAAACTCTACCTATGCATTTCAACAAAGTCTAAGGAGCCCATTGATTTTTTACTTCTAGCAACTCAGAATACATCCACAGACGATGATTTTACAGAAGAACAGCCAGAAGGTACAAAACAATGTCAAAATTGTAAAAAATACATTTCTTCCAACTCATACCAAATGCATACCATTTTTTGCGAACGAAACAACATTTTATGCCCTAAGGGATGTGGGAAACTATTTTTGCGAAGTAACGGCGGAATACCAGCTTCTCATTGGCATTGTGATGAATGTCTTATACATGGAAATACAGAACCACCTCACATTACACATCAAGAATCTGTACATACTGCAACAAGGTGCTCAGTTTGTTCAGCTAATTTCCCCAATTTCACTAGTATGGGATTTCATCAAGCGACAGACTGTCCGAACAAGCTGCATATCTGCAGATTCTGTCATCTTCTTGTTCCTCAAGGCGAAACATCAGCAATTGACAGACTAAATGGATTCACAGGGCATGAATCTCAGTGCGGCTCTCGGACAACAGAATGCCCGACATGTGGCAAGATTGTAAAGCTCAACCTTTTGCCTTCACACATGGAATATCACAATGTAAAACGACTCAGTTCCACAAACATTGCGCCACAAACTTGCTTCAATCCCAATTGTGTACATTTAAAAAACTCATCAAATCCACTTGGTCTTTGCGGAATATGCTTTGGGCCTTTGCATTCTACAGTTCATGATCCAGATGGGTCAAAACTGAACATGAGAATTGAGCGTCGTTATGTCATTCAACTTTCTCGCGGGTGTGGTAAAGCTTTTTGCGTCAATATCGATGCCTGTGCAACCGCCAATCCCAGTCTCAAGACTGCTGGGATTAAGAGAGTGCTGGAAACAGTCCAAAACGATCTGATACCTAACAAGAAAATGCTGTTCTGTGTGGATGAATCAACCACGAAGAGGAAACTATTGGTTGATATGATTACTGAAGAAGGTCTTTACGAGAGGGCATGGGTAGTTAAGGCAATGGAGGAAAGTAAAGGTAATGAGAATAAGGTCCGACAGTGGCTTGATATGCATGCGAAAAAAATTTCGGAACAGTGATGATTGTTTGTGCATTAGACTATTTATAATATATCAAAATCAATAATAAAAAATCTGAAATCTTTAGGTATCATAATAATATTAATATCAATAGCCTAACAATTCAATTGCAAAAATAGCTCATTTTTATAGCGTTAGCCTTGGTAAATCACAATGGCCAAATTGCAAAAGTGCAAAAGAGTTGATTTTGATTTTGAAAAAAATCCGAGAAAAAATTGGAAATATTTGGTTCAAAATTATTGATTTTGGTGACTGGAAAACCACTCACATCAAACTTCAAAGAAAAAAAAATCCACTGCCATTGTTTTAGATAAACTTACACAAAATGAAACAAAATCAAGACTAAATGTTATTAATATTGTCTTTAAGGCGATAATGATCTTGATCTTGAAAGGCAGTTTGTACAATATTTTCATCAATGCTAAAACTGACCGTCTCAATCATACACTTGGAGGAGCAAATGCTTTAGAATTCAATCCCTACCTCAGTTATCACTTTACCATACTTCTGCAGGCTTCCACTCTAAAAAATTATGCTGTCGAAAAGTAAATTTTACTTTTTAAAATGAAGGAAAACAGTTTGAAATAAGATATAATATTGGAATTCTAAACCAGCATAAATGACAGATCAGGTAATCCGTCTACAATTGAACCAACTCGCTCGTTATCATTCAGCTCTTTACTTTTTCTTGATACTTGTAAAGGTCCAAACTCAACTGCTGGAGCGCCGGAGTTTAACTCTGCACTTGTTCTCTGGGTTTGTATACTATTGTTGTTAGACGGAATAGGCTTAAAGGTTGTCAAAGTTGGAGTTTGTTGTCGTGAGGGTACACCGCTATCCATGGAAGGAGGAGAGACGAAATCGGCAAAATCATCGTCGTGTTCATCGGAAGCAGCGGTGGGTTTGGTAAAACTGGTGAAATCCGCAAAATCATCAAATTCGTCATCGTACCTCGGATATGGAGATTCAGCTGACGATTTTGTAATATCGTCGGTTCTACTGCTAGACATTGACACAGGGGTAGCTTTCAAGGGCTCCAAAATGAATTTAGTCGAAGTAACTGGAGTTGATGGGACGTTTTCGGCGACAGAAAACAAGCTTTCCAAGACCTTGGGTTTTGTGACACTTGGAGAAGACTCTCCAAACACTGGAATATCTGAAGCAGGAGAAAACGACTGAAAAGAACCTGGTTTAGGCAAAGGAGCTGGTTCTAAGCCTGTGGGTTGTAGAGTGGCAATGTGTGGTATTACTGGATCTGTATTCGATATTTTCTTATCTGAAGTTGATAAAATGGTCGATGATACATTATCAAGAGAAAGAGACTTGCTGACAGAATGAGATGAACTGTTAATTTGTGGACTTTCGGTCACAAATTCTCCCCATTCGTCATCATTATCATTCTGATCTATGTGAGATTCAGAATCTTGCTTTTCTGCAGACGTAGCAAATGCCACAGATTTGGGAGAACTAGAGGTAAATGATGGTGTTGGAGTGTTAGATCCAGAGTCGAAAGTAGTCGGCATAACAGATATAGTCGGTATTGACTCGGAACGAGTTCGGTGTGATATGTTAGTATGTGACAAAGCAGGAGACGTGTCCAATGCTAATCGGTGATTCAAAGTGGAGGGATCCGGAAATACAGGTTTCGTAGACGGGATGTTAGAGAATTTAGGGCTTGAAGTTTTCACAGAATTAGATCTGCTAGAAGCAAATTCCGTTGGTTCTTTAGTTTGAGAGTTTGCATCTGATAATGAGTTAATAGGGCCCGGTGAAGAGACAGAACGATCATGCGAAGATAGTGTTGGCTCAATTGACATCGATGATAGCCCTGAAGCAGACGTAGCTGATTTCAGGGATTTTGATATGCTTTTTGATCTTCCAGGTAAAAATCTGTTGAAAAATCCGGATCTGGGCCTTTCCAATTTTTGTTGATCTGGAAAACTACTTGTTTGTTTTTTGTCATCAACATTGTTTATCTCTGATGACAAGATTGTATCTGGTGTTTTTATTTTCGGCTCTGCAACGTTTGGCTTATCGTCGTCCAAAATGATACCGGTTTGCTTTTCAATGCTCTGGTATTTGGTTTCGTCCAAATGCGACGCTGTAGTCTCTCTCGAAGACATACTACTAACGCTTGCTGGGTACTGTGACATTTTACTTCTTCCGCTATACGTTCTACTCAAACCGTACGCACCCAATCTCTGATACATAGATCCAAACTTAGGACGGTCGTTCCTCCTCCAGTCCATTATTATATGGGCTGCTTTTTTCTCGATTTCGCTCTTTCTGTGCCGACTAATCACTGAATCAGGAAAGTCATCGGCGTGTAGAAATTGTCGTGTTGGTCGTGTAAGTGAGTTCATATATTTTCGGGAACGACCTTGATTTAGTAACGATTCAACTGGAATTGACGATGTAGTCTCATTTGTAGAAGGTTTGATTGGTAAACAAATTTGACCCAAGATTTGGTCTAGGGGTACCTCGTAATGGATCGAGTGCCGTGATGGTGCAGGTGTGGTAAGTTTTACTGTATTACAAGGGATATCTGGATCGTTGAAGTCTCCAAAATCTTCGTTGCAAGAGCTTTTGTGCTCTCCAGAAAAGGATGCTGTGTCGTCAAGATTCTCTTCATTTCCTAACGGTTCTGTTGAGTTTTTGCAAGTGTCGGTTAAGTCCAAGGCTGAAGAATTATTAGTTTTTATAACGCTGTTTTCGGTTACAATATTCTCGGCTCCCTTCACAGTAGATGTTTGCAAATCCTCGCTATTTTGATCCGATGACGCTGTTTCAATATCTGATTCTGGTTCGGCTCTTGGCTTGGCAACCAACTCATTTGCCAGGTCTGAACCTCTGATATCTTTTGTTTCTAAAGCATGTTCACTATCGTTATTTACAGGCTCTGCTTCAACTTGTTTCTCGGAAATGGATTTGGTCTCTATGTTTGGCTTTTCAATGGACAACTCTTTGTCACCTAACTCCGGCAGAAATGAATCTTTCTCAAATTGAACTGACTCTTTATCGGGCAGAATATTTGGTATTGATGTCGACACTTCAACTTTTCCCGAACTAATATCCGAAGTATCATTTTCTAAACTTCTTGATTCAAACCCTGTTCGAACGGCGTCGTCTGCCAAAGTGTTCTCTTCAACTTTGTAGTTCTCGTCCGGTTCCTCGATAGCTGTCGAAGATATACTAGGCAACGGTTCATCCCAAACATTCACGTCGGGTTCTGTCCAAACTGTATCGTGTTCTTTTGTCGACCACACGTTTCCAAAAACATCACTGTTCATTCTCTTCTCTCATTTAGTAGTTGTGCAAAAACTTCAATATTGTACTCTCTAATTATTGAGTATCTTTAGCAAGAAGACGATAATTTCTTGGTTTGGTTATTTGTGCGTTTGTACTGAACAAATCTGTAAGAAGAATAAGACAAGCTATTTTCTTGGAGCCTAGGAAAACGCATGCATTATATTATAAAAATTAGGTAATATGACATAACCATAGAAAAATGCCGCGCCAGGTTTTTCTTCAAACGCAGGCTGGCTGCTCATGGGCGATTAAGGTGAAATCAGGGGAACTTGAAAAGAGAGCAAGCACTCTAGAAATCCTAGCATTGAGTAAGAAAGTAGGGAGGTGTGCTCAAGTCAAAGGGCAATATCGTATACAGATACAAGCTAGCTCGTTCCAAAATTATCTATTTCTAAACGCTAAAAAGTCATTTTTATCATCAAAATTGCGGACATATTCCAATTACAACACCAGGCATTGTGATTCAATTGTAGACGTCTTAGTGCCTTCCAGATGCGTACATGTATATGAGACTCTCATAAATCTCTATCTGCAGGAGGTCAAACGTATCAAATATAATTGAGACATGCAAAGGTTGGACCTGTCAACCACCTTGCAACGAGAAGCAAAAAAAGCTTTTGTTTTCTAACAGTACCTTGATTCTTTCATCAAAGAGTTCCCATCACTAACTATTGTATACCTTCACTGAGGTCCAACATCATTATCAAGAGAACTTAGCTGTTCAGCATGTGGCTGGTTATGAGCTGCTGTCTCGTCTGCTTTCTCAGTATCTTGAAATTCGGTGCTTCAGCCTTGGGATTTAAAGTCTCAATACTCTGGGACTCAACGATTCTAATGACCTTAGTGAATCGTACCAATAGGGCGTGTTTTGAAATGTTTCGACCGTCCGAACACCGTCTAAATCACATATGTAATCAATGAACATCAAACCACATGTATGCACACAACTTCGTTCAAGCAGACATTAGATCCAAGGTCAAATTGTACCCACCTCCATATCACATAAGTTTGTTTTTTAGTTTTTGCTCTCACGTTTTTTTTCTTGTGGTCCCATATTGAATAACCTATAATGAACAGCAGCATATCTGTTGTCCTGCATTTAGAAAAAGATAAGTCAAGTATTGAATCAGTCACTCTTGATGATGATAATCTGTTTATTGTCCCTATGTCTCGGGATTATACACAATATACCTTTAAATAAAATAACTATATATAAAACAGACATAACAGAAGACATTTAATTCATTTGCTTATCTCGTAGAGATTGACGTAGTAACATCCCGCAGGAAGCGTTTTAGGTTTTCAGTGTTCGATGGCGCCAAATTCTTCATAGTCGTAACTATGTGCAAAGGGAAATCTGGGAGTCAGAAGGCTGATGGTCAGAACCAACCTTTGATGCACAGCAAAACCTTTGCAGGCTGCTAATGGCTAGCGAACCATTATAAAAGTAAATGCGGTAGCGCTTTCATGAACTCGATCACCGCTTCCAGACCTTCCTTGGAATCAAGTAGGATCCGGATATCGAGCTCGCTTGTTGTTTTCTTCAGTATTCTGCGCTCTGCTGTGTACAGAGTGCATCAGTCACTCTTCCTCAAGAAATACTTATTCCTACATTAGATCTGTAATATTCAAGGTATAGAAGGTTTATTAATGTTGTTGATGGTTTCAATAGAATCAGAAAGATATATTTGAAAAAATCGTTTAATATTTAATATCACATTGGAACAGTTTTCAATTGGACTCCATCTCGCGGAACATTTTTGATTATTTATTTCTAGTTTTAGGGACAATAAAACCCAAGCATGCCCAATCATTGACCTCAACATTTCTAATTAATTTCACCGTTCTCTCGTACAAGTTACAATTTTCTTTAAATTTGCGTAGTCTGCATAACAAATTGCCTGTAGGAAAAAAACAATCTGTATATTTTTATTATTTTGATATGAATGTGTTTTGATAGCTTCATCTTCGATAACATGAGTCCTGGAAACCCTCCTATGTATGTTAGCCTATTCTGGTAATAAGACCTAAACAAGGAATACCACATCCTTACCCTCTATGCAAACGGTTTCTGGGCCCGCTTGGGTGATACCCTTTTCTACGAATTTCTACTCTAAAATCAACTAAACTCATTTAACCTGTACTTTTGATCTTTTTCTCTCTATATTTAAATTCTTTTTATCTTCGTATTCCTCCCTTTTATCGACATTGTCTAGTGCTTTCTATATCGAACTACGCATACAAAATGAAGCTATTTTACATTGGTGTTTTCAAGAACTCAGACTCTAAAAACGTTTTGGAACTTGCTTCGGCTAAGGATGTTAGCACGTTCAGTTATTTCGAGAGATCAAGTGTTTCTCAGTTCATGTCATTTTTTGCAGAAACTGTTTCGGGAAGAACATCCCCTGGCCAGCGACAAAGTGTCGAGGAGAACAATTATGTTGGCCATGTCTACGCTCGCACTGAAGGTGTTGCTGCTGTTTTGATTACTGATAAGGAGTATCCAGTCCGTGTTGCATTCTCACTTTTGAGTAAGATCTTGGATGAATATCTTGTCAAGCACCAAGCCGCTACAATTAAGAATGCCACCAAGCCAAATGATTCTTCCATGGCCCTACCTGCGTTGGACGAGTACATCAAGCGTTATCAAGATCCTCAACAAGCCGACACTATCATGAAAGTTCAACAAGAGTTAGATGAGACCAAAATTGTTTTGCATAAGACTATTGAAAGTGTTTTGGATAGAGGTGAGAAGCTTGATTCGCTAGTCGAGAAGTCCGGTGCGCTCTCTGCTACATCCAGAATGTTTTATACTCAAGCCAAAAAGACAAACTCATGCTGTGTCATTTGTTAATTCATACCATTCCTATCTTCTTTTAATTTTGTTTTGCTGTTTCCTTTAAGTTTAATAAATGTGTACGTTGACTATTCCGTGATTTTCTATTCACCTGTGATCAGTAGTTGCTGTTCCCAATATTTGTAGTTACAATATGTTGATCTCCGAACTCAGAGACTATACATTGCTCAGAGATATATTTGTACCTGGATATTAATTGTTGGATCATCGGTACTACTTGAGTATTTAGATCAATTAGAAAATGTTGCGCTGTCTTAACCCCCTGAGATCACATTTTGAATCTTGATATGTGATCCATAATAGCCATGCCTCAAACACAATGATTGGACTGCCACTTTTAGTATTTGGTTCAATATCTTTGAACATTCATTTACATCTACAGGCTAATTTCTCGAGGTTACGCAACAATAGATCTGAATACAGAAATTGATATTTTATGATGTCAATTGGGATTTTTGTAACCCTTTCAGGATAAGCATAGTTGACTCACCAATGCCTGTCCACTATGATGCTTCTATATCGGCTTGTAGCCAGCTCAGTATTGTCAAATCATTGCTTGGGTCGACTTAATCATGAAACAAATCCTTTTAGATACAGGAACTGGTTTTGACAGTCTTGCAAAGCATAAGCCCATATATCAAATACACACATAAGCATGTTGTTGCCAGGTGTACCCTTGCCCCTGAACTGTATTATGGCAGTTTTCAGCAAGCGCTGTTGTAAAGCTTTATTACTGTACGCCGGTAAAAATCCCCCCTGTAAAAATTTTCTATGGCATTTTTCCTCACATACAAAGATTTCTCCCATACTAATTTTATCTGGTGTCAACCACTGCCAGAAAATAAAAAATAGTGAGATTCACTGTGTACAAGACTTCGAGTGTGAAAGAGTGTGTCTATATATGTGGTGATTGTGCTACATCGCAAAACAACAAAAACAGTATATACACAAACACAGAAAAACAAAAAGTTCCTAATAATACAATGTGCAGCAACAGATGGAATCTCGACCAAGCCTCTCTCGGCCAGCTCACGCAGCTGCTGGAACAGACCCTTTCACCAGTCAACACTGTGCAGCACCAGGCACTTAAATCTCTTAAGGGACTACAGCAAATGGAAGACTTAAATAAGTACCTGCTTTATGTGCTTGCCCATGCAGGAAACTGCGATCCTGCCGTTAGAGCATCGGCCGGTATCATGCTCAAAAACAATCTCATCAAAGAGGGAGCTATCATTTCTTCTGAGACAATTCAGTACATTGAGAGCGAAGTACTGACAGGACTTGAAAACGAGTCCAAGCAAATTAGAAACGTTTCTGGAAACGTCATCACCGCACTTGTTACCAAATTCGACTGGTTCGATGTTATACCAATTCTCGTTCGTTACATTGGCGAGCGGAACAACGAAGGTGCTGCTTCTACTGTCCTGAAAATCAGTGAGGACGATGTCACAAAAATCGACATTGGGATTGTCGAACGACTTGTTCAGCTCATCAGTAATCAGGCTCTCTCTATCCAAGTCAGGACTCTTTGTGTGTCCTCCGTCAATCAATTTGTCATCACCAGGTCAAAGAATATTTCTGACAATGTTGTTGACGCTTTCTTGAATAATGTCTTTGCTCTTGCTCAAGAAGATCAGTCTGTCAGTACAAAGACAAGTGTATGTGCTTCTTTCGCAGCCCTGATTTCAACTACTCCCAATAAGCTTGCTCCTAACCTCGATGGAATTATTAATTTCATTTTACATTGTATCAACGACGAAGACAACGACGAGGTCGCTATTCAAGCATGTGAATTTATTTTAGAGCTGGGAAATTCTGAGGCAGACTTGGGCTTAGATGAAAAACTTGAGAAGATTATTCCCGAAATTTTAAAAAAGATGGTATATAGTGAGACCGACCAAATGGTGCTTGAAAGCATGGCTGAAGATGATGAGAACGTTGACGATAGACCTGAAGACATTAGACCTAATGTTATAAAATCCAAACAAGCCCACAAGTCTTCTACTAAGGAACCTAATCTCAACGAAGACGATAGCGACTACGAGGATGATGAGGACGATGAAGACGAGCTCTCAGAATGGAATTTGAGAAAATGTGCTGCAGCTGCACTGGATGTGTTTTCAGTAAAGTATCCTGAACCTGTATTAAAAAACTCTATGCCTTATCTCCGCGAGGGCATTGTAGCTAGCGAATGGGCTATCCGTGAAGCATCTATCCTGGCCTTTGGTGCTATTTCCAATGGTTGTCTTGATCTCGTCGGTCCCAATCTCCCAGAACTCATTCCTTTCCTGGTCAAAACACTGAAGGACCCTGTACCTGCAGTGAGGCAAATCACATGTTGGACGCTGTCTAGATACAGCAGTTGGATTGCATACCACTCGACTGACGGTAAGAATCACAGAACTTACCTCCAGCCAGTTCTTGAAGGAATCCTGGATTGCTGTTTAGACAAAAATAAAAAAGTGCAGGAAGCAGCATGCAGCTCGCTTGCCACCTTAGTTGGAGATTTTGGTGAAGAGCTGGGCCCCTATTTAAACATCATTTTTGGAAGAGTCAACGAGTGCCTTTTGAAATACCGTGCCAAAAATTTACTGAATCTTTTCGATGCCATACAAACCATCATGGAGTGCGTTGGAAATGATAATATTAGAAAGCAAAATATTGCGCTCTTGATGGATCCTCTCATGACAAGCTTTTACAAAGTTAGTGATGAAGACAGAGAGCTCTGGATGATTTTTGAGTGTATCACTTCTATTGCAAATGGTTTTGGCAACAAGATCGCTCCTTATGCTAGTGTGCTGTACAGCCGTGCAATGGGGATCATCAATGACGTTTTGACGTTAGATCAAAACTATCAAAATGATCCAGACTACCTCGATCCTCCTGACAAAGAATTCCTGATTTCGTCGCTTGATCTTATTGACGGTTTGGTGCTTGGTTTGGGCACTGATGTACAAGAGCTTACCAATGAGTACGAAATTCCACTTAACGAGTTTGTTGTTGCATGTATTGAAGACACTTACTACGACGTTCGTCAATCAGCATTCTCTCTTGTTGGTGATTTGGCCGCCTCAGGAAATATCAAGTTGATTCAGCCCAACCTCGAAGCCATTCTCAAAGCCATTCTTTTGCATATGGATATGTCTTATGGACCTGGTGTTTTTAACAATGTAGCATGGGCATTAGGCGAGATTATTCTTGCAGTAGGTTCGTCAATTGCGCCTCTTGCGCCAGAAATTTTCACAGTACTGATGAGATCAATTGTTCTTGAGTCCGAAGATGTTCCTACCAGTGTTTTGGAGAACGTATGTATTACTATTGGCCGTTTGGGACAATTTGTTCCTGGAATTCTAGCAGAACATCTTCCTATGTTTGCTAGTAAATGGGTATACTTCTTACGCGACCTGCCCGAAAATGATGAAAAAAACTCTGCCTACATTGGTATGGCGAAGATTCTGTGCAGCAACCCTGAAGTTTTGGGTGAAGACGTTGTGGAAGTCATTGATACTTTGGCGTCATACTCTAGCCCTTCTACAGAATTACAACAGGTAACGAAAGAGTTATTGGAGGGATTTCAAGGTATGTTTGGGGAGCAATGGAACCAATTATTACAGGAGTTGAGTAACGAAGCAAGAATTGCTATCAGAGAACGATATGGAATGTAACGTCAAAGTAGAAAAGCAATCTGTCTATTGTCGTTATTATTATTTTTTAGGTTTATGCTTTGTGTTTTTGTTTCTTTCGTTGTTATGGGGTTTTAAATATTCATTACCGGTAATATAATTTTCTAATGAGCTAAAGATTGTAATTTTTTAATAGTTTCATAGTGTTGGTATACACGGAGTTTGGTTGATATTTAAAGTGTAACACAATTCTTAGTAATTTTAAAGCTCAAGTATTTGTGATAAAAATACAGATTCATTTTGGCAAATATCATGAGCTGGTCGCTCGGAATATCTCAATGTACTAGGGACCGTTGTATATGCCGCAGTAGAAAAACTATAGTGTACACTATGGATGGAGCTGTCAATGCTTGTGAACGAGGTTGCCAATATTCCGAACTTGAATTTTTTCCAAATCTTGAGAGTATTCTTCAAACGAATGTTTTTGTACAAAAAGTCCACACTATTATGCTTTACACAAGACTTTTTTCTTTCTACATATTGTTTCACCTATTCGGCCTGCTCCTCATTTGCATCTAGTAATTTATATCTACTCTGTTCATGATTTGGAGCGGAAGTAACCCTCGAAGTCTTGGGTTAGGGCGGACCAACAAACCAATCACTGCGCGTCCTTTATTGATTTTTTATTTTTCCAACACCATTTTTACAGTAATACTACCACCATTTATCCCAATTTTCTCCCTTTCTCTCTCTTTTCCTTCCTGCTTCTTTTGCTGCGTATACACTTTTTTTTTTTTTTTTTCATAAAAAGAATCTCAGTAACACACAACAATAATGAGTCCTCCTGGAGCTAAGACATACATGGGATGGTGGGGTAACCTCGGTACGTATAGTCACAAGATATTTTGACGTTGTCTATTTCAACAGATCTTGAGTTGTCGCTTTCACGAATAAAGCGAGGTTATGGGTTACAAGATACGGGGTATATTTGAGTGCGCTGGATATTTAAAGTCAACTGGCCATCCAACATAAATACCTCAAGGTCAATGCTCTTTGACAAGAACCATAGAGGCTGACACGTCAAGCAAGATAGAATCGATCATGCTAACATGAATATTGCGTTGTATAGGATCTCCCGCCCAAAAGTACATTGCCAGATACGCCATCTCCTCTAACGCCCAAAACCCTTTCAAGGGTGCTTTCCACAACGCCATTTTCAACACCTTCCGTCGTGTTCGTGGACAAGCTTTCTTCGTCCTCTTCCCCGTTGCTATCTACTACTACACTTGGAAGAAGGCTGAGGCATACAACCACTGGCTTTACACCAAGGCTGGCCGTGAAGAGCTTGAGAGAGTCTCTGCTTAGACTTAGTGTGTATGCTTGTAACAAATTTTAATATCACATCGTTTATTTTATTTTTTTTTATCGAAAAGAACTGACTAAATGCAACGTCGAGAGTTATGATTTGAGGGAGCAAATTAGTTTGGAAGTTAACCACAGAATTAATAGTGTGAACAGAGGTAGTTTGGAGTAATCACAAAAAATCAAGGGAGCTGACTGTGGGGACGACGTAGTTTAGGCAAGAGAATTTATACGATATTGCGCATTGCAACGTAGAGGATACGTGAAAAGCACAGGCAATTCAAAAGTGACCAGGTGGGGATAATAATATGTTTGAAAAGTCAGCTACAAGTGTACGTTTAGTGATTCAAATATTATTGGAATGTATTTTGAAAAGATCACACTTTTGACCCGCGATTATGAAGTATTATTATTATACGTGGGTCATTGAACATGGAGTTTACCTTAATCATCGATTCTACCTCTGTGTCTTGGATTCCGACTAAAGTTGATCTAAGAAATGTGCCATATCTCTGCGTTGTACTCATGACTTAAGGCAGATATTCTAAGTTTCAAAATACAGCATTTGGATATCTAACCTTCCAGCTAGAAGCATGAAAAAATAACATGAAGGAATCTTCTTAAAGCTATATATATTTACCAGCTCGGAATGAAGCTTTGCTGATATTCTATGTTCATCAGATGGAAAGTCGTTTTTCAGAGCATTGAGAAATCATCGATCCTGCAATGTTCAAATTCTTTTCAGTTAAGCGAGACACCCAATAGAAGCCAATTTGGCAGCGTTTCAAATACGATTGACTGTAAAATTTTAAAAAAACGCTTAGAGAGCAAATATTCGTCTGTTATAGATAATACATCTCACCAAAGGCTGTTGGATGTCTGCATTTATCCCTAAGGGTTGAAAAATTGATAAATAATATTGAGAGAGAAAGGCGGATGTATTTTTGGTTACACGTTTGTGCTTTTTAATGCTTAGTTGGTAACATACGAAGCATATTTACAGTTTGATATCATTTTCCTCTCAAAATGCTGGAATGGAAGAGTCTCAGATATTGTTTCAATCGAAGAAGTAAAGCTTATTGTGAGCTTGATCAATTGTAACTTGGTGATTGCCCTTGCTTTTCTCTTGTTTGAAAATTACGGTTCTACAACAGCTACTGACCAAGCTTTTTTGAATGTTTTGGGTTAATTCAAAATCCGAGCTGTAGAAAGTATACATATTGGCTGATCTCGTTTGATAGTGCTGAATACAATCTTGGTGGAAACTTGTTCAAGCGTGTTATCATATTAAATGCATATCATAATGTCAATGGAGATAGGACCTCCTGAGTAGAACTTAGTGTTTTTTAATGGGACCTCATGCTAATAACCAGATCCTCTTGAAATCGAATCGATCGTAGCATTATATTTTGCGTCTTCCTCTACTTTCTTTGGTATCACGCTTTTTGAAAATCCGATTGTTCGCCTTGCCGTCCATCATCACGTTGTGCATCGCAACACATGTACTCCAACGTGAACAACGTGAACAACGGCAAACTGAAAAACTTTAATTGCTGATCGGAACTGTACAACGCGTAGGTGTACAGATTCCTACGTATACAGAACTTAATCTCACGTGTAATATTTATCGTCTAGTCCCAAAATGGCAGTTCAATGGGCCCTTATTTTTCACTTTACACAATGTACAGAAGACCCAATGTACAGTGTGTATTTTGGGCTCGCGTTTTTTGCTTTTGTCATGAATCGCTATAGAGCTCCTGTATTCAACTTTCCTTCTATACGTACTCCTAGAACAGACAGAAGGTTATATCAAAGAAATACACAGTAGGGAGCCGATGAGCATCAGATATGGCCATCTATATATACCCCAATTGTTCCTCTTCTGGACTTTTTTTAAAGAAATTTTTGGCCAGACATTAATACGCTCACAAACACAATATGCTTTCGTCTCTCAATAGCACAATTCGACGATCATCATCCAAGTCGGTTTCGGTGTCTCCACCAACGCCGAGATTGGCTACAATATCAACAACAGGCATGCATAGATCCATCAGTCGACGATCCGGACTCGATATTCATTCAATTATTCCTCGAACAGTTCCGGTCACTCAACAGCGGGATAGCAACGGGGGCGTAACCGACGCCATTAAGGCAGCCGTAAGAACACAGTCGACCAATCTATTCACATCTTGGGTAATATATTGTCTAGCTCTTGATGAGTTGGACTCTCTCTACACCAGCGCTGACTTCGACAATCACAATAATTATACCGGACAGCTGGCTGAGCTAGAACTTAAGGAAACTGTTGAAGGGCTTCGCGAATCCGAATCAGACAACTTCACTCAATTTGTCAACCCAGATTTAGACCGACCGCTTTCCGCTTCCGAAATCGAGGCCTTGGAGTCTTGGGTGAGTACAATCCTAACAACCGACTAAAGCATCTCACAACTAACTAATCATTTGTGTAGGCACAAAGCACATACTCGCTTTACGACAGGTACCTTGGGCTCTATGAAGACCTTTGTGCTAATTTCTCGCCCTTGTCCACAACAGCTCTCCAACAGCCCCTTCTCCGAATTAAATTACTTGCTGCTCTTTTTCAGGTACGTTTTTTCTTTTTTCGTCTTTATTATTTTGGAACCCCTTTCTTGAACTTTCCCTTTCACTTTTTGATATTATATTTTTTAGACACGCGTTTTACTAACTTTATTTACGCTCACCAAATTGACATTGAGGGTACGCGTTTTACCGGCCCTTTGTTGATTTGTACTTTTTTCATCATCGCGTTCAGAATTTACATCTATTGAACCCATCATCAATCTCTTCACTTTCAGAAGTTTCAACGGATGAAAGCAGCACAGAACAAGACAAAGACGATGCGCCATATTCATACATTCGCAGGCTATTCAACAGCCTTCGCGACCGCGTCGACGCGATTACACAGTCAGCTCAATTGGATGATGAAGAGTCCAAGAGGATCTCAACAGTACAACGCGGCCCATTCGTTTTCAGTAAAGTCGCGTCAATCCAGACTTTGACCCCGGTAACAGCTGATTTTGATCCTCATCTTATCACCAATCACGGATTTTTTGAATTTCAACTCGACCATTCCAGCGGCGTCGCATGGCCTCCCATGATGATTGAAGTGTACTTTCTGCAAGCATCGATGGAGACAACAAGCACGACAATTGCCACTAACGGTATTGCGCTTTGCACTTTAGAGGATCCTGGTCGGGCGTTGCTGTTTCCAGTATTTGCGAGTGGATCGCTGGTAATTATAGAGCATGCACGCAATGAAATAGTTTTAGAAGACCCGGTCTCTGGAACTAAACTTTCATTGCGGAATCGTAACGAATCGGTCATGAAAACATGGCTATCGCATTTTGACACACTTTTTCCAGCCTCAACACCCCCTTCGGTAGTCCACCAATCACCAGAACCTCGCGCGTCTAATTCTGCCCACTATAGCTTTTTTTCTCAACAAGACGAACCTATACCCAACGGGGTGGGACTCGGCATCAGTAACTCACAGCATCGTGCAACTGTGTCTTCATCCATCTACTCACCGCAACCTTCGTTCAACGAGTGCACATTCAACAGCGTCTCACCCAAATTGAAGGGTACAGGCCAACTGCCAAGCTTGCAGAACGCGCCTGAACTGCAAGAGTTTTTGATGGATACAATGGAGTTCACACAAACTGTTCCAAAAACTCCCACCGAGATTGCCAGTAGCAGTTTCGATATCCACAGTTCTTCCGACGAATCCGATACTGCCACACCCACACAAACCATCATTGAGTCCACGCCATTTTTGGCTCAAGTTCCCAAGAACGATTTCACTTTGACTCTTCCTAAAACGCCGACTCCAGAGCCAAATTCTCAAGACGACGATACCGAAAAAATACACCAGAGGGACGACGACGACCGCGAGTTGTGTTTCCCGCCGATAACAGATAAATTACCAGACAACTTGCCTTCGTTTCTTCCTCCAGTTCCAGTCGTCACAGACACGCCAACTTCGGCTACCTTTTCATTGCGTGTAAGATCGATGGAGTCCACAAATATAGATTTGCCCATGGGAGACGATGACGTTAATGGGACATCTACAGACATGTCGAGCTTTCGTTCCACCGCAGGTCGTTCGGTACTAATGCCTAGTGATGATAGCGATGAGCCGCCACATCCGCAACCAGAGTACGGAAAGACTTTGAGCCACAAAAAGTCTCTATCGTCGTTTTTTTCGCTGTCAAGACGGAAAAAGGACGATGTGGGCACTCGAAACACGCTGTCTAACAAAAAGTCAACCTCCTCAATTGCTTCATTTTTCTTGCTCAATGACAAATCTGAAAAGCAAACCAAGTTAAACGAAGCAAAGTCGTCTTCATCATTGTCCTCTATGTTCATGTTGGGCAAAAAGAAAAATACTGACAATGACAAAAAAGACTCGAAATACAAGCTCAACAAAAAGTCATCAACATCATCGTTCTTCAGATTTGATAAGAAAGACACAGATGCCGACAAGAAGAATGCAAAGTCAAAGCTTAACAAGAAGTCTTCAACCTCATCTTTTTTTAGATTTGAGAAACATGATAAAGAAACAGACAACAACGGAAACAACACGAAATCTAAGCTCAATAAAAAGTCCTCCACTTCATCGTTTTTCCGGTTTGAAAAACACAATAAAGAAACAGAAAACGACGGAGACAACACGAAATCTAAGCTCAATAAAAAATCATCTACTTCATCGTTTTTTCGATTCGAAAAGCAGGACAAAGAAGCAGACAACGATGGAAACGACACCAAATCCAAACTCAATAAAAAGTCTTCCACCTCATCATTTTTTAGATCAGAGAAACACGAGAAGGCCAACACCAATGCTGAAGAATCCAAACCCAAATTTGTTACTGGCTTGAAATCATTTATTTCTAGAAAACCGAGCAAACTCTCCAAACCCAACAAACCCCGGATTGAGATTGACTCGGTATTGACTCCTCCATGTCCTCCGCCCATTGTCACGCCAACACGAGTGCATGCCACAGATTCCGAAATTGCCCATTTCATCAATGAAGAAGAATTTCCTGAGTTTGTGTCACCAACTGGAACTCATCCACCTCAATTACCTGAAACGTATGATGCCTACCCAGCAGGTGATGAGTTACAAAGAGCCCAGGGCGTTTGTAGTCTTTCAGGATCTAAAAATCGGTCGGATAAAGTGTTGTCGCAAATTATGGAGGAGGATGGTGCCGCGGCAGAGGCTTTGAGAGCGTTAAGATCTAAAATTAATGAAGAGATACCCGAGATACCTGAAGTCGCAGACAATGACCCCAAACCTAATGATTCCAGTGTTTCTGCTACTGAAATTGAAAATTTAACCAAGATCATTGAAGAGTCGTCTAGAAAAAGTTCGGAATTAACACCTGATACAATACCCCAAGAGCAGGCTCTTACACAACCTCAGGAAGAAGAAATCCCTAGCATGACTCGTAGCAGCTCTGAATCTTCTATTGGAACAACTGCCGGGTCTAATTTACATTCCCGAACCATTTCAACTTCGATTTCAATTTCAAATTGTAGTGATTCCAGTGGCGTATCACGAACAATGGCACATATACCTATTAGACAATCTCGGTTACGCAAGTCTAGCAGTGAATCGACACTGGGCGACCGTGGAGTAATCTCGCGCTCTGGAAGCTTTTATGGAAATAATTCCAACATCACCGAAAAGATATCGGTTCTGAAGACAGATGCTATGGTATCACGTTGGACGACGTCCGCATGGCAAAAGGTGACAGATAATTCAATGACTGTTAAAGTGTTCCGTACTGGTGTTAATTCAAGCTATGTGAGTTGCTACAACAGCGACGAGTCCGCCATATTACTCGAGCTAGCCGTCGAGAATGGTGCTCGTCAGGTCAATCGTCGTGGTGCTTTGGATGTGCACGTCAAAACTGCTGCCCCAGAAACCTATTTGTTTCGATTCAACAATTCCTACCTTGCTGAAGAATTTGAGGAGATTGCACGACGGTCTGGATCAGATGACTCTCGAACCGCCAGTATGACTAGCAGCAGTATCATATCAGAGGTGTCGTTCAGCAACCGAACAGGGCCTAATACTTACATTCCACCGCTTCTTTCGCGCCGTGCCAGTCAAGGCCATGGATTGACTTCGTCGCGGCCTCCTAGTGTCATGGATCTGCTAACCACCACTCCGCAGCCGATAATGGTTAAAGCGCCTGAACTCTTGCTAGTAAACAATTTACGTTGCCGGCTGTTTTCGCATGTCGCTGCAGTCGACAGATGGCAAGATCTAGGTCCCGCTCGTCTCAGAATTTACTCTTGTATTTCAGCAAATTGGATCCGTATCATGGTGCTCAAACCAACATCGACAGCAGTGATGCTGGATAGCAGGCTTCCAAAATCCAGTTTTAAAGCTGAGGGAATACTAGGTATTGCTGTGACAATGCTGAATATGGGCCAACCCGGATACTTGTTGAGAATGGGAAACGCTAAAGAGACGGCAGTGGTTGCAGAGCTGGTTACAGCGTCGTGATGAAGTAATAGATATGTAAAAGAAATAGATACATTTTGAACAATTAATAAAAGCAACGAGTCCATGATTGTCTATTCAGAACTGCCAACGTGTAATTGACTTCGGTTTTACATACGTTTTTGTGTGAGTGTGTGTGTGTTCATGCCTGTCAGCACTTCCGTCAAAAACTGCGTGTTAAATTTTCCATAATATTATCAAACCTTGATATTGAGCTCTTTCATTGCATTCACTACGTTCTTCAGCGTAGTCTCTAAGTACACCTTCTTCTTGCCCAGAGTGCTGATCTGCTCAGTATAGCTAGCGCGTTCGCGTTGGAGTTCGGCGATTTGGTCTTCAACAGAAGTAGCAATGAACATCTTGCCAACACCGGACCAGAGATGGACAGGCTCAGAGTTTGAGGATGCAGTGGCCTCTTTAAGTTCTGTTTCAGTTGCCTCCGAAAGTCGGAGCTTACGTTGCAGTGCGGATTCTTGGGCTTTGACTGAGTTGAGCTCGTTGGATGTCGACATGGCGCGCATTTGCATCTCGACAACGGTCTATACGTTCCATCAGTTAGTACACAGATTCAATAAAAAAACTGAAATAAAAACTGTAGCTACAACTTACCTTTTGAAGAGCTTCGTTAGGAATGGACATGGTGACAAAAGTCAATGGATCAGTAACTGATGAAATGATGGTATCTGAAGGAGTTTGTAAAATATCTAGGTTGATTTCTTTAAACTATTTTTTTTCTTCTGCTACACACTTCCAAATTTGAATTCCAAGTTTTATTCATTTCTGTTCACCTTCTTCTTTTTCGCCAACTCTCATCCACCCATCAACATGTTTAGACACTTGATTAAAAGATCCGTTGCAAGGCCATTGGCCCTGTCATTGACCCGCAGATACGCCGTGGTCTCCTCGATTCCTATTAGAGCCAAGTCCTCGGCCCAACATATGGAAACCAATGCTCCCACCGAGACCAACCGCCTCGAGAAAACCGCTGAAAAATTCTGGGAGAAGGTGAATGTGGCCAAGGACAAGAACAGTGATGGATACGTTGTTCAGCTGGACGACAAGCCTATTAAGACGCCAGGCGGCCGACCTTTGGTGATTCCTCACGAAAAACCGGCATTGGCCCATCTGATTGCACACGAATGGCGGATTCTGCCTTCGCTCAAGATCAAGCCGCACTCTCTGCAATTGACCTCGCTCGCAGCTCGTGCCGTCGATCTGAGTGCAGAGTGGAATAAAACTGCAGAGGCTCGCGCCGTACAAGAAGATATCATCAATGCCTTGCTGCCATACCTCGACACTGACACCCTTCTTATTTTCTCTCCGGAAAAAGACTGTGAAGGTACTTTGCGACCTGCGCAAGAAAAGTTGTACCGTCCAATCATCGAAACAGCAGAAAAGTACTGGAACAATGGTGTAGTTCTATCGTGGCTGGATACCGAGCTGTGCATTGCCGGAAATACACAGAGTCCAGAGACTAAGAAGGTTGTTGCCGATTGGCTCCGATCTTTGGATCCCTGGCAGCTTGTCGCCGTTGAGCGCGCTACAATGACCGCCAAATCGTTGATTTGTGGTATGCTGATTGCGACCCGCCAAATGACCGTAGAGGATGTGGCTGAGGCCTGTACATTGGAAACCATTCATCAAACCAAGGTTTGGGGTGAAGTCGAGGATACCCATGATGTGGATTTCCACGATATGAGAAGATCTTTGGGAAGTGCCTACATTTTGGCATCCGACCGCTAAATAGTGCATATTTTTGTGTTGTGTATAATGAATGTATTCAAATTGGTACAAATAGTGATCTCCAGAGTTAGTCACCAAATTTGCGATTACTGGCTATAGATTTCCTTAGCGAGCCATGATATACTAATGTTACACATGAGTTTAACTAGTTTATCCTAAGGTTGTGTGCCGGTATCATTGACAGTATTGGCTTCAAGTGCTCACTGTTTCCGAACTCACGCATACACAGCACGTTTTAAACTCATATTAGACTGATGTGTAGCCACGATTGCCACCACTAGAAAACGTTCCAGCGACCTTACGAATGAAATCGCGCAGCAAAAAAGGAATCTCTTTCAAGAACTCTGAACTGGAAGCTGCACCGATGCTGCCGTAACGGTTGTAACTTGTCCAAGCTTGCAGGATGAAGACGGCAGCCACTCCGAGAAACAAAAGAAAAAATAGCCAGGTAAAGAATCCCCAGCTGCTGCTAGCACTTACTGGCGGTTCGGGCTCTTTGGGCTTCTCCGGGGTTTCCGGTGCTGGCTCTGAATCCTTTGGCTTATCTGCCGCATCGACACATGCCTGCTTCGTGATCCATTTCAGCTTCAAGGTGTGCAGATCCCAATCATCAATTTCTAATTTACTGTCAACCTCCTTGTCACAAATGAACTCCACGACTCCAGAAAGCGGGCCCAAGTCTCCCCATTTTCCACCACCGAGCTCTGCACGTAGTCCGTTATCAATACGTGTAACGTTTGGCTCAGGACCCTTTGAGTCAAGTGAATGGCCAGACACAGGAATGATGCCAGTCAATATCCATTCTTTGTCTTGATCTTTGGGTTTAACGCGCTGGATCCCGCAGACTATTTAGTTAGTATGAAGACAAGAAACGAAAACAATGCAGATAGAGTGCGTAGATAAGCCGATCCGGCATTACAAAACACAATAATGCACTATAAACATACTTTGAGATCCCTTGGGACACATTTTAGCGTCATCTTTTGAGCTTTCACTGCTGCCCACAGTGTTGCATGGATTGATATACCAAGTAGTATTTGTTGTCGAAGGTGGCGTATTGATTGATTGTATGACGCTGTGATCTCCATTTCCAAGCGGGTTGAGATTGAACTTAGTTCCATTGATTTCCAAGTTGCATTTCATGAGTGCGTGAGACTGCGATGCAGCAGCAAGCAGTAATAGTAGGTTATTCAAAGATATCATTGCGGATTCTACAATGTCTTGATATACACCTATTTTATCATGCAGAAAAAGAAAAAGAAGTATTGATGCTGAAGACCCGAAACTGAAAGAATTTGGAAACTGTAGAACAAAAATATTTATACTAAAAAACTCTAAACAACAAAAAATGGACACATACACATTATGGACTATAAACAATTAACAATACAATTATTTGCCGGCTCTTTGGTACTTACCAACGACGATACAATGGTCACGCTCGTAAGGTTCAAGAGTAAGTTGTTCTAATGGCTTGATACGCTCCTCACGCAGCTTTTGGACCTCACGGGCAAAGACGGTTTCCGCCTCAACAGTGGAGTCAATACAGTTGGCCTTGATGGAGATGACAACACCACCTTGGTCCTTAAGGAAAAGATGAGAGTTCAAGGCGATAATACGAGCTTGATCGGGTTGGGCAACATCGGCAAAGACAACATCGACCATACCAACGAGCATACGGTACTTTTGGGGGTGTCTGGCATCTTCAATAATGGGGATGACATTAGGTCTCTTCTTGGCCATGGAGATAAGATCACGACCAGGTCTGTGCGAGAACTCGACGGCGTAGACAAGACCCTCGGGGCCAACGACATCGGCAACGTGGGAAACGGAAGTACCAGAAGCAGCACCGAGGTAGAGAACCTTCATGCCAGGTGCAATAAATAATTGATCAATACCACCGAGAATACCGGCAGCCAACTTCGATCTGAAAGGATTCCAAACTCTGTATTCAACCTTAGTAGCGGGCGAGTCAGCGTCCTTGGCGGGCACGTCGATGGAGATTCTCTTCTCACCATACACACTCTCACCAGGGTTGATGTTCTTGGTGACCAGCAAGTCTTCCTTACCTCTGGCGAGGAAAACACCGGCGTGTCTGTGGGGTTCAATGATGACCTTAGCACCACCCTTGGCACCGCCCTTGGAAACAGCACCACCGCGTCCGCCTCTGGCACCGCCTCTACCACCTCTGGCACCACCACGGCCACCGAAACCACCTCTGGCACCGCCGCGACCGCCTCTTCCACCATCAAAACCACCTCTGCCGCCTCCGCGACCACCACCACGGCCACCGCCGAATCCGCCTCTGGCACCGCCTCTAGCGCCGCCACGACCACCTCTTCCACCAGGAGTAAATGCCATTGTGAATCAAGTACTAATATTTAAGAGCTTTTGAGCAGGAGTAATAAAGCCAACAAGAAAACAGAAATGTGCTGTGTTCCGATATAATTGCAACTGTACAAAGAAAGTCCGAGAGAATTGCTCGTTAGGCTGTCGTTGTTGTTGTTGCTGCTAAAGCGTCTGTTGAAGGTGTTGTTGTTTCGGCGATAAAGTCGAACTCTTGTTGCTAAGGGACTGAAAAGAAGAAGGAGGAGGCAAACGAAAATTTTTTTATATTTGCTGGGAAACTTTCCACGGTGAAATTTTTCTTTTCCTCCCAAAAAGCCCCGGGCATAAAACACTATGCTTTCTACGCATTGCTTGTAGTTCCGAGAGCCTTTGCAATTTTCAGAGGGGTTTTTTCTTTGTCGAAAAATTCGAAAAATCCCAAAACTCCCAACATGCCCTTGCCCTAGATTGAATGAATATACGACATATACACTAGCACATAGCACTTGTAGATTATGAACCTTAAACTAGGGCTATTTTACTTAGGGCACAACTAGAAGATTTTCTTTCCCAACTGGGCGGTATGAGGTCTCGCATATAAGATTACATCAACGCTGTGTCAGCTGAAGCTTTGAAATATGAAATTTTCCATCGGCGTTACACCTTATCTAAGCACTAAGCATAGTGCTGACTACCCAGGTCATGTCCGGCTCTTCCCCAGGCCCCAGGCCCTCTCCCGGAGCCTGCTCTGTTTTCCAAATTGGTTTTTGTGTTCCTCGCCGCAGCCTGTCTCTCCTAGTGCCTGGGTTCTCTGCCTCCCAACACCTCTCAAGCTAGCACTCGCCTACTCTCGCCGCACTATCCGCTCCCAGCATTTGTTAGTTACCCTCCTCCCATTTCACTCACAGCTCAATTTTTTCATGTTTTTTTTCCTCTTTTTCCTTCCCCTCCCTCTTTTTTCTCTTTTCCCAGACTGTTCGACACCTCTTCGTTGATATCCATCTCCAGCATATAACAACAATGACTCGTTACGGATCTACCCCTGTCAACCCTGCTAAGAGTGCTTCCGCTCGCGGTTCTTACCTCCGTGTTTCTTTCAAGAACACTCACGAGACCGCTCAAGCCATCAACGGCTGGAACGTCGACAAGGCCCTTGTCTACCTTGAGGCCGTCGCTGAGAAGAAGCGTGCCATTCCTTTCAACAGATTCGCCGGTTCCATCGGTAGAACCGCTCAAGGTAAGGAGTTCGGTGTCACCAAGGCCAGATGGCCCGTTAAGTCCGTCAAGCACGTCTCTGAGCTTTTGAAGAACGCTCGTGCCAACGCTGACGCCAAGGGTCTCAACACCGAGGCTTTGGTTATCTCTCACATCCAAGTCAACCAAGCCCCCAAGCAACGTCGTCGTACTTACCGTGCTCACGGTCGTGCTAACGCCTACCAATCCAGTCCTTCTCACATCGAACTTCACGTCACCGAGGCTGGCGAGACCGTCGAGAAGGCCCCCGAAACCAAGGTCGTTAGATTGAACTCTCGCCAAAAGGCTAGATTGCTCGCCAAGAAGCGCCTTACTGCTGCTTAAGCATTTACGAATTCTCTATAATCAATGATCTGTTGTGTTCTAATTTTGTAAACGAGTGTAGTAAGATGTTATTTATCGAAAAGTCTGTTTTTTTTTAAAAAAAAATCTTGCATTTAAACAATTCTATTTCATTCAATCCTGATCTTTTTTTTCTGTTTAGTTTCATCTTTTGATCCAATTGGCTTTAGATGTAATTCAGATCAGTCGCTAGCCAACGTTGCTTGTAGATTCGGAAAGAGGTTGACGCGATTTGCGGTATTTGTATACGTCCAGATT
Organism: Saccharomycotina sp. CBS 16003; assembly: GCA_022457085.1. Lineage (NCBI taxonomy): Eukaryota > Fungi > Ascomycota > Saccharomycotina sp. CBS 16003. Next base: position 743,929 of record JAJNCF010000023.1, read on the forward strand.
CGGCCTCAAATGTTACAAACTAGATTGAGAAATAGTTTCCTGTTCTTGTTTGACAAAATCAGATCGACTCTCAAAATTTGGTTCCTGTATCGGATCACATAAACTAAATCACGTGTATTGTTGTCAAAATTGCTAGTACCAGCAAAAAAAATTAAAGATGCCATTCTAATTCTAATCGGTCTTTTTCTTTTATCCATATTATTATATTCATGACCCATTATCAATACACAGTAAAAAAGCTACACATTGATTATATCGAATAAGCAAATAAATATTAATTTGATCAACCGCTATTGAGAAATCCGCGAGGTACGCAATCGTATGCTTTCATGAACTTCGGTCAACTGTGTTCAGCCTTTCGTTAGTGTAACAGGCGGCGCACCAATCGAGGTCACAAATACGGACAAAAGTGCTCAAGTTTTGTGACAGAGAGTACTTATTAATTTACAAATAGTAATATTATGTACATAGTCATTATGAATAGGAACGCACTGTTGTGTCATACTGGATTGCACCGTCTAAGATAGCTGCCGAAGATCTGAGGGCATCCAACGGTGAGGGCTGCTAAGTCCGTAGTAAATAGGTAGACCGGGCGCTTCCAACCGCCATTGGCAATAATGACAGTAGTTTCAATGATATAAGTAGATAAAATATTATTGTCCGTTGGAGATGGTTGAGGGCCAAGAGACCAATATTTGATGTTTCGTTGTTAGTATTAGACAACTTCGACATTGGCCATAGATACAACAGATTGTAATTCTAGGACTCGAACATACATTATGTATACTCCCCGAAATATTTGAATAAAAGCAGAAGCCTAGCAAGAGTAATAATCATAACTTATTGCTCAGGCTTACAATCCTTTGGTGGTGGGGATAAGCTTTGAGATCGAGGACCATTCGTCGACAAATTCGATATAATAGATTTTACAATAACGGCTATTTCGATATTCGGTAGTATGTAGCCATTTAGATATGTGGTTTATTTTTCAGGAGTCAGACATTGTGTGTCATTGTTCAAGCTAATGTTTGATTTGCATTCCGTGATTTCAGGAGCAATATCTTTTTACAAAATTCAATGATTTTTTGCTGGCTTTGATTTTTCAACTTTGAACTTCAATTACACAAAACAAGACAAAAATACAAAGACGGTTTCCTTAACTAAACATACTTTGTACACACATGAAATTTGTTTAATATCAGTATATAGCATGCTCTTTGTAGAGCAATTGAAATTTTTGTATCACAGTTAGTCATACCTTTAATATCGTCAAGCCACTCAAGCTGTGACTTATCAAAACATCTCTAAATTAAACCCGTTGCATGTGTGACTGTTGTGTGAAACAAATCAAACGTTGTTTTTAACGTTATGCCTGAATTTATACTTGGAACGCAAGCCGAAAATTTGAATTCTCTCCTGTCAACAACGATTTCCTTTCTCAAAACTGGATAGGCACTTTCTGTTAGTTTATCTCAATAATATCAAAACATAACAGATACAAATATTATGATAACTCTTGCAGTATATCATTTTAACGCTTTCAGTAGCTGAAAATCTGCACACACGTTTTGTCAATGGAAGTGAACAGGTATATCTGTGTATTGAACAAAGATTCGAAAACTAGAATCAAGCTATTTTTTGTGAATGAACTTACCATCACATGAGCATTACAACAGTGATTGACTCCATATTACAAACTCTTTGAGCGACAATAATTATCTGTATTGTCTGTGATATTAGAAATGTATCTTGTCGAGATTTAAGTTTTGATATCTACTAGCTTCTGACTATTAGTTTTCTAGAGCTCATTTTTTGATAATGTTTCATGACCTGATACAAAATATGTTTTTCTTTAGTATGGACTGCTCCAAAGCTGTTACAAGTTTACGTACCAACTGTTCTACTGAGCAAGAAAAGTATCTACCCTTGTATTCATCAGTAATTATTCTACAAAATGGCATAAGACCTCTAAATAGTCTATTAGTATGGACTCTCTCTCACAGCCTTTTTAGACACAGTAATTGTGGGAGGTTCACTCCAAACTGTCAATCCTTAGACCTTGAGTTGCTAGTTGACCATCTCTCTTGTCAAATATATATTGAAAGCTCACATCTTTTAAGCATAAAAATAGCAATTTGTTGATTTTTCATTTATACTTCATGTCAATTTTTTTACGCATCGCATCTATAGTCCAAATTACTTGAAGCGAATGTCAATCATAATTTAGTGCGATAAACTAGACAATATGCAAATCTTTATGTCCTAATATAAATAAAGATTTAGTATTAAATTGACGTATCAACTAAGCCATAAAACCAAAAACCCCGTTGTACAATGGTGTTTGAGCGGAGATGGTATTGACAAAAAAATTCAAAATTGTTATTTACATCATAATGTGTTCATATTTTTGACAATTACCAGAGTTTGAGCTCAAGTAATAGTTTTATTGATACAAGTTGATGGTAATTCATCAGATAATAATTTTGATACGTTGTTTCTGTGCTTAAGTATTCTGTCTATTTTACTAATTCTAACACTGTGGGTTAAAATAATAGAGGAATTATTAATAAAATTCAATAATCCTTTTAACCCAATCATGCTGGTACATTCTATTCTCGATCTGATCAAATCAATACACATATTCTTGTGTATTGTTTCAAAAATTCAAAACGTAATCAGCTCTTGAACAGATTAGATATTTAGTTGAGCAAAGATCTTGACACTGGCAATTGTTGTAGTATGAAAATTTTGTTTTAACAAATTACTGTGGAGGTCATATATCACATGACCTACGGTTTTGATTCATGATTCAGACGCAGAATAACAAAATCAAAATTGTTACTTCAACAGAAGTGGAGATATTGTCATGCAATGAGATGAATGATCAGCAATATGCTTGCTGATCTCTGATGGCCCCAGGTGCACTTGCCGCAAAGTATCCACTTTTTTATCGTTTCAAAGTTTTAAGCGATTTTTAAGTGAAGCTGACAATCATGTGATTATGCTTTACTGTTCATGTACTTTGACCATGGTGCAGATACATAGTAAAAGGGTAGACAAGTTTCAGGTACCAATGCTGAACAACCATGTCTGTTTCGGTTCTCATCAATATCTTAAACAAATCATCTAGCTGTGATGAGTAATTTTTTTGTGTTCTTCAGATTTTCATGATATGCAAATTTCTTCTAAGAGCGTACCATATGTTGTCGTATTCATACAGTCGTACGATTTCAGCTTGAGTAATGTTGGTTTGGTGGAATTGTAAAAGCAGTGGCGCATATGATCCTACGCAGCTGGTAGAGATACGAAATCTGTCAATTCAAGGTCATTGAAGATCTTACAATAATCATAATCTACAACTGTAAGCTGGTCCTAGAGTATAATATCTGCAAGACGCAATTCGATTCCACCAAACAGTCCATCGGAGCCAGTTGACAGCTGATACAGCGTGACATGAACACTTCTTCGTGCTTCTGGAAATGTGTGTACATGTACTACAATGTAAATGCTAATAATATTCAGATATAGATGGGTCTTCATTGACAGATACTTTTGGTATCCCGTTATACACATCACTTGTAAAGCCATTTCTTAAAAGCGAAAGGAAGAAGTGGTCGAGCCGGCCTAATTAGGCAAAAATACAATGGGCTGCCAAAAGTATCTGGACACCCAGTACCTTGCCGAGTTTCAAAGATCAAGTTACGCATGGGCCAGATGAGGTGCACGCATCTACAGGTGTACGCATCTACAGATGTACACAATCACACATGATGAACTACAACTATCAATTAATATACTTCGTTAGCGAAAAGTGTATCTTGTACCGCAGTTGCAGTGCAATTAAAAACGCTGTGGACAGTTTGTTTTGGAGTGACACGCTCATCTGTATGCACTAGTCCCCGCTTTTTTTATACTGGAGTTTTAATTCCAACTCACATCTGGTTTGTAAGATATCATGTACACCTGTAATAGAGTACAAATAAGAGTATAATTATGAACTGCAGGTAGTGTGCAATTGAAAGAGTGGGACGCAGAAGGTTACATGGTAGACAAACTATTTTACTTTTTGATTTCACAAAATCTGTATTCTGTTTCAACTCTATAGCGTTGTCATAAGTAGTATAATGTGTTAACATAAGAATCACACTGAGCCAAGGCGCTCTAATGGCTTTAGGTTATAATGTATACGGTTTGGACTATTTGAATTAAATCAATACACTGTTCTCACCTCTTTGAATATCAATGAAGACATATTTCCGAGTGCCTGGTACTTACCAAAATACTGTATGAAGTCAAACCAGCCTTCAGTCTCCCAGATTTTCCTTTGCACATAGTTACGGCTATGAAGAATTTGGCGTCATCAAACACTGAAAACCTAAAACGCTCTCTGCGGGGTGCTACTTTGTCAATCTCTATGAGATATGCAAATGAATTAAATGTCTTCTGTTATGTTTGTTTTGTATATGGGTATTTTATTCAAAGGTATATTGTGTATAATCCCGGGACATAGGGACGATAAATAGATTATTATCATACTATGAAGTGATATTTTTGAAGCTCAATTTATTTAAAAATAATTACACCATGTTAAGATGTTACAACAAGTGAAGAAGACGATAGGTGCTAAAATTTATTAGATGGTAGAGGATGTACCATAACTTATTCCCATAAATTCAATTTACTACACGCGCAACCTCTCCTGCCATGCTGTTACTAATTGAATTCTTATTCTTCTAAGAATCGTCACTTGAAGTTTGCTAAGCAATTATTTTTTATCAATTTCAAATGCAATACAACTGTCTACCTTCTTGTATGCTTACACTTATTGAATCAAATTCGTATTTGAATTTCAGAACCATTTTTTTTGGTATTTGCGTAGTTTTTATCCATTACACTTAATGGATTTTCTAGGCAAGATATTGTTTTTAGTCTTGATATAGTACTTGTATGCACTACTAAATAGAGGAAAATAGTAGAAACACTATGTGTTAGACGTGCGTCACATTATTCAGTTTTGGCGCTTAGTCCATACTTTTCTGTATCACAAAAGGCCATATTTTTGTAACAGAAATAATAGCTCTACGCGCAAAAATTACACAAGCTTTGTTCAAAATAGGTAATCGACATAGGAGAGGTAAATCAAAATGCATTGACAAAAAAACTGATGTAAATTTCCAATTACACATAAGTTACTATGCGTTGACATAATATCATAGACTAGATTGATCATCTTCGATGATCCATGACACAAGATTATATTATGATGTTCATCTTTGACTCAAATAGCAGTTCACTTACAGATGCATAACAAATGATACTATTGGGACAGGGCTCAAAAGTGTAAATTGCTTTAAGTATGTGTATTTCAAAACGGCTACTTATTGTACATTTTGCGCTAAAGCGTGAATGTTTAAATTTTGATAGTAAATCTAATACAATTTGAACCCTTGGCTGAATTGAAACTGCATACTAACATCGCCATTATCAAATTTGCATAAATGTTACACAGGACTTTGCAGATACTTTGAGTGAGTTCATGACGCCAATAACAATTTTTGGGAACGACACGAATCTTGAGGTATCTAGCAAACAATGGACAGTTTTTTTGAGGATCACATAGACCTTATCACAAAAACAATTACAGCCCTATACATATTCCTCTAACTGGTAATCCAACAATCTTTCAATATTAGGAGTCTAAGCGACAGGACTAGGTTTTACGCCATGCTTTACATAATACAATCCCAGGATCTGCATGTAAACGTATTTGTGTATGTGATACCATGCAGAGGTAAAGAAAACATGCGAAGGCCAGTATCTCAATGTATAAAAATATTTCCCAAAGTCTTTGAAGCGCTGGATTTAATTCTATACGAGAAGCTTAAAGTTTTCGGAGTATGATAAAAGTGTCTGAGTTTAAGTTTGTTAATGAAAACACTTTCATTGTTGATTCAAGACTTTTGATATGTGTCTACAAGTATCGGTTACACTTAAGAAAGCAGCAGTTTTGCGTGTGCAAGAATCAATTGCGTAACGTTAGAACCGCTTGAACCCTCTCTTTTTTGCAACTCTGTGCCATTTCAATGTATGTATTTCGAGTATTATCCCAGTCAGTTTCAGAATGAGTATTGTTGTTTGAGCACATCGACTCAGAGTTTGGTAGTATCGAAGGCAAAGTATACAAGAGCATTTGTAGATCATTTCCACAACAAAGGGGTTCTAAAAACAGATTCACAAAGTTATTTGGGATAAGTATGTACATGATTCACTTACAGTTAGCTGTACAACCGTGGTACAATTCTCACGCAAGTAAGGTTAAGGGGTGAGATAGGCTAAATAGAAGCTAACATAGCTTAAAGTTAACAACCGGCCCACGAGTTGTGTATTGACGAATGTGTTCTCACGTTCGAATACGCCCAGAGAATAAATAAACCAGCTTTGGAATGTATTCCATATGTACCTATCGTTACCCGGCTATAATGTAAAAAAATATCCCGGACTATAGATGCTTAAAACAGAATTGATAATCCGCTTTATGGTAGTAATTTTTTTTGTGAGTGCTTCCCGAAAAGAAGCAGCACTGTATTTCCGTGGATTTAGACAGCCGTATCTCTTGTCTGATGACAGAATGCATAGACTTTTGTAGTCAAAATTTTCTTTGCAGCTTCACCGCTGTACAAAACCTATACAATACTGATAGATTACCACGTTTTTGCTGCCTTATTTTATCTCAAATCCTTTATGCCCATCGGTACTTTGGTGGAATAATACAAATCTGGTATGTGCGGTTTTTTTTCAGACCTCTGCATAGAATATTCTTTACACGCGGGTATGCAATAGATTATAAACTAGAAGTACAATCCCGATTTCCAGAGAACTACACCGAAATGTACAATCAAACTTTTCTTCTCGTATTTGCAATACAGATAATCATAGAACAATTTTTTCAATTTAGTATTTGTATGCACTCACAACGATTCCTTGTTTCAAGATGAACGTGATCTGTTAAAGTATACACAATGCATTAGATTGTAAGCTAGCGAGTCAATGCATCTAGAATACTTTAAACAACCACCTTCCAAGAAAGCAGGAACTACTAGAAATGGATTAGTACAAACTCACAGCATTGGAATCCAAGTGTTGTGTGTATGGCTGGCCCAAAATATAATTTTCTTTGAAGCCAGTCTCTATATGGAAATAATTTCCGTCTCATATTTGGATAGCATACATACAAATTTATTACACACCAACTCAAATTGTGGGTGTAGAGATTTGTAGATAGCATGGGGAATCATTTACTTCTGACATAATGAGGTTTTGGGAAGCGAGAAACATTTGACTACAAAACTTCCAATTAGAATGTAAATGAGACAGAAAAGCTTCATACCTTGGGCAAGCGAGTTTACGTACTTTGCAAAACGCCTTCAATTGTATGTTTCTTTATCTCAGAATACAATTGCAAGCCAAAAACACGAGAAGCATAGTAACAAATTTGGACTTTTTACTTTGTTTCTTTATTTCGAGTGGAGGGACCACCCAAAGGCGCATTATAGTGCTTGCTTGATTTCGAAATTTCTTTTGCAGTACTAGAGCGAGGTCACCTCTTCATTGCTACGGTGTATTTAATTATCTGATTATGCAAATTGATTTTTTTGGAGTGTACATCGACTTGGATACAATTCAGTGTACATTGTGGCTGGCAACTAAGAGGACGTTAAAAATTACCAAAGTTGTAATGTGAATAGTTCAGTTTGTCGTTTTGTGTCTAGTGAATCAATGCTTTTGGAAAGTTTCTAAATATACCTTTTTCCGAAGATCTCGATGTATGGTGTACTTGGAATCCTGAAAGCCATTTAACATAAGCACCAGAGGAGTTCGTGATATCTTGCAAGTACATCTCGTACACTTTCATTTTTAGTCGTACCAATAAACCCAGACGTATGAAAACTTTATTTTTGTTCCAGAACTATGATAAAATATGCAAATACAAGTAGTAACATTTTGTCACAATTGTTTTACAGCTATTTATGTCAAGAAGTTTTTGCAATTTTCTTGATCGTTTCAAAAATTACATGAATTTGTGACATTCGAAAACAACAAGAAACATGCAATACGTTGTTTTTAGCAACAACGTGTTGCTTAGAAAAAGCTGGTAGGCTCAGGTGATTCAATAAATAATTGACTTAAGCGTCCATGTTTTAATTACCGCCATTAGGATCCCGTAGCGGTGGAAATCCCTAATATTGAATTAAATTCACACTGTGACCAGTATTTTTCACCAAATATTAAAATTCGAGGCAAGCAGGGGTGGCCTGTTTACTCGACTAAAAATATTATCTAGTCATTTGTGGTCCTGGCAGCAAAATCAAACTTGATATCTGCATAAATTTGTAAAGTAACTAACGAATGCTTCAAAATCAGGCTAAATTGTGACATGGAATTTTATTTCATTTGACTTCGTAAACTTTCATCTATTTGCCTTCGATATTCTCGCAAACTCCACCAAAATGAGCAGTGACTTAAGCTTTAAACCTAAAAAGCGCGTTCTGATTGGGCATTAAGCTCGCATTCTTGCAATGGTAACGTCGACTGTTACTATAATTTTTACTGGATTGAATCAAGGTATACTTTTGATCATAAAAGCCGATCTGCTAATTGAATATCATGTCTCAAGTTTTGATCAGCTTTTATTGAAATGATGATCTGCTGCATTGCTCGAATCGAACTTATTATACTGCACACTCCTTATTCCCTCTTTCCCTTTGACAACAACATTACAAAATTACTGAAATTAGCCACCAGTTTTTCGAAAGCAATCAAACAAGAGGCTTTGGCACGTATGAAATACGAAACAACTGAATGAAATAGTTTTTAAGTAACCTGGCAGTATGGCACGAAAGTGTAGATATTATTTAGCTCTTCAAGTACTGTAAACTATTGACTGCAAAATCCCACGCTCGTTACGCTGTTAATCGAGTAGTTGATGTATTCCTCGGATATCCCGATGGAAGCTTTTGCTTGATTCAATAATTTCATAGAAATCTGTGCGCTTCCATATCCAGTGTTGCAGGTCATTCGATAGGTGTATATAACGATACGCTCAAAAACCTTATTAATGAATCTAGAAGGACTTTGACTTTGGTGTTTCACTTGTTTTTTTCCAGTGAGGTATCGTAGGGCACGTGACCTCTTCGACTATTCTAAGCAATTGCGCTCTAGTTATTGTAAGAACAATAAAGAAAATCAGGCCAGTTACTGAAGCGTCTACTAGGAACAAAAACTGCAACACGTAAGTGCCACGTCGTATTGAATATATCTGTGAAAGTTGCTTCAACTTGACATTGTTTGTGTACTCCATAGTTTTAAGCTTTTACAACTTTAGGCTATGCATTAAACTCTATTTCAGCTTATCGAGTGGTGATCATGACTCTGCATGAAAACAAACAAAACAGACAATGTACGTTAGCGTGATCTGTTGACAGCGAGTGAAGCCAAGCATCAACTCATCACCCCTCCAATGACTAATGAGTCGAAACGCTTGTGATCTGAAGTACATTCATGAGTTTGTTGCTGGCGATTTAAGTTAAACCTCGGTCATTTGAGCTTTAAACTTTGTGTCTTTAATTTTGGATGACCCTGACGTTGTTCAAAAATGTAGATACTCAATGTTTGATTGATCAACTGGTACGACAAGATGGCTGCTAAAACAATTGAAGTTTTAGTATCTTCCAAAAGTAAATACTTATTATTAACTGATATTGAATCCATGAAGGAGAATTACAATTATAGGAGTAAACAGTAAAAGTAAACCGGATAATTGCGACTGTAAGTTGTAGGATCTGACGAAGTGAATCGAAACAATGTAAGATCGAGAGCAGATGTAAAACAAAAGACAGCTTACTTATGCCATTTGATTCAATTTAGATTTTCATACATGGGAGTGGTACCATGATTTGCACTATTCTTGCTACTGGTAGAGCCATATCAGAGCCACAACTTTTTTACTCGATAACCATTCTACGTCAGAACCAAAACCCCTCTGATGGTTCAATTGATATCAGAACTGAGACTTTTGAATGTACACACTCAAAAAAAGTGGCGTAGCAACCTTTGGTAATAGCTTTTTCATAGGTCCAAACGCGGGTCACGAGAAGCAGTTTTGGGCTGGAGATGTTTCACTTCTAGCTCTGGGTTTGAGCTTTCTGGTATGTGCTTTATGATGGAAATTTTTTGGGGCCACACTACAAGATTGTTGATGTTTCACTCAAACCACGGCCCTCCTTTGAAGCAACGTTGACACGTAAATGAATCGTACCAATTGGAACAATTAGTCCAGAACTCAAAGTCCGATTTTTTTTTCCAGTCTCCTGAATACATGTACACATACGTGCCCATGTAATAAATTTCTAAAGTAGTGATAAATCAACGCTCAAGTATCGAGATCGATCATGGCTCAATGTATCATTTATAGCAGAAAAGACGTTGCATGAAAACGTAATAAGCAAAATCTTGAACTCTATTGGAAAAAAAACGTAACCGTGTGCTTTTTTAACATGAAGCTTGGTGATCAAATATTGAAGAATGAAAAGTCTTGGCTACTGTATTAATAAACCGCGAAATGTTCAGACTTGATGGTACAAAATGCATCAAGCACAGTACAGAAAATAATCAGATTGCAAGTACAACATAAACTCTGAGCTTGGAAAAGCAGAAAGACATTATTATTTCCAAAAATATGAAAAGATCCTCAATGAAAAACTTAAACAAACTCTACACTCTGTTTTCTGTCGAATTCCTTGAACGCAAAAAGATTTCAAGGGGTTGATGAACAAAAAAACCAATAGTAGAGGCTTCCTGGACGATAAATCAAATAGCAATGGTGCTTGAAACTCTTGTCAGAAGTCCTACAGTCAATGTTAGCCTTTAGTTTGAAATTTGGAAAATGCCTGAAAATAGTTAATGACTTCTAATAGCCTATAATAACAATTGAGCACAATGAAACAAGTCGCATGAGCAAATTGAGCTTGACAACCTTTGTAACAATACTCTACTTGTGATGTAAACCAAGAAAACTTACAGCTTGGACGTATCTCCCGGACTTCGAGATATCTTTGTAAACTGTTTGAAGACTTGTGATCACTCAAGCAGATCTACAATATCCATTAGCCACCATCTTGGGAAAGCAACGCCCCCAAACACAAATCCAAGAAAGAAAAAAATCACCAAGTCAGCACAAACTCTCAGCAACAAAGCCTATGTTTTGTCTTTGAATACGATTCACCATCAATTGTACAAAATTATTACATCTGTCCCACCGACCATTTTATTTAAGATTCAAGACGTACTACAGAGCTTTTATTTTGTGTATGTACAACAAAAGAACGATGCGCACGCACGTTTACCAAACTCCGAAATACAACGGGCAAGGCAAAAATAAAGAACGCACAATCTAACTTCTTCAGTAATTGAAGAAAAAAAAACATGGCGCTGGTTACTGAAAGGCTTTTTGTTTGAAGATTGCCTCGTAAATTTGTTGGTCTTTTTGTGAATCATCAGATAGCTTTTTGCCCCTTCCCCCCCCCCCCACCCGCTCTTCTCCTATGAATCATATCTACATACTGTGCGCAGCTAGTGTAGGCTAATTTATCCATAGTCTTTCTAACCGGAAACGTAACTTTGTGATTGCCATAAGTCGATTTGAACGGAATCCTATTCTTGAGCAGCTGAAACTGCTTTTGAAAATCAATAATGTATCTTTTAGCAATGTACTTGAATACGATTTGTGCAACTGCTGATTTGTAGCTGGATATTTAATAAAATAGCATGTTGAAATCGATATTCAACAATCTTCCAACGTATAACATATTGACTTCAGGGCGTGTCCACCAAGCTGGCCAAGTCCAAACAATAGAATACCCAAGACACAAGAAATGATACCCATTCTAGAGCTTGGTACGCCCGGTCACACTTCAAACCAAGAAACAGCAAAAAACTCTACCCATATTTCTTGGTTTGAAATCAAAAGCACTCACGACCCAGAGATGACATTGCTATAAACAAAGACCCTACTTGATACACATCCAACAATAAGATAAGCCAACGTAACGGGCGGGTGAAAAGTAAAAGCTCTCTGAGTTTATCGCCACCTATACTTGAACCCGCAAAAAAGCTTTGTATGACTTGTAGTTTGTGGCTTTTTGACATAATATACGCAATATTATGATCTGTATAACCTATTTTAACAGCAATTTTATAATGGAGTTGTTCTCTGATTAATTTGTAAAGGATTTGATATTTCTCAGTTATGATCCAATGTCTACAAACAATAGAATCCTATTCACATTGGATGTTCTTCATAACTCGACAATATAAATGGTCTTCTTCAGATACTGGTGATTTATAAAATACGAGGAACCTTTCAAAAAATAAAATATAGTAAACCAGAAAAAAACCAGCTCATAATTGCATGAATAACTACGTTTATGAAAGCCTGGCTCTTGTTTTCGAAAGATTAAAGGCTTCCAGACACATAGTTCTGGCATAGAAAGACTTGATACAAAGCCCCCAGAAATGCTTTATTTTTTTTCGCGCCTCTAGTAGTCAAGTGTACAAACAAATGCAATTGAGGGTTCATGCGCTGTATCCTAAGCGGACTAAACTCGAACAAAAAACCCAATGGAAAATTCCGAAAATGCGCACTTTTCCTTCTCCATGGTTATAGCATCAAGGGTCCAAACAAAAAACAACAACTACACCTATGCATTGTTCTGCTGCCCTGTGTCTCTTATCCCAAAAAAACATATTCCCTGGGCAGGCTTGTTTAAGTTTCCCCCAAGGCAAAAAAACTCAAACCAAAAAGTTGTGTACATTTGCCCTCCAAACATTCCGTTAAGCGGATGTTCTGCTTTGAGGTTTCAATAGATTTTGAGAAAGACGCCTAAACCTATTATAATTGTTATAATTTTAACTTGTCTCGTAATATCAGGATGGTATTGCTTTTGGCCTTTATTTTTTCTGTAGGACGCCCACGATTGGGAAGAATCCTGGGGTAAGAGCGAAAAATATACGTACCACTTTGCTTATCTCGAAACTGTGTCGATATGCATGGAATTCGCAACTGACTGGTGAAGAGAAACTGCAATCCTCAAACGGACTTGGAATCTGCGAAAGTATACTCCAGCGTTCTGGTGTAGTGTGTATATCTGAATGTTTTGCTCAACAAAACCAAGAAAAAATTTGTCGAGTTTTGACAAAACTCACCAGCCGTCTCTTGTCCCTATTTACGTTTCGCGCCCTGCCAAAATACATGATTCAATCCTGGATTACGGTTCTTCATGAGCTCTTGTTCGAGTATGACTTTGAGGGCAATGTACCCTCACAGATAAAATAGAGTTTTTTCTTGAGAAACTTTTAACGCATGTACACATTTTTCTCTGTTGCCAAAGCTTTGTGATCCAACGTCAAGTTATTTCTATGTACATACATTGTGTACTTGTGTACTTTAAAAAACCCTCTAATAACCAAGGGCTATACCTAGTTGGCAGCGAAAGAAACGAATACGAGGATTGTATATTGGATGTGTAGATGTGAAGGAAAAGCTGAGGCAAAAAAAGGTTTCTATCTTCCGTGCGTAGCATGTACGCACCTTGCATTGGAGCATTATGATGTTTGTTGTCGCAGATAAGTAAGAAGATTGTTTTTAGTGGTTGAGGAGATGTAAAGTCATTTTCTTGATATAAACTTTCCGACAAACATGCTTTACCAACAATCATACATGACTGAAAACATCCAAGACCATTGTATCTGAGATTCATAGGAGAGTGTGAAAGTATCCAATAGCTCTCGTACAGCAAGAGAGTAATGCTCGCTCTGCAAAATAATGTAGCGCTTGTGTACATTGCCACTTAGCATTGATGTGTTCTCTTGCTAACCTGTATTATGGGAAAGTTTATTTCCAGGTAAAACGGCGGGAATTTGGCCAAATGGCTGTTTGAACTGTGTGTGTATGTGTAGTAGCAGGCCTTTCGTGTCGTAGCATTCACTCTAGTCTCTACCAAAAGCTGTACATATTATTATTATGTGCATCTGCAATGTAACAATGTGACATGTGTAGACTGCAAAAATACCAAAAATAAAAATAAAAAAGGACGCAATACACGCTTAGCATTCAGCATCGCGTAATCGCCAGTCTGTACGCGCTCAATGTGCTGGTTGTCTCCATCTACATATGTGATCTTGGATTGGACCGCATCCACGGACGTAAAATCCATATCGCGCTTTGAAGTCGACAGACCGTGTGGTCTGAGCCATGTATACACTTACACCTGTGCTAAAAGCGCGCTCTTGCTCCAGCACCAGCCAGCGAAGGGCCTCAGTTTACAGTTCAATCTTAACCTTATAATAGCGACAAACAGAAGAAGAAAGGATTGGAGACAACAATTCTCAAACACGTTTCAGCCATGGCCTGTATTTGTATAAGAAGCAAGTCTTACTGAATAAACTAGGCAGATGTGTGGTCTCTGTTATCAAAGAGGGGGAGAACATGACAATGTGCGTTTTGTCCAAGGAATTCAGACAAGAGTGAAAATAGAGGAATGAATGAATGACCAGTATGTGCTTACCGCGCACTGTACATTTGCATACATGTACATCCCATTCAAGGTTCATGGTGGTGTCTGCTTAGGCAAAAGCTTTGTGTGTACTACGCCGCAACCACGAAAAGAAAGAAAACGAGAACAGACCAGAAATGTATGTAAACGAGCTCAAAAAGAAGGGGGCGAAAGTCAAAGAAGCGTGTCATCGTCAGCTCGGACTGAAGGCCAGGCCAAGTGTGTACGAGCTCTGTTTGCGCTTATTCACCCTTCGCTATCGATCACTACCGTACACAAAAGCGAGTACGGTTGTGAGTATTATGTGGGAGGTGGAATGTTCCACCCAGACAATGGCGGCTGCAGCTCCAAAAGATGTGTGTGTTTGTGTGCACACATATCAAGGAAGGATAACATTAATTGCATTCAGAGAATCGATGCAATAAAATTAAAGGTTTCGATCGTCGTCGAAAGGGAGATCCGGGCGTATTTGGCTACACATCGCCACACCGTATGCTGTGCGTTCCCCAGTGGATTCATACCCGTCCATCGTGACCACCCATCGAGTGTACACTCATTCCAGGGAGGAGGTGCACTGTCCCAGATCGACACTTTGTGTACATGCTCCATGAGACCACTTGCTCCTGATGAAGTGAACAACTGCAACACGCAGATGTACAATTGATAACCGTACGATTCTTACCAAGATCTGGTGTGTACCCAGATTTTAAAGAGTGCACAACTGGCTATTCCGTGATGTACATATCACACACAATAGGTCCTGGCTCTGTCGGATTCAAAGCGTAGCAGGAGTTAAGGATTCCACCATTTTGTTATGTATCAACACATTGCTTTCTGCTATTCACACAATTTCAATCTCTTGATTTCCGTGAGTACTTGAAAAAGTGTATACACATAAACAAGAGCGGCAGTTGCAGTTGCCGTCCCAAAGGCGCCCAAGACTCTACACTGACGACATCACAGCAGAGAAGAGCCTAGCTGATGTCTTTACCTTTACACAATTTTGTACATTTTTATTTGTTTTTCTCATAATGTTTTTTCTTCAAGTCCACGAAGCACGCGTCCCGTAGACACAGCCCTTGCCCCGGTCTACCTACGCGATGCGTTCTCTGCAGGACAAAGATCGCTGGATCTTTTTATACTGCTTTTCTTTTTTTTGCTTCTTCTCCCGCTCTGTACACTGTATATTTACTTTTTACATGTCAAGGTCTCTACACTTTGAAAAAAAGAAAAAACAACTGTATTTGCACATTTGCTTTTTGCTTTTTTCATTCACTCACTGTTGCAAAGGAACTTGTGTGTACAGACTACATTTGCTTTTTCTACGTTTTTTATGGGCATTCCGAATCTATCTGTATGTGACAGAAGGCTTTTCTTTTTTTGCTCTTTACACTGAAGGGTTGGACTAATTCTGACAAACGCTTTGTCTGGCCGATTCAGCGGATCTGGAAAAAGCAACGTGCGCAGACCTTATGGTAGTATTATTACTGTTATCCCTAGCACTACGAGGACTCCCGCTGCTGCTACGTTTTCTCAGTAAAAAAACAACACAGACGTTTCTTTTTTTCTTTCTTTTTTGCTTATATTTGTATAATATCATGTATAGCGATTATACTTTCTTATGTAAGTATGAGTGTGTGTAAGTGTGTACAAATGTGTGTATTTTTTCTTTTGAGTTTGCCGGGCACAGTAGCCCAAAAAAGACTCTCCGCTAAAGCAATGAAGGTTACATCTCCAACGCCCAATATATAAATACATATTCGTTTCCTTGAAATGTAGATTCTAGTCCAAAGTCTGATTGTGTAGTATACATTCTCTATAACTATATCTTCTGTATCACCATTATTTCAGTTGTAAACCAATTTCTTCGACAATCATCATCATCGTCGTCGTTACCCCATTATTCACTTAACAACAACAACAACATCATCACCAAGCCTTAATTTTTCACACCCTTCGCACACAATGGATTTGACCACTATTCTGAACAAGGAGGATCACAGCGACAGCTGTTCGAGCGCGAGCTGCAGTCCGAGCCCTTCGAGCGCAAGCATCCACAGAGAGTCCAACTACTCGGTCAACTCGATGCCTCCTCCGCGCTCGTCGAGCATCCAGCTGCCCAGCCCGCCGCTCTCGCACAAAGCGCACTCCGCTGCGTCCACAGACTACTTCAATGCCCAGCACCAGTACCAACCGCGATCAAGCAGCATACCCCAGTTCGCGTACGGGTTTCCTCCGTCCCCACCATCGCCATCAGACCCCATTTCACAGCCGTCGCAGGTGCTGCCGCCACAGGCTCCAACTACATCAACTACCACTACTCACAACAACATTTCGCTTTTGAAAAACTCCATTCAGCAGCAGAAACAGTTTGCGTGCCTCACCTGCACCAAGCGGTTTTCAAGACGTAGCGACCTGGTCCGACACGAGCGCATCCACACCGGCGTGCGGCCCAACGTGTGCGGCGTGTGCGGCAAGCAGTTCATCCAGCGCTCAGCGCTCACTGTGCACATGCGCGTGCACACCGGCGAGAAGCCTCACAAATGCGATATTTGCGAAAAGGCGTTCAGCGATAGCTCCTCGCTGGCCAGGCATCGCAGAGTGCACACCGGTAAGCGGCCCTACGTGTGCAATTACCCCGGGTGCAGCAAGACCTTTACGCGGAGGACTACGCTGACCAGGCATATCAGCTCGCATGGCGGATGGAGCGCGCAGATGAATAGTAGCCAGCCCCAGCATCAGCTCCCTATGCCTGCCCACCAGATCCCAATGCCTTTCCAACAACAACAACAACACATGCCTATTCCTCAGCATCAGCACCATTTCCATCACATCCAAGGCCATCCTCCTTCTATTCCTCAGCATCACATCCACCAGGTCCAGTACCAGCCATGGCCCCAACATCAACAACAGCAACAACCACAACCTCACCAAGTGCCGCCTCAACACCCTCTTCCTCCTCCTCCCCATCATCAATACCAATACAGCCTTCCTCCCACCTCTGCAATCCTCGGGCGCTAGCTACAAAAACCAAAAATTTATTATAAAAAAGGGCCCTTTTGTATATAATTTTATTTAAAAAAAACATTTATTATTATTATTATTATTCTTGTTTTTCTTTTAATTGTCTACTTTAATTATTTGTACACACATGGATATTTTTATTTTTTTATTTTGTTTTATTTTACGCTTTCATCATCATTTATACGTGTATATTGTCCCTCTCTGCTCTCTTTTTAGCTCTTCTGGTGCTTACTAGTCCCGATTTTCCGGAAGGAGTTGTAGAACCTTCACACCAGGACACTGATCGCCTACGACATTGCAAGGCGTGCACACACACTACGCTAGCCCCCCCCCCCCCCCCCCCCCCCCCCCCCCCCCCCCCCCCCCCCTTCCCCCCAAGGGTCTTTCCAAGTTGTGTGAATTTCTCGAAAAGGGTGGAACCAAAGAAACCAAAGGAGCGAGAGAGCAAACAAAGGTGTGAGTGCACTATGTTTCAGCAGGTTTCCTGAATGAGAGTTTAAGTACAAAACATTAGATCCCGCGCTTATGAACCGTTTGGGTGTATAATATAGCCGAACAGTCAAAACGCGCCCCTCGTCAATTCACAAACCTTCTCGAGCCCCTCCTCCTTCTCCTTGTCCAACCTCTTCAGGGTCTCACCCCCCAATTGAAATTAGACTTTTGTATCACAGTTTCACTATAACCACGACACAGCTGTCTGTTCATACTAGTTTTGAGGTCTTACATTTGATCTTCAATCACCAGGCTCCAAGCAACAAACAAAAGTCATATTTTTCACTCAGCCATTCGCGTGCTCTCCTCCCCAATATACTTCAAGAACCGTAGATATGTTTATCTAATATGTACAAAGAGAAGCTGAACACTTGAAAGTACGCGTACCTAATCACACCCTGTACACATTTCCATGTGGAAATACATGTGTCTTTTCTTTTTGAAAATAATCATGGTTTGGCGTGATTCCACTGGAGACGCTAATCATTACTGGTATGCGCGAACCGCGGAAAGAAAAGTGTAACAAAAACAGCAAAGTGCGGACTCTGGAAAGATGCATTTCTAAAACCTTAATGTAAAGCTGTGTGTATACATGTGTACACACACTAGCTCATAGAAGACCGTCCTTCCTTCTCTCAGCCCAGCAATTGACTTTGTATACAGACCAAAAGCCATATTCATCATCGACATGTACATATCAAGACTTCTTACTTTTATCTCATGGTGAATGTAAACAAAAATCTTACGACTTGACGTACACATGTACAGTGTACACAATTTCTAAATTTACGAGAGCGATAATTACGATCTAATTCCACAATAATTTCGATCCAATTCCAAATTTCCCAGAACTTATTCTTTTCAAGTATACATACCAGTCACCACATTGTACAGAGTGTGTTTGCAATATGTATGATACACTCACTCACACTAAGGCACATTAGTGGGACACTCGGACAGTCGTCGCGGATTGACTTGTACACTTTCATTTGTATCTACAAGCGACCCGTACATTTTATTTTCTTTACAGTGTGTTCTGCGCTTTGCACTGTATGTGTACACATTTGAATACATAAGCGTTTAATGGGCTTTGTTCTAGGCGATTGCCACTTCTGTTATTTTGTGACACACTCCTTTTTGAAAAATGAACAAAAAGGCGATTCGGCATGAAATTCTGTCTTGTTTGTGTGTACATCTATTTTAATGGGCAGCCGTACACTTAACCACACAGCGCTCGGCACTGTTTTGTATGTGGGGTATCGTGCGCTAATGGCATTGGAACCTATAATGCCAGTTTTACACCTGCTGTTAAAGACAAGACTGCAAAGGTTACCAAAAGGATTTTGAAAAGAATGAAAGCCGTCAAACCCCAAAGAATCAATTATGAAAAGTTTTAAAGTCAAGCCAAAAAAAAAAAAAAAAAAAAAAAAAAAAAAAAAAAAAAAAAAAAAAAAAACCTACACCATGATTGTCGGCCAACACTCAGCTCGAGACCACACCAAGGGTATCAACAACCTAACTCAAGTTGAGGGGCACGTAGAAACCGTGCTGATCTATATAATATCATGACGGCTTCAATTGAAGAAATAATATCCTCCTTCTTCATCAAACACTAGATACATCCTAGTCCAGTGATAATCCAGCCCGTCGCAGTACAAAACAAAGCATCATGTCCTCTGTCGAAAGTGAGTATAGCTTTTGCTTTATCCCTCGAAGCCATTCATACACTAACCCGCAACAGATCATCTACCTCCAGGTACAACCGCCACCTCTGCCACTGCATCTGTAATTGAAGGCAACAACAACAACCACATACTGAGCACAGCGGCTACGACTACCATCAAGAGACGCAAACTTGCCAACTACGTCGGGTTTGCCAACCTGCCCAACCAGTGGTACCGCAGATGCATTCGCAAAGGGTTTAACTTTAATATTCTGGTAGTGGGAGAAAGTGGGCTTGGGAAATCGACTTTGATTTCCACGCTGTTCAACATGCCTTTGTATCCTGCAAAGGTTCCACGAGACCCCGAAGCCGAGCTTCCGAAAACAGTGGCCATTGAAACCGTAACTGCGGATTTGGAGGAGAACGGGGTCAGACTGCACTTGACGGTTATTGACACGCCTGGGTTTGGCGATTTCGTCAACAACACTGACTCCTGGGAGCCTATTATCCAGAGCATTGACGAGAGATTTGACTCGTACTTGGATTTGGAAAACAATGTCAACCGCATCTCTATCGAAGACAACCGCGTCCATGCGTGTTTGTACTTTATTGAGCCCACTGGCCACTCGCTCAAGGCCCTTGACGTGACCATTATGAAGAAGCTACACAAGAAGGTCAATCTCATTCTCGTGATTGCCAAGGCAGACACGCTGACTGAAGAAGAAATTATGGTGTTCAAGAAATGCATCATGACCGACATTGCCAACCAGGAGATTGAGATCTTTGAGCCACCCAGATACGAAAACGATGACCAAGAAACCATTGAGGACAACACCGACCTGATGCTCAACGTCCCGTTCGCCGTAGTTGGGTCGACTGAGAGCGTTCCCTCTATGGAATCTGGGACCCCTGTGCGTGGACGCGCATACCCCTGGGGCGTGATTGAAGTTGAGAACGAGCAGCACAATGATTTCGTCAAGCTCCGGCAACTGCTAATCCAGACCCATATGGAAGAGCTGCGCGAGAAAACGGTCAACATTTTGTACGAAAACTACCGCACCGAGAAGCTGTCTGCTTTGGGGATCCAGCAAGACTACAGTGTCTTTAGAGAGGTGAACCCTGCTTTGCGACAAGAGGAGGAGCGCGCGATGCATGACGCCAAGCTGGCCAGAATGGAGAGCGAGATGAGGTCGATTTTCCAGCAAAAGGTGAGCGATAAAGAGCAAAAGTTGAAAAAGTCTGAGGCTGAGCTGTTTTCACGTCATCGTGAGATGAAGGACCAGCTGGAAAGACAGCTGAGAGAGCTGGAGGACAGAAAGGCGAGAATGGAGTCGGGCAGGATGATGGAGGAAAAGAAGCCGCGAAAAGGGTTTTCTCTTCGTTGATCCAAAGCTATGTTGAGTCTGAGTGGGCTCTTTGATGGAGATCTGAATAATGTGTGTATGTTTATGTCTGGTAGGTTTTGACTGGCGTAGAAAATGAAAGTTAATAGAGCTTAATGGAACAAAAAATTAAAGTCAAGTGTACTGTAGCACATGGGGGTGCGTTTTTCCTTTCCACCACCTTTGTTTTCTCACTGGTCCGCTTTTCCACTTTTACTCCTCCTCCACGTTATCTTTTTCAAAAGCATAGCACACCCCCATCCCCATTCGAACTGTATACACAACATCTTCATGTCACATCCTGCTCCATCGGCCACTTCTTTTGCGGTATGTTTTAACCATCATGATCATATACGAATACCTGCTAACTTTTTCGTGTTTTTGTAGAACCCCAGATTCATCTGGTTCTTGGGTAAGTTTTTCTTTTGTAAGCCAGTTATTCTAAGGCCAAGTTGCTAACTCTGCTGCACAGGACACGTTTCGACGCTTGTTGGCGCGTTCTTTTACGGGCTTTTTTCAATTGGTATTTTGAAGAGCTCGCGCATTGGCGTTTTCTGGTACCGCGAGCTCTTTGTGGCTGTGGTAGTCACGTATGGCATTGGGCTGTACGAGACGTATGGCCGGAACTTGCAGTCGGCCATGAACCCTGCGCGGGTTTTGGCTGACGACAGCATTCACTACCTGATGCTTGCTTTGATGTGGCTGTTCACTGCTCCGTTCTTTGGAACTCTGCCGCCGTTCATGATCTTTTCCGTCATGCAAGCGAGCACCTACGCGCGCTCCTACTTGTTTGGCGCAAACAGTCCTACTGGCAAGAGAATCGGCGATATGATCACTGCCAACACCGACAAGCTCATGCTGTTTGCCTCTGGTGCCGAGTTCTTTGTATTGCTGCGTATGCTGGTGCAGACACTGACCTTCCGCGTCCCAGCAATGATCAAGTTTGTCCTTTACTTTGCCTTTTTCAAGCTGAGATTCAACAACTCGGCTTACACCAAGCACATTGTCAAGTCCTGGGAGATCAGAGTCGACGGGCTGCTGGCTTACCCTTCTGTCCCGCCGGCGTTGCGCCAGATCTGGGTCTCGGTCAAGGAAGCCATTCGCACCAAGCTGGGACCTTTGTTGGTCGTGCCTTCTGCCCGCCATCACGAATCCCGCAAGACCCAATAAACTTTAGATATTATAGACATTTATGGTCAGAAGAGTACACACAATTGACGCATTACTTGCAGCACCGGATTCTGTGGACTAAAGGATATACATAGATATGTACAATGACTAGATATATTTCAAGAGTAATTTAAATAGTCCCCGATATCGTGGAGTGTGTGTATTCTTTTGGGTGACAATACAAAATAGTCGCAAAACGAAAAAAATAAATAAAAAGTCACTACTGAAAAAAAAAGATTTCAACTACACTTCTACTCATATCGTCCACACACCAACAACGACCCTCCCCCACGATATCCTCAAAATGTAAGTTGTCGGGACCCGAGTGCCTTGCTTTTTTATTGCAACGGATATGGATACGCTATATGATGATAAAACACATGTATCAAAATCTCTTCTAATCGATGCACATTTCTGCGTTGAGATGCAGAGCTCTATAATCTTCTCACTGAAGCGAGTTCCTTTTCCCGAAAATCCAATTGCGCAAGGAAAAACAGTGTATACATTTAGACAAACTAGCTAACCAGACTACTCTCTACAGGATAAGGGCAAACATCGGTATGCCCATGTTTCGCCATGCATTGAGCAGTACCCCGCGAACAGGAGGAGGGAATGCCTTGATGGACTGGCGAAGCTACTCAACAAAGACACCTACGGCAAGCAAGAATGCTACAACGACGAAGACGAAGACAACGAAAAAAAAGAACGTTCCATCCATCACTCCTGAAAGTGAGGCGCTGGACTTTGCCAACCGCAAGAAAATTCTTTTGGAGTCCGATCGGATCCTTTACCCTCTCCTTGGAACTACACGCTGTCGAAATGTTGGCGGCGACGGCGACGGCGACGGCGAAGCGCCTGCTATTAGAATCCCGGACTTCAGGGGTAAATGGGAGCTGCTTGCCAGCCACGAGCAACCGTCAGTAGAAAAAATGACAGTCCAAGGACGCGTGCGGACTATTCGAAAGTCCGGAAAGGGACTGATTTTCATGGACTTGGTTCAGGACCATTTGAAGCTGCAGGTCGTTGTAAACAAAACCAAAGCCGGGATCAGCGACGAGGACTTTGTAAACGAGCACGCGTTTCTGCGCCGAGGCGATATTGTTTCTGTGAGCGGCAGAGCGTGGCGGACAAAGTCTAACGAGCTGTCGTTACTGGCCGACAGCACTGTGAAGCTTTTGGCGCCATGTTTCCACCCAATCCCTACAAACCTCCAAAATAGTACTACGCGTAGTCACAACAGAGTGGTAGATCTGGCGGCGAACAAGTCCTCGCGAGATGTGTTGTTGGTGCGATCGCTCGTGATCAAGCACCTTCGAGAGTTTTTCCATGATCGTGGGTTTCTAGAAGTCCAAACGCCCATGCTGGCTGACAAAGCCAGTGGAGCTACAGCTAACCCGTTTGTGACGCGATCGCGGGCACTAGGAGGAGGAGGAGGGCATGATACGGCGGACGGTGCTGAACGCGAGCTGGCGCTGAGGATTGCTCCCGAGCTGTGGCTTAAACGCCTTGTGATTGCTGGGTTTGATAAAGTGTTTGAGATCGGGCAGTCGTTTCGCAACGAAGGGATTGACGCCACACACAACCCTGAGTTTACAACGTGCGAGTTCTACGAGTCGTATGCGACCCTAGAGGATCTGATGAGGACGACGCAAGAGTTGCTCAGAGGAGTGATAGATACGGTACGGCGCCAGCATTCCGGGGATTTTATTTTGGAGGACGGGTCTTGTCGACTTGATAGGCTTGCGCAGCAGTTTAGCGCCGATTTCAAAGTACTGAATTTTGTAGAGGAGATCGAGAGATGCACAGGCGTCAAAATGCCCAGCGCAGAGCACGAGCTGGCGGACCCCAGCTTTATTGCCGACTACTTTGTGGCGATTGGGCTCCAGCGGCCCGCGCTGGACGCCAAAGGAGGAGGAGGAGTGACTGCTGCCAAGCTGCTCGACAAGCTTGCTGAGATCTACCTGGAGCCGCAGTGCCAGGAGCAGCCCACCTTTATTATCAACCATCCGGTCAGCATGTCTCCGTTGGCCAAAGCCTCTGGCCCATTGTCGCGCCGGTTCGAGCTTTTCATTCAAGGCCGCGAGTACGTCAATGCTTACGAGGAAGAGAACTCGCCGTTCGAGCAGGCGGCAAAGTTCCGTGCTCAGCTGAAGGACCGCGAGGAGTTTGATGACCAGGAAAGCCAGGTGCCTGATGAGGCCTTTGTGGAAGCGCTGGAGTGGGGGCTTCCACCGACTGGAGGGTTTGGTCTGGGTGTCGACCGCTTAGTCATGTTGTTGACGGGGGCGAAGAGAATCGAGCAGGTGCTGACGTTCGGTGGGATCAAGTCGGTCAACTATCAGTAGTGTAGTGTTTGTATATAATAGATAATGTGTATGTGTATGTAGACTCACTTTGAGGTGTTACATTTTGCAGGGAATGGATACACAAGAACCAGAATGAAAGAAACGCGATTCTTGTGATTGTACTTGCGGCTAGTGACAGGACGGTGAATCCAGAATATTGTTTATAATTAGAGATTTTGAGTATTTATTTTTATTATTATTATTATTTTTTTTTTTTTTTTTTTTTTTTTTTTTTTTTTTTTCATTATATTTTTCCATTTCGTCATTTCCAAGAACAGCACTACATCATAATATTATATTTTTACCAGAGAAGAAGAAGAAGAAGGTGTTGATTTAAACATATTTCTTTTCAAAAAGAGTATTATTATTTTGATCTACAGCGCTTTTCTGATTGAGTGGAACCGAACTTAATACACAGACACAGGAGGCAGTGGCACGACATTGTAACGCTGCAGGCAAACAAGAGTCTTTTCTTCAAGTGAACAAGAGGCAGATCAACCGAGCACAAAGACCCTTTTTTTATTATTTTTATTTTTATTTTTTATTATTTTTTATTTTTTTTAAATTTTTCTCAGTGAATAGAGAAAAGAGCACGGTATGCAATACAGAGGTTACGTCAGCGGTGGTGGACGAGCCAGCCAGAATAGCCAGTACGCTGGTGGCAGCGGCAGTGGCAGCAGCAGCAGCAATAGCGGCGGGTACAGAAAAGAGTTTGCAAAGGCCAATAATAACAAGTGGTTTAAAAATAAAGCAGAGGCCCCGACCATGCAGCGCTTAGACAGGCCAGTTGACGATGCATCTGAAGCAGCAGCAAAGCTGGCTGTGGTGGTGGCCAATCTACCGGTCAACAACTCGACAGAAGACGATCTCTACAAGTTGTTTTCACAATTTGGTAAGTTGAAGCAAAAAACAAAAAACAGAAAAAAGCATAATACTCTTGGACACAAAAAGAAATATGGAAAACGAGACTGAAATCTAACCTGGGAATAATTGACTGTTGTAGGGCCTATAAAGGAGATTTTCAAGCAAGAACTGAAAAAGAATGAGATACACCAGCAGCAGTTTAAAGCTATTGTTGACGATGGTGACGATGACGACGATGATGGACAGAATGCGACTAGCGTACGAAGCAGTTCAGGCTGCTACGCCTTTGTGCACTTCAAACGCCCCGAGTCTGTCAAAAGAGTGCTGGCCTATTCCAACCTGCTAGCACTAGGAGGAAATAAGCTGCTAATTGAGCCTTGCGATTGCTCCAAGAGATCGTCATCATTGTCACCCTCCTTTGCAAAAGGCAAAAAATGTATTGAGCAACAGCAGCAACAGAAGCTACAGCTACAGCGGGCAGTTGATGAAGATCCAGAGATTGTGCCAAAGATCCCGTTCCGCACAGTGCTGATCCAGAAACTGCCCATGCATATTGGGCCTCAGGACTTGGTGGCGCACTACGAGTCACGGTTCAAGAGCTGGACCAAGTCTGCAGGTGGTGGTGTCGTTGTCGGGGCTTTTGTGTATCCTCGCGAGGTGGGCTGCGCGCTTGTGGAGTTCCAGAACCACACGGCAGCTTACGAGGTGTGCAAGAGCCCTTTGGTGAGTGAACCTGGGGCAGGAGGAAACGGGGTCTTGAGTGCTCGCTGCGTGGTCACGCCTACGGATATCGTCTCCTTACAGGCGTGGATGGACTTGCCAATGGGCTCAGGCTCAGGCCCGTTGTATCAGTACCTCTGAGCCTAACAGAGGTTTACATCTTGTGGTGTTGTACATCAAGTGTATGTGTAATTGATGAACGTAAAATGAATGTGTAGTACAAGTGTAGTAGTAGTATGGAATAAAAAAATATCTTTTAGACTAATTCTCTTGATCCGATTCTGTCTATAACTGTCATCCGCAATTGTAAGCAATTACAAACAGTGGCTTTTAAAAAGACCTTTTTGGATGCGAGGATGCTTCCCGCGCGGGTCCACCGTCCATGCCGCTTAGACAGACAGGAAACCCGAGATCCTGTTTAGAGATTATGAGAGAGTATAAACAAAGGTGTGTGCGCGTAAAAATAGTTCAAATACACTATCAAACAAACAAACAAACAAACAAACAAACCCGGCAGACTGGTAAAAAGCAGGCTAACGGATGGGCACATCGGCATGCCATCCAACCAGATGACCGGTGGTGGCCATACGTATTATTTGTGTGTACAACAACAATCACAAATTCTTTTTGGCAGGTCCAAGGATCACGTAGATGTCTTTATTAGGAGTAATGAATACACAAGATGCTAGGTACAGGAGAAAAAAAAAATAAGGTATTAACTATGCTACGAAGAAAAAATAATATTTGGGAGAGCAAAGGCAAAGAAGAAAATATAAAGACAAGTTGTGTACACACACAAAGAAAGAAAATGTGTACACATCCTCCACAATTGCAAGAAACGATGATCAATCCGCAAGAGAAATTTTGCCTGGAGACGTTTGTGTCTTAAGCTTACACACGTAAATGCTTTGCCGATTCAGTTAGGTCGTAAGAGTAGCCCGATCGGAGTCTTTTTCCGTCGCTGCTGCGATCTCAGGATCCATCGCAGGGTTTGCACGCAACGCGGCCGAAGATGAGGAGGAAGAAGAAGAAGAAGATGATGATGAAGGTGCGGGCAAAGCTGAGTGGTTGACGGCCCAAGCGGGCAGGCAGATGGCCAACACCAATGCGAGCAGGATCGCCCAGACAATGGCGGAGTTGGCCATGGCGTGGAACACAGAGTCAATGTGAAGATCGCGAGCAGAGCCCGTCGAGAAAACAGACAGTCTGAACTTGGAAGATCCAGTCAGTACGACGTGCGCGCTGAGAACAAAGAACTGGGACCAACTGGCACCTAAGATCTCCAAGAACTTGGATGTGAATGGAGACGACGACGACGAATGTGCGTCATTTGCGGTCTTGTGGCCGCTGGACGAGTGTTGGTGCAAACTCAGATCAACGAGCGCAATGAGAATCACATAGGCCTGCAAAGATCCCGAATTGAAGTCGGCCAGTGTGCTGTACGGCAGGTACACGGCGGAGTGGATCAAAAGAAGCAACAGGCATCCAAGTGAAAGGATAAAGACGACTGGCGAGTTTCTCGCAAACGCGCCAACCAACGGCGATTTCGGGTCACTGGACACAAGAGACGCATAGAAGAACGCAGCAGGTGCAATAGCCCAGTCCGCCCGCAACGAGTCAGCAAAGCCGGCAGCACCGTCCTCGGCATACAAGGTGGTGCCGGTGCTCGCCATGAGTCCCGACATGACCAGCAGGGCCAGTGCGCCGACGCATCCGGGTGGAAGTGCAGCCCCGGTTCGGGTTGCTATGACTGAGGCACCGAATGATACAAACGTGTATGCAGCCGCCCAGAACGAGAGCTTGGACAGGAGCCCGCTGTATGCGCTACTGTAGCTCTGGTCCAAAAAGGAACACAAGCATACGGCCAGGAGATTAAGCTCGGCCAGCCAGGAGAGCAAGTGCTTGACTCTGGCCAGGGGCTTTTCCGACACAGTGTTGGCGATAAGAGCAAACTCGTATGAAGCAAGCAGCATCAGCAGCCCTTCAACCACACGGTTGACAAGGCCAAAAATCACAGACTCGGACTCCAATGAAGAAGTGGAAATAACCAGCCAAACTGCAATCAGCAGTCCCTTCTGCCACTGCAATCGCGAAACAAGCATCTCGATTTCTGATCCGGGAGGCAGACGAGTGATGGACACAATAGCCAACAAAGCAAACGTACTGGTGACTACTACCGTGTTTTCAAACGAGAAAAACTTGATCTGCTTGTTCAAAAGCGGAGTATGTTCCACAAGAAGCACGTACATCAAGGGAGCAATCACACCAGAGCTCATGGTCATCAAGCGGCGAGCCAGATGGGTCGGCTTGAGCACATACAACACACAGAGATAAGCAGCTAGCCACAGCGAGACCGTGACAATGAGTCTTGAACTGATACCCTTGTCCGGAATACAGCAAGTGTACTCTGGTGAAGACGACGGCGGCAGCTTTGAAAACACACGGGTGTTGCAGAAGTGGTTCAGGAGAATTTGGGCCTGGTACTTGACAGCCTCACGTCGATAGTGCAGCCCAATCGGGTCGTATTTTAGCTTTTGGTCCACACCGATCTCGTTATAAACAGGGACATAATAAGCGGAAGGGACATTTTTACGCGTGCTGTTGCGAGAACTGTTGCTGTACAGCATACCTGCGCCAGGAGTAGGAGCAATGGTGCTCTGGTTGTAATTGAAAAGAACGTCGGTGTAGTTGTTCATACCGGTGACCATATCCGGCGTAATGAACTTTTTTACGGTTGGGGTCGAGAAGCGGATAATAAAGCACTTGGGTGGGGGCTAGGTAAATCGGACCAAATTCAGGACGGGCTAGCTCAGTGATATTGACCACTCTGTCAATAGCCTTTTGGAAACTGGGAACGACGTTTGTGCGGTTCTTTTCAAAGAGCGAGTACCAGAGGCCAGTGGTTACGTAGACAAAGTTGGTCTTGCCGGCGAGTTTGGCGTCTTGTGAAATGTTGAGCACCTTGCCATACGACTCCTCGCGGGTCAGATACGGGTCCCAGAACAGGTTGATGGTGATGTTGCTGGGGAGCTCCAAGTACGCCTCGTTTCCGTGGACGTTACGGTCGGTGTTGATGCGCGGGTTCATGAGGTGTGCGGTTTCCCAGAAGATCTGGCGGGCGGTGGAGTCGCCGAGGAAAATGAAGTTGGAGTTGGGGACGGCGCTCATACACTTTTCAATGGTGTTGGCGTCGTGGGACGCAGGGACACAGTTTTCGGGCTGCCAGACATCGTCTGCATTGCGGCCTGGCGCTTTGATCCAGCGTCCCGACTGGAGCACACGGTTGCACCGGTCTTGCACGGCGCCGGGACCGGCTATGGACTCTGACATGGAGACGAACAGCGCGGCAGCCAGAGCCACAGCGAAAGCCACGGCTACTGGAGCTGTCGAGAAGAGGGATGAGGGAAGTCTCAATAGCATTGCTAAAGGAGGATAAACGAGTGGATGGAGGGATGGAGTAGGAGGGAGAAGAAAGAAGAAGAGGAAGAAGAAGAAGAAGAAGAAGAAGAAGAAGAAGAAAGAAAGTCTAGTGTTGAAAACGCATTAATAAATTTGTTGGATGCGCTGAGGACGCGTGTCTATCGATAATAGTTGTGTGCTCTCGTTAGACAAAAAGGCATGGGAATCGATGCGGATAAGAAGTGCAAAGGATTTCCGAGCCTACAGCCCATGCGGATCTCTTTGTGGATTTACATGATACAAGGGGAAAGTCAAGCTTGCAGAATGTTGAAACTCCAAACTCTAAACTCAAAGTGCCATTATTCTACAATCTTGTTTCTTCTCATGTATTTATATTGAACAATGTCCCTCGTGTTTACCCAATTCTGCGATAATTTAAAGTGTGATGATGGTACAAAGAGACTAAAACTAAAGTGTGGCTGCTGCTTTTTGAAATGGCTCGCCAGGCCTTTGCTGGAAAGTGGTTTAAATCTGCTACTTTTCAAATTAGGAGAACAGCCAGGGATATGATAAACCAATATAAATGCAAAAACTACACAAATAACATTTTATTACAGTTTGAATCGTGCGATTTGACAGGTGGTGAACCTGTGAACGGGATTCCAAATAATGCTTCAATTAGCCGAAAGCAGTAACAAACATACAAATATCCTGCAATGCCAGCATGCTAGCATGCCAACATGCCAACACATCGATGTCCATAAGTTACGATTCACTGCAACTGCCATGAGATTATTATGAATGAAAACCCTCCTGGATACACTTGTTTGTATTATAATCGCCTAAAAATTACCTTTTTGTACAGCATTCTGGAGGTTTCCATTGGACGGATTCTGCACTACGGGCTTGCGATGCTAAAGACGTTTGTGTTACTCCTTCGCGATCCACCAGAGTGTACTCCTTACAAAGGCTACGACTTGGATTAGGGGGAGGCCTGAATGTACATGTGTAGTCAAAAACCTGGTTGAGCCACATTTATGTAGATGTGCTGGCTTTTAACAATCCACGTATGTACACACACAAATAATAGTGTATGAAGGATCGTAGAGATGTGCAACGAAGCGGCAAAAGCCCACCTCCTCGAGAACGAAAGGAGACATGAAAGAGTAGGAATTTTTGCATGGGCTGAGGACCACTGGGTTTTAGCGAAAAATCAAAGGAGGAGGTTTTTTTGTTTTTAAACTCACCAGACTCTTTGGGAGCACACCAGCTGCAGAATGCGGGTAGCTTTGGGCCTGGATTGGTTGCGGCTGTGCCAAAAATGGAAATCTGAGTTGAATGATTAAAGCTGGGTGGATCGTGTGCCAAACCGTTGGAACCCCGATTGTACACTTAATGAGTCTTTGTTACACCGGGTTGACAGATCCATGTCGGGAGTTGTATATACCAAGTTATAAAATTGATGTGCTAAAACCTTGAGCGGGCTGCCCAAGGTGCAGTTTGTAAAGAGGGCCCTGTCAAAAAAACCGTTGGTAATTGAATACGAAACCGTTGGAGAATTAAGTGTCACAAAAGTGGTTTAAACGAAGAAATCCAACTCTTTAGGATACAATAGTCCAAACGCAAAGCATTCATTGAAACGTGCGATATATAATACAATTCATAACTGACTAGTCCGACTGACCAATACTTTGGCAACATCGCGTACTTTTTTTCCAACCAAAGCAAAGGAATTTAACTAAACCTAGGAAAACCGATAAATACCGCTCACGGTGGGTGAGCGTACCAACTACACTGTCACGCCTCCGGCTAATCTTAATGGTTTTGGATCAGAGGTACAATACAGTGTGTACGATGTATCTATCTACACACGATCTGTACTTTAATCACATTGTTCTGCTTACATTTTGTGGGTCCCACATACAACAAATACACATATGCACTCAAAAGCTGTCGGATCTCTTTAGTATTGATGATCATTGGCTGTAGCCAAGTCAAATTCCTTTCTCTACTTTTAGTGGCTATCGATAATTGTGTTCAGTTACAGGTCTCTTACGGTAAATATGGTGCTTTTGTATATTGGCGAACGCAGAGAAGATGGGCAGAAATAGATTTCATCCACAACTATGCGGCAATCCAGCTGTGATAGCGTTTATATCAATGAAAATCATGTAGCTAGACTTGAGTCGAGATTTCAGTTGTGAAATCCATTACAAGTGCCTGAATTTCTAAAGCCTAAATTTGACTTTAAATTTCCGAACAAAACATCATTTGGTTCTGCTCTCCAACCACCGTTGATTGGTCAACTACGATGCCGTACTAGCAGCACTGAAAAATCACAATTAATACGCCCTGCTTCAAAACTAGCGCTGTGCAAGTACAGAGAACTGAATACGACGCATTTTCTACTAAAATATAGTCTAGTTACTGAACTGCCTACATTCATAACCAGAATTATGACACATTGCACTACAAGGGGGAAGATGTACACTTGATAATCCCGCTTTTCTAATACTTGGTTCATGTCGCCTAACCAGAATGAATAGTTGCCCATTCAGCTGGATCGAGTATATGAATAGGTCTCTTTACTCTCTGAATATTATCTATCTAGACTTGAATATGAGCGTTTAATGTGTGTACAGTGTGGTGTACCTGAATACAATTGAGGGACCGAAAAAAATGATGTGGCCCCTGCGTTTTTGGTTTAAACTCAAAACGGACATGGGGGAGGCAGGCACCTTCCATGCCCTGTATACGCAGTCGTGACTTCTAAAAATGTGTGTGTTTTTGACGTGTGTGCGATTCTCAGGCCCGCCCTTGGCTTGGAAAAACTCGTATCAAATTTCCTCATCAGTCAAAGCTGCGCCTTCTAGACAGTACATTGTGTAATTTGCTCACTGTGAAAGTTCATTAACTACATTTACAAGGTATTTAAAAGGTCTTTGCTCTTCAAATTATACATGCTAGCTCCTTATGCTTTCTTCTAAATAACGACTTGCAAAAATGTACTTTAGTAAAACTATTCGGCTCAATGTTGCTTGTTTTCGTACCAGGAGTATCTTTCTGGTTTTTGTTTCCGGATATTGAATTCTATAGACTTGTTCGTTAGTTTTTAGAAGTTCTGCCCGGATGTGTATTCTTGCAAACCAGAATAAATTGAATGAATATAAAGTAGTTAAGAAGGCGTATTGACGAGGCATTTTGTAGACATTTGAAATCGAGCACTAATACTTTTTGAGCGTTAGTTGTTTACTGTGATACACTAGACTGAAATTACCTCACTTACATGTACAAACAATATACAAAAGTCTTGTGGCCTGTATCAAAAGAAATAGTTCAGAAATAGAGTGTATACGTTCTAGAATAACGCCCGAAAGGCCAATTTCTATTTTGGAAAAGATGTTTGTTAGACAGAAGAGCCTGAAACTATATTAAGAAAGTAGAACTGTACACAATGCTCATCTTGATGCAAAGGAGACAGTGGGTCAAGGTACTTTGCGTACCAAAGTTTGAGTCAAACACAGATCAACAAAAGTATAAAGTTATATCGGCTGGATGTGCCTGTAGTCTTGATTGCTTTAAAACGACAGCAATCAATCAGTGACTCTCGTTAGTCCAATCCAAGCTGCTGGTAGTTCGAATGATTGACTATTTTTAAAACAATGGTAGACCATGAAATGCCGATTCTATCACGATTCCATTAACGCATAAAGATATGATTTAGGTGCGTCCGGATCTCATTGAGATATGCATCCGTATTCTTTCGTTACCGTATCTTATCTCTGAGCACGGTTCACTAATACTTTAATTTCGAAAATTCGTGTTTTTGGATACATATTCTTATTCTATAAACAGTTTTTTTTGCTATGAGTCCTTGTGTTTGGATGTGAATGCAATAGCAATTGTCAATAGAATGATATACAGCAAACAGGTGCTATAGTTGAATCTCATGAAATCGGTAGATTGATATAGTTCTATTGTTTACTTTGTCCTGCATCTTTTAAGCACAGACTTAGTGATACGGCACATTTTCATTGATTTGCTATATATGTTTGCTCAAAATATACGTTGACATGCGTTAAGAAATATTAAAATATTACTGAGCTCTGACCATTTCGTCAAAAAGGAATTGAAAAAATTATGTAGTATGATGATAGATATGCTCTTTTCGATCACTAAAAACCAAAATAAATGGACTTTATTAAGCATAATTTATCGCTCTTCCAGAAAATGGCAATTGTATTTGACTTTATTAGCAACCCAAAAGGTCCATAGAAGAAGGAATGAATAGACCAATGGCAGACACAATTTTATTTGATTTCATTTGATGACTGAAAACTTAACTAAATTGACCCTAATAAGCAAAATTTATCGTTCTTCCAGTGTATAGCAGTTTTATCTTACTTTGTTCACATCCCAAAAAGCATACTGGACAGGGATCAAGAATATTCAAAGAAACTATCTGTAACGCTCAAAAATGACCCTCCAAATTTGTTATTACCATGAAAATTATGATCGTCTCCAAACTCTGCGTATAGGAACTTTCAGATTTGTAAAGTCACTTCCGGTGGTCAATGAGAGTTTATTAAATGAGGTATATGAGATAAGAAAACTATATTGTAACCCAGAGATGTGTTTATCGTATGTACACATACCCAACTTGCTATACAAGTCAATATTGTATTATTGTAACTTTGTAGTTATTTTACATTACTCCTTAAGACCCCAAATTGTACAGTCAACATAGTAGCTAATCGACATATTTCACCTGCTGCTCGGACAAAAAAAAAGTTAATTGATGATTCAGTTAATCATGTATTTCACCCCGTAATGAATCTCGCGAGAATCGATCTGTAACTAATCAAACATATACTATGTGCGACCACGAATCGGACATACCTTACTGCTTTGTGTTGTTATATTTGTGAGTTGGGACCTTGTCCAAATTAAACGTAACGACAAATTAGACGATGTGCGAATTTGGCATGTTTGAATGGGACAACAAAGGATACATAATCAAGATCCTCGATGGTCTAAACTCATTTCAAGCATCATTTCAAAAAACATTTTAATACGGCTAGCAGCTCAGCTCTGACATGGTCAAAACGTTACTACATGTCAAAGATCAGTTTGATTGATGTTGATGTATACATGTACTTGTACATCATTGGCAAATGATTTGCAAAACAGTGCCTTTACGCAGGTGTGAATCGAGATATTACGTAAACAGTCTACATTAGAACCTGATTGTTTGGCAGAATTTCTGCACCTCTGATCCCAAGAGTCAATCGCAAAGCGTCAGATCGGAGACTACTGATATGATAGAAACACGTCAGTGTACGCAAAAATTGACTTGTGCTGTCGTAGTCTAAGTTCTCAATAACAGCTATCCTTCACCAAAACCACTTTGCAATAGGATAACCTTTGGGGCCTGATATTTTTGCCAGTCTTAGCGACTCATTCCGGACTGACAAAAAACCAGTAGGCCTCGCTACCAGAATTTACCAGTTTTTTAGCAGTGTATAGCTGGACTTTGTATATAATCGATTTTCTTAATTGGAGATCCTTGAACGACGTTTCAAGAACACACATAATAAACAAACAAACAAACAAAAAAGCTGGGACCAAGAATAACCTTATCTCGAGAATAAGGGACACTCCACTTTAGTTGCAATATTTAAGTTCCGTGACAAAACCAAAGTACAAAGTGCAATGCCTAGATCTTGAATGATCTTTTTTGGTGATTTTGAATACATTCCCCTTTAACCAGCAAGACCTGTAAACACAAACCCCTTACACGTTGGTGATAGAATACTATGGTTTTTAAGGCGTCTGTGGAATCTTGTTGACAAGTGAGAAGTCTAAGAGTATTGATCTGGAAAGCAAATTTTGGAATTTCAAGGCGCGTGAAGTCGACAATTGTTACAATACTGTACAACGCCTCATAAGATAAAATGGCAGTGGTAGTAGTGATGATACACAAATAGTGGAGGATGATAAGCAGAAAATTACATTTTAGAGATGCGCAAGATCATATGCTCAAGTTGTATATGTGGGATCATTTACATTGACCATCTATGATTTCATAACGTAAATGCTTTACGTTTGGCATAAAATATGGGCTAAAGCACATATGACAGAGACGGGAAACACAAGCATGAGGCATAGACACCTGGATCAGGTACGTTGTTAAATACAGTCTACATTGTAATTATCATGTTATATTTAGCTTTTGATTGAATTTTTTATTATTATTGATTCCAAAGAATAGAAAAAGTTTTACTGATATGAGATTGAAAACGAGAAAAACGATCTGGTAATTGCTTGTGAGCCCCGAGAGTATTCACAAAAACCCTCTACATGTTCAGTAGCGAACACATCCAAAGAACCAGACTCATCATTCCCCCCCTAGCCCATAGGTGTGCCTATGATACGGCTGAGTCTTTGGATGGGTCCGCCACTGTACCTGCGTAAAGATAAAATCGGCATAACAACAAACATTTGATTTCACATTGATCGCTTACAAGCTACGCTTGTAAAATGACAAAATGACTTTTTTAAAAAAAGCTTTTGGCGATTTTCAGAGTTATGTGTTTGGAAGCTCAACTACAGCTTTCAAATTGTAATCATAATTTATTAAGAAATTTCAAATATTGTGTTATCTTGTGATGCTTTTGTTAGTAGTTTCTAGTCCATTGAATATCATGGAGTGCAAATATTTCAAGTAATTTTCACAGTTTTAAAGTATTGACAAAAGCTCTCTAAGATTTTTGATTTTTGGTCAAGAAAAATTCTTCATCAACGCTATATTGCCTTGCTTGCAACTGAAACAGATGTCAAATAGCTTTTGGACTCTTTGCCATAAAGTCCCTTATACAATTATTTCTTTTGTACAAAGATAATACTGCCAAATTTCAACTTTTTATTCTTGTATGATTTAGCTACTACTACAGCAACTAATTAGTTTAACTAGTAATAGTATTTATGTATTTCTATGCTCTAACGTTATCGAATAGCGGTTACAAAGTTCTATTCTTTTCTTGTTTCTGATAAAATGCATAAAGTCCTATTTTTCATCAAGATCGAAGTCAAGTGGCAATTTGTTGCTCAAATTTGAAAAGATATCGGTATATTTCTCTCTTTCACTGTTTGTTTATCTAAGATTTTTCAACAAGTACGAACTATAATGACACACACAAAATCATAATATGAGAAATAGTCTTAAGAATTTCATTAATAGACAAATATTAATTAAAAAGAGCACTGCAATAATTGTTGAGCACTAATACCCACAAACACTGTAATGCTTTCAGATGTCGTTTCATTTACAGAGACGTGCTTGTTTATCTTTTTCTACGAGATTGACATAGAAAATTGAAGATACATATTAACACAAATCAAATAGTAGAAAAAAAGTCCAAAACACAACAAATTGCTTTAATTGCGTGGAAGCGAATATGTAAGTACAATAAAACATTTCAAAATACTTTCTTCAAACTGCGCAAGAAGAAGTAAAGAATATTACCAAACGCATTGGACATGTATGTTTAAAGTTTTTAAGCAGTTCAAGCAAGCTATTTAAGTCTATAAAAACACTATCCAGACTTTACAAAGCAGTTTTAACCCCGGTGGAACATACCTGAAATCAATTCCACATCAACTAATAGAATAAGCTTTGAGCAACATCAATGCTATAAGCAATCGTAGAGATACAAAATGATATCATACGAGGAGGAGGAAATGAATAATGGCTGTTAATTGAAATTTTATCAGCTGAGTTCAGTAAAATATGACAAAGCGCTCTGAATTTTTTTTTGATAATTTAAATGTTTAGAGCTAGTTACATCAAACTAAACTGTGATAACATTTCCAAAATTTAAGTCCCCCTTGACCGAAAAAAAGATTCTAATTTCGATGTACATTTTATATTTTTTTTATCACAAATTGCAGACCCTGATACCTTGTATGCCAACGCAATACTGAGCCATCTCCAAATTGTAGTGATTTACAAACAAAAAGATTGGTGCTTTGTCTCTTGCAGCATACACAACTTCAGTATCAGAAAAAAAAAGTTTCAAACCCACTTTTTTTGTTCATTCAGTGATGGTAACAAGCGCTTCGTACATCTCAAAATAGTAATTATCAGGGGCTTAAACCTGTTTGACGTGTGACTTTTCAATTCAGATGAAAAATCATGAAAAACGAACTTTATAAAACAAACGCACAAGCACCATAGTTATAGTTACAATTAGTAGTTTAAGAAGTTTATCATACACTATTGCTATTGCAATTCAATATCCGTAGCCGTAGACGACTGAGTGACGCATAATGTCCCAACTATAACTTTCGGTAACACAGTAAATTATACTTGGTAGATTCTATCACCAATGGTGAGTTTTACCTACATTTTCTATTAACTATAATTACTTTCTAAAAATATCTAATATGAGACTCTAGTTATTACTCTTTCAAATGTATCCTAAGCGTAATTAAGAAATTTGGTAATGTTTTAATTGTGGTATGCGACTAAATGCCCAACTAATTATTGAAGCTATTATCATT
Source organism: Saccharomycotina sp. CBS 16003 (assembly GCA_022457085.1). Lineage (NCBI taxonomy): Eukaryota > Fungi > Ascomycota > Saccharomycotina sp. CBS 16003. The sequence continues at coordinate 782,159 of JAJNCF010000023.1, forward strand.
GAAAATTGAGTATAAGTAGCAATTATCAAGAGATGCGTGGTCTTTTTGAAGTCTACTCTGTCTTACATACTATGGCCTGGACAATATAATTACTTTTAGATGTTCATTTGCTGTGTTCTCGATGTTGAGCTTTGTTAATTTTAGTATTTATATTCTGTCGCGCACTTGATGCCGTACTGCTTGGATTCGGAAATTTTGGCTTCGTTTAATTCAAAATGAATTGACAAGTGGGTATTGTGTACATCCGGAAATTGATAGATCTGTGCCACACAATGTTTGTTTACCTTGTTTTCAGTATCATGTTGCATAAATTTTCGAGATGACTTTCAAAAGCCTGTTTGAATGCCCGGTATTCACGTTTTGATTGATTACTGATTACAAGGGTACCTACATGATTTTCAATTTTATGGGATGATTTGTGCATATTCAACTTAATCGGAGTGCTAAAGGATTGAGAGCTAAACTCAGAACGAACAGAGTCGAATGATATGGTGTTTCAACGTTATATGGGAGACATCATTGCCCACAATTTATACCCGGACAGCTTGGCAGGCTATAGATGTGTGTATCCACGGCATCGATGACACTAGCTGTAGTTATATTGTTGAGAGCGCTAACGCCACTGGAACAAAGAACAATATGTACTGTAAAGCATAGCGACAATTTACGGTTCCTAAAAGATTTTGTATTGATTTTATTGCGTGTACATTTCAGTTTATAATAGGCCAAAACAAACATCAAGTTCTTCAAAAATATGCCATATTTCGTACTCACTAGATCCTTTAGAATTTTTCGGTTTTTTGGAAACTGTAGACGAGTGCCGTACATGATGTGGGCCCAAGCTACTGAGCTAGAATGCATCTGTAGGTTTGGCGATAAAGATTGGTTACAGGAGAAAGGATGAATGATGCAAATGGATAGAATAGGGTCCACAGCGCATTGGGCTTTCCGTAACAAAGCTTTGGTTCTTTATTCCAAATGTCTTTTGATTTGTGTCATTTCACCAAAAGCCATGCATGTGACATAAACAATACATGCTCATCAGTCTATTGATTTTCTACACTTGAAAGGCGCTTTTGTTTATTTTGTCGATTGAGCTCCGAATTGTTGTTTTACACAACTTTTGGCTTCAAAGAATGATGCATGCTATTGCCAGTCTTGAAGTGCATATTTGCTATTCAGAGACACGCATAGCCATGTACATACAATTTAACGGAAAAAGACAAACATTGAACAAAGATGTTTGTTCGTTGAACACGCATCATGACAACACACTTCGTATTTATTTGGATGCTTGCAGTTCATGACGAAATCTACAAGAACGTCAAACATTACTGTTTGGAGTTTCATTTATCTTTTTGTACATTTTTTTCGGTGTTTTCATTTTTCAAGCCTGTACGTATACAGCCATGTTTCTTTCACATTAAAACAATCTAAACAAAAACAAAATAGAAATGTACAAAATCTGTATTACTGTCATCAGATGGCCCATGCGCTGTACATCCGAAATCTTGTAAAGATACATCAGTGCTCTCGACAGTTCTTGGCTGGCGCACTTAGCATAGCCCTTTCTCAGAAGTCTATATGACAACAGCTATATAAACATGAACCGCTATTAAAAATAAGTGAAAAGTGGCATGAATTGTGACAATCATTCAACAGGAGTGCAATTTGAAACAAAAGAATACAAGGAGTCATAAAAAGAAAGGTGCTCCAAGCGTAAAATCATCTTTAACCTTAAATACTGTGTCTCGCCAAATGCAATACTAATTCGTTGATACAGCAAGGGATAAAAAAACGTTCAAAGCTTTGTGGTTTCCTCTTTCTTGTTTTTATATTAGTCGACACAAAAAGACATAGTAATGTTAGTTGACTGACAGATTTGGATCATGCCAGCTTTGCTTTTAATAAAAGGTCAGTAGTCCACAGCCCTCAACAATAGGATCCTTGTATCTTGGACAATATTGATAGTGGATACTACAGCTACAGATCTAGTAAAGATTTTGATCAGTTTTATCAACAAAGATTTAGAAGTGGACTATGTCCGAAACAAAAGCGGCTTGTGCGGAGTCGTGAATAAATTGCTTTATAGAACAAGAAAAAAACATTCCCATTTGTATTGGAACCGCACCGTGAAGTACACTGGTCTTATGTCTTGCATATTTTAAAATGTATCTTGACATGTTACATTTATCGTTGTTTCCCAGAAAACTGCAAAGGAAATGACGAAGCTACACATGAATACACATTCAAATGCGATGTTGAACTTGGTGAACTATGAATGATCCAAAAGTACTTTGACTTTGTAACATAGGCCTTTTGAAAGGTTTTTGGGTATTATTTGTGCTCGGGCCATCTAGTGCCGGCTCCTTTGATGTCTATACTTAACTAGCCGCTGTTCGTTGTTAGTGTAGAGAAACTTGCTTTGACAAACTGCCACAAACCAGAAAGTACGCCCTGCTGGAACAGACACACTAGGGAACTGAAGTTTTGTAGTATGCAATCAAGCGTGATGGTGTATTTGCATCTTTCGCTTTGCGGTTAGTAATCATTAAGAGTTGAAGCGACTTTGTGTAAGTAAAGCCTAAAAGTAACGAAAGGATCTGTGAAAGCGCTGCAAACTCTACCGCGTTCGAACTAAATCGCACAACATGAAACAGGATACACTTGTTGTTTATTGCGAGTGCATTGAAATCATGCTCAATGCTCGAACTTTACAACATCTCAATAAACACACTTTTCTGTGGCATGAAGCCAGACAAAGATTGAAGGTACGTCTGATCAGTACACATGAATGTTGCAACGCGAAGATATTTGTGATAAAATTCGATCAAACGTTTCAAGGCTCGATGCAAGATAGACAACTCATCTGCTGCTGGTTTAAGTGATGAAAAAATGATAGCGTCAATGATACTCAATCTAGCGCTATGACCTAAACACAATGCTCGCAATCAAGATGCACTTGATGTCCAAAGCTTTACAATACATAAAAGCCAGTTTCCCAAACCACTTTGTGTTCCCGTCTCTTTGGCTAATGAATAGTCTCCCAGGCGTCTTTTTCTAAGTACATATCTTTACAAATATCGTTCACTTGCCAGTCCAATGCACCTTGTGGTCATCAACATCGTCATTTGTTTGCTGAGTTGGCGAAAGTACGCAGTGTGTATAACTGTATCGACTGGAATGTCTATTTTTGAATGTGTACACACATTTCCCATAAGCCTGAAAGCCTGTACACTTGCACATTCAACTGAAAAATATATTCTTTGTACCGGGTTTCTTTGTTAACTATTTTCGTAAGGTGTTTACAGCTGGCAACCTAGCTCAGTTTGACACTATATAAGGGTCACATGACCGGTTGGTTACATAAGGAAGGCTGGTGATTGCGACCATCCACTCAAACCAGGTCTGCCTTGCAGTAGCTTGAGCTGTGGATGCTCGCTTGCTAACGCAGAGGGCGTTTTGGCGGAAGCGTCGAGTCTGCACAAGAGCATATTATCATACATCACGGCTCAACATTCAGTGTAAGATATATCGTAGAAAGTTGTGTACAAAAGTTGTATAAAAAGCTATAGCGTAATGTACAAGACCTTTAAGCGGGTGTGTAAATTTGCTATAAAGGCATACTATATTTTTTTTTCTAGTGACTGAAATTGATCTTCGTTATTTGGCAATGCAATTTCCTATTTTGGCTGGAAATACACATAAGTTGGCTTTAAAAGTTTTAAATATTATTCAAAAGCGTTACTGCGGATTGAACGCGTCGAGCTTCTTCACAGTTTGAGAGTCATCAAATGCCGTGATTAGCACTTTGGCATCTTTTTCAGTGACGAGAAGACACTTTTGTGAAATCTACCACAAAACCAGAACTTTGTTTACCAACTGTGATCTGTGTGTACATCAGGCTGGCTGGAGCATACCCGCGACACAACTCGCACTTTGCACATGCCCAGTGCAGCAGAGCCTGTAAAGCATGAGCCTTGTTCTAGCAGCCCGAGCATTATTATTTTGCTCGCAGCATTCACCAAAAGCCCTTTATGTACAATGTGTGTGTACATCCCAGTGTCGTTATGTCAGCACTCTCCGTATATGCGTATCTGTATGCATATGAGCCATGTAGTACTCTCGCGTATGAGCTACTGTATGCAGAGACCTGTATCTGTGTGAGCTTACTGTGTATTGACTCCGTGTGTAAATGTATACATACAAAGGTGTTTGCAATGACAACGGTCACGATAGTCGCCGTCATCTCCGCCACCTCAGTTTGACCTCTGAATCAGACAAGGTGTTTCGGTAGTTTCGCATGATTTCGCCTTGAATCGAAAGTAAACGGAACACACCCGCGATGAATGGGCGTTTTACAAATTCGACTTGTGTAGACGAATACATCTCTAATGCGCCGACGAAATTGGTGCTTGCATACGTTTTGGCAGCAATGCTTGTGCAGATTTCTAGGGTAGCAATTTGAAACCTTCCTGATAATGGTACTCTACAGAGCTTAAAAACAATCGGTTCATACCAGCAACGCAGGGTTAAGACGGGGGGCCCGATCGCAATCCCAAAGCGTTATAATCAGAGCAATGTATACAGAAGATTTACAATTCTACCCGTCCTAGGTTTGGCAACACAGCTCTACGAATCTGCAAAGCTGAAAGTCATGGCATGCAAACCGTACAACAAGTAGAGTTGGGCCCGAAACCAAGCGCTTGGTCACACTCAGGCTTGCGATTTCTTGTACTTGCAGCCAGTAAAAGCCTATTTGCTTTGCTGGCCGCAAATGTTGCCCCGACTCTGCTTGTGTGTACCCATATGTACCATTAGCTGTATTATTGTACTTCTTGCTCCCCTATACCAACGTAATATGTACAATTAGCGGTGTACAAAAATATGAAAAGGTTTGACTCGCTAATAATCAAAGCGTCACACAACACCGTCTTCATTACCCAATACGACTAAACTGTAGTACACCAAACACAGCTAACCTCCGTGGCCTGGCCAAGAGAAGCCGCAAATACATACACCACTAGTAAGGGGTGAATCTGATAATGTCAGCATTAAGTGTATATGAGTTTCTACCTTTATAAACGCAATATGAGGCAAAGCTTAGTTCAAATAGGTCAGTTCTAGTAACAACATTTTTAAACTCTGTTAAGCCTGTACATCAACGTGAAAATAATATCTCCAAGTTTCTAGATGCTGTTCATAATTCAATTGCATATTTCAATAATCTTTACAAAAAATATACGAGAACTAACGTAGCAATAATTAAGATATGGCCTGTTTTTATATTCTTTCTTTCTTATTCTCATATAATATTATGCAAATTGATTTGTAGTAGACTCTTGAATGTATAATTTAGCGGTATTGCAGCGTTCATGTTAAGCCTGTTTTGCTACTAATTGCCTATATGTGTACAGCATTGGAAGTACACACATCGAGCCGTTAGTCAAAAATATTTTCCGCCAAATTGTAAAGGGGTCATTGCGGCTGACACACAAAACAAACAAGCCAATTTATCGCGTAATTGCATTGGAATTAGTGTACTTTTTGTCTAATATTTTTTATTCGAAAAATGTTGATCAGTGTGTGTGTACTCTGTTTTCATAACATTTCAAAATAGGACTCCGATCCATAGCGAAAATTGTGGGTTCAAGTTGTTTACACCAGAAATAATTCTCTGAAACTTTTCAATGTATGTACAGTAGATTGAAAGGTATGGGCAAGGCATCGTTAATCTCATTTTAGTACCCACGAATCCCAGAATAAACTGCAATAAACTACACAAAAGTATAAAACTTTACCTGCTGCAAATTAGTTATCCGCAGATCTCGTATTCTCACAATTAATGTGGTATTCTTGGACAGCATTGGTATGATAAAAATGCACATAAAAGCAAGTTTTTGATGCCCAACAATCAAAAGTCGGATCCTTGATGTACCATCGATAGAAGAGCTGTACAGTGTGCACTATTATTCATAGAGATACAGTAAAGTAAAAAATATCTGCAAATTGATCGAAACAAGTAATTCTCAGTGTTCAAAATAGGAAATTACACATCCGCAATCGACCCCCAAGATCTTAAGGTGTATTTCCCAAACTGTTCGTAGTGCAAGTATTATGGCATATGCATAGCTTGACGTATTCTTGTTATCAGTGTGGGTCGTGCATGCTAGCAATAATATTGGTAAGTCAGATCATTAAAAATATCATTTTGTACTCCAAGTCCTAAATGACGATCCAACTTATGCTTTTTCATCCTAGGACTCGCGACGTAAACTGTGGAACAGCTTAAATATAATACCTGATTGGCTAAAAAGGCGGTGCACATTTAATTAAATATATTTGGGGTTCCGCTAGAGGCCTATGTCGCATATCCTGGTGCCGGAAATAATAAAAGCTTACAGCAAAAAAAGTGCACTCCATATCGCAGGATGCTAATGTACATAAGTTAATTGATACTGAGTGGATTCTTGCTCATGGTCATAGCAAGTTTGTGGGTATGAAGTGCAGCAAGAGCTGAACAATACATGTGCGAAACTTTAGTACCAGCGAAGAACTGTACACCCACAACGTGCTCTATGATGCACAAATACTATTATATTTAAAACCGTTGTAACAGAAACCATCATGTGTTTTTTCATTTAATGCAACTGTTCACGTCACTGCATATGAGCCAAAATATTTGTGATCATGGTAGTAGCGTAACATGTATGCCTGAGCCTATGATTGAGTACTCAATGTCACTCAATGATACATATAAGTTTTTGAAGCGAAAATACAGAGTCTGTCGGTGTATTAATATTTTCATGTGGGCATCAGTTTGGAATGACCAAGTACGTGTACGTAAATCAAGCTGAGTTAAAGAATTCAAAAATTGTTTATGATTGTACGTGTAAGTCATAAAGACTTTATTGAAATAATAATCGGATACAGCTGATATTTGATTTTTTTCAAACATCATAATATTATACGATCACAATCATTGTGTGAATTGTTTCGTGTGTATTTTTAACGCGTTTTGAAATACTCGCTTACGATGGTTTACGCAATAAAGCTATTTTGGTGTTGTTGACGATTGTAACTAAAAATTGATTGCCATGCTTAAACTATACGCATTCAATATATTGCATGAGTTTATTGATAATAACGCTATTCAAAGCTCTTGATCATAATATTATTATACATGCTATTTGTTGGATCATTCAAGGCACAGAATTCAATGGCACCCACAATACAAGATAAAACATGTACCGGCACTATCAAACTCTTGATGTTTAATTTGATTTGTGGTGAAAAAAAATATTAAATGCGGACAATTGATTTTTTTGCAAAACAAGCAAAAGCTTTTAGGCATGTAATAGATCTATCAGACAGCTACAAGCGGTGTTGTGCCAAATATATTCTAAAGCGCCTTTCAATATATTGCAAGAAGTCTTATAGAGAGATAGTTAAGGATAATATTGAATAGTATCACAGTTTTGGTAATCAATATCAACTCTTTAAGTCACATGAAGATCAAGTATAGATTTTCTTCATGTACAAGAGCAATTTCATAGCAGACGTACAGCCCACTCATAAGTACTAAATAGATTTCCTTATGAAACTACTTTCATTCCTCGCCCAATTATCATTACGACCTTTAGAGACCCGCACGCACGCACACACCAATATTCACTCCGCTTTCTGGACAGTCTTTTCAAAAACAAAAATCAGCTTTGGGATTCTCCTGAGCACGTATACTATCAAGATAAAATACTATGCGCTTTAAACTTTGCTTGTATTCTGTTGTCATTAATTGTGTCGTTTCCTGAACACATGTACTCTTCCATGATATAGCCTGAGCCACAAGTAGAATCGGTCTTTGCCAGATATCTTATATCACATGACTTATAGACTTTAGGTTCTAGGATTTATAAGTTATACTGTCGTGGTAATCACGACAAAGATGTCGCCTAGATTCATGCTTTCTGGCGCCATCTAGCTCTTACCCTCTGTGGCCTGAAATGCCACGTCGTCGTTGTTTAATTACATATTTCTGTCTATAAATAAGGCTCGTTTCCCCGATCCTTTTATATAGTTCCTCGCCGAGAATACACTTGATCCTTTAACATATAAGCTGCATCATTGTTCCTGCTCGGTCACCCGTTCTCATGCTTGAACAACCCTATATTCCGCGTGTCTAGACGCCTATTTCTATTCCCATACACTACAATACCGTTTCTTTCATTACATAGACAAAACCGTCTCAAAAGAGACAACTGACAACTGTGAATAATTTTTGTATGCTTAAGACTGAAAATTGCTAAATGAACTTAAAGGTTCCTTTATATATAGCTCAGAGGTGTAAAAAATGATACATGTTCTTTTTTATTTTTACTCAGAAGTCTAAATAGTATAAGGCTTTCGGTTTCAACATCACCGAGCAACAATCAAAACGACTTTATCAAATTATTAAATTATAACTTGGTTGGCATTGAAGCGATGCTGGAAAAATTAAAAAAAACAGTAAAAAAACTGCATTGACAGACTTAAATATTAAAATCTGCTATTTCAGGGAAACGAGAGGTATAATTATTTTTTGATATCATTTTCTGTAAGTTCGCATTGGATTTTGCAAGTATCAAAAGGCTTGAGCAAAATGAACGAAAACAACACATCAAGTCAAGTTCCAACTTTGCGTATTTTGCGTATTTCGCGTTTTTTAGATCAACGCAATTGCGTCAATTTAATGTAGTAATTTCATACAAATGCTCATGAACCTTTGATGCAAATTCTTTTTTACTTTGCTAAACATTAGAAGTAGCTGCATTGGTTTTCAGTTCTTGTTAATTGTACGCTTGTCTTGTCAAAACAATCCAAGAGTTTGTGTGTAAAATTCAACTTTAATCAAGTCAAAGCTTTTGCTGAATTTATTGGTTTGTCGATATTGTCAATCGAGCTAAGATATTCACTACGCACCAGTCGGCAATTTTTTTTTTTTTTTTTTTTTTTTTTTTTTTTTTTTTTTTTTTTTGACTAAAGTGTTTCTGGTGCCTATAAAGTTAATTGATGTGCAGTAAACGTGTCTGTGTACACTCTGGGTTTGAACAATGATTTGTGCAAAAAGATTTTGTAGGCTGTTGGGGCTTGTGAATGAAGTTGGCATGCGTTGTAATAGTTGTTGCATCTGGACTAGTAGCCGTGCTGTAACAATCCTCTATATAATTGATAATAGAATGACAGTGTGTACACAAAGAGCTTGTGTTCTTAAATCTCATACAGCTGTGTGTATGTTATGCTGCACCAAACATTGGCACTAGCTCTTGCTGCTTTGTACAAACCAGATCTGGCTGCAAAATTGTTAGTGATTTGGCCGTGTGATTGGACACTTTGTTAGCGTTGCAGAGAAGAGACTTTTTAGTGTCATCGTCGGCAAAATCAAACATCGTCTTCTATTTTTCTACAAATCAAACTTATGGTCTATATCTTCTTTGCCTGAAACTGCACCCGTTGTCGCCGAAAAGGTTCTGATGATGCAACAGTGGCTGATATTGACCTTGTCTGGGACAACAATTCGTGATTTTTATTGCTCGGCATTTAGATCTTAATTTTGCCCTGTGTATGGCATAGAAAAGATGAGCGTTAGCCGTGGTACTCAATGGTGCTGACCCACGAGTATCTGGATTGCCAATATGTACATGTAAATATATTTCTTCAAAGGAAGATTGTTGTTTAGATTGAACAAACACAATGCCGTTGGTTTTGCATCTGAATGAACGTAGTGATTAACAAATAATACATAATTTTGATAGTGCAAAAGAATCGACAATAAACAAAAAATCAGTTAGTTTTTTTTTTTTAAAGTTATTGCAAACGAAGGTTGATGCTGAAATTATCGAATAAATTCAGAAATCAGTCCGTTGTAAAAAGTAAACAGTTATTGAAATGTACTCTGTGCTAATTAGATTTTGACCATAGTATTTTAATAATATAAAATAAACCATCAAATGTTATACTAACAGATTATAATATGTAAGAGACTCATGTAAGTGTAAATATATAAGTATGGCTAGCGGGTAATTTATACAGAATCTACCTGGAACTTGAAAGAAAGAAAAAAAATGCGCCGTTAGTAATTATTTGTCGGCGAGGTTGACCAGGAGTTGCGCAAGACATCTTTTTGTTGCAGTATCCTCACGCAAAACATGAGAAAATGTACCGTCCCGCAAAGGTTCAGGCAAAATGCGCTTGAGAGCATGACATGCTCTACCGTTATCACTGAGTCTAAGATAGCATCGGACAACATGTTTCAGTAACCGTGAGGCCGGGGCTTCTACGAGCTGACTAACCATGTTGGACAACACAGAAGATACCGCAAAAAATCTCTCGTATGTCTGGCAGATGTAGTTTAGTCCAGTGTCATCCATAAGAATTTTTTGTACGATAAAAATAGCCACGGTTTTTGACAGCTCGGTGCCAGACTCCATGATGCGCAAACACAAGGGAATGATTTCGGTTTGCAGCAAAAAGTTGATCACCTCAGCGGAATCGTTCTTGACCAATGCGCCGATGACACCCAGTGAAGTCAATCTTAGATACTCAAATGATCGGGACTTGGATGTGGTGTTGAGGAATGGGTATAGAAACAGGGGTATGTGTGCGTTTAAAAAAGGTTTTCGCGTACTATCATGAGAAGCAATGCACTGAAGAAGGGCCAAGGCGTTACAAACACGGTTTGAAGCCGAGGAGGTGAGCTGAGGAGGCGATAATAGAGGATAGACGTAGATTATTTCTTGAATCAAGCATGTCATTACACCAAATGAATGCCACAGAATCAATGCAAGATCATCATACTGCTCACGCTTTTTGCCAAGTTCCAAAAGGGCCTGTTCACGGTTGGGTCCATGCATGAGTTCCAAGATCCAGGTAAACACTTTGTCATCGTCAGAAGTTTGTCTGCTAAGTGGGGTACTTTGAATGTTGTTGATGTTGTTTGATAATGACGAGTCAAGGTAATTGGCCAAGTTGTTGCCATTGATGTTTCCGTTGTCGTTTTTCACGCTATTGTTATTGTTGATGCTATTGTTGTTAATATTGTTGAAGTCATTTTCCATTGCTTGATACTCGTTGATGTTGGTAGTGCGTTGCATTTTATTGGTGTTGCTATTGTTGGCAAGATTGGATTCTCCCTGAGAGGACATCATGGGTCCTTTGAACCCCGGAGGTCCATTGAAAGACGCGGATCCGGCAGTGTTGAAACTGTTTTGGCCTTGTGGAAATCCCATCAGATTTGAATTGTTGCCATGATACGATTGCTGTTGCTGTTGCTGCCCGGAATACATGTTGAAACGGTTTGTGGATAGAAAGTACAATTCAAAATGCGTTCAGAAGTCACTAGATTGAAATGATGACGAGTTGAGTAATGAAGAATTTATTTTTGAGATCAAAGGTAGTTTTCTGGGGAAGTAATGATGAAGAAAGTGGACTGGAGATGTGTCGAGACTGTATGGGTGCCAAAGAGTAGATAGAAGTAATCAAAATGGACAAGACAAAATCAATTAGAATGCGCTTCTAAGATTTTTTCAATGGTCGAAGATATCGCGTGAAAAGCAAGATCGATGGGGTTATTTGCTGGAGAGACAAGAGTAAGATGTGTACTGAAATTAGATTGGTATTTTGGGGAAGGTGGTGGTGGAAGAAAGGAAATGGAAAAAAAAAAGTAGAATTTTGGGTGTGGGAAGCTGAGAAAAATGGCTTGCAACGGAGTGGGAAAGCGCGGGAGCTGAAGACAGGCGCCAGAAAGGGAAAATAGCAGAATATGATTAGTCGATAAAATATGAGAGTATTAGGTAATTTCATTCACAACAAGATTATGCATAACAGAACAGAAAGCACATTATCATGCTCTAGAGGGAAGAAAACAGAGAAAATAATAATGAGAAACAGCCTTGATACATGTGGAGCATTAAGCAATTGCCGATTTTTGTGTAGCTCAGACTTCTAGCTCGGTTGGCTGACGAGAAATTTTTGTATGAGTTTGGGGATGGTAATGATACTATTCTGTTCATGACAATAATTATGCCTTGCACCTTTGAATAGATTTTCAGTGTAAAAAACAGACATACGAAAATCAGTTATAATGTTTATCTCATAAAGTTCAAGATTCATCTGTTTATCTCAATCTCATAAAAATCAACAAAGTGACTTGCCGCAAAAGGCGTTTTGGGGATCGCAGTACATTAGGTTCCAAAATCCTGGCACTGAATTTTGAGTAACTCTGTTGATATCCAAGTAACCGAGACGAGCTGTATATGTATATGATAATTGAATACAGAGGAGCTCTATACTCGAGACTAATGAAGATGTGATTGAGTCAACAAAATCATGAATATACCAGTCTTATATGCGGCTTGATTTCAGAATGTAACGTTGGCCTTTAAGACAATCAAGATAATATTAATTGAAAGTGTTCAAACATGTCAAATATATCAAAATTATTGACATTACTTGGAGGTGATTTATTTGAAGGTACTGTGACTGGAACATGTCTTTGTTTCAATGATTATGTTCAGATTGTTTGGAGCAATCATAATGTAATAATGTATATTTTTCTACTAACGCTGAAGATTCCGTTATTTAAGAGGATTGGCATTTACAAACATTCAAAATCGACATTTTCAGAACTCCTTGTTTAGAAGTCTTATATATTTTCAGTCCGACAACTTTATGAGCCATTGAGGGATATGATTATAAGCTTAATAGCACTAATGGACTGCTTTCAAATGCTTCTCAAGTCCGTCAAGATCAAAGCAGATAGTTGAGCATGATGTCTGTTTTTACTGGCATATGAATTGCTATTAATGACAACTTGAAGAGCATCTGAATTGGTGGTAACCATTAACGGTGATAATGTGGATACCTTTACTTTCGGGAAATGTACACTGGGCTGGGCTAGTTGTTTCAGATTCTGTCACCCCTTAGCGGCAACAGCCTGTGTCCTACGATCCCATATACAAATGAAAGCATTCCCACAAAATGACACCCATCAGTTGCTTTGGTAGTTGTTGACATGAAATGTGGACCTTTGGTCCAGCGATGGTATTTGCAGGGGTTTGGCGCTGTTCTCAGCTCATGGAAACGAGGGCCGAGAGGTGGGTTCGATTTGGCACGGCTACGTAGGAGAATTTAAGGTTAGTGTGTGGTTAAGAGGGTACCAGCAGTGAAATACACATGTGTTTGGAGTAGAGCATTGAAGCAGAAGCACAACCGGGCTTCGGAAAGTCACACAGAAGTTGGCGTATCAGGCCAACAACAAAGCCCATGAAATCGTCAGTTTTTAGATCACTGATTACCCGTTTGTTAGCACAAGAAATACAAATATAAAGCCATGTCGGACTTGTGCTAGGCTCCAAAGTACCGAATGACCACTGCAAGCGTAAAACAGTGCTTTTGAGCCATACAAGCGGATTGGCCGTTGATTCAAATATTAGATCGTGCGGTGTTCTCGGAGATTTCAAGCTTATTTCAGCCAAGTTTCTATTTTGGGAAAACGCAGGAACAAGATGGTCGTGATTGAATGTGGTTAACCGTGGGTCTCTGACTACTTAGGCCACAGCCTCAAATTCCAAGAACATAGCTGAAAATACACTTCTCCGTCACTGATGAACAACCAACAACTCAGCCCAAATCGCCATTGGAGCAGTGGATTTCGGACGTATGGAATCTATTTTTGTCTCCTGCTTAGATATTGGCAGTGTTTACGAGTTCAGGGGGCTTCAAGATGCTCCTGTTGCCTGACTTTGAGTGATGAACTTGAACATAACAAAAACCACAACAATCACAACAACCACAACAACAACAACAACAACAACAACAATCACAACAACGTCTATCTAGGATTAAAGCACTAAAACCGATAGCACCCTTGCGTACTCTTTGTAATCACTACCAGTGCTTCAGGTGAATCACAATGGTCAAAACTGGTTAATTGTGGCCCTTCGGTAAACCCCCTTAAACTGGTCAAAGCAAAGGGAATAATATTCTTTTAACAATCCACAAAACTATTTAAGAAATGCAATCTCCTGAATTTTGATCAAAAAGTCAACTTTTGTTCGATCATCTTGTCAGACTTACCTATCCTTAACAACTCGATCATTTTCAGAAAATCATTTTTCTTCGCTTGATTACAATCATCATCTCAAACACAATGTCCACCATCGAATCCAAGCCCGTTGATGTATGTGTGCCCTCTTATTTGTATTTCTATTTTTGTGTTTTCGCAAGGCTATGACATTCAAGCAATACAAACACTGAACCTTTCTAACCTATTTGTACCTTTTTTACAGACCATCGCTCCTGCACCAGCCGCTGAAGTCGTCGCCGCTGCCCCAATTGACGACAAGGTTGCCGAAAACTCTACTACAAGCGATGCTCCCATTGTTGCAGACTCTGCTACCGAGCCTGTCGTGACCAATACGGCCGAGACCGAAACCGCTGCTGCCCCTGAAGTCGCCGTTAAAAAGCCTTCTATTTTCAAGAGAATCTCGGCTTCTATCAAGAAGGCGTTGAAGACCTTCAGCAAATAAACTTCATTCGCATTTACTGATAAACACACATTATCATCATCATTTCTAGCATTGTCTTGCTCTGTGGCACTCTATTTTATACTCATTAATGTGGGATTCCATATTTATAATACTTGTTCCTTAATTTCATTCATCCATGAACATAATTAATTATCAATAAACTTTTGTAATCAAGCTTCTACATCCTTGCGCTTGAATCATCGACTAGGAAAATGCATTTGTGTATTTTGAGGTATTTCAAAAATACAAATAAATCTATCAGCGGTTTCAGGATAAAAACAAAACCGGTCAGAGAAAAGAACTGTTTGGCAACATACACTAGGAGTTTTGCGCTGAACGTTGGAGAACAAAATTCATTTTGTGACAGCTATACATTAGGAAATTGTTCAAACATCAAGATCTTTTGCAAACCAAATAGCAAAGTTATTACAGTAAAAGTAGCAGTATAACTGCTACTGAATCAGTAAGAGTGAAAACAAATTTTAACAATATTTTGATTAGGAGTAAACGAGAATTGCGTGAACAACACTAAAGCACAATTGTCATTTAGTCAATCATGTGGATGTAGCCAAAATAACTAATAACAGTCAAACGATTAGATCAAAACTTCATGAGACAATGATATTCTCAGGAAAACAATATGTGTACGGTGTAAAGCAGGTATCTGCAGAAATAGAGACGATGAAAATTGAGCGGGTCTCTCAAATGTACGCGATTGCAGTGGATACCGGAAGAACGCCATCGGGCTCCAATGTCGACGGGTTGTGCATAGTTTAAAATGGAACTGGCAAGATTCTCCGGACAATGCAAAATGTAGTGCTGAAGTGAATTGCAAGTATCAGCTTGTGGGTAGTGAAAGACTGCAATCAATGAGCATCCACTCGTGCCATAGGATGCATCACTGTAATTCGGTTAAATTATATTTTGCTTAAAGGGTTAATACACAGTAGAGATATACACTTTCGTGTTTCAATGTGGCACGCAACTCATATTTTCGGTTGGCAAATATTAGAACTTACTCTACGCTTCAATAAAGTGAAATGTGATGGATAAATTTTTATCATCATGCAGCATCGTGAAATGAGCACTGTATGTATCAGGAATCACAAGATATTGATGTTATTCTATAAATTCATAATATAGGATCAATTCATGAAGCTCGTACTTGATAAAATCCAAGTTTCAAAACAGCAGTTAAGTATTGGGTTTTTACAACAATCCCTTTGTGTTTTGTACTCGAGGCTCGTCTCAGATATCTCTGACAAAACGCTCCCTTTTGAATTTCAGCCTTCAACTAAAACTCACATAAATCACAAACCTCAAATAGGAAATACACACACGTTGCGACTTCCCAAAACGCGTATAAATAGATTACACCGCGAGCTATAATTGAATTTTAACCGCATTCAGTTGTTTCTTATTTTTTTCAACGCGGTAGAAGTTTCGTATACTCTTTTTTCACGTCTGATCCTCACACCTTTGATTCGTTTCGCGTTTGTATATAGATGTTGCTTTCATCAATTTCTTTTGAATTTTTTTCTTCCTTTCCTTCTCAATTTTGTGCGTATAGAGGGTTTCCACTGTTACTATTTGACTTATGATCAAAAATCTTAATCAAGGTCTTTAAGAGGATTTTTTTAGTATCAAGCAGAAACGTCTCAAAAGATCATGGATAAGCTTACGCAACATACAGATCCGGAATTCATAACAGATCCATCGGACTGGCTAGAAAGCACTATACCTGATTTACAGGATTTGGATTTGTCACTACGATGCCATATTTGCAAAAATATATTCAAAACGCCCATGGTCACAGCATGCTGCGCCAGGGCTTTCTGCTCATTGTGCATAAGAAAGCAGTTCATAGATCACGGAAAGTGTCCAATGTGTAATGAACCAGGCGTAGAGTCACAACTGAGGAAATGCAGGGATTTGGAATTGGCTTCAGAATCGTTTCTCAAATCGCGAAGCGAGCTGTTTTCCGCATTGAAAGTTAATAAACGAAGAAAGATTATCAGGAAGAACCCAAACGATACGGAGGTTATTGACAACTCGTTTGATTATATGTTAAACACAGAAAAATCTCTAGCTTCACAGCTAAACCGCAGCCCCATCTGCGATACAGTCCTTCCTGCCAGTATTATTCAAACAACTCGTTTTGACAAATGCATGCAGTCCGGCGAAATCTCTTTTTCGTCTCCTTCGCAAATCTGTTCACAACCGTTGCCTGCCACCCGTCTCCCCGCGCTTCGATCTATGAGCAAAAGCCCTGCATCATCAACCACTACTACGATCGTTACCTACACTTCCCCAAAACCTATTTGTGAACTTTTGAAACACGACACCAGTAGTCATATCCCCGAAGAGTCGCGTGCCCATTTTACCAAAATCGGCCCTCTCGCCACTGGTACTCTCAGTGATCAAATGCGCCGCAAGTCTGAAGGGATCAAAATTTGGAACGCCAATCGCGAAGTCCACACCCCACGCACGCGCCCTAGGCTTTTATCCAACTTGTGTAGAACCATTGTGCCGGATAAACCAATAGTTCGAAAACGTCCATGCAGTTTGTATGACGCCATGACTTACTCTGAAAGGGAAAGCAAATCGTTCGCACGAATTGCTAAAAGGGCAAGATCATCTCTTCAATGATTTATCTTAAGTATCAAAAGCGAGGGTTTGTTAGAGGGTTTAAGCAGAAATTTTACTTACAAGATCTTGGTTGATGATTTAAATGATGATCAAAATGAACAAATGTTTTTTGGTCGCTGACAATCATCCCATTAATCGTGTCCTTGCCCATACTATTTACCATGATTCGCATTTGGCCCTATACCTGCTTTCCCCCTTTTGTTTTCAGGTCAAGTACCGGTATAGTACTCGATATAAACCATCAATTAATTACCATATAAAATAAAATAAACCACTATACACCACATTAAATATACTAAAAAAATTATAGTCCTTCTACCCCTGGTAAAAGCTTCTTCTTCTTTATGCTAAACAAACCTTTACAAACCTGAATCAGTTTCTCTCCTAGTGGAGCTGCTTTGTCCAGTGTTGAGTATACAGATTGGACCTTCATATACGCCCACACCAAAATAAAAATAAATACGGGAAGCCAGAAACATAAAAACATCAAATCGTTTTGAATTTTTTTCCGTCGCAATTTGATACTCTGCAAAATCTCTTCGTCCGAAAGTTGCGGTTGTTGAGTGGCATTCTCTTCTATACTGAAAGTGAGAAGATCTTTCTCGTTTTGTTGTTTACAAGAGTTTTCCTCGTCAATTGCCGCTCCAGAATAGTCCACACGCGAGCTACTTCCCACCGGGAAAAGTTCTTCATATCTTGGAGGTTCCAGAGCACCCGGCTGCTGTTGCAGCTCGTCTTGGTCATCGTCTTCATGCGTAATCTCGCCTGTATTTGGATAAATCATATTCCAAAACGTTTGCTCATGCTCTTCTAATGTTTCTGTGCCAGTGTCTTTCCTGAATCCACTCCACAATGCAAGAAATCCAGCGAGACCCTTCTTCTTGACCTTGATTTGAAGCTCAATTTCCTCGTCATCGTCTTCTTCCTCGTCGTCTACTGACATTTCTTCATCGTGTGCTTCATGGTCTTCTTCGCTAGCTGACCCCTCGCTGTCAGAGCTGTTGGATCCTTTAAATGCATATGAATCTAGTGTAATGGACGCAAGCGACGTTTCGGAGTCTCGTAGGGCTATGTAAGAATATCCAGAGTACGTTTTGAGTTGAGCATTGGCTCCATGTTCCAACAGTAAGGCAGTCATATCACTTTGGCGATTAAGTCCAGCAAAATGTAAAGGTGTATATCCACTCTTATCTTGGCAGTCAATCCGGCAGCCTCTGTCTAACAAAGATTTCGCAACTTCAACAAGACCGAGACTCGCGGCAAGATGAAGCATGGTTTGACCCTCGTTATTAGATAATTGCCAGTTGGGTGTAAAGGTATCATCATGGTATGAATCAATTAAGCAGAAACACTGTAGCACCATTTCTTCCAGTTCTTTCATTGAGAGCTCTGTGGTTTGATCATAAACAGACTCCAGTAGCCGGATGTTATTGACATTAAAGCTAGTTCCACCGCTAACAATACGGCGTGCAATTTCACGAGCGTCTTCCAAACGCCCGTTCATCTTGAGACCAACGACCTGTAAAGCTAATTGAATCAGCTGATTGTCGGTATCATCGTAATAGGAAAACACTTTTGGGTTAGACATGGTAAAGCCTTCAAACGTAACCACCACAGGGCCTGCAACTCTAGACGGCGGGAGAATAGATACAACAGTATTTGCATTCCACCATATCGTGTTGGAGGAGCTGTTTTCACCAAACTTGGTTACTAGCCCTTGAATGAATCCAAACCCAAGCAGTGTCACATCAATGCCTCCCCGTACCGATCCAGATGCTGGAATAATTTGGTTGATATCGGGGGACACATCAGTGAATATTCCCCAGTTGTCTGCAAGGTCACTTGGAGAGACCAAGTTTTGCGGTGACTCTCCTGGAGTGTGAACTTTACTGGCCAACCTGCTGTTCATTGCCATTGTATCGAAAGAAGCCTTCCATTCGTTTAATTGGGGTGAGACTGGAAGCGTCACTGGAGGCTGGATAATGGTTTGGACTGCTGGACTCAACCCAGTAGAGACACTGGAACCATTGTAGAGAGTAGAGTCATATGGCGATGATTCTTGACGACGCTTTCTTTGATTGTCCCCTTCGGGACTAGACCAGTTTGCTAGATTGTCATCATCTACATCAGAATTGGACCTCTTGGTGCCGGCTAGTGGTTTGGAGATGGATGTAGGTATTTTGTGATCGTCTGTGATGGCAATCACGTCTGAAGAGCCTCTGGCAATGACTTTGCCAGCGTGATCGCGAACGACAAAGAGTACACGAAACCCCTGTTTTTCGCTGTGATGACGGCAGTAGCAGGGGATGCGCATTGGGAGTTTGACCTGTCTGGAATCAACGGTTTTACCATCGACAACCAAAGGAACAACAGGTCCTAGTTGTACGAGTTCACGGCAGTTGAATACTATGGCACGCTTTTCCTTTTCCATGCTCCAGTGAGCCTCTTCTATAGGAAGCCCGCTTTTCTTTCTAAAGGCCCGTTTGCGTTCACGTTTGACACAGCCCTGGCATATGTTGACGTGACGGCGGTTATCGCTTTCGCAGACGACGATTGTGTCCAGCGAAAAGACACCGGCACTCGGTACAAACCGATTTTTGAGCTGCAGTTTAGGCTTCGCAATAGCGTCGGTTGGCAGATGCATTAGGTCTTCGCTCGGAGGCGGGAAAATGTTCATTGTCATTTTGATTTGCGTTTCGACTCTGGACTTGTCGGGAATGCCCTGGACCTTCAGCTGGTAGGGATGCTGCGTGACGTTTGCCCAGTCGTCTATGCTGAACTCTGGCATATATGTTGGCGGCGCTGTCATGTCGTGACCTTCTGAGATGAGTGAGTCGTTGCGGAGCTGTTTGAGAATGCTGGAGCTCAGTTCTTTGCCAAACTGGTAGTTTGACAGGATTTCGGACTTGATTTTATCATTGACGGAAATCTGAGGAGGCGAGCGAGATATCTGTGCTTTGACACCAGTACTTCGAGGGACGGACGAGGCTGCCGACTCGGCAGGCAAAGCCTTGTCGAAGTTGGGAGATGACGACGAAGAGCTGACAGGAGAAATATTCGAGGAGTCAACAAAGTCGGACTGCTTTGAGGAGGGTGAGAAGAGGCCCAAAGAGGCATCGCTAGGAAGTGCGAGAGAATCGAAGAGCTCGTACTTGATGTCTTCGTGAGACTTGTCGAGGCCCATGTAAGCGAGCATCTCGGGATCGGAGATGTTTCTGTCGTCATTTTCGACGATGCTGTGAATAGAGGTGAAAGGTTTAGCCGAAGCCTTTTTCTTGTCGAGCGCGGGGGATTCCGAGGTCATGGCTGTTGGCGATGGAGTGTTGCGACTGATGTTCAGAGATGATTTATTGAGAGATCAGCAAAAAGCACTGTTTGCAAGCGTTCGAGTTGCTTAGTGCAGCTGGTAAAAGCAGTAGTGATAGTAACGATGGTGATAATAACGACTAGGGTGATGGCGATATCAGGGCAGTCAGATGGTAATGGTTTTGACAGTAGCCCGATTGAACCTGCGTTGTAAAGCGGTAAGCGATCGTTTAAGCGAGCAGAAACCGGGAGTATTATTTTTACTTCTGTGTATATTTTGTTGGCAGGAGAAATTGGGCGTGGGCTTTTCAAACGTGGAAAGCTGGGAAAGAACAAGGACAGATCAAAAGCGTACAGCATGTACATAAGGGGAGAAACAAAAGAGGAAAATTGGAGGGAGAATCAAGGAATGACGATGATGAGAGTAGCAGTGATGATGATGATGATGATGATGATGATGATGATGATGATTATGGCAAAAACGGAGGTAGTCTAAGAGCACTGGGACCTGGTACACAAGCAGCGGACCATCGTCTCATTCTCCAGACCCGTTCAGCACCGGGACCCGCGAGCAACCGGCTCACCACTGAGCTCATCAAGCACTTCACCCTTACCCTGTATATTGTGCTAAATAGCGAGCAGCTGTAGCAACTCGCGGCAATTGGGCAACTTCACAGGAAAAACGATATCAGCGAGGCACTGGTGATAATAATGATGGCGACAGTATCCGGAAAAAATAGACTATTGGAATCTCATCTATAAACACAAACAGAAAAGTTGACAAATATTGATCCGACCACCATTAAATCAGCAACGAAGTCAACAACCACAGAATCAAAATCAAATCAAAATACTATATATACAATACTAAAACGCACAATCTACAAACAGTACCAACATCTATGCAGCTTCTTGAGCACTGCTATGAACCTCGGCGTCGTTGATGGGCAAAGGAGTCTTGCCATTAGCAAACTCATGCTCCTTGTAATGCTCGTATCCCAGAGTTCTCAGCATAGCATAAGAGTCTCTGGCATTATATTTAGGCAAATCAGAATGCTCAACCCTCTGGTTCCAGTACTTGTCTTCGCCCCTACGCCATTGGTTCTCCCACAAGACCTTGGTGTTGGTATCAAATGCATCAAGAACAGTGGCCAGATCAGACACCGCCTCTTGTGTGTATGTAGGACGGTACTGTGCCGAATACCAAATGTTGCCGTCTTCGTTTCGTTTCCTCCAAGAGTTGGCCAAATCCTTCTTGAGGATGTCGCGCTGATGCCTCAGTTCCACCAAGCTATCGTAACACTCAACAGCTAAATTATAATCGGGCAGTTTGGCAACGGCCATAGGGCGCCAGATATCTCTTCTAGGATCTGGTAATCTGTTTTGCCAGTTAGGGTTCTGGAACTGCTTCTTGATGTTGTATCCCTATATACTGTTAGTATCAAGAACTCGTGTAAACAAGAATCTTCAACCGCCCAGTTTAAAGCGTGAGCACACCGCTGGAAACCGCAGATCACATACTTGCGGGAAAGGAAGTTGTGTGTACAGGACTTGTCCAGTCTCCAAGTTTCTGAACAGAAACACGTTGGGGCCGAAAGCGTGCTTTCTCAACCATTCAGCGTGTCTGAAACGGCCAACAAAGCCACCAAAAATCTCTTTAGATCTGTGTGTAATTGAAGCTGACATTGCTGAATCTGCTTAATGGGTCCTAGATCGCGTTGAACTCGGGGAAATCAAACTTCACTCAGCAGTTTCAATTGGATATTGTCAAAATTTTTCAGGTGGTGCAAAATGGCTAGGCCTGAAAAGCAATTTCATGGGTTAGGTTTATTCCAGAATAAGATGTGCGGCGTTACACATTTAAAACACTTCAAAATCTTAACATACAGATCAGCTATTGCCACGATTTGAACCTAGTACATGACGGTTAGTTTTAAGAGGTATTCAAGCGATTGCACTTTGATCTACCACGATAGAGAGATACCAATCTACTGAAAACTATGACAGTCCTACCCAAGTGTAACTCAAACCAACATAACGCGAATGATGTTGTCAACAAGACCCAGTCCGGGTCTTTGAATAATTTAAGATCACACAAGGACAACATCGAAGACGAGTATGACAGCGATTCTGAAGTCGACGTCTCTCACGACATTGCCCTTGGAATGGAAAGAATGGCACTTAACAAATTGTGTACAAAAAATTTGCCATCAGACCCGCTCCCGCCGAACACATCAGACAAAGAAATGCCGTTGGAAACTACTACTTCAAACGTCGATCCAGTGGCCAAACCTGCCAAAAAGGCTTATTCGTTCAAGTCATCGGTACCACGAATCCCGTTGGCATCTACGTATACGAGTCATAATATTGCTTTGCTTCCCGCAAAGCCAGTAAAACCCCAGCTAAAACCCCAGCCATTCAGGGCGCCTGATAATTCTAAGGAGAATATCGCAGCTGTGTACAAACGGGCTGGTTTGCGTCCAACAGTCAAAAACAATGATACCATTCCAAAAGCCCAACCCAACGCTAGGCTGATGGCGTCTTTTGCAAAAGCTACTGAGCCTCTAAACGTTTCAACGGCAATTCAGCCCATTGATATTAAGTCTTCAGAATGGGGAACTGCTGTTAATATTCATGAGCTGAAGCGATTAGAAACCGCACCTACAAAGAGTTTGAATGAAAAGCAGAAACACGAGACACCGGCTTCTGTTTCAGTGGACGCTGCAAGTACACTCAAGTCGCTTGATGACCTGTTTGACACTTTGCACGATCCAGAAACAAAAGACGACAAGGATAAAAACGCGGAGAGATTTGCTGACGGTACCATAAAAGGATTAAACGTCAAACTGCTTCCTCATCAAATCATTGGGGTACGATTCATGTATCAACGGGAGTCTAAAAAGGTCAAACACAAAGGCGGGTTTCTCTGTGATGACATGGGCCTGGGAAAAACCATCCAGGCCATTGGGCTTATCCTAGCTCGTCCATTTGATCCAAAGCGGGAGACTTGTATCAAAGCAACACTGGTCATTGCACCATTAGCTCTGATTCATCAATGGGCCTCCGAAATTATGGAAAAGGCGCCTGGCCTGAAAGTATTGGTTCACCATGGTTCAGGCCGCGACAAAACCAATGAGAGTTTTTCCAGTTATGATGTTGTAGTTACTACATTTCAAATCATTTCTAGTGAGCACCAGACGCGAGGACCGCTGTTTGGCCAAGAATGGCATCGGATTATAGTAGATGAGGCACATACTATCAAAAATTCTGGTACCAAAATGGCTAAAGCCGCTCAAGCTATCGAAAGTAAACGTAGATGGTGCCTAACTGGCACGCCTATCCAGAACTCTTTAGACGATTTACAGTCTCTCATTTCATTTTTAAAGATTGGCCCTTATGATGATAAAGAGACTTACAAACTTCAAATTTCCACTCCCATATTGCAGGGTCGGCAAGACAGTGCATTCAAAAGACTACATGCGGTTCTTGCTGCTATCATGTTGCGAAGAACCAAGGTAATTCTAAAAGCTAGCGGTATGTTCAACTTACCCGCTAGGCACGTCAAACGGGTAAACCTCAATTTCAACGAGAAAGAATCTGATTACTACTCTAAACTAGAATCTAAAGCAGTAAAGTCTATCAATGATGATGACAAAAGCTATATTCATGTTTTGCTGCTTTTGCTTAGACTTCGCCAGATGTGCGATCACCCCAAGCTTGTCAACAACATTAAGGATGTCAACAGTGAAGACTCTTTACTAGATGATACTCTTGACGAAGAGTTATCTTGTATCATGAGCGAACTGTACATAGAAGAGAAAGATTTCGAATTTGTAGAAGGCTCAAGTACAAAAGTTGACAAAATTCTCTCAATACTGGAGGACGAGCCTACACGAAAAACCATTGTTTTCAGTCAATTCACAAGTATGCTTGATTTGATCCAGGAATCTTTTAAAGCCAAAAAAATAAACTATACCCGATACGACGGCAGTATGACCTCCAACAGTCGAGAAAAGTCTTTACAGAAACTACGCACAGACAACTCCTGCCAGGTTTTATTATGCTCTTTAAAATGCGGTGCTCTTGGCTTGAATCTTACTGTAGCTTCTCGGGTTATTATTGTTGATCCCTGGTGGAACCCAATGATTACGGAGCAAGCCATTGATAGAGTTCATAGACTCGGTCAGACCAGAGATGTGAATGTTTACGAACTTGTGATGAACCGAACAGTGGAAGAAAAAATCATGAATCTGCAAAAAACAAAACGGGAGTTGGCGGAGGCAGCGATTGACAAAGGAGGCAAGTTTGTTGCAAATAACAAACTTTCCAAACAAGAATTGCTTAGTCTGTTCAATAGAGATTTCTAGAATGAACCATAACTAGGATTTATTTTTCGGGATCATTGGTGTTATCTTATATTTATTTGCGTTATATTCTATAATAATGTAGACTGTTATTACTTATTGTCATGTAGATTTTCATTGATTGCTTTGTATTATAGTAGATAGCGTAAACAGCCGTACAGAAGTGCTGATATAGTTGTGTAATGGCAAAATAAATTTTAGAAAGTTTTTAAAGTCGTAGATAGCAATGAGTACATGAAACTCATTGAGAAAAGAACAATTTCTTAATTACTCTTTAGTGCCTGGTTTAACTTGATAATATGAAACTGCTATTGCTTTTTTAAAGGATTGTTTTTAGTTATTTTGTGATAGCAAAAGTGTTTAAAGATGAGAAATCGTCAGCATCATGTAGTCATTGAGACTTGAAATCAGACACCCGATTATAATTATACAAAATTACGAGAATGCTTCTGGTTCAAATGCCCAAAGTATCAATTTTGAGTATACGTAATATAACATGTTGTCATAAATATCATCAAAAGATGGTTGATAAATCTCACTATTGTATTTTATCTATGCATTCATTAAAGTGTCAAATCGTCAAAAAAGTAGATATATTGCTTTAATCATTTTTTAAATTCAAGGAAGCTAGCTGCGCGTTTGCTTTGACCGAACACTGTTCTTGTATAGGTTGACTGCTTAATCTTTAGCAATATCGATGCCACGGATATGTATCACCCTCTTCATAGTTTGTAACTTGAATCACTTATTACATAATCATTCTTATAATCTTTGCTAAGCGACGAGCCTTCTTTTTATTTTTTCCAACGGCTCCTGGGTAAAAGAGTGTGTGTACATAAACTCACATTTTCCTACATGCTCATGTGCAGGAGACGGAGCCAGATCCCAATCTTAATGAGTTAGTAAGACAGCGAGTTCCCACAATCACACTAACCACAACCCTCTGGCCTCAAGAAGAATGCACGCTTGCCAATTGGCCAACCACCAGTCTTTGATTGGGCTTGACCGCGGTATCTTCCAGGATTTGTATATTCCGAATATTAGGGGCTTTGCCCAACTTTTGCATCAGATCACATACATGTTCATAATATAGAAGAAATCGTATTAGGGAAGGCGAACGGACCCATCAGCATAACATCAGCTAGCAAAACATTGCTTTGATCAATAACCTCCTAGCCATTTGTAATAAAATATCTTTTTCAACTTCGCCACCTGCCTGATACTGCTCCGTTTCCAAAGTACACTTTGCTACTCTGTTTATTCATATCACCTAATTGCAAACTTCGCAGTTGAGTATAATATTATAGTGTATTAGGCTCGGTCAGACAAAAGAATATCTCAAGTGTACTCAACCTCTTGTAGCCACCAAACCCTCCATGCCTCCAAATTTTATCTTCGCTTGTGCACATTTACAACTCTCCCTTCTTTGTCACACATCGCGTTTCGAACACAATCAAGCAAGCGCACCATGTCTTCGCATGTAAGTGTAATCCGACTTTCAGGAATGTCCTTGATATATTAACACCTCACCACTAGGAACCACGAAAAGTCTTTCTGACCCTGGCACCAGTCATGGACGACACCTCGGCCACTACAAACGGCCATAAAGATAACAACGGCGGCGCTAATGGCAAATCACACTCCGTGCGTACCTCCAACACTCGTGCGCAGGGTAGACGCGCTATATTGTCTACCCCTGCCATTCAAGAAGATTTGGCGTTTGATGTTCAAAAAGAATCGGATCTTGAAACCGCCTTTCAAATCGCAAACGAGAGCATGTATCAGATTGAGAAAAATGAATTTTACATGACACTGGACTCGCGATATATAAAGCAGGCCAAGCTTGAAGACTATCGGCGAACCACCAGTGCACTAAGTTTTGGCCAAAAGGCTCAAGAAATTCACGAAGCAAGATCGACGAAATTAAAGCAAAAGGCGGTTGCTATCATTGGACCGCAGGTGGCCGCTCGTATTGAGGCTAGAGAAATCAAGGCAAAGAAAGAACAGAAACTGGCTGCTCAACGTGCACGTCGTGCTGCAGCAAAGGCAGCAATGGCCCCCAAGCCTATTCGTATACAACTAAAGAAGCCACAAAAAGTTGAGCCCGTGCCTGAGGCTCCCGAAGTTGAAATTGAAGAAGAAGAGGAAGAAATTACTCCTTCTTCGACGGTGGCAGCAGAAAAGAAGTCAGTTGACCGACCAATGTCTCTCAAGAATGCACGGGCCGTGGCAAGACTGTACCGCAATACATATGAATCAGTCTGGAGAGATATGGCCAGAAAAGACTCAAACAAAACATACAGACTTGCACATTCGAATATCTCTACACGATTGCTAAATGCCAAAAAGACATCGCTTTTGGCTGCTAGAGAAGCCAAGAGATGGAAATTCAAAACAACTAAAAGTATTAAGGACCTACAGAATAAAGCTAGAAGAGGTATGCGCGAGATGCTTACTTTCTGGAGGAAAAACGAGCGCGAAGAGCGTGATCTTCAAAAGAAGGCTGAAAAGGAGGCACTTGATATGGCAAAGAAAGAAGAAGAAGAAAGAGAGGCTCAAAGACAATCAAGAAAGCTCAATTTCTTAATCTCACAAACAGAATTATACACACACTTTATTGCGAACAAAATGGGACCTCAAGAAGGTAACGGCAGCTCAGCTACTGAAACTGCAGAGAAGAAAACTGCAAAAGAGCTTGATTTTGACGACGAGGATGGATTACAAAAAGCCGCTATGGAAAATGCTAAAAAAGCTTTCCAAGACACACAAAACAAAGCTAAGAGTTTTGATGGAGACGGTGGTATGAAAAAGGTCAGCATTGATAATGACGATATGAACTTTCAAAATCCCACATCTCTCGGCGATATTCTTATTCCTCAACCCAAATTGCTCCGATGCCAACTAAAAGAATACCAGATCAAAGGTCTTAGTTGGCTTGCAAATTTATATGAACAGGGTATCAATGGTATCTTGGCCGATGAAATGGGTCTAGGTAAAACTGTGCAAAGTATATCTGTCATGGCATATCTTGCTGAGACTTACGGTATCTGGGGCCCTTATCTTGTGGTTACACCTGCATCTACATTACACAACTGGCAACAAGAAATTGCAAAATTTGTCCCTGATTTCAAAGTCATCCCGTATTGGGGAACTGCGAAGGACAGAAAAGTTCTCAGAAAGTTTTGGGACTACAAGAACTTGAAATACACCAAGGAATCGCAGTTTCATGTTGTGGTCACGTCGTACCAAATGGTTGTTGCCGACGCTAGTTACTTTCAAAAAATGCGATGGCAGTATATGATTTTGGATGAGGCTCAAGCTATCAAATCTTCAAGTTCTAGTCGTTGGAAATCTCTGCTGTCTTTTCATTGTCGTAACAGACTGCTTCTTACTGGTACGCCTATTCAAAACTCTATGCAGGAGCTTTGGGCATTACTTCATTTTATTATGCCTTCGTTATTCGACTCTCATGACGAATTCAGTGAGTGGTTTTCTAACGATATCGAGAGTCACGCACAAAGTAATACACAGCTTAACCATCAGCAACTTTCAAGGCTGCATATGATTCTGAAACCCTTTATGCTTCGTCGTCTTAAAAAGCATGTTCAGTCTGAACTTGGTGACAAGATTGAAGAAGACGTCTATTGCTCATTGACAAATCGTCAGAGAATGTTGTACAAAACACTTCGCTCACAAGTCAGTCTTGCAGATATCATTGAACAGGCTTCATCTGGCTCGGATGAAGGCACAAAAAGCTTGATGAATCTAGTTATGCAGTTTCGTAAAGTGTGCAACCATCCAGATCTTTTCGAAAGAGCTGATGTTGTATCCGCATATTCTTTCTGTTCCTTTGGTTCGACTTTTGGACAGGTTCGTGACGGTCCTATGATTGATGTTTATGATAGCTCAAAGAACTTGATATCTTACACAATTCCTAAAACGCTTTATCGCCAAGGCGGAGTACTCAACACGCCAAATGAAAATTCTAAAGCTGGTTTCGACACAAAATATCTCAATGGACTATTAAGCATTTGGGACAAGTCCAATGTTAAGGATTCGGAAACTTTTAGTTGGTTCAAATTTATCAATACATCTGCCTCAGAAATTTCAAATGCTGGTAAAAGTGGAGTCTTTGAACGAGTGGTCGAAAGTTTCAACTATGGAGAAAAAGAATCATCAAGTTGGTACACCGTTCTGTACGATGAAGATGATCATTTTATCCCAAATAGCAAAATGTTTCTCATCAATGAGCAGAACAGTATACACACAAAAGCTTCTGTTTGTACCTCAAATATTTTGGGCAGTCTTCTGAGCGTATCAGAAAGCTTTCTCAATGATGGGACATTTAATTCACTTGACACAGCATTTGTCGAACCCGTCCTTGCCCCTCCGATTACAATCACTGCATCGGATCGTGGTGTTTTATTAGACCAAGAATACACACTTAGCAGGCCTGATGTGAAATCGAAGCTGTTCCCTATGACATTAAACAAAGAATTTGAACTAATATCCAACAATGTCCAAATCAAAAACTTTCCTGTTTCAAATATTTTTCCATGGAGCAGAACAGGCTCAACAGGGTTCAGTAATATCAGAAGTCCGTCGATGAGCAAGTTTATTACAGACTCGGGAAAGCTTTCTAAATTGGACGAAATGCTACCAATTCTAAAAGCCGGCGATCACCGTGTACTTATATACTTCCAAATGACTAAAATGATGGACTTGATGGAAGAATACCTGACTTTCCGACAATACAAATATTGCAGATTGGATGGCTCGTCCAAGTTATCTGATCGTCGTGATATGGTCAATGATTGGCAAACTAAACCCGAGTTGTTTGTCTTCCTGCTATCCACAAGAGCAGGTGGTTTGGGTATCAATCTTACTGCGGCCGATACAGTTATTTTCTACGACTCTGATTGGAACCCCACTATTGATAGTCAAGCGATGGATCGTGCTCACCGTATGGGACAAACAAGACAAGTCACAGTCTACAGACTTCTTGTCAAAGGCACTATTGAAGAGCGTATGCGTGACAGAGCCAAGCAGAAAATGCAAGTGCAAAAGGTTGTCATGGAAGGTGGTGGCCACGAAAACGGAGTGGACTTTCAGAAGCCTGGTCGCGAAGTTGCTTACTGGTTACTTGATGATGATGCCCAAGCTGATGCTATTATGGCCCAGTCAAATGCGAAAGACAACAGAAAGCGAGGTCGTGTCACTGAAGTTGAAGATAATCCTCAGCCCATTAAAAAGCAGAAAGATTTAATGGAAGAGATGTATCACGAGGGAGAAGGAAACTTTGATGAGTCTGCCAGCAACTCAGGTACTACAACTCCAGTTCCTAAATCTAAGAAGAACAGGAAGAAAATGAATGCTGAGCAAAGACTCAAAGCAGTTGGAGGTGGTGATTTTTAAAGGTGGTGACGAAAATAAAAGTTCATAATCATTAGTTGTTTTGACATGTAGACTTAATACATTGAACTCTGTAATATATTTATATCTTGTTAAAACGTCTACATCATAATATTATTATTGTCAATTCGAGATATAAATCCAAAGAAATTGTATACCTCCGTTTCAACACAAATATGTGATTTGTATTTGGATACACGATATCGTGAACATTATAGAATATAACGTTTTCCTACCCGCTATCGGGCAGACCCGCCGTCGGTCACTTTGTACAAAAAGTAACAAAAAGTCACTTTAAAACACGTCGTTGATCAAGAAGAGATCCACAAGTGTAAAGCCCGTATCTTCGACTTCGTTTGCATAGTATGAAGAGGTGATGGCTGCAGAAAAGTCTCAAAATAAGAAAGAAACAGACAAGATGTTTAGATTGTTAAAAAAAAAAGGTGTATAGAGTTTGATAAAAGCATGAAATAACCAAGTGAATATGTAAATAAAGTCGAAGATACGAGTTCTACACTTGTGGATCTCTTCTCTGATCAACGACGTGTTTTAAAGTGACTTTTTGTTACTTTTTGTACAAAGTGACCGACGGCGGGTCTGCCCGATAGCGGGTAGGAAAACGTTAGTCAATTAGAGTGGCAAACAACTTAGGCTAACGCGTTAGCGGTGGAACTCGCGTCGCGTGTGGCTGCCCAGAAAACATAATTACGTGGTTTTTTCGAGTTTTTATTTTCCATAATAGGATCTGGCGAAAACTTACGTGAGCCAAGTTGCCTCTTTCCACTATTTTCCCCCAATGCTAAACTCCATTTATAATAATAATATTATGAACCTTTGGTATTCGGAATTATCTTATTTTTCTCTTTCAAATTCTTTTTTGTTAAAAATTGCGTTTGTTGCAAAGTTATTGGTTTGAAAATCGCTCGAGGAGACATTACATTTGAAATTCAACAATGGCCAGTACCGAGAACGGATTCGCAAATGCTTCAGAAGTAGTTGAAGTGATGGAGGACGTTGAGGAAGAGAGTGAAATGGGGGGACCAGTTCCAATTGAAAAGCTGCAAGTATGTTAAGAATGAAGAGTTATCCAATTATATAGAGTACTAACCAGGATATCCAGGGAAACGGCATCAACCCTGCTGATATCAAAAAACTAAGAGAGTCGGGGTTTAACACAGTGGAAAGTATTGCATACACGTAAGTCTTGATTTGGAGCTCGAATTGATTCGTTCACACCAATTGGCTAACATTGTATTTGAGACCGAAACGAACATTGCTGACAATAAAGGGTATTTCAGAGGCCAAAGCTGACAAGCTGTTACAAGAGGCGTCAAAGTATGTTCCCATGGGATTCACGACTGCAACTGAGTTCCATATGAGACGATCTGAGCTTATTTCTATTACTACTGGATCAAAGCAACTAGATACTTTATTAGGAGGTGGTATTGAGACAGGATCGATTACCGAAATCTTCGGTGAATTCAGAACTGGTAAATCACAATTATGCCACACACTATCTGTAACCTGTCAGCTACCTATTGATATGGGTGGCGGAGAAGGAAAATGTTTGTACATTGACACAGAGGGAACTTTTCGTCCTCAAAGACTTCTTTCTATCGGTACTCGGTACGGGCTAGACGGCGCTGTTGCACTGGATAATGTTGCATATGCTCGAGCATATAATGCTGACCATCAATTTCAACTTTTAACACAAGCAGCTGCCATGATGGCCGAGTCACGATTTTCGTTGTTAATTGTTGATTCCATTATGGCATTATACCGGACTGATTTCAACGGCAGAGGCGAACTTTCAGCTCGTCAATCACATGTTGCAAGATACATGAGAATGTTGCAGCGTCTTGCTGACGAATTTGGAATTGCAGTCGTTATCACAAACCAGGTCGTTGCTCAAGTAGACGGTGCAGCAAGCATGTTTAACGCAGACCCCAAGAAACCCATAGGAGGCAATATTATTGCACACGCATCTACAACGCGTCTTTCTTTGAGAAAAGGCAGAGGCCCTCAAAGAATTTGCAAGATTTATGATTCCCCTTGTTTACCCGAATCAGAGTGTGTGTTTGCAATTTATGAAGATGGTATCGGTGATCCAGAAGAGACTGAGTAATCGGTTTTGTCAATGTCTCCACGTGTACAAGCTTGAATTAGTTTATTTGGACGGTTTATTTATTTTATTTAATTAGTGTTCATGTTTGTCAATTAACTGATATTTACAAACTTTGATAAAGTGGTCATTGATGCCAGTTTCTGAAAGCTCAAAATGAAAGGGTATTATTAATGTACTAAAGGTGATAGGTTTTAAAGACTTATGAGGGTATCAATGTACTTGAATCGTAACAGCGTTTCTAAATGAAAATCATGACTTGCGCGAAGACCGTTTTACGCAACATAATTTTAACAAATAATGAACAAAAAACTGTATTACTATGTTATGGGCTTGTATCATCACTTTAGAGCCAAATAATTGTTTTCAATTATGCTTAAATAGCGTGTGTACCTTATTTCCCTAGCCGAATGATTATGATTATGAGTATTGTAGTGTTTGAGGAGCTTTTGAGCTCGATCTAAGACGGGTGTTAATGGTTGTTCATACGGGGAAAAATTAACTGACGGAGATATACTAAAGTTACTGGAAATTTGTGCGTTAGCCCAGGAAAAGGGTCGCGTGAGTGTACAAATGTAAGCACTGTAAATATACTATTATACACATAATTTGAGTTTACTTGTTCCTGATCAATGTGATTTGCATAGGCGAATTTTACAGTCAGATTTGAAACAAATTATAGATCAAGGGCCTAAAAGGGTAATAAAAAATTAAAGAGTTGAGCCCTCGTCTCTACAAATGGTATTTTTTATAAAAGAATTAAAAAAGATTTCGTATGAAATGCTGTATATACATTATAAATTACATAGACGTCTTATTGAATTGGCCTGAATTTTAATGCTTCTAGAGTTTTAACATGAATTTGAATTCATATATAAGGTACATGGTCCCTGAAACTAAATGAAGAGACCTTAAGTTACAACCAGTAACACGCCCTTGACAATATCGCATAATACTCAAATATTCACGATGTTGCGAAGACGACTGTCTCAGTTACTAGAAGATGAGAATGTACTGGCCGCGGACCAACGATGGTCTGAGCTGACGACATGGTCCTTGGATTCGGTTTTGGCGAACGGGGCTCCATTTGTAGAATGGATAGGCGAGTCACCCAAGAAAATCAGCCACCAAACTGTAGAAAGAAGCCTGAAAACCTCTCGTACCTTTGCTTCCAAGCTGACACACAACGATATAGCCTCAGGCGCAAATGCTGCTACTTCGTACATTAATAAGAATCCTGATATCTCAGAGTCAGATCATTATTACGGAAAACCAGAAAACATACAAGTGCCTTTGTGTGACCTTTCAGACCATTTGCGCGCACTAGCCTCCGCACACACCCTATATACAAAACCTTTGCCCCCACTGCCTTATATTCCTTCCACAACCCCAACATCACCATATTTACCAAACGTATCGACGACACCACCATCGCCCAAGTCGTTGAAAACACGCCTGAAAAGCGATCTTACAACTCGAAGGATTTCTTCTCGTAACCGCAGGCATCGCCCTTCATCTATAATCACATCCCGTCTTGCTCGTCATCGAATCCACACTATTGCCTTGCACGTCCCCCAAGCTGTCATGCTCAGGTCCCGCAACAGCAATGCTAATTCCAATAGCGAAAGCCCTAATCCATCACGATTTAAAAAACCAAATTTCTTTCGACGACTGTTTAGAGCTAGTAGCAGTAGCATTAGCAGCGGAACCATCAACAATCACACAGCATCTATCTTTTCTGAGAAAGAACCGCCGGCATTATCGAACACGGTAAGTTACGCGCCTTCAGTGGAACCTCGTAAACTGACAGACAAACCCCTGTCTTCATGCCCTAACCTGTGTATTAACACTCTTCTTGAGCAGATCACGTCGTCCTCCAATCTCAAACCAACGTCTGACCCGGCATCTAAGCTCCTGCTGGCTCCCGCTCGAAGTACTATTATCACAACACCGATTATAGCAACGACACCTATAGCTTCGACAGCACGTTTTTCAACCCTATCTGCATCATCCGCATCGGCGCCCCACTCTCCTTCTACCGCTTTCACAACAACACCATCAAACCCTGTCAATGTTTGCTCTGTGACAAACACCTCTCCCCCTGTCCTAGATCTCAACCCATCGTCGCCGTTTTTTATCAACGCTTCTCATATTCCAGGGCTAGATAGTTTCATTAACATGTCTAGCCAGATCACTCTTCCCAATACAGCTACTAACGGTGTAGTGAAGACTTCCAGTGTACACTCGTCTTCCAAGCCTTCGCATCCTTCACCCAACTCCTCTTCCACTGATCCCATAGTTGATCCCGAAGCTATGAACACACTAACACCTTCTACGTCTTCTCTCGATATTCACGAGACTCACGAACATTTTAAAGAGGTTGCCTCATCATCAACTTCTTTGCCTCCGTCCACCCCACCCAACACTCATTCTCCAGATGGCGACTACTACACTCCACAATCGTATCCAGATGCCACACCTGAATCCATTTCCACGGCTACATCTGTACATCAGACCGATATAACACTTACACCAGGGACCTCCAACAATAATGAGCCTTTGCGATCGTCAAGCCCCACCTGTTCTTTTCAAACAACACCAGGCTCATCAAAGAGTTTGGGTTTTGAGTTTTTCCATGGTTCGGCAGATATCGTACCGTTTGAAGAGTACGTCAGCTGGCTTGGCGATGAGGGTGAATTTAATCTGGAGACTCGACAAGAGTTTATGAACCTTTTCTCATTCAAGGGTAAATCTATTGTTTCATCACTTAGAGAACTGTGTGAGAAGCTTTACCTTAAGGGAGAATCCCAGCAGCTGAACCGAATTGTCGAATCATTTTCGCGAGCTTGGGATCAGATGAACCTTCATCATGGGTTTGGTGATAGAATGACTGTTTATACTATTGCCTACGCAGTTCTATTGTTAAATACAGATCTGTATGCAGCGGACCATTCCACTGTTAAACGAATGTCAAAGTCAAAGTTCATTTCTAATACCTGGGAAACGATTGAAAATCACATTGTAACTTTGGAACCAGAACGACGAAAAGAATTAATAGAGCGATCTTCCCCTAAAGATAAAGTATCTTCTGATAGCTCGCCTTTGCTTGCTCAACATAACCGTCTTTCATCGTTTTCTTACATGGCAAAGGAAGACACAACACTTTTGGTAAAAGAGTCTCTCGTCCCCTTGTTTTCCAAAGAGTGGCAGTTTCAAGTAGAGTCAGTTCTTAAAGTTTATTACGCCTCAATTGCTAAAGATCCATTGGAACTACATCAAGTTAAGTCTGCAGCAACAGCCTCTTCAAGTAATGCGCATTCAATATCTTCAGGAAGCCATGGAATGAGCTCGACCAGTTCATTGACATCTTATCACAGCTCGATTGGCAGCAACACTCTAATGCCATCCATCTCGCTTAGTCCCTCATTAAGACAGTCTACATCAAATTCTTTTTTTGGTCGCCTCACACTCAGCCGACTACGTACTGGTGGATCTGCTGCAAACTCCCGCTCCAGCTTTGAACCAATGATGCCTCCTGCATCGCGACGGGACTCATTTCAATCCTTTTTATCTTTAGACTCTTTTAGCTCGGGTCGACACCCAGTTGGGTTCGCGGGAATGCTTGCAACCTCTATAAGCCGTGATGACGATAACCAGTCTACTGATGAAATCTCACTGAGAAATAACTTAGGAGACTTTGACAAAATTGAAGAAGAGTTAGCGAAAGAGGTAGAGCTGGAGTTGCTAGGTCCTCCATGGGCCAAAGAAGGGCTTCTTCGTTTTAAAGCATCCAGCAAGAAACGAAAAGACTGGATAGAAGTATTTACAGTTGTTCAGCGAGGCCAACTGAAAATGTTTAACTTTGAAAGGAATAGCAGTCATAACAACGCTAGTAATAATATGCCTGGCGCGGTGGTGGGAGCTGGCAACTGGATGGAAAATGCAAATCTGGTTGGATCTATTCAATTATGCCATACACTTGCTCAAGAGCTTCCATCTACAAAACAAACCAAAAGTGGCGGATACAATGCGCTTTGGTCTTTAGCTCTTCCTCAAAGTCTGAGCGGTGCTCCCGGAAAAGTTCTGCTTTTTCAAGCTGGCACAAACGAAATTGCTAAGGAATACGTTAGCACTTGTAACTACTGGGCTGGTCGGCTGTCTAAGGAGCCATTTGATGAAATGATTTCATCAATGGAATTCGGATGGACTGAAGATATTTTATCGAATTCGGAGTCCAACCTCGGGCTAGTAGAGGTCAAAGAATGGGTGCCGTCAACACAGTCCCTCATTGTGTCTGATCTAGACGAATCACATCAGCTTGAAAATCTCAAGGCATATCTATCGCGAGCTGAAAAACAAGTTGCAATTCATAATGAATTACGACCACGTATGGCTCAAGCTTTTAGCTACTCATTAAAGAAACATGGCAATTCTGGTATAATTAAGGTCAATGCCAACAAGGCAAACGCAAACTGGGAACGTAAATCCCAGTTTTTATTGAATCAATTTATTCGTTATCGTGTTTACACTGAAAATCTAGAGCGCGCATTGCAAGAGAAACGCGAGCGCAGCGCAGATTCGGGTATCAGCATACATGCCCACGTTGGGTCTGACATTTGACGTTTCTGGAGTTTTTGTTTTTATGATTTTGATAAAAATTTTTGATGCTCTAAGATCTTGATTGACTTTTACTTTTATTCATTTTGATATTCGTTGAATGTTCTCTCATGTCTTTTGCTTACTATCTAAGTATCTTTTCGCTTGTCAATGACTATCATTATTCACACTTTTGTATTTATTCGGTTTTAACAGTATATAATTCTTTAATTATTTTTTTTGTCTATTCTAAATTTTTGTATAGATTTCTCCTATGTAACAATAACTGAAACAACATTTATGTCTATTGGTTTCGATTCAAATGTTGCGAACTTATCACAAATGTAATGTAGTATATTATTATATAAAAATCAAAAAAATCGCTGAAAATTTGAGTTGAATTGTTCAATAAAACTTCAAGATATTATAATAGTTATTGTTTATATGCGTAAGTAAATGAGAAGATAAAATGAATGGAACGTTCATGACATGAGACAAACTGATAGAAAAGAATAAAAAGGATAATAAAACAAATGCAATAGGAAAATAATGGTAAGATGCTTTCATTTGAGAAAGACTAAATTATGCATAGCTCTCGCGCTTTTTGTACTTGAGCATTTCTTCGGAAGCAAGGGATTCCTCACTAATGCCACATTCTTTTCTGGGGACCTGGCCGTATGGCACATCTGGTTCAGCATGGGTGATCCTAGATGCATCTTCAGGGGCTACCAGACCCAAATGATTGTAGCCAGAAACGGAGTCATAGCCATCAACCATATCGAGATCAACAGTCCAAGCTTTCTGCAGAACAGGGCGAAGAACTGTATGAGGACTGTAAAGAAGGAAGCTCATTAGTTGCAAGGCAGGACTGAAAGCGCGATGAGCGGGACGATGGAAATTATAGGCGGCAGCACTAGATTCAAACAATGTCACCAGTCCGCTTACAACTATGATGAGCATAATGAGTGGCATAGCATCCATGTAGGTCTCTTCCATAAAGGCCGTAAAAAACATGGTACGAGTGAGTGTGGAAAGAACAAGGTAGTCGGGCTTGCTGGTGTAGAATACTGGACTTACTGGAAGAAGAGTATCGCCGCCATTGCCAGTGTAGTGAATTTTGGCGTTGCTACTAATATCATAAGAAATAGATGTTCCACGGCTGACTATTTTGCGAGGTATTTTGGTGATTTGAATGACATATTGGATATCAACCATGTTAATGGTATTGTATGCAGATGTCTTGGAAGTCTCGCGGTACACAGAGCGTTTGAGGAAATTGTAAGTTTGGAATGTATCATTTTCTTGGGTGATATTGCGAACAGAAATTTGAGAGAATCTGACATCGGCGTCACCACCCTTGGCCAGATCGGAGTTTAAATCATCTTGATTATAAGCGTCCAAACTCTTGTAATCGTAAGTGTTGTTGACAAGACGAGTGCCGTTTTCGCTGAACGCAGATTGACTGGCCACATATTGATAGTACAGATCCAAGTTATCACTCTTTTCCCAAACTTGGGAGGTGAATTTGCGGAGGTGAAATTTAACCAAATCCACAGTGTTGACACCCGCAACAGCAAATGTATAGTCGCCAGCCTCGTCACTAATAACTGGAACATCAAATTGGGCCGGGTTACCCTTAGCATCGACCATTTCGATAGCAAGAGTTCCCGGACCAGAGGCAGGTAGGTTTTCGGCCTTGATTCCATCTAGAGACATGCGGACAGTGGTAGTGGCACCATCGCTGCCCTTGATGTTAAGCCAGTTTGCATCAGCAAGAGTGACTGAAATGTTACCATTAAATTGAGGCTTGGTGATATCAGCAATATGAGAAACAGAGTTGGTCCACTCTTTTTGTCTAGGCATGGCACCGGTGGGTTGCTCGTCAATCTTGAACTTGCTTCTCGCACTATCGAAATCAGCCCCAATAACAGAGTCCGTAAAAACAGGGTAGCGAACGTTGTTGTTGTTGCCGTAGCTATTGCGGTAAAGAATATTATCGATAGAATACATTTGGACACCTGGTTTTGGGGTATTACGAAGCTCGAATTTTGAAGTTTGGTAGACGATAGTGGGAACAAAAACGATGGCGAGACCGAGAATGGTGATGAGAGTCATACCAAAAAAACTTGACCACCGACGATTTTTACCAGTTTGTCCGAGCATGTATCTTTTGGAAGGTTTCAATCCATCGAAGGCGAATCTTATGTGTTCAACTAGGGGAAGATGCATAATATGAGATACTAGCGAGAGTCTAGACGACATAGGTGAAAGAACGACGGCTAGTGAAGCTAAGAACGATAACAGAAGTAGTGTTCCAACGGTCGTAAGCATTTGCGCAATGACAGCGCGAAGAAATACCTGCATTGTTGACAAGTAATGTATGTAAGTGTGGTATGAAAGCGAAGGAGTAAGCTTATCAAGAATAAAAAATTCTATGGTGATTGCAAAACAGCGAATATTAAATATATCCAAGAAGCCTGTGAACGGGGTCAGAAGGGCAGGTTTCAAAGTATTTATAATATTTGTCCAAGTAGGATTACCTCCAGGATCACCAGCCAGTCTTCGAGTTTGATTCTTAATTAAATGGGCTTTTTTTGCTGGTTTTACTTTGTTTTGTTTATTTGGTTCTAATTTGCTTTTTGTTTTTGCTTTCCTGGTATTTATTTTGGAATGATTTCTGTATTTAGGATTTGTGTGTACATTTTAATTGCAGGCTGGTCGCGGCTGGTTCTATATTTAGGCAGGGCTGGCTCCGTTTCTTTTTTCCCATCTCATATTTATTTAAGGCTAGGCCACTTTAGGTTAACCTAATTTATTCGATTAATGTTGTCCAGCGCAAAAGACTGGTGTACAGTTGGCCCGGGCAAACAGGGTATCTACATTCGCGAAGAAATCTAGGTGCATTTTACGATTAAAAACGGCTGGATACTAGGAGATATACACATGTCGATGCACATTGTCAGCTTCAATACTTTGCAACACTTTCATGGTAATAAAATCACTGTTTTCAATATTTGTTCCCGACAGCTTTGATTCTCCTGTTTTTTCAATTCTCAACTCTGCATTAAATCAGATATCATCATATTCCTGTCTGGGCATCAGACGCCCTCTTTAGCATTCACATCAGCACTTTGTCTCGACCAGTGTTTCTGAAACCAACCTTTAGAATCATCAAAGTCTTGCAAGAACCACTGAGTTTGAAACTTCAATTGCCATTGTGTTTTTTCATCCAATGTGCACCAGCTTCAGACTTGCATTACAGTAGAAATAAAAGGCATCGCTCGGATTCAAAGATTTGTTGATCTGTTGCTGCTGATGCGGCTTCTTGTAAATACAAAACAGTGTTCCTTGGTCTTTAATATCATGCTTTCTTCTCTGTCTTCCAAATTCAAACCCCATTAGATCGCCAAGATTCCAACCACCCCTAAATAAAAATCCAGGGCTCAATCCAGATTGTGTCTCTGTTCTAGTCCTTAAAACAGATTGAAAAATAGAAATTAAAAAAATTTGAAGTAGAATTTTCGAATGTTACGAAACTAAAAAATAAAAACTGAATATAGTTGCTAAATACATCCTCGCGCACTAAAAACGTTGCCAGCAACTTGAATCAAGCTTTCTGCTTGCGATGAATAACATGTGCAGAGGCCTGATGACCCGGAAACACCAAGCTCTCAGCTAAAACAAAGCCTTTCCGCCGCGTCAGCCCAAATACAATAACTTCAGCAATGTCCTGTGCACTTAGTGGTTTGGTTCCTTCGTATACTTTTGAAGCCTTATCTGCATCGCCCTTGAATCGAACAACACTAAACTCGGTCTCAACGGCTCCTGGCATAACTTCCATCACGCGTACTGCAGGGTTGGTAACAGTTTCTTCACGTAGTGCTTGTGTGAAAGAGTGCACTGCAGCCTTGGTTGCACAGTATACAGATGCATTGGCGTAGGCATCCAGCCCTGCTATAGATCCCACATTGATAATATCCCCGCCACTTTCGCGAGCCATCATTCCAGGTACTGCCAGCTGTGTCAATGCAATTAGGCCTAATACGTTGGTACTAAACATTGTGTCCACATCAGTGTTCAGAATAGAGCCTACCGGTTCAAGACCCTGGACAAGTCCTGCGTTGTTGATGAGCACGTCGGTCTCCTTGAGAATGTCTGCAACGTCTTGTCGCTCCCGGAGCGCTTTGTAGTCGCTGACATCCAATTTAAGACACTCAATTTCGGGGCTGCTACCCACTTCGGCGTGTATTTGTCGCTTGATTTCTTCTAAGCGGTCAATTCTTCTAGCAGCCAGGACCATCTTGACATTGCCATCGGCGGCCCGAGCTATCTCAATTGCAGTAGCAGCTCCAATTCCAGAAGATGCGCCGGTCAGGAACACAGTTCGTCCAGCCAGTCTAGCCTGCGCGTCAGATCCATAAGTTCCCACGAATCGACAGCTAATAGGCTGCAAAACCAACGAACGATGAGCAAATCGGCTGGTTTGAGCAATAATGCGTGTGCGGATCATAATGGCGATGTGTGTTGAGGCGTGGTTGGTCTGTGTGGAGAAGTAGCGGGGAAACTATAT
Organism: Saccharomycotina sp. CBS 16003; assembly: GCA_022457085.1. Taxonomy (NCBI): domain Eukaryota; kingdom Fungi; phylum Ascomycota; species Saccharomycotina sp. CBS 16003. Next base: position 823,742 of record JAJNCF010000023.1, read on the forward strand.
GTCCAGGGTTGGGGAGAGAGTTGTACAGCACAAACCGCTAGGCAGTGTGCAAGCGACAGCTTCTGCACAGGAGACAGACGCGGCAGGTGAAATACTGCAGATTAATGCGCTACAGCCACGCTAGGAGCAAAACCAACAACAGCAAATCTTGGTTCTTGGTTTCGAACCAGAAAAGGCGAATCTAATGTAAAATAATCACCTATATCATGCTTTTCAGTACATGATATAAACCAGAAACAGACTTGATAATATGATATTTAAATCATAACAGTATGATACCATAGATGTGAACATCTACTAATGATTAATTCAGTATGCAAGCTTTTCATTGTGAATACGTACTACACAGTGAAGGAATCCGATATATTGGCTTTCAAAAGCGATACACAACATTCAGTTTAATTCTAGTTATATTGAAAACTCGATTTAGATAAAGCAGTTTAAGCTGAACCAACTCAGATACTGGTCGACTTGTTGGATCTCTTTTGCACGAATAAAAAACATAAAAATAAGAATCTGATGAGCTGATATTAGTGTAGAAAACTTCAATCAAGTTTTTTCTTCAAGGTTTTTATTCATTGTTGAATTTTGTATCATGAATGTAGTACTGGAGCGTACTACATTAGAAGTCGCAAAGTACGTGTATTCAAAGTTGATCAAAGAGCTTAAGAAAGATTTTGCTGCCAAAATATAACATATTTTCATTAGTATGAAGTTTTATCAAAACAGCGCCATTGAATTGCTTAAATCAGCACTGGACTTTGTTTTAACGTTTCTTTAAAGGCCTTGTAAATGTATTGCCCATTTAGACCTTGATCTTTAGGGCAGTTAATGACATACGAATTTAAAAACAATATGGACTTTTTCTTTGCATTCGATCAATTTTAGATGGAACCTGTTACTGTCTTTTTACTGTCATTTTGTTAGTTGATGATTTTTGGCTCAAATCATTGCTTTGATCCAACCCTCAACATCGCGTTGTTTTTTGTCATAGAAGTCTGATTTTCTACGCTTTACTATAGGAGCACAAAAGATTAAAAGCACATTACTTTCTGATAACACCCAACTCTAGCTCAAGCTTATTCATGTTTTCTAGAGAGAAATGAAATCGCGCACAAATGAAGCAAGTTTTGCAAGTGTCAAACTCTAGAGGCGTTAGTAAAAGTTCGCAATTTTTTGCTTCAATTAAATTCGTACACAAACATTTGATTAAATTTCGATCGTCTTCTCATATTAAACTGACCACTGAGTGTGCTTGAATGTCTACTAATTGCTCAGCTATCGATTAAAGTTTACAAGAGATAATAAATGTTTGAGCAAATTCGTGCTGAACAAAATTTCAGAAATGAAACAGCAGATACACTGTGGCGATAGACGACGTTTAAAGCCGCACTGGGTATCCTTTTCTGTTATTCTTTGCATTGAGATGTTGGTCATAAATTTGGAAAAAAACTGATCTATACTTCAAGCTAGTTTTTCTGGTGCCTAGTTAGATGTAAGAAAACAATATCAATATTATCAATTGGTATAATTTCGCGTGATCCATATCCCTACTCCGAGTGTTATATTGAGCAATGCCTACAATCTATTTACAATAAGGTTTTTTGACTTGGTCTTCTATTCACAAACTGTCTATCAATTTCTGGAATGTTTGGAACTTTAGAGTTTTTCTTCCTCAAGCCTTTACGGTATCTTTTGAAATGAAAAGATCCAAGCCGCTGGTTATGTTGTGCATATAGCTGTATTGTACGATACTTGGTACATGATGCGAAGAAAACAAATGAGAACAAAAGTTGGTTGTAGTAAATTTAGAATCATACAATTCACCGGAACGAAGGAGAAAAAATGAAAAAAATTAGCTAGTCGGAAGCTAGTCCGCAGGTGAAAGAAAATTCTATTCACAGATGCCCCCGTTTTGTTGAGTCTAACAGGAAACAATTTGAAGGAATGAAATTGCCAAATTGGGTAAAAATATAAAGAAAAAATACTACATCAATAAGACCGTGGGTACATATCACGTACTGCATCTACATTATATTCATGAACCTATTCTAGTGGCAAAAATAAAAATGATCGTCTTTAGTCATTACACTCCGAACCCAGAGTCATATCAACAGAGTGGGTCTTTATTGTGTCAGTGTTCTGTACATACAATAAGAAGCCAGAGACATTGAATCAATACCAGAGCTCCAAGAAAGTATTTTACAAAAACACTTGCGGAGATTTTGAAGTTGAGGTGCTTCGTATGTGTTGTGTGTAAGTAATAGATGATCCAATTTGTGTTTTCATAAATACGATCAGTTTACGTATTTCACCACGATCGTATATTTACTAGCTTACAGTTATATAGCACTTAAGTCAAATCTCGTCCAGTACTCAAGGCTCTGTTTGATTTGCGGCAGAATTGATGTCTTTCACGAGTGCACCATAAACAGTTCAACAATTGGTTCTTCGTCGCTGTTATTATCACTATTGATGGTTTTAACACTATGACTGCATTCAGTATTGTACAAAACTACTCTATTATTTGAAGACAATGTCGTTGGATAAGTAGAATACTTTACATGTGAATTGTTTTAGAGTTAAATCAAAAACTTGCCTGGTATTTGAAGCTATTGAGAAATACTACTCCAGGCTTTGGGTCCGTGGTCATTAGAATCTCTGCAGATCGCACAAGATAGTATAATATGGACAAGACACAACTTACATACGGGATTACGATAATTAATATTTCCATTAAAGAGTCATTGTTTGATCTACAGATATAAAACAGATCTGTTCAAAAAATGATTTTAATATTTCTTTCTATTTTCTAGGCAATGATCATAATATTTCACATAGTTTGAATGTATGTTGATATTTGTTTATTATGTTTTTCAAGTCTCAAACTAATTACAACTAATCTTGATATTAGAGATCAGCGTTTTAATGTCACAGTTTAACAATGCCTAATCGCTCTTATACAATGTCAGTAAGCAAATAGCTAATGAATCAATATTTCAAATTAATGCAAAACGTTTTCATGATCAATCTATATCGTTCTAGATTGTTACATCAAAATTCGCGTTTTTTTAATTCCAGCAAATGTTTATTGTACGTTATACCAATAAACTTTCTAGACGTTACACTCAAAACCTAATCCAACTGTATTCTAAAATCTTGTTCTCAGGATAATTCTTCACCAATTCTGATTGACATGTTTCGAGTTGATAGAATACTTAAAAGTCAAAGTTTCCACATCCAAGAAATGTCTTGAGAAGAAACTTTTGTCGATCCTGTAAATTTAAGCGCACTCCCTAAAACAATAAAAAGAAATCACGTTTAAAAGCTATCAACTGCTGTTACGGGTGATTTGGTCCACTCTAAAAAGAATACAAACGAAAAAGAACCAAAAACTGTCAATAGAGGCCCTGACTGGGCATTGAAAACAACAAAAATGAAGAATTTCCTTTTGAAACTTTTCCAAATAGGATTAAATTCTGCCAGACAAGCAATATTGACTGTCTTTTTGAAGCTTTTGTGGCAAGCATCTACTAATTTGATTTCTTTTTTCTTATTTTATTTTAGTTTTTGTCTTCTTTTACCTTTTTCCTTTACCTTTTTCTCTTCTTCTTTTTTTCTTCCTTGCCTGTTTCTTCACTCGTTTAGTTGAATTTTGAAACTCGAACTTACAATTCCTCGGGCCCTAATTCAAAAACCCAAACGATCAGCGGTTTCTCCCAACACCGTCTCCTTCCTTTGTTGATATCAATACAAGGAGGCAAATGGCTTTGAACCTAGGATAACGATACACACCATTTTCACCATGGAGCAACCCGAACCAGTTAAAAAGTTCAAATGCTTTCATCCAAGTTGCACAAAGTCTTTCAACCGGAGAGACTATCTCATTAGGCATTCAGCAAATCGTAAGTTTTCCGAGTTTATTTCTCCTCACGTCTCTTTCTCAAAAAAATATTGTATCTTTGAGTAGTTTACGTGGATTTGTTTTGGCCCTGCTTCAGTAATTTTAACGTGTTGCTTTATGATAGACCTTGAGGTGAAACCCCACAAATGCCCTGAGTGTCCACTGAGCTTTGCTCGTGCGGATCTTCTGGAAAAGTATGACCTTTCTTCTTCTGTTGATTTATGTTGTTTGTTGCTTCTGGTGACATACTGTCTGCCTGTTAAATATACTCTAGCTAACGCAACGTTTTTGCATTTTAGACACTCAAATACGAAATCTCACGAAAAGCGGAAAAAAAGAGAAGAAAAGCAGCATTTGAAAGAGACAAAACGTCACAAAAAAACTTCTACTTCGGAGCTCTCAGATGCAGATTCTACTCAAAATGACAACACAGAGTGGCAGCAACCGCAGCTGTATACAGCATACGATTCAACATCCGAACAAACCCAACTTGATCATAATCTACAGCAAACTGTTCCGTTCAACGACCTGGCAAGGGACCCTGAAGATATAAACAACCAACCACAGTCTCAAACTCAGCCACATCAACTTTTGCAACAAAAACCGCATCAGGATTCTGAGCAACAGCATCAACCTACTCAAAGATACAATTACTATTCTGCTATGAACCAACCAGTAGACCTCGGTCTTTCTCAAACTGCATATTCCGACGATGTTTCTCAACACCATCATCATCCAAGCCAAACCACTTATACTGCTGGCACTTCTATGTCACGCACAAGCAATATATCTCACACCAATTCTCCAAACCAGCATAGATTTCCGGCACACATGGAGACCCCTTCAGGGTACTTAAATCTTGAGTGTGCCACTACAAACTATGCATGGCTACTCGGAAATGACTTTTTGACAGATCAGGCAAACTTACTTCCCACCGAGCCTGACTCTCAAATCACAAGCGATATGGCAGCAAACCCAAACTTGGGCAACAAATTTCAGTATGGTCAAGCCAGCCATTATTCTCAAGGGATAAAAGACTCGAGTGGACAACTGAATGGATGGGATCCACCTGGCGCTTTTTTCAGTACTCAGCAGCATTATTCAAATATTGCCGTACCGATAGATTCTTATACCAGCGAAAGCAGTGCGAAATGGGAATCCACTCCTTCTAGTACAACTACGTTTGAAAATCTGGACGACACACAAGATACTTTAAGTCCTAATGTTGCAAAGTCAAATGGCAGCAGTCAAATAGGCTCAAAGCCTCATACATCATGCTCTATGTGTATAATCAGTGACTCTACTTTGCAGTCTGTTCTGGCTGTATTGCAACTGGTGCCAAAAGTTCAAGAAAACTTGGATCTATTAACCGTAAAAACAATTCCGCAATATTTAGTGTTGTTTTGGGATAATTTTGACGAGGTGTATCCTTTTATTCACTATTCAACATTCATCGCTGATAAAGCCCAACCTGAGCTACTTGTATCCATGGCTACCATTGGTATGGCTTACATGGAAGACGACGATGGACGCGCATACAATTTGGCCACAGAAATTCATAGAAAATTTCGGAATATTCTGTTTATAATGATTGAGGATCAACCCCAATATGATCTATGGATTCATCAGTGTTTACTTTTGACCAATTACTTCATTAAGATTTATGGTACTCAGAACCAGCATGAGATGTCTCAAATCTTTCACAGTATCAATATTGCACATGCAAAACTATCAGGCTTTCTAAGCGACCTCAAAGAACCACCCGTTTCGTCGGATCAACCGTTCACGGAAGAGGCATGGCTCAAATGGATAGAATACGAATCAAAAAAGCGTACAGCCTTTTTCGCGTTCATTTTAGATACCCAGCACGCTACTCTGTTTAGTCATGCACAGTTGATTTCAGCATTTGAAATCAATTTAGAGGTTCCTTGCACTGACGCTTGCTGGAACGCAAAGGATATGAACCAATTTAAATATTTCTATGACATTCAGCCGTGTTATGTACAGAAACGACCGAAGCCAGAAGCTGAAGATACTGATATTGATGCTTCTCCGTTGATTTCAGGTAAATCCACAAAGCAAGCTAAGCGTGACCCTGTGCCAACTGCAAAGTCAGATTCTTCGGAAAAGGCGCTTTTGTACTCCGGTATTCGCGGCGAAGGCCAGTGGCCTAGTTTACTATTTTCACTACGCAGAACCTTGTCTCCCTATAAAGAATCTCAAAAAGAGTACTCTTTGGACTGTTTTTCACAGTTCACAAGATTAATTCTATTGCATGGTTTATTGGGTATATGGTGGGATATGCAGTGGCGAGGTCTTTTGGATATGGGTATTGTTTCTAAACGTCGTATGGGCGAATTTCGGTGCCGAATGCTTTCAGCAATTCAAAGTTGGCGAGAGTACTTTAGCCGGCATCTCAAGCATTTGAAAACACCCACTATTTTCAACAATGCCCCTCCAGACTTTTCAAAGCTTCCTAGGCGTGTGGTTGCATCACGATTAGACTTTGCTGATAAAGATAAAAATTTCAAACAAAACTCAGGGAAACTGCTCAACTATTACGGGCAGTCCCTACTTCAGTGTAAAAACTGGGCTTTGTACAATTTGAGTCTGATTTCATTATATGCTGATTTTTCCACGATCCGTACTTTTGCAGATGGACTTACTTCTAAAGCAGGTGAAGAGTCGTCGAACAAATACCGATCTGTTGCTCAATCCCTTGAACAGCTTAAATCGCACAAGGCTATTTCCAACTGGGCGACTTCGGATGACGCCGAATGCGCGGTATGGTACGCTGCCAGGTTTCTCAACACTATTCTAGAAAGTAGGAATCCAATTGCGCACGTCGGAATAACTACTTGGTCTATATTTCTTGCCACCCTAACGCTCTGGGCATACGAAGTGACCAGGCCGGCCGACAGAAATCCCGAAGCGCTATCGCATGAGTACCCAAAGCTTCAATGCTCGCTTGAATATCTTACAAGCACCGAATTGGCATACAAAGATGCAGTCAAATATCTGAACGATGTGATAGAAGGTCAATGTTTCCGGGCCCGTCAGCTGGGATTAGCCAAACCGGCGACTTTGCCACAAAATTCGAAGCCAGTTTTGGTGATGGCATTGGTTGCATACGCAAGTCATTTGCTTAAGCACAACCCGCGTGGCATAAACGGGTTAGGTGTTCCAGTTTTGACTCGCATTTTGGAAAAATGGAGCTATAAGGCATGAGGAGTTGTGCAGTGTAAAGCACAGTGTCAACACCAGAACTTGGAATACAAGTACGTGCCGGCAATATGTATTTGTGAGGAAGTTATTGATTATTGTGATATTTTCTGTTTTAACTGATCTATTTATAAATATTATTCATCTAATTCTTCAATTTGGTCTGATTTCAAAGTATCTCATTCATACACTTTGAGTTTTGATCAGCATTTACAAACCGAACATTAATTGATTCAGGTCAAGAGACGCAACAGTTGCGTAGCTACATAAGGATGAAACAGCCCCAACGACTACTGTAATTATGTCGTAGGAACCACGACAAAAACCGCGAGTGGTTTCAATCTGACTCGCAAGATCAATCATGATCTGTCAAGTATGGCATTATAGAAAATTGGTTTACGCGTATTTGTTATTGTCGACAGAAATTATTTTCTGAGTTGCAAAAAAGATACATTAGCAAAGATATTGAACAGTCATAAGAAACTAGTAAATTACAAAAAAACACACACACACATACACTGTTTTATCGTGGAAAATCCATATTATCCATCCAGCCCAACAAGTCATCGCCTTGATTATCCATCCAGTCCATACCTCTCATCAATGTATCAATGTGTAATGGATCAGTAGAGCTTCCTGTGGTATCGTAGAATGCGCTATTCGACACTGGATGGTTGATCGGATTGGTAATTGGCTCTTTTACTGCTGCTGCTATAGGGGCTGAAGCGTAACCGGCGACATCGGGACCGGCGGTCGTGACTAACATAGTCGAAGGATTACCAATACCGGCCAGCGAGGTGGTATTGGTAGTAGGGATTTGCTGGACAGCCGATGAAGTTGGTACAAGCGTAGTGATGGTGGTTCCGTTTGGTGTCGTGGTGGTGGTAGTTGTGAAATCGTCTTTGGTGATTTGGTTGTAGAATGGCAATGGCGGAACAGAGTCAACATGTGACCCGGAGACATTATTGTACTGTGAATTGGCAGAAGATGCTGATCCATTGTTGCTATTGCCTTTTGTTTTGGCAGCCTGAGCGGCGGTAACAAACGCCGCTGCAATGGTTGAAGATGAGCCCAGTCCTCCCCTTCTGCGTGCTTCGTGTATTGCCCAAATAAGCTCATAAAACAAGGACGCAGTAAGGTGAGAGCGCATTCTGGTGATGATGCCAGGCGCCTTTGTAAATAGCTCTGGATGGCTGATAATAACAAAGTTTAGTTTCTCTAATACCTTGGCTGTTCTTGAAATATCGTTTTCCACGTCCTTCCACGCAGTGAGCATGTTTCTAAATAATCTGTGAACAGTCACAACTGATTGGCGCGAGCTTTCGACATACTGCGGCAGAAGAAGAGGTGATAAATGCAATCGGAATAAGATGAAAGCCGCCAAGCTGACTGGCTGTCGAATATAGATGGGATACTCAATGATTCTTCGCTGTTCTGCCAGCGTGCTAAATAGAGTGACGACTCTAGTTGCTGCATGATATGCTTTTATAATATAAATTGTCTGGTCCTGAATAGGAGTCTCTGGCAAAAACGAAAACACACAAATCATCATTTTCAAGTAAAGATAGTATATCTCTACTGTCACGTACTCTGTGCCCATTTCACCAATGAGTCTGTCCAGCTCCTGCTCCATGATCCCCAGGGTAGAAAACCGATTTTTGGGCTCTAGAGTCCCGTCTGGAGACGTCACACTGGCACCTAGCAAATTGACTAGTTTCGAACAAAACATTGCCAGGCAAGCAAGACAACGGAACGATTTTGGCAGAGAGACATCTGTTCTGCTTTCTTCTAGTAAATAGTCCATCGGCATATTTGGGGGGAGTCCTAGATTAGCACACCAAACTTGCTCTGCAATAAAGATTGCAATCCATGTGCGGGTTCTCCATTTCTCTGCATCGGGAAGACTGACTTGTGTTCTTGAAAACTCATAGATAAATTTCCCGCGATGCAAACCTAGCTGCATGGCTAGAGATTTGGCAAGGGTGATAAATCTGTAAGAACAATCATCTAAAACCTTCTCGTTGGGAAGTGGCCAATTACCTAAAATTAGCAGAGCTTGAACAATATGGGTCGATCTCGGTGTTTGGATCCAACAGGTTTCGATGGCAAGTTGCTTGATCAAAGAACAAAGACTGTTGTAAAGATCTGGTGTGGGCTCTGAAAGGGAGGCGGTGAGGCAAACAGTCCAGAAAAGAAGCTGCGACTGTCTATAGAGTTCAGCTGCAGAATTCGACTGAATAATAGGAAGAAACGGCAAATAATTACTCATGAACCGTTTGTGAAGCTCTTCTGCTTTGTCAAAGGAAAGTCTTACATTACCCACAATATAATCCGACGAGGGAGCTATGGAGTTACTCCGAGACGAGTGAATATGGTCTTCAGGAATTTTGTCCCCTGGACGGTTGGTGTCAATGTATGAGTCGTCGTGAACGATTTTGGATATGGGCACGGAGGATGACGCCTGATAGGGGCTACCCATCACTTTGTGCAAATGCAAATTATGTTGCTTGTTAGGGAGTGAGTCGCCAAAAAGAACTCGTGAGTTGCTGTCCATGGACGGTGAATATGCGATGTTTTGATGGTCTGGCATAGTTATACTTGAAGAAGGAGAAGCCGATCGACTAGGAGTCATGTCATTTGAAGGCGACAGTTCATTCTTCCGCTGCAGCGCCTGAAGCTGCATTTTGAGCGAAGAGATGTCTTCACGCAAGCTCTGAACCTGACCTCCTTTTTGCGGCTTGAAGAACGGGTCAACAACGCATTTTCTGTCCATTTTTGAGCATCGCGTGCAAGGGGCCGGATAAGTTTCGACGGCATTACAGCGGATTTTCTGTTGTCGGCAGTGAGTGCACGACTTGACCGGTCGCGGTTTGAAGTTTGCTGCCGGAGTAGTGATGCTATGATGGTTTGCGGTAAGGCTGGTGTTGGCGGCGTCAGCCGAGGAAGCAGGAGACTCGCGATCCAGATGGTGTGTTTCTGAGTCACTGCTTTTGATGGACTTCGCCGGCTGCGCGGTGATTGGCAGAGATACAGCATCAATCGAGCGCTTTTCTACAGTATGAGGCACTTGCATAGTTGGCTGTCGCGGAAGTGTGTCTTTGTGAGCGTGAAACCGGTGTTCTTACATAGTATACCTGCTTAGGTGATGTTGGGCAGGTGCGAAAGAGGGATGTTTTCTGGCTTTTTGCGAAGCGAAACTAGAAGGAGGAAAAAAAATTGTGTAGACCCCAAAAGTCACAAAAAGAACTTGTCTGCCACAAGTGGCAACTGTTGTTTGTAGGATATATTTCCGTATAGAGGTTTCTGTCATGTGACTATACCAAATTGGAAAAGCGTTCTAAAACGATGAAAACTCCTTTAAGACAAATTTCAACACACTCCAAATTTCTTTCTAATTGATTCCAGGCGAATCTTTCGGATTAAACGCTTATAAAAAATTTTCGCCTTCTTCTTCATTGCTTTGGATCGAAATCCGATTGTTATTTCAAACCCCAGAGGAGTCCCAGGAGATATTTCTAACGACTACAGCACACTTAAAAACAAAAGACCGAACAAGAAATGAGCGACGAAAAGAAAAACGAAAACATGTTTTCCACTGTCGGTGAAGCTGCTGAACAAGTAGACCACGATAACAGCGAAATGGTACCAAATCCTGAGCTTGGCGCCACCGGAGAAGGCATCAGGATGACCGGTGCTGCCGACTCAGAGGGTCATCCGGTTCAAGAAATTGAGTCAATGTGCGTCAACTGCGAAGAGACGGGTGTGACACGCATGCTGCTTACCAACATTCCGTACTTTAGAGAAATCATTATCATGTCTTTTGAATGTCCTCATTGTGGATTCAGAAACTCTGAGATCCAGAGCGCTGGGTCTATGCAAGAAAAGGGCAGCAGATACACATTGAAGATTGAGGAAAAGGCTGATTTGAATCGTCAAGTTATCAAGTCTGATTACTGCACATGCAAATTTGTCGAACTGGATATTGAAATCCCCGCCAAGCGTGGCCAATTTACCAATGCTGAGGGCCTGTTGAATCAGATCAAGGGAGATATTTCTTCTGATCAGCCAGTAAGAAAGATCGTTGATCCAGCCACATACGAAAAGATCGAAGAAGTCATTAAGAAACTGGACTCAGCTATCAATGGTGAAATTCTTCCCATGACTTTGATTGTTGACGATCCTTCAGGAAACTCGTGGGTTGAGTACATTCCTAACGAGGCTGCTCACAAATGGTCACACACGCAATACTTTAGAACAAAAGAGCAAAACATTCAACTGGGTATTCAAGCCCCACCTTTAGAAGGTGATGAGGAGAAGCCATCAATTGAGACCAGCACTGCCAACGACCGAAACCCCAGTGCTATTGAAAAGATTGCAGCTGAAGAGACAGAGATTGAAAATCTTAACACAGAGGTTCAAACATTCAATGCCACATGCCCTATCTGTTACGAGGCATGTCCTACACACATGAAGGTTGTGAACATTCCTCATTTCAAAGACGTCATTATTATGAGTACGGTGTGCGAGCACTGTGGATACAAGTCTAACGAGGTCAAGACTGGTGGTGCAGTGCCTCCTAAGGGTTGTAAGGTCAGTTTGAAGGTGACTGACCCCGAAGATCTTGCAAGAGACATCTTAAAATCTGAGACTTGTGGAATGAAAATTCCAGAACTCAATTTGGATTTGAATCCGGGTACTCTTGGCGGCCGGTTCACTACACTTGAGGGATTGCTTACTCAGGTTCACGAAGAGCTCAACACAAAGGTTTTCTCGGGATCATCTGATTCCATGGACGCCGAAACGAAAGCCAACTGGACTGTATTTTTGTCAAGGTTACAGGATGCTATTGAGGGTAAGATTGAGTTTACTGTTGAGATGACCGATCCTTTGGCTGCTTCTTATATTCAAAACGTTTATGCACCAGACGCTGATCCTAACATGACCATTGAGGAGTTTGAGCGTACTTTTGAGCAGAACGAGGACCTTGGACTGAACGATATTCAAGTCGAGTAGTGCTATTTTAACTAGAGTAAGTACGTATATTTTAAAGGTGATATTTTTTTTATTGTTGATAAAAATGAATTTTTTAATTGCATTGTTGATGTCAATTGTTTGAAACCATCGAACTTACGAATAAGAGTAAACTCTTCTGAAAAACGAGCTTTGTCAAAAGAATTGAAGTTGTTGACGTCAAAATTTTTTCAAGTACGGTTGCAACAATGCCAAACTTTATCTATGAATGAAATTCCGATTTAGTGACAGTACAATGTATGATAAATTTCATGTCCAAGATTCATCGCGTACAAATAAAAACCCTCTCTCACTCTGATTCAGTTGCATTCAACGGGCTAATATCGAAAGTAGCATTGAAGCCGTTTTTAATAATGTTTGATAATGATTAATGTACTGTTTCGGGTGAAATGCATTGTTAGTTAATTTAAAATCATACAACTGTCATATATTGTGAGTTCTAAAAGATTTTAAACAAGAATGCGCAGTGCAATAATTTGAAAGGTGGTAGTTTGATTAAAGTCCTTAAACAGTACGATGTTGTATGCAAATTGCTCATCCAAACGTCACCAAGCTATTAATGTTAAGTACATGCAATGTTTGTGATTGATTGATGTTTATAGCACTGGCATATGAGTACCGCGTTCTTTTTGGATATTTGTGACAGCTCGAAAGCCGGATAATCAACTATATACTTCAGCAGGCCCCACAGTGCCGACCGTTCTGGGACTACATGTGACCTCATCGATCTTGGACATTTCCTAGAGTGCCACAGCTAAAATGGTAGTTTACATGAGGTTGAAGCGCTTCCAAAAATGAGATCCAAATCAAATTCTTTGTACAGCTTTTGGCAATACATTCAATGGCGTTTTAATAGCTGAGCATGCGTTGAGCGCAAGCCTTTGTCAACGTGCGGATCTTCACTGTAAATGCGAATAGAATTGGCATTTCTCAACTGTCGCGAGAGATTTGAGCAGCATTAAACTGTGATGGTGAGGTGGGAAACTCGCTTGAACCTGGTTATGGCTGCGGTTTTCAGTCAAAAAGACAATTCATACGGTATATTTACATGACGACACAATGATCTCGAACACTAAACAACGGACGACCAGTAACAAAGCGTCGGAGTTTGGAGATCAAGGTGACTTAACAGTCAGAAGCAGAAACTGAAAGTACGCTCAGGCGCAGAGAGTTCCGCTGGTGCTGGTGGTTTGGCGGTTCAGGGTCTTGGTGGTTTACAGTAGCCCCAGTGACTCCAGCAGCTTAATCCAACCTTAAAGGCTTTGCAGCGCTTCGACTGTGGATCCGCTCCACGTCAAAAAGTCTGATTGTGTTGCCTTGGACCAGCAACGATGACGATGAAGCTGCTGTTGGAGTTTTCACGAGATTTTCCGAGACGAGGTTTGGCAGCAAGGCTCCAACAAAGAGTTCTGTCGATCTTATAAGCTGATTCAGGGCTCAGTGACCCGGAGAAGCGCCGACATGAGCTTAAACCTCAACGCAGTACCCTGATAAAAAGGATTTGAAACAAAAACCGACCCTTTCTTTGAAGAAACTTGCAAAGTTAATGTTTACAGTTAAAATTGCTTTTTGGGGTTTGATTTAGCTGCGTTCTAGTTTGAATCATCAATGTGCAGTGGACAAGCTCAGAGGTTACTGCTCATGAACATCGCCATCAGACACAAACCTCCATCCGGATCTGCTCAGTTCAGATCGCCCGCAATTTGCTCTCGAACGGGCTGCTGTTTCAGATTGTAAAGTATTTTTACGCTTTTCGGCGTTCATCGCGCTTTTTCCTTGCGACCCTTGTCCACGCAGTTCGCATCATTATCACCATTGTTATTGTTGCCACTTCGCTTCGTCTCGAAATGTGGAATATTTCCTTTTTCAAGGTTCAACTGTGCACAAAAAGAAACCTGTATCTTTGTGTCTTCGCTTCTGTTCCCCCTTTATATAGCAGCCTTGGACTTGCTTCTTCTTGTTTTTAATGACCAAAAACTCTTAATAACTTTCGTTTCTGCTCTTATTCTTGACCTTCTCATAGTTTTTGTTCACCATCCTTCTTTTTGTACATACACTCTGCATCTCTGCTCCCACTCTTTCATTCCCTAGAATCACTCTTTATTTACACATCCACTAAGCATTTCTTTTCCATGTCCGATACCTACGACCCGCTGGCCCAGCAGCCTGCGTCTGCGGAACGCCCAAGACTCGCGAGCAACGATTCTGACCGATCAGATATTTCCACGATCCTAGAAAACATCAACTCCTTGTCATCGTCTTCCAACAATCACAGATACACTCCCGTTAACGGCTCAACAGATGACGATACCGAAAAAGACTTAGCGACAGCAAATCACGCACTCAGAAAAAAGACAAAACGGCGTCTGATCATTGGCAGCATCGTCACCGTCGTCGTTTTGGGCTCCATCCTGCTCTTCCATTCGGTCGTCGGCTCATCGCGCCTCAGCACTCAGAACGATCCTTCTTCGTCGCAGTCATCAAACCCCAAGCCTATCTTTGATATGGACGCCTGGCGAATGGGTAGTCTGAGTCCCTCTTTCAAAACATTGAACTGGGTCACTCCCGAACCAAAGACCCGTAAGGCTCAGCTACTCGAAGAGTCTTCACACGGGTACAGACTCGTCAACTGGCCCGATCGCGACAACTTCACTGTCCTCATGACCACCAAAGAAAAAATTTTCGAATACGACGGTCAAAGCTACTTCGTCGGCCACGTCGATATCAATGCTGACCACTCAAAGCTTTTGCTCAAAACAAACATCAAAAAAAACTACCGCCATTCGACCTTTTCAAATTACTTTGTGTTCGATCTGAATGACAAGTCCTACGCCCCCATCAGCGAAAACCCGCAAGACCCTATTGCTATTGCCCATTGGTCGCCAGACTCTAAAAACATTGCATTCGTCCTACACAACAACCTGCACATCAAAAACATCGACACCGGCAAAATCGAAAAAGTAACAAAAGACGGTGGTAAAGATATCTTCTATGGCCGTCCTGACTGGGTTTATGAAGAGGAAGTCTTTTCCGCTGACTCCGCCATGTGGTGGAGTCCTAACGGCAAATTTGTCGCTTTCCTCAGATCAAACGAGTCCCAGGTTCAAGAGTTCCCCATTCCTTACTTTATGGGCAACCAACATGCCCACGGCCATGCTGCACAATATCCCAAAATGTCTTATATCAAGTATCCCAAGCCTGGCACTCCCAATCCTACCGTCACTCTTATGCTGCTCGATGTCGATAACAACGAGGTCTTTGAGGCAAGCGCCGACAATGAAGACAAGGAAAAGCTCATTACCGACGTTATTTGGGCTGGCGACTCCCAGTTAGTCTCGAGAATCACCAACAGAGAAAGCGATGTTTTGAAGGTCGGTGTCTTTAACACCGATACCAGAAAGGGCATTGTTTCGAGACTCACTGATGTCTCGCAAGACGGTGGATGGTTTGAAGTCTCGCACAATATGAAGTTTATTCCCAAAAATTCCGACGAAGGTAGAGAGCACGATGGGTACATTGACGTCATTGTTAAGGACGGTTACAATCATCTTAGTTACTTTTCCCCAGTCAACAGTTCGGAGCCCAAAGCAGTGTTAACTTCTGGCAACTGGGAGGTTGTTGAAGCAGACATTATTTTCAACCCCCACACTAATCGCGTCTACTTCACAGCTACCAAGAAATCTGCCATTGAAAGACATCTCTATAGTGTCAAACTGGACGGCACCGACCTCAGGGCTCTTACCAACGAAGAAGAGAATGGATGGTACACTGTAACCTACTCGTCCAACAATCGCTACGCTATGGTTGATTACACTGGACCCGATATCCCATGGCAAAAAGTAGTAGACCTGGAGTCAGACAAGATTTGGGATGAGGCAGTTTTGCTTTCTGATAACAAGGAGCTCAGCAAAAGGGTCAAAGAGTATGATTTGCCCACCTCTACTTTTTCGCAAATTGTCGTGGCTCAAGATAAAAACGGTAAAGATATTCTTGCTAATGCAGTTGAGCATCGTCCTCCGCATTTTGATAAAACCAAAAAGTATCCAGTTATGTTTTACGTTTACGGTGGCCCGGTATCACAACAGGTCACTATGAAGTTTCAATACGGGTTCTCGCAGGTTGTCGCTTCGACCCACGACGCGATCGTCGTCACTGTCGACGGACGTGGTACCGGTTTTATGGGCCGCGATTTCCGATCTTGCGTGCGCCAAAAACTCGGGTACTATGAGTCGCGCGACCAGATTACCGCTGCCAAGCTATGGGCCGCCAAACCGTATGTTGACGAGTCCCGCATCGCCATTTGGGGCTGGTCCTACGGTGGATTCACTACTTTGAAAACGCTTGAAACAGATGGCGGTGAAACTTTCAGCTATGGCATGGCAGTGGCGCCAGTCACCGATTGGAGATTTTACGACTCCATCTACACTGAGCGGTACATGAAGACGCCTGAGCATAATGAGGCTGGATACACTGAATCGGCTATTACAAACGTTACAAGCATTGCTCAGAACAAGCGATTTTTGGTCATGCACGGTACTGGCGACGACAATGTGCACTCCCAAAACTCAATGGTATTGCTTGACATGCTCAACCTTGAAAGTGTTGAGAACTACGATGTTCATGTGTTCCCTGATAGCGATCACAGCATCATGTTCCATAACGCGAACCGTATGGTTTACAATCGTTTGCTAAAATGGATTGGCCAAGCTTTCCACGGTGACTTTTTGACCAAACTCGTCTAATGCAATAGGTGTGTTACTTTGATATTCTAGTTTATAATTATTGTTTGTTTTTGCATGTTTTTGTTCTTAATAATAATTCTTCTCAATTATTTTGGCAATTTTTTTCAAATTCGTATGAACAGGGACTGAGTAAGCAGTAGACTGAACCATTTGCCAATTGACTTTCAAGAGCTCGTCTTAACTAAAAATGTAATCAATTTCAACAGCATGATCACAACAGTGTGTAATCCAGAGCGAGTATACAAAATGGTCAAGACAGTGTTGAAATGAGACTTAGCAGGAAAGTGTAGTATATCTGAGCTTGTACATATCTCCAGCTTTTATTACAGTGACTGTAGAGATTCTACCAGGCACATCCTTAGAAAAAACTTTTGTGAATCGTTTTCGACTTTATTTTACCACAATGCTGTTGAACCCGCTTCCATCTTTTTTGCAGCGCCATGTGTCTGGGTAACGTTCATGTACGTCTCTTTTTTGGGTTCGATTTCTTTAGTCATTTGTCGAACATCAGATATGCTCGGTTTGAAACTGGCCGCCAATGAGTACGTATTTAGACAAAATTCAACTTGTTGAAGCAAACATAAAGCAATGTCTTAACACGGATTATTGATAATTACACGCGGCAGAGTTATGAGGCGAGATTGGTCTAAGGCGAATTATAAAAAACATAGAGGGTGTGTTTGATACCACACTTCAAAAGAATGCCCAACAGAATTGTTGCAATACTTGATGTTAAAAACAAAAATACAAGTTATAAGCTACGGTAATATTCTCCTAGTTTTGAAGTTTCCAACAGTCTTGATCATGTAAAATATATATTTCTCATGTCAAATAGTCTCTTAAAAGCAAAAGAAAGGATGATTGAGTCTATCCAACTAATTCAATGCACTCTTATTTTACTGATGTCTGTGTACGTGAAAAGTGCCGGACACTGACAAACAACAATCTGCAAAAACAAAAGCGAAAGCACAAATAGAAAAATAATAAAAAAAATACCACATAATAATCAAAATCAAGTTTTGATGGACAAGGAAATGGATGAATAAATGTTAGTAAAAAAGTTGGTTCAACATGATCAAGATCAGAGAAAATGAAAAACAAAAACACTTGAGCAAAACAGGCCAAGGCATTCGCAGATTTTAAATATAATGAAACTCTCAGTTAGAGTCATGTCGAGTCCAGAAACGTAAAAAAAATAATAATATATGCAAGCTGCAGCAGGGCAAAAACAAGTTACAAGTAGTGGCCACCATCAAGACCAAATTCCAATTCGCCTTCCAGATCATCAGCAACTGTATTGTTTCTAACATTTTCTCTGGGTTTCGGCGGCTGATCTTTGTACTTGTACTGCTCTTCTGGAATATCTATCTTGACCTGCTGTGTCGATTGAGGTGGCTGCTGGGGCTGTCTAACCATATCCCTGAACGCTCGAACTTCTTCCGTGATCATTACTCTCATAGATTCCATATCATCGACTTCTTCAAAAGAGAAATCAAATTCCGTCTCACAAACTGGTTCTTCTGCGGGTTCGCGCCAAATTCGTAGATAAGGATGTGCCAAAGCTTCTTCAACTGTTATTCTATCTTCCGGGTCAAATGTAAGCATGCGTTCTAGTAAATCGAGAGCTTCTGGGTTAGCATTGGTGAAAACTTGACTGAAAGGAATTTTCTGAAACTTGGGTAGTGAGCGCACAAAATCCTGCGCTCTTGAAGAGCCAATTCTTTGTAGAGTTTCTTCTGATGGGGTTCCCAAGAATTCCAAAATCAAGCAAAGTTGGTTAACGTAATCCTGACCCTTGAAAAAAGGCTTTCTTAACAAAAGCTCGGCTAAAATACAACCAACAGACCAAACATCAATTGCCTTGGTATAACCTCTAAAACTCAACATAATCTCCGGTGCTCTGTACCATCTAGTGGCCACATACTCCGTCATGAATCCAGCGTCTCGCTGAGGGTCGTTAGAATAGCCTCTGGCCAGGCCAAAATCGCAAATTTTTAGTTCACAGTCGGCATTGACCAGCAAGTTACCAGGTTTCAAATCACGATGCAAAACATTAGCTGAATGGATGTATTTCAAACCAACCAATAGCTGATAAATGAAAGATTGATAGTGCGCATCTGTAAGAGGTTGCTGTGATCTGATGATTTGATGCATGTCACAATCCATCAACTCCTCATACAAGTATACTTCGTTGTTAACTATATCCATATCGTAAAGACAAGTTATGTTTTTGTGGCCTCTAAAATGGCTCAAAAGCTTCATTTCGCGCAGAGCCCGCTTGCACAAGATCTTTTTCGTAAAAATGTTGGTAAGTTTTTTAATTGCAATTACTGTTGTGGGCTGTTGTGGTTGATTGCTGGTGGGAGGTGGCGTGAATTGTGCTGAAACAACAATACCGTAGGCACCATGACCCAGCGATTTAACAATATGGAATCTGTGGTCGATGGTAAAGTCCTGGCCAGACACCTTATATGTATGGCGATCCGAATCAATCATGGTAAACTTTAAAGTGGATATGTATCAATGAATAAGAGTACTGCAGTAACCAATTGTGTTTTAGCCTATGGTCGCGTATGAGATTGAGATCACAGAAAACTTAGAACCAGAAAGCAGCGATGGGAGAAGATGGCGGAACTGACAGAAGGCAAACCAGACAGAAAAACGGGCAACAGCAAGTGATATTTTTAGGCCTCAAATGCCCTTGCCCACAGAGGCCAACACAACAGAAAAGGGTTGTTCTGGCAAAGAATGCTCATGTATCGACTTGAAATACTCGCCGATGTGTGATTTTATGAAACTGTATTGTCGCCGTTATTAAAAAGAGTATAAATTGTGATAAGCTGCGCAAAATGTCGATTTTGGAGTCGCTCGATCATTGGCAAGACGCGTTTTTAAAATACACGGTGCCCGAAATATCGCAACTAAATGTTCAATTGCACCACAATGTTTCTGCTAAGCGACAGGAGGTGAGAGCTCTGATCGGAGGGAAGAATAAAGATATCTTAAAAACCTCGGACCTCATCGAAGAGCTCAATGTTATAGTCAAGAGTCAGGACGAAGCTCTCAGCAAACTCTGTTTGTCTAACTGGCAAAGTGACGGCGCTGGAATCATGAAATTCGAACGAGATTACTTGCTAAAGAATGTTAATGTCGAGGAAAAGTTTCTCAAAAAGGTCATTGCAATCACAAAGCGATACCCGAACGAATATGTTACCACTGCTCGAGGCATTTGGTTAGCCAAACAGTTCAAAATTCCGAAACTTGATAAAATTGTTGACAATATTGAGTCTAAATTCAAGCAAACCCTAACAAGCTTATTTCTTCACGGCGAAAAGTTTGATGAGCTGTCGCTAGAAGTTTACAATGAATTGTTTCTTGCATACGGTATTGTTCATGAGCTGCCACCTATCAGGGTGCTCGAGCAGCTGTTAGAGTCAAGACTCTCATTTATCTCAACACACCTGGCAACACAAACAGTCCCTCTTGAGCATATTCTAAAAATGATATCAAATGTCAACACCATATCGCATTCAGCATTTAATAACAATCTGTTGTCTAAAACAATTAGGGGTCAATCTGATACGTATAGTATACTTGAGGTTGCAGAATTCTCTTCTGAATTGGGGAAGTACTCAAGATGGATCTCTGAGCAAATCAAACAACTAAGATCTTTTCCTGATTCATGCATTGGTGTAATTGATACAAGGAATGATTGGAAACGGCTTGTCAAGGAGTTTGGCCGTAGTGTGTGTAAAGTTATGGAACAAAACCTGGCTGTTATACTAAATTCGATAACGTCCCTTACTGAACTGGTCGATCTTTATAGCAAGATTCTTGGTACTATTGTTGAAAACACATCATCGCTCAGATTGTTGTACATAAATGAAGATTCTTTCTATTCTATTGTCTTTCAGACACAGTGGACCAAGCGTTTCGACTCTCTGATTGAATCTCATGTTCGAAAATTATTATCCGCAGAAAGCACACTCTTGACTCTACAAACAGAAATTTTGCATGACACAAAACAATCAGAGCTCAGCGACGATTTGATTTTTTCGACTGATCTTGTCGAAAGTGTGAAAGATTTGAAAGGTTCTGCATACGCCAACGTTTTGATTGAACGTATTGGTCTTTACTGTTCAGGAAGTGTAGGCGACATCAAACCCGTCTTTAAATCTTACCAAGATTGGGTCAAAATGGTGTCGACCTCTAAAAACCAAATTGATCGAATCCTCGGTATCAAATCAGTTTTGAATACTGCATATTTTGAGCAAGACGCTTTTGATGAGCTACCTGATGAAGATGAAGTGTTCTGGCTACGAAGTCAGAAACAAGATATCTCTAAAGTTCACGACCATTTTATGAATCATTTGAATGAATCGTTGAGTTTAGTGCGCAAAGAGTATCACGAAATCATTGCCAAACTTAATCAAAATACCAAGACATCTTCCAGTTCTCGAGGCCATGCTCTCTTACTTAGGGCTTTATTACTAATTGAAAATGAGTTTACACTGCTATTTGACACTAAGTCTGCTGAAAACGGCTCACCCAATCTTGTTCATGATCTTTTCCAAGGTATTGCAACTTGCTTTGTAGTATCGGAAATTGGCAGTGATTCTTATTCTGACGCTCAAGACTCAACAGAAGTTCCGGAAGCTCCATCTCCGTTCATCACTGATTACTTGACATCGTTAGTTGGCAATGTCGTATCTTTGATCGGTGAAGATGATCTTGTCTGGTCTCACCAGCATGCTTCTGTAATTAGGGAGCACATCATAAAAAACGTTTACATTAAGCTCAATGAGCTCAAAGACAACCCGCAAATTCTTATTGATTGCTTGTATCTACAAGAACTTACCGGTGTTGAATACGATAAAGCCAATGCTGACGCCGGTGATGGTTTCAAAACTAGAATTAAAGACGCAGCTAAACGCACTCGTTTGTTGTACGTGCCCATTGCTATTTAGTTATCTATCTGATATATTTATATTTTTATAAACCTTCAATTCTAGTTTATTACTAAGTGCCCTCCTATGTCGAAGTTACATGCTTGTCTGGTTTTGCAATTATTTGAGATGTACTACATAATATTATACACACACACTGTTTAAAAAATTAATGAAGATAATGTTTTTTATCACATCTTCAACAACCATCATGCCTCTCCAAATAAAACTTCAAAAGTTAAACCTCTAGCTTAGAACTACTGACATACACGACTGCTTGTTTTGCACGTGTTAAACTATCAAATTGCTGACAACCTCCAAACGTGTGTGTATGTAGCTTGTGAAACAGATGCGTAGATTAAAGCAAATCACCACCAACGAAAATGTCAAGCTTTACCGCCTCGACTAATTTCTATGCATAATGAAGCACAGAACTCGTCTCAGGCCACCACATTTTAAATGATTTGTTTGACATGGCACTGTATATTGCAGTTTTGGAGCAGTATGTGCATTTTTCGGGCTTTATTTCAAATGTATTTTAGCCTTGTGAGCGCCGCAGTCAAGCTTGAGTACACACTCTTCAAGTACAAGATGTGTTGTTTAACAATATTATGATGAATGTATAATATGGATGCTACAAATCCTTAAACGACTCAAGCGAATAATCGCTAACAAAGGGGTTTTTGCTATGCCGTAACGTTGTCAAATGTAAGGTACAGAGCTGTCTCACAAACATTTGTGTAGGCTGGTGTCTGTTTTCACTCCTTAAAGTCAAAACAATTCAACATCGTAAGTTTAATTCAAATTTCAATAATGGTACTTCTAATGACATCCGCGTTTCCATGACAGAGTCAAAACAATTGGAACCATCAATAAAACATTTAAATTCTCTTGCGTGTAAAGTCAAGTCTCGAAAAACATTTTAAAAACATATAAATATAGTGTCAATCAAGCTGTCCTGAAAAGACAATATTTGAAGGTTGAAGGTTTGATTCATGGCATGTGAATTTAGTCACCCTACAGATTTGTGGGAGTTTATGCTGTTGCTTCCCCTAACAGGACTTATTTTTGCAAATTTTCTCACTTTGAATTTTTGTTTGCTGATTCATACTGTATACTTCTACTTTTTTGAACATCACCATAACCCACCTATCATAATTCTCTTTTGTATCCTAGACATCTGACCAACCAGAAGCGACCTTGAAACCCCGCCCCTTTAAATCATGGACAACTCTATGGAACCCGCCGAACAGCCTTTCTATGTTAATGCGAAACAGTATCATCGAATTTTGAAGCGCCGTATTGCCCGTGCCAAGCTTGAAGAGTCGTTAAAAGTTGCACGCGGTCGTCGACCGTACTTACACGAAAGCCGACACAAACACGCTATGAGACGGCCTCGTGGACAAGGCGGTAGATTCTTGACTGCTAAAGAAATTGCCGAGCGCGAACAAAAGGAGAAAGAAATGGAAGAAAAGGTTAAGCAAGAAGAAGCTGCATCTACAAATCCCGCTGGAGACCAAAATGAATCAAACAGTAGTATAGACGAACACACAGAAATCTATGATACAAACGGACAAGGGCATCAACAACCACAGCAGCAGGAACTGATTTCGAGTTGATAGGTCTTGCCGAAAAACATTTGATGATACAGAAGTTACGACTAAGTACTATTATATTTATTTCACATTTTTTTTTGATATTTTTGGTCAGATTGCTGAAATGTAAGTCAGTATGTACTAAATTTATCCTCATTTTGAATCTCCGATATATCTAGACTTTAAAATGTTTCAGATTTAACCTGATAATATAATATCACATTTGAGCGTTTACGTTGGGCTAGAATATGTTTGAAAATTCATTCAGACGATTGTTCTGAAGCTCTGATCGCTGAATTTATCAACTCCAAAGTAATGGGTATTGTTACGATAGCATTTTGTACAACCATAATTGTAATGCTGCAATTTGTATCATCAAATAATATATTACATCTAGAATTGACAGTAACCTGTACCTCATAATTCTATCAATCCATAATAGATAGCTAAATTTGCAATACATGTACTCTAACAGCACATGAAGACATTGTTGCTAAAGTAGAAAAGCGTAGTGTCTGATTCAAATAGTGTACAGTAAGACTAGAGTGGTCTAATCAGTACATGTGTTTAGTGAAGCTTCAATATCTGTTTTAACTTATTTTTGACTAAAGCTCAACATGTGAGTTTACTTGGAGCAAAACATAGATCCTCCACATCTAATTGAGAAAGTTCAGTGTACTTGCACTCTTCGGTTCTATTGACGATAGTGTGACTTTCTCCAGGTGCCAGGTACACAATTAGTTCGCTATACACACTCAAATATTAAAATATGCCTTGTGCCCTGGCTCCCATGAAACAAGAACCTGGCATGTCCCAACTGCACATCAAGTATGTGTACTTTGTTTCTCTACACGTATCGTTGGTGAAAACATCCAATATACCAAGACTTCAAAAGCAATTTGCCATGAGGATTGAAACCCAGTGATCTGTTTTATCTATTGTACGAAAGCACCTCAACTCTTTTGTTTATACAGCTTGCTAACTTTTGATACCTAGTTGAGTCACGGACAAACGCATTTAAAATTTATCATGCATGATCAGCCTTCTTCCACTACAGATGCCCCAAATAATGAGAGTAGGAACTCAGGTAAGTCAACTCTAATAATATATTCAACTCATTCACAGGCCAAATCATTGTCAGATATCGCGATTTTGCCTCTTCAACATATGAATACTAACTGACAGGGAAGATTTCGCTCTTTTGAAAGACTTACCAAGCTCGGGAACTAAGCCAAAAGACAGTTTGATTGACACAGCTACAGTGCGGGAAAAGCCAGCATCGGTATCAAACGACTCGCTTGACAAAAGCATAACCTCGGCCTCGCTGAAATCCGATAAGTCAGAGTTCAACTTGCCAAAAGTAAAGATTGAGCAAACTTTCGAACCGTTTGTGATTGCGAAAAAAACGTTGAGTATCGGTAGTCAACCCTTCGAACGAATCACATTTTCGCCAGTAAATAGTAAACCCCGGTCGTCTTCCACGTCTGCAATTTCATCAAGTGTTGAAAGTGGTCTAGAATTGAATTCACTGACATCGAAAGCGCGAAGAAAGAAACTGCTGAAAAATCAAACTATTAGCCTTCAAGAAGGTGTTGCAAATTCTAGATCGACTTTTGAATCTCAATCTAAAGGTAAGAGGCCTGATCAAAATTTGAAGTTCACCATTGCTATTGTGGAGACTAGTTGATTAACCATTGTGCAGACCAACGCTCAGTACAGCAAGGCAAAGAAGCGATCAAACCTACTTTTCCGTCTTTAACCCAGAATTTTGCCGCAGAAGGTAAGTCATCCGTAGGATCTGTTTCCTCACATTTACAAGCCGATATGACCGATTCAGATACAGCAAGGTCAGATTCTTCCTCGAGCTATCGGGACAATTTGGCTGATATTGATGGTGGTTCCAGAACAAAACAGTTAGTAAAATCGAAACTGAAGTTACCCGAGGTTGTAGTTCAACATCATACACTCCCTAATAAAAAATTTGTATCTGAAAACGTTACATCAAAGGATATAGAAATCGCTCAACGTCCACAGTTTTCAAAAAGTTTCGACGATTCAAGGCCACTCAAAAGCATTAACAACACTTTCAAGGCTGGTTGTGAAAATTTTGTACAACCTAACTCCACAAGCTTGCATAGCTCTGCAGATTGCTCAGAATTCTCCCGAACAATACCCTCGACGCCTATATCATTTGCAGCTGAAACCGCAAAACATCAAAGATCTACTATTAACGCGTTTGTATCATCTTCACAGTCTGAATCTGATATTTCCCCAAGAACAAGCAACGCAAAAGCTACAAAATTTTCAAACGATGATAAATCATTCATGATTAAGCAAAGTCATCCAGATTCTACCGAAGCTTTGTCACAAGCTTCTTATTCTCATAAAAGCTCGACTGACAGGTGTGAAGTGTATCCAAGTAATGCGTTAGCCTCTTCCTCAGAACTTCCTTCAACATGTACATCGAAAATCATTCAAAAGAATGTATCCGAGACCGCACCACAACACTTCCAACAAGATGTTAAAAATGTTTTTGCAACTGACTTGTCAAAAACTTTAAGCAACTTGCCTGGTGATAGAAGAAATGACTTGGTCAAGGAAACATCAAAAGTTGCTACCAAAGGGGTACCTCCGTCAATTCATCATACTTCCAATACAACTCTTCCAGCTCCAAAGACTCTTTCAAAATCATTACCATCAGAAGTCTTTGCAGCTACACCTTTGCGTGATACACAAGAAAATATGAGTTCCACTTCTCTACAGAGAACAGTTCAACAAAATCATTTTCGTCCGATTTTGAGCAAACCATCAAATGAATCGTTGGAACATTCTTCAATAGCTCCACAAGCAAATTCTGCTCCAAATCCTTGTCTATCCAAGATTTCAACTAAAGCCATAAATTTGAATCAAGATTCTTGCCCGATTAACTTATCGCCAAACAATGGTTTTAACCCCGTTTCACAAACAATTCCAAATATACCCTCCAGTTTGATTCAGTTTTCAAACTCTCCCAATATTCATCCGCAAAGTTCAGAACTTTCACACAATATTGCAGCACCTCAGAATGCCCATTCCACTCGTCATGCTATAAACGCTTTGATGTCTAACCCTTCTTCTATATCTATCAACACAAACATCTCTGTGCCTGTATCTGGTTATTCCAATCAACGATCTATCACTCAGGCGAACCCAGGTTCAGTCTCTTCGGGATCATCGACACAACCCAAGACTAACCGGGATTTATTTGCTAGTAGAAATAACCAACTCTATTCTGAGAATTGGCATATTCATGATCCGGAAGCACACATGATGTCAACGGACCGTCAAACTAGAGTTGTAGCACAGATACTCATGTTGCAGCGTCAATTTTCCCCTCTTTTTCGCGGTTTACGAATACTAGATGCTGAACTTATTAACAAAGAGTTGGCTCAAATAGCAATCATGGGTGTAAATTTAGAGTCTGTGGTGAATAGGATGCTAGGTCTGTTGTTGAATAATATCAGCCTCACTGAAATTTTAGATCTCGACGAGATAGTTGAAGTCACAGAAAACTCTGCCCGAAAAAACATCAGAACTTTGTATCATAAAATTATCAAGCCAGATTTTGGTTTGAGTTGGCCTGACCATTATCCATTGGGTAAAGGATTCGAAGGACTAGATGTTATTCTTAGACTTGATGTTATTGAAACTATAATAGCTCATATGTTACAGCATTCGGGTATTATCAGATCAATTATACATAAGACCAGACAATATATGATGAAAACAGGAAAGTCTCCAACCAGTTACATGTATTTGTCTGAAGGACCCTTTAAATTTGACAAAAATACTTCTTTGGTTGTGCCCAAGATATTTGTGGATAAAATTTTAGAGGCGGTCAAATCAGACTATCAGAATTTCATTACAAAGCCAACTGTACCACGAAAGCTTCCGCCATCAAAACTGTCTAGTGCTGTTAGATCAGGATTTAACTTTACTTCCGACAATTCTTATTCTGATTCCGAAGCATCATATTCCTCAGCTTCTGACACTCAGTATGGCTATGAAAAAATTCAAAACTCTCCAGAAATTAATCCTGAGTCGGAAAGTGATGAAGAAAACGTTGTCAAAGACATGGTCAACCGGAATTTTGAAGATTCCGAAGAAAAAACAGAACTTCTTGGTTCTGGTGTACAGCCTTTTGCGTGCTCTAGTAGCATTCAAGTTCAAATGTGGAATATTGGGAATTCATTGCTCGAAAGCTCTGACAACTGGTATATTGAGCGAACTCCTTTGCTAAAAACCGCAACTTTTGTAAAAGCAGGAAAAGAGCTTGTGGATTCTCTTGAAAAATTACCTAGCACATCGGATTATAAGGAGCTTCAAAGAAGAAATGCTCCAAAAGATGTCATATCCTACGAGTCATACGTTAAAAGATTTGATGAGAAACAAGAGGCATATAGATTGCAAAGAATCAAAAGCGAAGAACTTGTTAAAAATCGGGAGAGAACGAAAGAAAAAGAAAGTGGGAAAGAAACTGATATTGATGGAGAAGTGGTGATGTCTGATGCGGCAGAGCAAAATACAGATATTCTTCTTGCAGGTAAAAGACCACGCAAAGATATTGTGTACAACGAAAGAATTGCTTTTCAAAAAGCTTTGGATGCTGCTGATTTTGACTTCAAAAGTTTGCGCAAATCCAAGACGGTGAATTCTGGGAGTTCAGAGACTACTGGACGGCCTAAGAAACCCAACTCACAACAACGACGCAGGGCCATTTTGCAAGACTCCGAATCTGAGACGAAAAGTGATTCTAGCTCTGAATCAGAAAGCGAAGTCGGCTCTAAATCTGGATCTGACTTTGAAGCCGACTATAAGCTTAAATCTAGTTTCCTTTTCAGCCGTAAACAAAAGAAACCGATGGCGGAAAAACAAAAGTCCAAAAGACTACTGGCAACACGAAATTCTAATGAGATAGATTCGGAATCTGAGAATGGCATGGAAATTGTATCCAGAAAAACCAGACGAAGATCGCGTCTAAAAAGTTCAGCTGAAGAGAATGACAGTGATGTTGTGGAAGTTATCGAAGTATCAACTGATTCTGAAGTCGATAATAGTTTTGAGAAAGATCAAAGAAAGAGCGTATCGGATAACTCTGAATTTGAATCTGAAGCGTTGGATGTTCGCGGTAGTTTTTCTAGACATGAGTTTGATGCAAATTCTAAAACCTCTCGAAGCACAGATAACAAGGCAGATGCTGACAGAAGCGTTAGCGTGAGTGATAATAGCGATGACGAAATTGACATCTTTATAGGGTCCGCAGAATATGAAAACCGTATCAAGGATAAGTTCAACAAGTCCATCAACGAGGAGGAGGCTTCTTTGTATCAGGTACAAAATAAAAGTGATGACCTTCTAAAGGGTAGAGTTGGTCCTAGAAAAACCACAAAGGTGATGTATTCTGAGAGCGAGGAGGATCGTACTATTTCCACTAAAAGTGCGTCCTTTCAGTATGTGGGCAGCTCTTCTCGAAAAGAAAAAAACTCAGCTGCATCTCAGGAAGACCTTATGGTATCAACAGACCCATCTTGCAGTGATAGTTCTAATGAAAGTGAAAATGATGTTGGCGCCAAGGTCAAGAAATTGAGTACTACCCGCGATGAGGATAAGCAAATGGAAAAAACGGAATCACCATTGATTAGTAACATCAGAGATGATAGTATTAATGAACAGTCAGACAATCCAACAAACTTAAACACCACAGTCAGGCTCTACAGCGGAGAGGAAGATAGCCTTCTATTGGACAAAAGTGGCTCTAAGCAGTCAGAATCTGTATCAGACCCAACTAACAGAAAGGAAGCTTCAACTAAGTTACTTGGGAATGATAGTGTTGAATCAGAGAGCAACAAGGAAACCAATTGGGTGTCTTTCAGAGCAAGCGAATCCGAAATTTATAACGATGGTGCTCAAAAGCTAGAAAATCTCACCAATAGTAAAATCAGCGCAGAAGTAGGCAAGAGTACCAACGTGGATTCTAATGCAGTGACGGAATCTGCTTCAGAAGATGATTCCAAACATGAATCAAGTGTTTCACAAAACTCATCTTTGGATAGCAGAGTTGAATCCGAAAGTGGTATTGGTGAAATTCCAGAGTCTATTGTACAATCCGGAGAGAAAACAGATGACACTGATGATAAACAAGATGCTTCAATGAACATCGATGATGAAGAAGAAGTAATAATTGTTGTCTCCAATAGTGATGACGACGATGATCACAGCCTGGTGCATTCTTCACCAGAACAAGAAGTTAGAGCCAAAAATGCACAAGATATCGATGAAGGCCTATCCAAGAAAATTGACATTTCTAATAGGGTAGGACAAATGGATGAGACAAACAACAAGCGTCTTGGTGAAAATCAAGAACGAGAGACTTCAACAGCTAAACACAGCTCTAGAAAAACAATTTCTAGCAGCCAATCTCCTAGTTCATCGAAACTATCCAAGTTTAGCCAGATGCCCAAAAATGATCTGGAAGAGGCCCTAACTGAAGCAGAGCCCATTAAATCATTACAAGCTGATCATTCATCTGATGATGATCTTGAAGAAATTTCATTTAATACAAAAAGCTCAAAGGCTACTCGGAAGAGAAAACAACCTGGGCCCAAGAAGACTAAAAAAGCCAAAAGGAGTCGTGTTAAAGGGCCAGAGTTTACCAAGATCGATGATAGCTACGTTGCAGTCATTGATATTTCAGATGAAGATGAAGATGAAAATGAAGGTAAAAGTGAACCTCAATCTTCCAAACGGCAAAAGAAACTTGCCAACCCCATACTTGAAGATTCTGTAGTCCAAAAATCAATAGTTGAGCCAGAATCTACAAATTTGAGTGACGGTAGTGATTCTGACATTGTATTCATTGAAGTAGCTGATTCAAAAAACGATACCAGTACTCGAAAAGATGAAGATTCTAATGGTCATCAATTGGATTATGTTCCTGACAGAGCTGAAAAAACACGAAAACACACTAAGAGCAAGAAAGCAAAAAATAAGAAGAGCATTATTAAACCAAATAGCAAAAGTATTAAGAAGTCCAATAAGGAAACCGAATCCAGTAACAGCAAGGCCAAGGTGTCAGATTTTGCAGCGCAACAACCGCTCAGATCGAGCTCAAGTCTTTTGGATTCGGACAAAGCAAAAGATGGGGAACAAACTACACTAGCAACGAGCACAAAACGCAAGACAGGAGACAAAAGCAGTGACGAAGAGGAAAAGCTAACATCTTTCACTGCTCATACAGTTAATGTCCAAGCTCCTGGCAGATCTCAACCAATAACTTATGGACGCAAAGGCCGTCGTGGATCCATGTTCTCGACGTATATGGCACCATCTCATAGAAAAAGATTAAAGCTTCAAGAGTCAGATGGAACGGGATCTTTTGATTCAGACGATTCAGATGATGATGATAAGAGCTGAAGTGATTCTAGGTTTGGTGTACTGTTGGTAAAACAGCAATAACAGAGTCGGTTCGCAATATATACACCAGAATTTTAAATTTATGGCTTGTTTATCTTAAGACTTAGATTTATAATAGATAATTTTTTCAAGTTTGTGATATAACATAAGTAAGCCTGGACAAGTCAGTTATGTCGAAAAGTGATCAGCTCACAATGGTAAGCTGCACACATTCATTCAGTATTTCGTATTAAATGATCTCAAGTGCCAGACCCATGATTAATACCAGAGGCATTGTTAAAATTCCAATCAACCAAATACACCTGATAAGAATTTTGATTTTAATGTGTGGTAATGTTTAGGAAAAATGTGGAAATGAAAACAAATATTATGCTGTTTTGCATAACGTAGACCTATGACAATAGGATTTGTGGGGAATTTCAAGTGTAATGCAATGATCGTTAATATATGCTACAGAAAAGCAACTATAAAAAATCCAGTTTAAAAGTGTCATAAATCATTAGATGTAGATGACTAGAGGGTAGCTGATGGGCATTGATTTAATAGGGATAGAGTATAATACAGTAGTGTGCGTCTCAATTTCATTTTACCTCTATTAAGATCATACGTAGCATTGAGCCGGAATTGAGACGCCCACCACCCTACAATTGACCGTAGCAATAATTAATTAAGCTACAAGCAACTTTCAATAAGAATTGTGAGCAAAATGCTAGGATCTGGACGGAAGTTGCACATGACCCGGATCTCTGACCGAGCTTTTATGGAGGCCTGAGAAATTCAAGACTCGAGAAATTTGATGCTCGTTCCTTTTGTCTGGCTGGGACCGCGGGTTCAGCCACAAATAATTTATGCCTAGAACATGTAATCTAATCGGCTACAACAAACAAAGTCAATTTCTTAGATGTGTAAATCTCATCAATAGAAAGTATGTGCCTCATGTTTGTTAACATCCTCACGCATCTTTGATGGCATGAAAATGTAGCGTCTACTGGCAAGTGACATACTATGTATAGCCAGCATAGCTCTTTTAGCTGTCACACTTATCACTGTCAAATTTTGACCACACTTCGAACAAATAACAATGCTTTGTGCATACCACAGATAATTGAAGTAGCCAGGCGGAAATGCACTAGTTGCAGGTGACGTCGTTACTTGTTTTGTTCCTATTGGACTCAGAAGCTTTGACACTACACGTTAAGCAATTGCATGCTGAATTCTCCTGCTCTATTGTTTTTACCATCCATTTCCAAAAACCATTTCGTGTCCCGAGTTTTACAGCAAGACGATACTTAAAAAGTTTCTGTTTGACCGGTTCTGGTCTTTTTATTGACAGAAAGGGGCTCTTTTCCGCCCAAAACCAATACTTACTTTAGTATTTCTTGGTGGTTTCACACCCAAACCTACGTTTTCCCCAGCCATCAATGCTAGCTCAGCGCCCAGCTCGCTTAAGTACCCAAGCTAGATCCACCAAAGGGCTGAATATACACAGGACATTTGTCAAAATAAGGAGATGTTGAACGAGGAGGTGGTAAGCCAGGGGCCAAGTTCTTATAAAACACACTTTTTTCGCTTGTGAGGCGAGAAAAGGTACGTATTTTTCTGGCTCTCACCAATTGCAAACCCTTTCATAAGGATCTGGCAGGAGTTGCATATTGAGATTAAGGTTCCCAGATACAGAATTGCTTTTTCTGGCTTACTTCGTACATAAGAACTCTCGAGCACTACGGAACAGGAAGTATAGATGCGTGCTGACGTTGTGAGCAGGGACGCGATTGATGTTGTCTGATTAAATGGATAAGCGCGTATTTGTGCCTCGATATACACACTGAGAGTGCACCTTTGATTGCAGATCAAGAACAATCTGTGACTACGAAACGGAAAAAAAGTGTAAATTAAGTTGTTGCTGACTGTGTATGTGCCAACCCAGTGCATTCAGGTCATAATGAACATTTAAGAGAACAAAACGTTCATTACTTAAACTTACTTTTTTATTTTTATTTCTTTTTTGCTTTCTCTCTCTAAAATTAAATTGTTCTATTTGATTTGTGAAGACCAAAACGAGAAACAACAATCAGAAAGAGAGCTCAATTTAAAACGTCTAGTTTTATCACAGAGATTCAGTCCAATCCACTTCAGTCTTTAGACTGTTTGATATTATACCAAGCTGTCTGTTTAGCACTTAAACAATCTTGTTGGTTGGTTTGTGGATCCAAGAATTCCATTCTGGAACCAAGAAATGAAGTGATTTGGGGCGAAAGTGGTCTAAAATGAAGCCCGTATGCAAATATACAGTGTTCCAAATTCTTTCTATACTTGTTTGAATAAAATAAAAACGCCATTTGAATACAGCATGCCTGTGACTCGTGGCAACCGTCGATATTGCTTGGTCACGTCTGTTTGCTCGATGATGTATAATTGAGGTTTTGGTGAGCAGAGGCATTGTACAAAAGTTGGTTTAAAATGATTACAAGCTAGAACTTCACCGAACAACGTTTTTTTTTCTTTCAAGACATTTGGTTCTTTGCAAATGTAAGCAAGTTCGTTGACGTGTAGTTGATTATATGTGATGCTGGTCATTGTAAGACACAAAAAGCCCCAGATTCGACAATTGTGCATTCCTGTTTTAGTTGTGTATTATTGTGTATGTGAAATTATAGTTATCGGCATAATTTCTTTTTTCTCATTTGGCATTTATATGTCTGGACTTTTTTTCTCCTTTATTCACATTCGCCATATAAATATATCCAAATCCTGTTTCCTCGATTTTGAAACAAATCTGTTTTTTTTTTGTGCTTTGTTATTTGCTTTGCAATTTCTGTTTATTTTTAATTTGGTTCCATTTATTCAACAGCGATCGTTTTGTTAAAATCTCATTAATCACTTTCGTTTACTTGGCCATTCGTTGACACTAAGAACAAAACAATCAGGAAAAGAAGAGACAGTACAACACACGCTCAAACAAATATGCGGATTTTAGAATCTTGGACGACGGCTGCGCTTGTTTTCAGCCAGGTAGTGCAGGTGTATGCTGGATGCAATCAAATCGCCGGTAATTACTACTGTAATCAGGTCAAGCAGGTCATCTACGAGAATATTGGATTCACTGGATCGTATAATAAAGTCAGTAATATTGACGGTGCTTCTTGTCAATGTCAATCACAACCATACACATTTTCTGGGTCGCTTAGTCCTCTTGACGAGGAAATTTCTATGCATTTCAGAGGTCCACTGACCCTTAAACAATTCGCCTACTACAGTTTCAACAACTCTAACGTCGCTAAGCGCAGTTTGCAAGAGCACCATGACCATGAACACGAGGAAGACTCATCTAAAGAACCGCACTTGGCTCGCCGGAAACACGTTCATCATGTTCACAAGCGACAAGTTACAAAGTATGTTGGTGCTACAACCACCGTCAACTCCCCAGTATCAACCAAAAAGCACAAGGCTATCACCACTATCCACGGAAGCAACAACGTTGTATACGTACGGGTGGAACAAGATAGTGATGATGACAGTAATGAAAACTACGATAACAACGACAGTAGCGACAACCAGTCACAGAATCAAGCCCAGCCAGCCGCGTCGCCTTATCCTCCTACTAGTAATAATGATAATAATAGTGATGGCCAAGGCTCTTTTGGATCTTCAAACAGTGGTAACCAGTCTTCATCGGCAGCTTCACCAGCCTCCAGCGCATCAAAAGCAAAACCATCTTTTTCTTCAGGCTCTAATTCTGGTACATCTTGGGTCCGTGAATCGTACTACAGCTCTTCTCAAAGCTTCTCCGATAATCTTGTCTTTATGAATCATCAGGGCGGAACTGCTGGATCCGGAGTCTGGGACGCTTGTTTCGGTAACTCTTTGTCATACTGTGCAAGCGACGGTGTTTCTGGGGCCGGACAACCTCAAGTACTCTCAGAAACTGTTATTCCTTCCAACAAAGAGTTCTCGGTGTTCCAAGGTGTACAGTGCTCTGGTGACTCCTGTGGGTACTACAGAGAGGGCATCCCTGCTCATCACGGATTTCCTGGAAATTACAAGGTATTTGGAATGGAGTTTGGTATGCCCTCAGATTCTAGTGGTGGCGGTCAGAATGCTGATATGCCGGCGATCTGGATGCTCAATGCCCAAATCCCGCGTACTCTGCAATACGGCAACTCTGCCTGCTCTTGTTGGTCGACTGGATGCGGCGAGTTTGACATTTTTGAAGTTTTGAACTCTGGTAACGAGTTTCTGACTTCGCACCTTCACACTGGCCAGAATGGCAAGGTCCAAGCTGGAGGCGGTGGTGGTACTGGTGACTACATTCGGCGTCCTACTCAGGGAACTATGAAGGCTGCTGTTATTTTTGCTGACTCCAGTATCACCATTACTGTTCTCGATGATAACACCGAGTTCCCCAGTTCCCTTAGCCAGGACGTCATTGCTGGCTGGATAGCACAGGCTAGCGGGTCTAGTACTTCTGTCAATATTTGAACCTGCGCACAGTTATAAGTTTTTCATAATGGTTGTTTATAAACACATAGACGTGTTGTTTTCTTTTTGCTCACACAACAATTGCAAGTTTTGTTTTATTGAGTTTCCAATAGACTTTTCTACTTCCTCTCGAGTTTAAGTCACAGACTTTGTAACTTTCCGATTAAAAATACACGGTAGGTTGAACTCACTTTGGTCCCTATACCCGCCACAGTAGTAAAGTCTATTGTTTTTCAATTGTCAGTGAAATTCCTGCTGGAATTCCGGATCCATGCTGTAAATTTTACGAATATCCGGCAGTAAACCATTTAATTCAGCAAAAAAGAATCATGTTTGTTTTTAAATTATATCTATGAAATTAATGAGAATTGTAAATTTATCATGCACAAAATTCAGTGGTGATAATTATAGCAAAGAAGTCTAGCATAATTACACATACTGAATAGCCGGATCATCGTCTGACTCTTCACTGCCACTGCCACTGCCACTACTTGAGGTGTTGGGTACAGGTAGCAGAAACACTTTTGGGCCCAACTTTTCCTCCATGGAAGCCATTACCGTTCTTGGGCCAGACAGTGCTGAAGGCAGCCAGCGTGACCGTGCTAGACGGAGCTTTCTCCAAATTCTGAACTTTTGGATTTTTGCAATCAGCTTGTACTCCCAATAGAAAACTGTAACTACTAAAGCAGAGATTAAAATGAATGATATGATCGGATGATTACCGATAAACACAATGGTGAAAGCGTCCCAGGAATGCCATGAGGATCCATCACTCTCGAAAAAGAACCAGTGTGTATGCATTTTGTGGTCTACCGGGACGAGGACACGAACCTCACCGCCGGGCCGAGGCCCACGGGCTCCAAATTGCTTCATGTACCGGTTTCGCACGACACTCAGAAACAATGGCCCCGTGGAGTACATGACTCGTAGATAAGGAATCACCCAACTTCTGTCGAATTCTTGTAAGCTGCGAATGACCATTGAAAAAAAAGGATGTTGGGGGACGCTGCCCATGATGTCATTTGACACTCCAATGGGATCTGTTTGGCGCACCCACGCTGGGAACTGGCGCAGCGGGTGAAGTGGGAAGTCACAACCACTGTCCAGATCGATGTAGATTCCTCCATAGTGATAGAGTACAAAGTACCGAAGAGCATCCGCTCTCATGATTGGGTGAGGGTAGTTGTCGTATGTGGGCAAGAACCAGCTGTAACTGGCGTTAATGAACTGACGAGCGGTTTTGTCTGTCCAGAACATGTAAGTGTAGTCTGGATTCCTCAGGCGGACCGTGAACTGTGTTTTGTTCCATCGCAGTGGAACGTCTTCGGTTTTGTATGTTTGGTGAATGATTGTGGGGATGAGGGTGCCGTAGTCTTGTGATGGGGCTAATTCAGATTCCAGGAGTTGATCTGGAACCAAGTTTTCTGTGAATATGAGGTTGATGATGGGCCACAGCGCAATGACCACGAGGCCCAAGATGGACAGGTTGACGCCGAAAAATAGCGACCGCGTCGATATCGTGAAATGAAGCCGTCTCATATCTGATTATGCTCTTTGGAAGTTTTCAAGTTTGCGTGATGGCGTAGATGTGCTCGTAACAGCAGAGTTCCCAGCTACGTACTCAGGTTGGGGCTCTAATAAAGTTTAAGTTCTTTCGAGTCAGACACTCGACAAAAAGGATCAAATTGCGATGAAATATGGGATCTGCGAAAGCTAGTTGGACGGTGATCTGGGCACGATGAAGGAACGAGGGATGAAGACAAGAGCCAAGAACCAAGAACCAAGAAAGAAAATGAAAAGAAAGAAGAGGAGAGCCGGTAGTTTAAGAGTATTTGTGGATTAGTACAAAAGAAAGAAGAAGGAAAAAAAAAAAGGGCGGTGCAAGAAAAGACAGTCTTTAACAAGGGATGATGGGGGGTGATGACGGATCTCAATGCGCTATGCAAAATATTTCCGCTTTTCGCATTGGATCTTGCAGCCCACAATTCTTCTTGCGGCATCGGAGCACCGCAAAGAATCAGTTGCTCCGAGCGCCGGGCCTGGAAGAGGCTAAAGGAAGCAGCCGTTGAAAGCCCTTGAAAAAAATGAAAAAGCACTGCAAATAGAAAATAATAAAAAAAAGGGGAAAGCAGCAGCATCAGCGATTTGGATCTTGGTTTTCAGGTGCCCGGTGCTTTCGGTTCAGCCATCCACACGCGGGTTCAGTGCTCGGAACCGTTTCGTATGGACCGTGCGCCGAGTAAGCGAATGCCAAGTCCGAGCCATCAGCACTGACCCGTCTTGCAGCATTCTGCACTTGCTTTTCTAATCCTTTTTTTTTTTTGTATTTAAAAAATCTCGATTGCTGCTTCGTGGTTTGACTCTCTGCTTGCTCTGTGGTCTGACATCATCGTTATTTGTCTGACCCATGCTTTGGTCTTCAGCCCCGCTTGCGACAGAAATAGAAGCACCGAGCTCCTGCTGGCGATCATGACGAGTGTGTAACTTCAGGACAGCAGCTCGTAATGCTGGATGAGCCCACGTATGCCTTTTTGTGGCGTCTGGCTTTTTGGATCTAAATGTCTTGAGCGCTTCCAAGATCTTGATGAAAACGTTTTTTTTTCAGAAAGAGCATCTAAAAACTGCGCTATCTGAGTCGTTGGCTGGTCCTCGATGTCTCTAAGCTTACTTAATTGATCATTGTTCTTTTGGCCTGGTTTGCGTTGGCCAGACATGCAAAAACAAGTAGTCTGGAGAGAAGTAAGCGAGCAAAATGCCGCGTTTGATTTTATTTTCACCGTTTAAATTTCTTTATTGCTCTTAAAAATATACACAATGTCCAATTGTATCGCTTAAACCGATCCTGAATGTATTCCTTTACTTAAATTACATTGAACATGGTCCAAATCGTCAGGGATTGTGTATCAGAATCCTCACCATGTTATTTCTTCAATATATCAAACGCAGACTGTTTTCTGCTTGTTCCAACATGCAACAGCTGGGCTTATGTAAGATTTGCCCATTGAAGCTACTCCATACAACTGCTCAGTCAACACGGATAGCGATACATCAACTTGTCGTAAAACTTCACTTTACAAATGCTATAAAACATAATTGATCGACAATCTATACTCCAGGCGCAGATGATGGTGTAGACGATGGCTTTGATGGGCCACGAGAGTCTGACGAGCCTTCTGCTGATGCGGCCGATTTGGGTGGACGGTTAGGTCTTCTCTTAGGCGGCGCACGCTTGGAATCATTTTTGGGACCCTTTGGCACTGATCGGTCCTTGTCACCTGTAGCAGTACCATTATTTTCATTCGACGCAGAAGACCCGTCGTCTGGTTTGCGTCTACGTGTAGAAGCCGGTTTTGAAGTCATTGAAGCCGGTGCCCTTGGCGTCTTTACCTTCGCTAAGTCGGCGTCACTGGCAGGTACACCTGAAGCAGGTTTTGTTGTCGCGGCATTGTCATCAGTAACAGGCTTGTCTTTAGCAGGCTTGGTCCGTTTTCTGACTCTCTTGGCGGGTCCGTCTTTACCATGGGCTGGACCTTGTGGAACATTGTTGGACTGTGCCTTGGCGACAGATGAATCACTCATCAACGCTTGATTGTCTAAAGCAGACTTGACGGCATCGCCAGGTACACGAGGAGCGTTTGTAGGAGTATTTGTACCGGATACATGCTTCTCGGATCTTGGTGTCGAGGTTCCAGTTTCCGATCCGGCTTGACGCTTGAGAACTTTTTTAAGACTAGGCCCACTGGGTTCAGCTTTGCTAGCAGCTGGATCATGAGAAGCAGTAGCCTCTGATTGAGTAGATTCAGACTCTGGTTTCTTTTCTTTCTTACGTCTTGTTCGCTTCTTTTTATCGCCTTCGGATTTCTTTTCGTCACCGGCATTTTGTTCGCCTTCTGGGTTCGCACCTTTCGCACTCTTTGTCTTTTCTGTGCCTTTTGAACGCGATTTTGCTGAGCCATTGTCTCCAGATTTCCCGTCGGCTCTGGGTCTTTGGGTCGTAGCTGAGTCTTTTGTAGATTTCTTTTCATTCTTTTCCTTCTTTGGCTTATCCTTAGATTGCTGCTGCTTGCTGCTACCTTTGCCTGATTCTTTTTCTTTTGACTTTTCCTTCTTATTGCCTTTGTCAGATTCACTATTCTTTCCGCCGGATTTGGTCTTTTCTTTGGTATCTGGTTTAGAAACCGGTTCCTCTTTAGAATAGCCCTCATCGGGGATCGCGGGTATTTCCGTTTTAGTGTGTACACCCAGGATCTTTCCGGTTCCAATAACCGCAGTGATCTTGCCAGTTTTCTTCGATTCAGACTCGCTATTTGCGGCTTCAGCTTTAGCATCGTCTTCAGCCTTCTGTTTGGATAGTTCTTGCTCTGCATACTGTTCTTTGAATGCAATGAAATCCGGATCTTCTTCAATTGTATTTGCTGTTTCCATTGGAATAGAAGGTTTGAAAGACTCTTGCGAAGGTGCTATTTCAATCTTTGGCTTTATATCACCTAGTTCCATCGTTATCTTGTCAGTAAATCACACATACGCAGAAACTCAAATACTGCTTAACATA
Organism: Saccharomycotina sp. CBS 16003; assembly: GCA_022457085.1. Classification (NCBI taxonomy): domain Eukaryota; kingdom Fungi; phylum Ascomycota; species Saccharomycotina sp. CBS 16003. Next base: position 863,665 of record JAJNCF010000023.1, read on the forward strand.
CTTTCATATGTGTCTACAATCAGCGAATCGAACGCAGAGTAAAACTTTTTCAATGCGTCTTGATTTTTCATCGTGATGTAACATCTTGACATTATAGAGTCCTTATTCCGTTTTTTTGACTCCCTTCCCTGTACATAGTACTTTTCATCGATCGTATTCAGATTGATCCAAGTAGAAACCTGAGCAAAAAACGCCTCCGCGTCGAGCGTGGGTGGCAAATGTCGGACAACAAGCCGCAAGTGTGTTGGATTTACTGGTGGAGGTGCGGGTTTCTGGGCCACAGGCGACGCTGAGGTTGGAGGCCGACGAAGAATACCGGCGGCAGACAATCCTGTCAAAGGAGCCGACGCTGGTTGGCGCTTTTGGCGCATTTGCTCTGCGAGAGTAGACATACCGTTGGCTTTGCAATCGTCTAATCAAAATATAATATGTTGTGTCGTTGGTGATGATCCTTTTCAAACTTGTTTTACTTGGAGAAAATCCTAAAACTGCAACCAGCAAAAAATAGGCACCACGTGACTTGAATATCAGACTTTACATTGGGTAATGTTTGTGATTTCAACCATTTCGGAAATTATACACAAGTTTTACTACATTATGAATCAGAAAATGCATGTGTGTACAGTGTTATTGAGAGCTCGGCTAGACCACATTAACAACTTTACTTGAACTGTTCAAAACAATTGCAACAGATTTCAAACCTCGCTTGAGAATTTGACGGCTTTCTGTCGAATTCACCATATAGGCAACTTACACTTTCAGCGTTTTAATTGTAGTCTCAATTGTATCAAGTCATATTTCTCAATATCGAGTATTTTCGGCTATACAGTTTCATTAAAATTTACTGGTCCTGAGTGAGGAATATCAGAGCAAGTAATTATTGTAAGTTTATGAATTAGTCAATAGATCTAGGTCATGCTTGATTTTGTGCTATTGGACTGCTTTTTTTTCTTTCTATAGAATGGCCAAAATGTTATCAGACGAGTCTGAATATTTTTCAGAAAAAAAAAGATTTTGAATTTATTAATGCTTTGAAAAGCACATCTGTAAGTTTTGCAATTTAGGCCAAAACCATTTCAATACAACTTGATTGAACTCCATATTTGTGATGTTTTTCATCATAATAGGATGATAATGTGTACACATCATGTACTCGAAATACGTCAATCAGTTTGGTTGGTCAAAAGTTTTCAAATTTCGAAATTATTACAAGAAAAAAGGTGATAAACATCAAACAATTCAAGGATTCGGTTTCCGGTTCTGCGATACATGAGAAAAACAGAAGTTATTGTTCCGAGAGCATCAAGTACTTTGGGACGTCAGCCTGCGTATTGACAATAACGCATATAAATCGTAGTGTGAAGGTCCCATTCTTGGAGAATAAGATAGTGTAATGCCGTTTGTTTTTCAGTATTTTTTTTCTTCTAGATAACACGCCACGTATAAACCAATTTAGAAACCTGATGCAGCTATTTTAATTGACAATGTTCATATTGAGCTTTCATTCATTACCCGAGATAAATATTTGAAGTGATTGAACTGTTGTCAAATTTTTCTAATTTGGGAATCAACAGTGTCTGTATAATAGTCAACTCATGACAGCCAACAGCCCATGATAAAATTGCAGTTATTCTAAATGTACTTAAATTGTTTTGTGTACACTTGATATCCTTAAGATTCTATTTCATGTCTTGTTGGCGCTTTAGTTGATTAACCGCCTGCAGAGTTCAAGACATTACACTATCATGATCTACTGTGCAAGCAACTTTATCAACTAGTCTAAGAAATTATCAAAAGAATGTGTGATGTTGCGTACCTCATCACTAAAAATATGCTTATATGGAACACTTGGGTTTAGTACACTGGCAGTCGCTCAATAAAAACACTTGTAAACTTCTTGGTCACTATTCTATAAAATATTCTATCTATATGCAATGCTTACTTTCAAGTTTGTGATGCAAAAAAAATGTCATGCTTTTGAAAAGTGTTATTTTGTTTCATACTGAACAAGCCAATCTGTCGAGGCGACTTATTCAATGACCGACTTTCTAAACCAAAACGTCAAAATGCGTGACGTTTAAATACCCAACCGTGTTAAACTTAAGTCTTTTATGCAATTTGGATCAACTGTGAACTCTATACACATTCTAGAACTCCAACACCTAAGTCTATAAACGAGAGTGGTTTTTTCTCAAAGTATGTAGAATAGATATTATTATGATAAACGGAAGTTAAATGTTAAAAAACAAGTGAGTTAGGTTGGACTTAGTTATAATTCAGAGATTCTTTTGTTTCAAATGGTTTTCACAATATTTTGTGTTAATCTGATTTCAAGAACTTAGTAGCTATTATCATCGTTGTCGTGGAATGCACAATAAAAGCTGGCTTCAGAATCACGAGCAAGCTCCAACTTGAGACTTGAGTCTCGAACTCACGCTTTCTGTCCCTAACTGTAACATTCTTTCTCCCAATTGTTGAGATTCAGCATATTGAAACAGCACATCATTCTACGTGAAAAAGGAACAAGTCTTTACTCCATAAGTTATAGTGCTCTACCTATCATTCAGAGACATTCCCTTTGTTTTAGAGATCCGCTGTAAAGCGGAATGTTATACTTTATCAAAGCTACAACTAACACCAAGTTGCTGAATAGCCACCTAAGTTGTATTGAATAAACTGACAACACATTTACTTTGTAGCATAATGATATTGCAAGAGCGCTGCACCACTCAATAGAACTTTCTTAGATTTTTTCTCAACATCTTACCACATAGCGCGCTGCATCAAACTTTTTGGCAACAGCTATGCTAGTGATTTAGATGTCCCTGAAGCCAAAAACTTTTTCTCCATCTACTATCTTAAGCAAAGCATTAAAAATTTTTAAGAAAGTATTCTTCAATAAGATCGTCTTGAACACATTGAAAAGTAAGACAAACAAAATACCAAGTCTAGACCAATTTTAGCTAATTTATCATATCAATAGCTTTTAAAATGGGAAGGACTCCTACTAATGATCAACGTTTTCAAATGGTTGACAACGAAAGTATAACTAGATATGTGATTCAGTGCTGCTGCGGTTCAACTAACGTTTTTAGGTGACAAGCAGGGATTTTTGAAATCGTATGGTAGCAAATTAAAGCAAGTAAAAGATTTTCGACAGTCTTTAAGAAGTAGACCAAAAATACGAAAAACCGCATCAGCAGCTAATCTTGACAACCCTGATATCTATCAATCATCATCACTTTCCAAAAGCATGTCGTCACCAAGCTTAGACAAAATTTTCAAGTCTCCGGATCAAACACATTCTCATTCATCAAGAGGTATGTCCAAAAGCCTGCAAAACATATATCGACATAGTTCAGTTCAAAGTACAAGTACAATTGGTAATACTCGTGATATTACATTTTCGGTAGCAAAGCAAACTGCGTCGCAGTCTTTGCGTGCAAATAGTGTCTATGCGTCCAACATTGTTGATGACGCGCAATACACTTTCTGCTTTACTCACAGTGATATATCAAAGCAAAAGCAAAATCTCAACAATCTTATAAAAACCTCCGTTCTGCCAAATCCTCCTGCGGAAGTCATGGTCAAAGAATTCTATAGAGCTGTCGATACCGGTAAAACTCTACTGAGCTTTTGTAACTATCTTCAGATCATCTATCAAGGCATGTTTCCGACGGGAAGAACAGAATTGATAGTTACTTCTCTTTTCGACTATTTCAATCTATATCAAACCAACCAATTTTACAAGTTACAAATTGAGTTTATTCTTGAACAATTAGACTACGCAAACAACAACACGCTAAAGATGCGCAATGAGTTAGATTTGGCACTTGAAAAGTTAATCAAGATATCCGGACAAAATTCTTTAATCCAATCGCCCGGATCATATCAATTAGAATCTTTTGATGCAGACGATCAAATGTGCTACACTGATACTCCGTCACACTTTACGTCAGCAAATGATGAAGTTCAAGTGCTAAGTGGCAAAACCATGTGTAGTGATACACCTATCACTGGTTCTGCCAAACCTGAATCAAATGAACCTTCTAACAATCAAAGTGAAAAGAAGTATCTCGACATTATTGCTAATCTGAAGTCCGAGATCTCGGCCAAACATGAAAGAGAAATTTCCAGTTTGAAAAAAATTATTGAGGAAAAAGAAAAAAGCTACGAAGAAGAAACCAAGGAGCTAAAAAGACTTTTAGATCACAAAGATATGATGTTGTCTACATTTCAGAAAAATGCATCCAACGCATGCAATGAACCGCAAACGAAAAATGATACCATAATTTCAAATTCTAGTACTGATACAAAACCCTTGGATTATAATATGAATCCCCAAAATGATGAAATTGCTAAATTGGAAAGTCGGATAAAGTTTTTAAAAGAGCAACAAGATAAAATTTCAACAGAAAACGAACATGCTTCAAGCGAAAGCAACTTACTTAAAATACGATCTGAAAGATTACTCACCGATATATTTTGTTTATCTTCACAAAAGGAAAACATAAGCAAGGAACTCACATTATCGCAAGAATTGCTTGACCAAAAAAAAGGTGAATTCAAAATTTTAGAAGACTTGTACAACAAAACCAAAATTGAATTGGTTGAAATAGAACACAAAATGGAAACCAAAAATCGATTTTTGAAAAGTATTGTCAAGTTATCTGAGCTTGAAAAACAGCTTTCAGAAGGAAAATTAATAGCAATGGTTTGTTTATTGTATGATTTACTGATTGATGTTATGCATTCCATGAATGACTATGTCATGGATAAGAAAGCAAACCAAAGCTATGTAGAAAATTATCAGCTAATCACATTGACTTCAGATCCTAATAAGTTTTCAAAACTGTACATTGAAAACACTGAACGATTAGGAATTGAAAAATTGATGAACAGCAGGAATATCGATGCTGCTGATGCTCAAAGTCTTGGAAAAAATAAGCTGACTGATGCTTTAATTCAATCTGAAGTTGCAGATTTTCTACTTTCAAGAGACTGTGTGGAGAATTTGCCTATTACGTCCGCGGAAAGCATAAACTCATTTGGAAATGCTGATTTACCGGTTGATGTATCTAATACAAACGCGATGGGTGATGATGCAAGTCAGATAGAAGCAGGCACAACTGTAACTAATCTGATGATACTTGAAAACATTGAACTGTACAAACAGTGCAAAGAAAATTGCACATCATATGAGGAAAGTGTTTCAAATTTAGTCAAGCTACCCAGCGGGGAGCATCCTATCTATCGAAACTACAAAACAATGTTCGAAGTTCAAGCAGATTTTTTTAAGTACGTTGAAAATCTTTCAATTGTTTTTGATAATGTGAAATTCATTTTAAACTATGCAAGACTAAAAGAAGTTGCCAAAAGCTCGCACATCGAAAACTTGAAAATTCAGCAGTTCAAGGCCTTACAAGATGCAGAGAGTAAATACGAAGTACAACTGAAAGCTATGGAGTCCCAGGTTCTGTATTTAAAGAGAAACTGCGAATATTTCAAATCTGAAAATGACAGGATCATTCGGTTGTCCATTAGAGATGACATTGATATTGCTACCCAGGATGGATCTAATGCTATCTCTAAGCTAGAAAGCCAATCACCGGTTGCTTTATTTAAACAAAAATTGAATGTAGAGATACTAAGTGATAACCAAGACACAAACATAGGAGATATTACAAGTGACTCAGATGAAGATTTTGTGGAGCACAAGAGACGCATGAAGGTGTTGAAAAAGCATAAATTTGTACAATCCCCAAAGTAATTAAATACCTTGACTATTTCAAATTAATTTATCAAGTACTACCTCGAATTGAGGTTCTGTCATGATCAAAAGCAACCAGCTTTTAACAATTCTAGCGATCAGATATTTTCCACAAATTATGTGTCCTATTTTTGGAGCACATCTAAAGCTAGTTGATTACACGTCTCATTGACCCGCAGCACAATTGAACCTGTAGCCAGCATACTAATTGTTTTGTAAATGACTATTGAGCACAGCTCGGTTAAGAATGGTCCCTTGATTACGGTAATTTGTCAGATAGTACTTTTGAATGGAATTGTGCAATCTAAAGCATCTGACTTTTGTAATCTAGATTTTCCAGCTTTAAAAACTGACATTTTATGTTTTACCTAAACTGAGCGTGTAAAATCGTCTATCAAGGATGTTACATCATATACTTCGCTTCTTTGTTACAGACAAAATTCATAAAAATTCAAACTTTCAATCTCAAAAATGTAATTTGGACTGTAAGAAACTGCTTTACACTATTAAGACTTTTTTGTGTATCGAGGGCTTTGTTTTTCTACTTACATCTGACATTAAATGTGGATGACGACAGTTTAATTACGGTGGTTAGGGCACTTGCTCCTGTGCAAACTAGATTTTTTGTTACTCCAACTGTACCTCAACTACATGGTGAATTGATTTCAAGTCTCCGGTTAAAAATTGAATATGAACGGTACAGATTTCACAGAAAGCACATTTCTTCATGTTTTGGATACTTTGTATACCAATAGTAGTGAGGCTATCAGGCGTGAGGCCAATACTTACCTAGAGAATTTCCAAAAAAGTGTATGATACTACTGCAATGCATAATGTGCAAAAAGTCTTGCTAACATGAATCAGACGGAAGCTTGGACCGTTACTCACTCAATTCTGTTGCAAGAGAATAGTCCCTTGCAGGCAAAAATCTTTGCCGCTCAAACACTTAGAACCAAAGTATGTCAATCGGCTGCTCAGCAAACCGAATCTTGCTAACATCCATGTAGATCATCTACGATTTGTATCAATTGCCAGAAAACGCGCAGGCAGATGTAAAAGACTCGCTCATTCAACATATCATACAGAACCGAAACTCTCAGCGGGTCATTATGACTCAATTAGTAATTGCGTTATCTAACCTGGCGTTGCAGTACTTACAGTGGAAGACTGTTATTTCTGATATGGTCAATGCTTTGGGTTCAAATCCGGAAACAATTCCAGCGCTCTTAGAATTTTTAAAAGTTTTGCCCGAAGAACTGGCTACTTCTCGAAAGCTGCCGATAACTGACGAAGAATATAATGTTCGAACAAACGAGTTGTTGGTGCAAAACGCCGAGCGGGTATTGGACTTATTACTTGGATTCGTAAATTCTCCCCAATTTGAATCACTCAGATCATTGGTATTCCAATGTTTTAATTCGTGGCTAAGAGAAATCAACGCGGAGAAGGTTGTGAATTCACCACTTCTTGATATGATTTTCCAAGCTCTTAATGATTCTGAAACATTTGATCCTGCTATTGAGTGTCTTTGCTCGATGATTAGAGAAACAAGAGAATTTGAAGAGTCTATGCCAGTCATCAAGGCGCTATATCCTAGAGTAATAAGTCTGCGGCCTAAAATCACAGAATGCAAGAACGACCCCGAGGCGTACTCGGGATTCACCAGGTTATTCGCTGAAGCCGGTGAATCATGGCACATGTTGATTGCCCGTGCTCCAAAAGAGTTTCGAGGCCTAGTAGAAGCTATTGCAGAATGTACAGCATTTGACGAAGATCTTGATGTTGTAAAGTACACTTTCTACTTTTGGTATATATTGAAACAAATGATTGTTACCGACAAGTATAACGAAGCAAGAAACGAGCTCGGCGATATTTACGTGACATTGGTTCATGTTATTATCGGTCATTTACAATACCCATCTGGTCAGAGTGATTCGGATTTGTTTGGTGGGGACAGAGAAGAAGAAGAAAAGTTTAAAGATTTTCGGCACGAAATGGGCGACGTTTTAAAAGATTGTTGTGCAGTGATCGGTGCTTCCAAAGCTCTAGGACTAGCTTTTAATAAGGTCGTCTCTCAATTAGAAGCACAATCAGCTGGACAGATCGTAACTTGGCAATCTATCGAGGCACCACTTTTTTCGATGCGCGCCATGGCCAGAGAAGTCGAAACAAATGAGGACGAAATTCTACCACAATTCATGAAAATTTTGGATAATCTACCAGAGCACGAAAAAATCAGATACGCAGTCACACTTGTACTAGGTAGATACACTGAATGGACTGCAAAGCATCCCGACTATCTCGAGCTTCAACTCAATTATATTACCAATGGATTTTCTTATCCAAGCCAATCTGTGATCAAAGCCGCAGCTCTTGCCTTGAAACACTTCTGTCAAGATTGCAGTCATTATTTAACAAAATTTGTCGATCAGTTATACCCGTTTTATGAAAAGGTCAAAGATAGTTTGGATCTCAATTCTTACTATGAAGTCACACATGGCATTGCATACGTTGTCGCATCGCAACCCGTCGATAGTATGCTGCAGGTACTTCAATATTTTGGCAAACCCATTTGCACAAGACTACTTGAGAAAGCTCAATTGCCGGAAAGCGAGCAAACTTGTCGTGAGATTGCTGATGAAATTGAACTGTTGAATATTTTTGTTGAGGTGGTAAGTGTCAAGCCTGAAAACGCTAAAAGCCCTACAAGCCAGTTTGTTGTCGAAGTGCTACCAGTTATAACAGAAGTGCTTAACAAACATGGATTTAGCACATTTATTGCCGAAAGATGCTCCAAATTTATTAAGTGCTCGTTATTTTCATGTGGGCTTGATTTACTTGACGTCCTATCTAATATTGCAGAGCTATTGGTGAGCGAGTTTCAAAAGACGCATTTTGGATGCTACTTATGGGTAACAGGAACTGTTTTCCGTGAATTTTCCGATGACAAAGTTTCCGATGATATCAAGACATCGGTGTGGGCTTTTGGACAAGAGCAAATGAAAAACTTTTTCCAACATTTGTCAACAATTACACCTGCTAGTGCTCCTGATCTGATTGACGATTTTTTTAGATTGATGGGCGATGCTATCATGTTTTTCCCTTTTCATCTTATCTCATCTGAGCTATTTGTACCATCGATTGAAGCTTCACTCGTTGCTCTTGAGTTAAATGAGTTTGATCCTATTGACTCAAGTCTTCAATACCTTCGTGATGTTTTTGCATATGGTTCCAAATTTCCTCGCTCCTCAATTCACAAATCTATTCCCGACGAGATTCGGTCATTGGTTATTCAGCTTGCTAATTCACAAGGCCAGCAAATTTGTTATCGCTTGATGTCGGGTTTGATATACAACTTTCCCAAGGATGCTTCCCACGATGCTACAGGTTTAATGCTTGAGGTTTTCCAGCTCGCAGAGCCAGTTGAAGCTTTGTCTTGGTTGGCCACGACTCTTGATGCACTTCCAAATGGAACAGTAAGTGATACCGAAAAACAGAAGATGCTAAATCGTGTTGGCACTGCCTTGAACTCTGGTGATTTCAAACGTATTAAGATGATTGTCAGCGATTTCACGGTGTGGTATTCTAGAAGGAATTTGGCTAAAAGAGATTAGTTATAAATACTACGTACTTGTAAAGTTTCAGCATGTATAGCCCGATATATAATAATAATAATAATATAAAACGTAAATCAAATATAGATGATCAGAGAATCTTACATTTGGAGATTTATCATATTAGATTATATAATTTACAAGTCACTAAACAATGCAGAGTTTTTTATATTGCTATTTTGAAATCCCTATACATAATACATTCTTATTTTTGCTGAGCTTTGTCAGTATGTGGGACTGGCACGAATGGCGCTGATGCGGAGTTCTACATACACTAGATCTGTTTAGCAGAGGAATCATCTCACAGTCAGTATAGATTTAACTCACGCAATTTCAATATCAATTATGGTCAGGTATGCCCAGAAACTAAGAAGAAGTCTTGGTTTTCACTTCTACGTAGTAACATTCAATGTATCCAATTCGCTGCCTCTTAAGAAACTCGACGATCTTGGATCATTGTTTGGCTACGGTTTCCAACCCCGAACGGTTGCGTGAATATGCTTTATCTTGAGTGAGTATAACCTAACCCTTGAGATTTGAGATGTCCTAGTTCCGAGGTGAAAGGTTAATTCGCTTTCTCCGAATTATCTAAAAACTTTTTGGTCCTATCACTACAAATTATTTCTGCGATTTTTTTGTTCTCCAACATTGATGCTTTGGCTCACAACGGTTCAATCTAGGGAAGTTTATATATGGGAAACTTTCTTATAGTCCTACTGATTTAGAACTGGCGTTGTAAACGGTGCAACATTCCTTTTTTAATTGTTTTAAAATATAGATCTTCTGATGCCTCGCAAACCAAATCCATTCAAGCCAGTCAAAAAACGAAGCAGGAAGGGTTGTCATAACTGTAAGCGACTTAAAATTAAGTGTGATGAAAAAAAGCCGAAATGCTCAAATTGTATCAAATACAAGCTGCAGCTATGTGACTATTCTTTGAAGTTGATCTGGGGTGGTCGACCATACAAAAATAGGGAAGAGGACCAACAGATTGTTCTAAATGATTTCATAGCCGTTGATCTCGAGAATTCTGTGAAAACTGGATCATTTATTATTGAGCGTCCCGAAATTTTCTACAGTGACACCCTAGATAACGACAATGAACTGTACGACACGGAACCATTTCAAGATACACTAAATGAAGGCGGTGGCAGCTTTTTTAGGCCCAATATCATTCAGTCAGTTGAAACAGGCTCGGCGATGGTAAGTAGTTCAAATGCCACTAATTCATTTTTTACCGACATTGACTTTTCCGAATTTCCGAATGATTTTGAACAAACAGAAGATCTGTGTTACAAAAACAGTCTTATGCAACTACCATTACGATATCAAATACAGTCTCATTCATCATCCACGTCGGCGTCCTCCTCGCCTGCTTCAGACTGTTTTGAAGATGGGTTCACTCATGTTCCAAGACTGTTTGAGCCAATTCCTGATATGCTCAAAGATTTTCCGTTTAATAGGGAACTCTTTCACCATTTTACAAACGTAACTGCCGATATCTTGGTTCCCGTGCCGTTGATATATCCTCAAAACCCATTCAAGACATTACTTCCAGCAATGTCGCTCAGTTCACCTCATCTTTTATCACTCATATTGGCATTTTCAGCTTATCATCGCGCTCGATATCTACGTATACCGCCTCCACATCATCTTTTGGGTAGCTTATTATCTAAAACCTTCCAAGGGCTAGCAAAGGCTTTGGAGAGTGAAGAGAAAGCTAACTCAGACGTCACATTAACCACATCAATTATGCTTGCATCTTATGACATTTTAGTTGAGACTACCTCCAATTGGAAAAAGCATCTGCATGGGGCCCGAGACATTGTTGTATCTAGAAAACTTACCAAACCTTTTCTTTTGCACGAAACTGTTGGACCAAAACCTTTGGGATTTTTTAAGCCAGGACTAGACGAGTCGGATATTAAGTATTTCCTAATTAGATGGTTTGCATATATCGAAGTGGTTGGGGCGTTGTCTTCATCTCATTCAAGTGCATTTTTATCTACGAACGAAGACATGGCGCAATTATGGGCGGTGCATGACTGGTCCCTTGCGAGGGTAAAAGAAGGACCTATCACAGTCGACTTACTGCTTGGCGTGGATCTTGATATGCTTCCAATCTTGTCCAAAGTTTCTTATCTAATTCGCGAGCGAAATAGATCTAGTGGCGTTAATGACGCACTTACCAGTGAAGCGTTTCAGTTGGCAAATCTGCTATTATCATTTTGCGAAAACTATGAAGCTCAACGAAGACAGTTTGTAAACAATCACTTATCCAGCTGTCAAGAGATCCCGATAAATGTTGAAATGTATTCTCAAGTATGCGCTATGAATACGTTGTTTTGCTATGCAGCTTTGATTCAGCTCTATAGAAGGGCACTGTTGCTTCCGACAAAATCACCGTTTGTCCAATCAGTTGTTAGACAGGCCTCTCGCATTTTAGATAACTGTATACCTGCTGGCTCACGAGTTGAGTCGTGCATGAGTTTTCCAATATTTACGACTGCGTGCGAAGTGATCGATGAAAAGCTTCGAGAAAGTTATCGTCAGCGTCTAAAAGGTATGGAGCGTTTTGGGGTTGGTCAAGTGAATACCGCAAATAGGACACTTGAGTTATCATGGGCAAGAGGGGTTCATTGGACTGAGATCCATAAAGAAAATGGATGGGAGTTTGTTTTTGCATAAATAGAATTCTTCAATTACTACTATACCTAATAATCTTATGATGACATAGATGTATCTGGGCGACATATCTGCCATCATTTAACTTGTAGCACACATTCAGCCTTTACTTGAAATTGTAATATACAATCTATGGTTATTTTGATCTGCCTCAAGCTCCAGGTATATAGTAATTATAAGCATTTGATTGATCCTTGGTTTGAAATGCTTTTAAAGAAAAAGATGCAATGAATTAAATACTATGTCAGGTAGATCACAGTATTCAAATGTGGTATGTATATTTACAGATATTAATTTAGCACAAAAAAGTAAGAATCAGAATACTTTTTCAGCCAAACAATTGACTTTAGCGAGAGAAACCCCAAGCGAAAAAGAATGCTCTTTGCTCTCTTCGCTAGCAAGTGACAATAGATAAGCATGACCTTGTTCGTTCTCTGTAGGGCGACAACGGGTGGCAGCAACCACAAACAATTTGGAAGACAGCAAAGCATCCCATCCTATAATAAATGTGTTTTTCAAACCAGGAAAATCTAATCCAACAACACTTTTAGCACGATAAACGTAAACTTGAGAAGCCTTGTCTTTGTCAAATTTACTTCCATACGCTTTGATGTTTCCAATTTCTTTTAATTTCTCAATAAAACTAGGAATTGAAACATGTTCCGGAACAATGATTAAAATCGGCTCGGAAGTATCGGTCTTGGTTGCTTCAAAAAGTTTTACTAGTCCAGTAACATAGTCTGTTAGAGTTTTGGACTTTTTCTCGGGTTTGTTTCTGGCTTGTTCGTGCAAAATCTGTTTTCGTCGAATATCATTCAATCCTTCAGTAGATGTCAAAAAAGCTGGGTCCATGAACAATTCTCGCTCAATCAAGTCATGCTTAGTATCTCTTAGAAGATCAATAGTCTGGTCATATGTGACAAGGTGAGACTTGATGTTTTTAGGTAATTTGTGGCTGACAACATTTGGTAGCCCAGTCAATCCAAGTCGTAGCATTGGCCTTGTGGAAGACCATTTTCGCGCAAAAGCTAATTTTTGGGGATATGATGATGCGACACAAGACTGAAATAACAATCTCACCGGAACAAACATCTCATTGTGCTGTTCAATGTTGTAGTTTCTTAGAGGGATAATATGATCAAGTAAAATCTCAGCGGGGGTTTGAAATACTTTTCCACTATCTTTTGATGTGAATCGTAGATTAGTCTTGAGCTTTTCCTTCCTTGAAATGAGTTGATCGACTTCATCTAAAACAATATTTGATAGAGCACTGATTTGAAGGTGGTTTCGAGTTTCCGAATTTGCTAGGATATCAAGGATTCTAGTGGGTGTTGCCACTAAAATTTTTGGCGCAGGGTGGTCCTTGAGAAGTTGAATTTGCTTATTCTGTTCGGTTGTGTCGGTTCTGTACAGCACTTGAACTGCATCATTGATATTGACAGGTGATTCCTTTAAAATATTTTTAATGATCTCCTCGTACTGAATCGCAAGGTCCCGCGTTGGAACAACCACCAAACTCTGAATACAAGGCCCATCACTTCCGGTATTGACTTTGAGAGGCCGAGCTGTCAGAAGGTAGAGTATAGTTGCTGTCGAGGTTCCTGATCCGGGTTCTCCTTTAACCAATAACGACAAATCAGACTGAAGAAGGGCTAGCATATGCTTTTGAGTAGGCGTAGGATCTTGTATATTTGGATATGCTTTGCGTACTGAATTCAGTAAAACAGGATGAATTTTGAGATCTTCAAAGGTTGAAACAGCCTTGGGATCAATCTTCAGTCGAATCCCTCCCTCAGGTAGATTTGGCATTCGTTCATGTTGGGGAACTGAGTTAGAGATATAGCTTGAGTTTGCTCTGGCAAAGGCTTTTGCATTAATTGCGACTCTGCGAATTGTCGAAGCCCTGATAGTGATCATGCTTGATGAGTTGTTGAAGGAAAGGATGTTGTTACTGGTGATTCGGAAGTTTGAAAAATTTATTCCCAATTCAATTACCATGCTCAGGTCACCTGAAATTCTGAACCCAGACCCAACCCTGCAGACGTTGACATGTGCTCACAGTAAGCATCTACACTTGTAGAAAAGCCTTGTATTTTCGTTTGGTTCATTTAAACCCACGCATCGAACCTTGTAACATAATTATCTCTAATTTCCACCTGGATTTTAGCCCTGATCAGTATCAGACGACATAGCTTGACTTGATATTGAAATTGCCGACAGTTTAGACCATAATCTACCTGCAAAGTCAGAAGATATCTGCTGGAATCTCTCACATTCTCTTATAGGTTGTTCCCAGGCTGTTCTCGAAAATTGAGGGATTATTCGTTCATAAGACACCTGCATATGGACTGAATCTGTCAAGTGGAAGATTCAGCTTTACATTCAGGTTTCTATCCTTCTAAGCAAATTTCAAATAACTAGATCTTTTCTAGCGTCAACCTCGACATACTTTAAACTACTTATCTTAGCTTTAATCATTTTGTTGCTATAGACATTTGTACGATATCTCTATTCGACAAACTAGTCTCATCATCCGCCAGAAAGAATCAAAGAAGAGATAAAGATCGACTTTTATATGAATTCTCCTTTAAGTGCTGAGTCAAGAACAAGTTTATCTCCTTATTTTGAAGATTTTTTGAACGACATCAAAATTTGACACTTGGAGCTACCAGTATTCCACGAACTGGCACGACAGATACAATCATAATGTAAATTAGAGCATGAGGAAATCATGTCATTTTACGAAGAAAAAAGGATTTTACTTAGTTATCGATGGTACTGTTCAGATTCCCACCAAGAATCTAGACAAAAAAAGAGTTAGGTTCTTTCATTGATCAAGATCTGATCACGATTGGAGATCAAGCTTATCAGGTTTTGAATGATACCAAAAGGGATGCAACAATTCTTGGCTTATTTCTGTGCTCAACCTGTTTACTTAGACTTTAAAAATGATTTTGAACAATTTTCTTCGAAAATCAAAAGCGATAGTGATTCTGAAAACAGTTTCAATAAATTGCAGAACGTCTCAAGTGGTCATTTCTTATTTGGAATCGCATTTCCCGACAAAGTAAGCTTGCCCGAGGATTAATTAGCTTTTGCTTCAGAAGAATCAACAATTACCATTCTTCTAAAATCCGCTTTTACTCAGCTTATGAAAAAGTTTCCAAAATCGGCTGTAAACATCATTGTCTCGGGTGACATTTCATACTAGTCATCACCATATTGGGTTGACACATGAAATCTATGTATCTGAGAGAATCCTCAACAGCAAAACTCAGTACGAGCTACCATCCTATCTGCGCAATAGAACTGTAGATGTAGTCAAACAAAAAATTGCTGCCAATCCTGAATGCGCCGATGAGGATGTAACTCACGTTAGTAGACATGGGAAAATTTACTTTGATAAATGAAGTTGAGTCTGTTATCTGCCCATGAGAGCGCAGAAATCTGAGCATCTCAAATCTTGATCTCATATATTGCAAAGCAAATACGGTTTTTGTTAAGCAAAATGGTACAATTCATAATAATACTGTTATGACGTTTCCTAATTTATTAAGGGTTTACTTGAAGTGCGTCACAATGAAAATTTCAGTAAATGTGTACCACAGACTTCATACTATCAATCCAGGTGCAATAGCTGGCTTTTTTGGCGCTGCAGTACCATATTATAAATCCTTCATAATATAGATTGAAGCAAGTGTACAAATGCATATTTCGGCTTTTCATTAGGAGATTATTCAATGGGAATTGCTGGTAAATACCTTATTTTTCAACTAAGTGTTGCAAAAACGTTGATCGTCGCACTGTCCAGCGTGATTCTTACTTTAGGCTTTGTGCTAGAATGGATGAAAGTGCCTCAAGGGCAAATGATCTGTACAAGCAAGGCGAAGAGTCCTGCTCCATCTATATTGTGTTAAATAGACGCTTATGATCGGTGGTTGAAGAAAATGGTAGGATCATAAGTAGACTAACAAAAATAGATACTTTTTTATTGACTCCAAAACCTTCATTCACAAAAGTGATTTATATTGTCTTGCTGGTACTCTTCCTGGTTAATCTGTTGATTTTGTATTGAGAGGTTATGGAGCCAGAGGCTTGCCACATACTGGTGTCGTCAAGGCACTTAAAGAAAATGGAATTCCAATTGATTTTGTAGACGGGGTATCAATTGATGCATTTGTTGGTGGGCTGTATGTTAAAGTGTACGATATTGTTCCAGTTTATGGCAGTGCTAAGCAGCTTTCATCTAGAATCTCGAGTTTATGGCGCATGGTTCTGAATTTGACGTATTCTATGACATCCCACACTACAGTGCATGAGTTGAATGGATGCGTTTTCAGAGCATTCGGAAATTTCATATGAGGATTTTTGGTGTAGGTGTTTTACGAACACTACAAATATTACACATTCCAGAATAGAAATTGACAAATCTAAATACGCTTGGTGAGTTTCATCGACAATCCTCCAGTTGTGCAAATAAAAACAAAAAACTCCAGATAAGTTTTTGTGGTTGGTGTCGGATCAATGAACGGCACTATGCCGATGAAGTATGATGATACTTTGTCAGACATCTGGGTTCTCTTCGATCGCTTCAAACTCTTTTCCAAACACTCTAATATTTTCAATTTGGCAGAGATTCAGGCTTGATTGGCCAATGTATCTTCTGTCGTGGCACTGAAATAGGCCAAGAACACACCAGGAGTCGTAAATATTCGATCACCTATTGATAACCATGCTACATTGGGCTTTGCAAAGTTTGACAAAACCTATAAGGCAGGAATTGACTATGGAACTTGAATTGATTAAAAAAGAGAATTTCATAAACATCATGATCATTAATTACTTGTGGGGGGACTAATTAAAATAACACTGTCTCCTCTAACGAAAAGCATTTCGCTTCTCTTCTTGATACTCTGCAAAAATTCTAGTTAGAAACACTTTTGTATGCCCAGACCTGCTGTGTTCGCCACTTACCTTGGGTTCATCGTCATCGTTGTCTAAGTAGTAGATGGTCTCCTCAACATCACTCAAGATCATGTTACAGTGAGAATCGTATGCCTGCTGATGTTAGTATTTGGCCTACTCGGTTTACTATGAGATGAAGTGAGACCGGAGAATACCTACATGTAGTCTTCCTCTAATTTCGCGATCAGCTCTTAGCTTCACGTAGATGATTTCGTCAAGCGAAAGTCGGACAAGATCCAAAGGTTCCGAGATATTTGAAGCTGTTGATTCGACTGCAGTGCTCATTTCTACTAAGTTTTCTTGATCGTTATAGCTCTGTGTATTTATCACCAGTGATGAGAAAGATTTGTGAGATGATTAAGGCTTGGAATTTTGCAAGTTCGCTATACTAAAAATGAACCCTTACCCGATACAAAGCTTTTTAACGACTTGACTTGTTTCTGTACATTATCTCGGCAACTGCTTGACTCTTTCATATCAACAAATATATTATAGTAATGGGACGTTGTATTTACAAGAGAATGGACTGTATAAAGAAGCAAGAAAAACGGAATGCTAGTGTGAAAAAAAATTGAAAAAAGTACGCGAATCTAATTCACTCGTCACTTGGAGAGTCGCTATTTTTGCCTTTGAGAACGCTCAGACGAGCTTCTCGCCCACCAGAAGGAATGTCGCCGAATCGACTCAGCGGCCACACAATCTTACTCGCTTTACCCAGAACAAGTCCTTCAGATACAGGTCCAAAATTGTTGCTGTCTATAGAATGAATGTTGTCGCCTTCAACCCACAGATGGCCAGTTGGGATGTTGCATGTTGGCCGGGGATATGGTGATCTGGTTATGACTTGGTCGCCCGGAACCCCCAGAATTCTCTTGATAACAATTTTTTCAGGGTCCGAAGGCGATCTGATCAGAACAACATCACCAATCTTCAGTGAGTCTCGTATATTGAATTTCCACAGCAAAACGTAATCAGACCATCCCAATGGATTGAGGGTGGGTTTCATTGAAGACCCTTGGATCCGAGCAATGTGCACGACATGCTCAGAAACTGTCAAAGCGACAGGGATCCAAGTCAGTGTGAGCAGAGTTACTTTTGTTGCGTATCTGAGCATCTTTATTATACCCGGTTTGAGACCAGAATGCCCAAATAATGCGTACTAAATGCGCTTGTTTGAACAAGTTTGTTACCTGGAAAGATGGTGTCGATGAGTGAAAGATAGGCTCTGGTAATTTTCAGGTTAAGGGTTACCCGAGTAGGTACTCAGTATTTATAAGGGTGATCATGATAAAACTCTAAGACACAATATTTGAGCGTCGGGCAATCAATTGCGTGTATTAGTACAACTAGCCTTCGTGTTGATGCATGGTTCTAACTGGTTCATGGCGCGGGTGTCAATCGCGTCGAATAATGTTTTGGCAAATGCACTGTATACGCAATAAGCTATGACACATGCTTTAGCACAACACACTTATGTTTTAAGCTCTATGTAACTCACTTTTTGTTATGTATCTAGCTTTTAGCCCTTGCCCTCTACAAAATTTTCAGAACATGAAATTTTTTCCACTGTTTGCTTGGGAGTTTTTTAAAAATTTCAACTATTTTCTTTCAACAATTGGACTCTTTCAACCTACTTTATTCGTGAGACTGGAGATAAAGGACTTTAAAGGGGCCACATCCTATTCACATATACACACATTTTTGCAATGACTTTGGTTTTGACAGAAACATCGGCTGGTTACGCCTTGTTGAAGGCAAAGGATAAAAAGATTTACAAGTCTTCGAGCTTAATTGAAGACTTGTCTACGCCTGAAAAGGTTATTGATCAATTCAAGGTCAAGGTCTTTTCTAAGTTCGACTCTGCCGCCTCTGCTTTGGAGGAAGTCAACTCTGTCATTGAAGGAAAGGTATCTGATAAGCTTGCATCATTGCTTAACGAACTGAAGGACGAAAAAAAGACTACTCTGGTCGTTGCTGACCCCAAGCTTGGTAATGCTATCAACAAGATTCCTGATCTTTCACTCTCTGTTGTTTCCGATACCGCTAGTTTAGACCTTTTCCGTGCTATTAGAGAGCATCTTCCCGCCCTTTTACCTGGTTTGACCGACAAGGATCTCTCTACTATGTCTCTTGGTTTGGCCCACTCTCTTGGTAGACATAAATTGAAGTTCTCCCCAGAAAAGGTTGACACCATGATTATTCAAGCCATCGCTCTTCTCGATGATCTTGACAAGGAATTAAACACATACGCCATGAGAATCAAGGAATGGTACGGTTGGCACTTCCCCGAAATGGGCAAGATTGTTCAAGATAATGCTGCTTATGCCCGTGTCATCAAGGTCATGGGTTTCCGTACTAACGCTTCTACCACTGACCTTTCGGAGGTTTTGCCCGAAGAAATTGAGACTCAACTTAAGGAGGCTGCCGAAATTTCTATGGGTACCGAAATCACCGATTTTGATCTTGACAACATCAAGTCCCTTGCTGATCAAGTTATTGGATTTGCTGACTACCGTGAGCAACTCTCCAATTATCTTAACGCCCGTATGGCTGCTATTGCTCCCAACTTGACTTCCCTTGTTGGTGAACTTGTCGGTGCCAGACTTATTGCGCATGCTGGTAGTTTGATTTCGCTGGCCAAGGCCCCCGCTTCTACCGTTCAAATTCTCGGTGCTGAGAAGGCTCTTTTCCGTGCATTGAAGACCAAGCACGACACACCCAAGTATGGTATTATCTACCACGCTTCTTTGGTCGGACAAGCCTCAGGTAAGAACAAGGGTAAGATCGCCCGTATGCTTGCCGCTAAGACTTCCGTCAGTTTGAGATACGATGCTTTGGCTGAGGATCGTGAGGACGTTGCCAGCGTCGGTATTGACGACAGAATCAAGATTGAGAAGAGACTAAGTCTGTTGGAAGGCCGCGACATTAACATCACTGCTGCCCGCGCCGCCGTGAATGACAAGAAGAATGCTAAGGTGGACTTCAAAGATAACAAGAGCTACAATGCTGATGCGGACACTGCCATGAATGATGCTCCCGAACAAGAAGATTCTGACGATGAGGATTCTGACGACGAGAGTGAAGTTAAGGAGGAGAAGAAGGAAAAGAAGGAGAAGAAGGAAAAGAAGGAAAAGAAGGAAAAGAAGGAAAAGAAAGACAAGAAGGAAAAGAAGGACAAGAAGGAAAAGAAGGACAAGAAGGACAAGAAGAGAAAGAGAGACGAGGACGACGAGGAAGAGTCTAAGGATAAGAAGAAGGAAAAGAAGGATAAGAAGAAGAAGAGCAAGGATTAGATTATTCCTTAGTCTCTAAGATGGTCATAGATTATTATTTTTAATATATATATATATTGTGTGCTTTTTTGTTTGTAAATGCTGTATCATGTTTGAAAATCTCGAGAAATACGTTATTTGAGAAGATATTTTTTAGAACCGAAAGCTGACTCATGCTGAACTTCTTTCTGTTCACTTTCAACCTACATCTCTTATCTCTTGATAAACAAAACATATTTTTGTAGGTATGGTTTTAGCAGCTGTAGGACAGTTTTGTGCTACTTCTTCTTCGAGCAGCAACGCTTAAATCATTAAGCAATTGATCTTGCAAGCATCAACTGCCGGTGCACAGGTATTATTTCCGCCCGAAGCTTCAAATTATATTTCCAGTACCCCAGACCAAAGTCTTACTTTGGCTAAACCTGCTGAGTCTGCCATAGCCATTCAAAACGGTGTGATTAGCGCTTTGAAATCTATTCCTGCTGGTCAAGTGAAGCCATATGTTTCGATTGGTGTTCATGAGCCCGCATCAGCAACTCGTGTAAAAAATATACTGCTATGGTTCAGTCCTGAAGGAGAGTTACTGAAGAGATACCAGAAACTACATTTGTTTGATGTTGAAATTACAAATGGTCCAATTTTGAAAAAATCAAATGGAGTAGAGTCGGGTGAATATTTGGTGGAACCGTTTGACTCACCCATTGGTAAAATTGGACCCGCTATTTGTTACGATTTCAGATTCCCCGAGATGGCGCTACGACTACGTAGATTAGGAGCTGAAATTTTGCAGTATCCTTCGGCGTTTGCAGTAAAAAATGGCCCACTGGGAAATTCTGGCGAGAGTGAGAGCAATTGATACACAATCATACGTGATGATGCCTGCGTTGATTGGAGTTCACGATCCTCCAGTTGGAAAACGACAGTCGTATGGGCACGCAATGATTGTAGACCCATGGGGTACTGTTCTCGCCGAAGCACCTAGTTTTGACTCGTCTTCCCGAATCGTGACTGCCGATATTGATCTGGCTGCTCTTGACAAAAGTAAGTACTATCCTTGCGATCTGTATTTTAAAACACTAACAGAATTTTAAAATAGTTCGTAGAGATATGCCTTTATGGGAGCAACGAAGAACGGATGTGTTTGGTGAAATATAAAAGCTTAGTGTACACATACATATTCAGGTGTTTTTTCAAGATTTCTGAAATACAGTCTATGAGTTATATTATATTACTATGTTTGTAATGAATGTTTACTTTTAAAAATTATATTGCTCTGTCTGCTATATTCGTCGCTAAACTTGGAATTCAAGCTTCTTGATATTTCTCTGCTCGATAATATCACCATGTCCCGTAGATTCTTCGGTTTTTTGATCAAAGCCACTCGAGTATTCAGCATTTTCTTTTGACATTCTTTCTCGTACTTGATTTGTGTTTCATAGCTTTCTTCTGTGTTTTTGATCATACCCTCATTCTGTGTAATGTAACTACGTATTCCGTCGATTATTCCTGATATTTTCAGTTGGTATCGCTGGTTCATCTCATGCATTTTTTCCTCTACAATTTGTGATTTGTAAAGCTCAAATTTCAAATCAATGTGTGTATCTTGCATTTTTTCTTCTTGAGAGTCCAGATTTTGACTCCAACTGTCATGCTGAAAACGATTGTTCCACATCTATGTGCACCAATTCGTGCATTTGGTGGTGTGTCGCATAAGTATGTGATTCTTGTTGACCGAGGGTTGCATGGCGGTCTTGCCCTCTACTGCGTGGTTGCAAACTATCTGGGGACGTAGAAACACATTTTCGTAACTCGTCTAACGCTTCTGTTTGTTACTCAAGAACACGTTTAGCCAGTTTGTGTATTGAGTCCGCTGTTTCACGATTCTTCTGTTGTCTAAGCGAGAGATTGCCAACGTAGTCTTAAATGTTTGTGACCTCAGAAAAGTTTCCGGTGTCATCTGCGAATGCAGTTACGCTGTTTGCCATGATTTGCGGTTCATACGGCTGTGACAGATTAAAGAGTGTTGTGAAAGGAGCAGTGTTTTGAATGTTGTCCTGTCTCAGCTGAAGTGATGTTCGTCCCCAATTCTAAACCTCTTTGTGTGCAACAATTGGTGTATGCATGACATCCCTCATACAAAGTTGGAGCTGCAGATGTCGATATTCCATGATTTTTCTGGCATTTCAAACTCATAGTTTGGAAGGCTTTTGCACTTCTTGGTCAAGAGGAAACTGAGATTTCGGATTTGTGTAGTTTATTCATTCTGTACACAGTGCAATTATGTAATTCTATGAGGTTTTGCATAGCATACCAAAAGAGTCACAAATTTCAGTTTTATCAAGGTGTATTTTTTTTCTTTTGCTCATCGATAGATTAGTTCTCGAGAAGCACATTCACTCATCATTACACTATGTCTGGTGCTAAACCTTGGGTTGTCCAAAAGTTTGGAGGCACCAGTGTGGGCAAATTTCCTGTGGCTATCGCTGAGGACATTGTCAAAGTCTACCACACATCTCACCATGTAGTGGTAGTGTGTTCAGCCAGATCTACAGATACCAAAGCTGAAGGTACAACTACTCGTCTCTTAACTGCTGCGAACAACGCGCTTTCTGGCGAAGATTTTTTAGAAAGCTTAGAGGCGATACGTGAATCTCATATCAAGGCTGCTCGAGAATCTGTCAAATCGAAAGAGTTGTTGGAGCAGCTCGAGGTCGATATCAATGCGGAGTGTGATACAGTTATAAACATCATCAATGCTGCCAAAATTATTGAAGAAGTGAGCGTCCGCACTTTGGACTCCATTGTTTCTACTGGTGAGAAACTGGCATGTATGTTTATGTCGGCAGTTATCAGAGACTGTGGGGTGCCTACAAAGTATATAGATTTATCACATATAATTCCCAGCAATTATGCTCAACTACATCAAGGTGCTAACACAACTGGACTAGACAAAGAGTTTTACAGCTTTCTGGTTGATAATATCAGAAACGAGATCTTAGCTTGCGAAGGTTATGTACCTATTGTCACTGGATTTTTTGGTACCGTTCCTGGTGGATTATTGGAGGGTATTGGAAGGGGCTATACCGACCTTTGTGCGGCCTTGACGGCAGTGGCGTTGAATGCTGAAGAGCTACAAATCTGGAAAGAAGTTGATGGTATTTTTACAGCGGACCCACGGAAGGTGCACACTGCTCGACTTTTACCTATAATCACTCCCGAAGAGGCTGCAGAATTGACTTATTATGGTTCAGAAGTCATACATCCATTCACCATGGAGCAGGTCATTAATGCGCATATCCCTATCCGTATCAAGAATGTTACAAATCCTTCAGGGAACGGAACAATTGTCTACCCAAACAACATGAAGCTACCAGGGGGCGCTACTCCTCCACATCCTCCAGCTGCGCTATCAAAGCTTTCTATCAAAAATACAATGTCCGAAAAAGGTCCAACGGCAGTGACTACCAAAAATAACATAATTGTGCTAAACGTTCATTCGAACCGAAAAGATTTGTCTCATGGATTTCTTGCACATGTTTTTGCTATTCTAAACAAATGGAAGCTAGTAGTTGATTTAATTTCTACTTCTGAAGTGCGCGTATCCATGGCTCTTCATTCCTCTTTGTCAGAATCTAATTTCAAAAATGCTCTGACTGAGTTACGCAAGTACGGGGCTGTTGATGTTACCAGAAAGATGTGTATTGTTTCGTTAGTTGGTACTAAAATGAAGCAATCTATTGGTACTGCTGGACTCATGTTTTCCACACTTGCTGCTGCCGATATCAATATTGAAATGATTTCTCAAGGTGCCAGTGAAATCAATATTAGTGCCGTTGTTGACCAAAAAGATGCTTTGAAAGCGCTTAATGTTCTTCATCAGCGGCTTCTTTGTGTTTCCAGAATACCCTCTTTCATGAATTTGCGAAACAGTTAGATTACGAATTAGAAAGCTATATTTTTATGATGTAGAATTCCAACAACGAATACTAGAATGTATCCAATTGTTACAATACACTAGTGTCTATTTATTTGGCACGCTCTTTGCAAAATGTGGTAGTAAACTAGGTACCGGCTTTCTGAAATAAACAGATATGTGCGTCAAATCTACATGGACTTTCCAGTTAACTGTTAACGACTTAGCTTTCTAATATAATTTGCGACGAACAAAACAGCGTATGAATAAAAGCACATTGTAATATTATAATGAAAATAAGCAAACGTAGATTAAAAGCCAAAATAAATAAAAGAGAAAGTGGGTGGTGTTTAATAATATAAACACAGGGTCTAATAATACATGCAAAAATTAAAAATTATTTTTCGTTGATTCATAATATCAAATCAATAAAGTTGAAAATCGCAGTGATTTCAAGTTTATTTCATGTCAATTCGTCAGGTTGACATCTAATATCAGGCTAACGTCGTAAACATTTTTGCTAGAAAGGTCCTCTAAAATAGGAATCATATCAAGTAGTTCATTATCATGCATGTCTGAAAACCATGATGAAACGGGCACAGCATGCTGAGGATGGAATATGTACGAAGTGGGAGTATTATCAATAATGATAACATCTTCTACAGGTCTGCCCAAGAGCCCCAAGTGTTTGACAAAATTGCCGTTGTGCGAGTAACAGCTTTCACGAAACAGGCGGTGATGAATAACATGATGAATATCAAGTAGATCCAGCAACGGATCTGCGTATTTGCTGACCGAAGCTGTAAACACAACTATTTCGTAAAGTTCACCCATTCTCCTCATAAACTCGTCAACACCGGGACGTTTGATGACATAGATCTCATGGTCGTGCTCTTCAATTCGAACTGGAATCACAAAGTCCGCGTTTTGCACATATTTGAACGAACTGTGAATCAGAGTCTCGTCCAGATCTAAAATAAGCACCTTTCGCCCCTCCAGTTCTTTACTTTGAGAAGTCAAAAGTGCTGCGTTTGGCCCTAATGCACTCATAGGATATCCCTGCTCGTTGTACATTCCCGGGTACAAGTCTTCCTGAGGATATTCTGTGTGTAAATGTTTGTATTCATGCTTGTCTTCCTCCTGGATCGCCAGATGATTTGCTTCTAAAGCTTCGTCGTCGTCTTCCTCAAACACATCCTCTTCATCATCCTCGTCTGTCACACTGTTATCTTCATCAATACTTTTGTTTGCCAAATCAGGCTCTTCGACTACTGGATCTGGCGCTATAACATCTGTGCCATCTGTTGGCTCGTTTTCTGGTATTTGGGTAATTTCATGTCCTTTTTCTTTCACTGTAGAGGTATTGGAATCTTCGCGTGTTTTATTTTCTACTGACGTATTTTTCTCAAGAATTAGGGGTTCTATTGAATTAATTCCTTGTGCTGGCTTTTTTAATGATTCCTCTTTTTTCTCAGAATCTCTAGTTCGTATCTCTACTTTACCGTCAGATTTCTTTCCTCCGTTGCCGCTGTGCCCTGTGAAACACGAGAAGATTTTTGCAAACCATCTTTTCCTACTTTTGTTCGATGTTCCTTCTAAAGTTGATCCAGGGGATGGCCGTTTTTGATTTCCTAGAAATATTCATATTATATATTAGTACTCTGACCGTTTTTCCCATGGATTCGATTCATAACATACCATTACTCATATTATTAGTTTTTGTCGTTCTTGCCTGTATGCAAAATGCAATGGCAATGCTTGAACAAGACACTTCTGTCTCTTAATCGCACACTTAACTTATTGCTAATACAGTCAAACTCAGTTGGATCTAAGTAAAACTTGATTTGAAGATATTAGTACCAGATCACAGTAGGCTTGGAACAGTTGAGCAACAAGAAAATAGATTTCAACAACTATGGCTGTAATATTTGTAGAAAGGATAAGAAGTGAAATCAAATACAAAAAGTTGAATATCAAAAAAAAAACAATAATAAACTAAATAAGGCTTGATTGCCCAAAGAAGAATGTACAAATAAACAATGCATAGGTCACGTGGATAATGTACTGTACAAACAATTCGAAAACAGCTTTTGCTTTTATGAGACTTTTGTTTAGACATTGTATCTGGCAGTTGCACTGCGGAAATTGAATTTGAATCAAAGGCATTGGAACATCAAAACATCGAAGCAATTCTCCATCCGTTGATCTTACAGAATTCACATTGATAGGATATTTAGAGTATGTATACGGCATTGATGAGAGTCACTAAAACACTCAGTGACAGCTTAAAGATCGGGCAGCTGGCAATTTTGTTCCCCAAATATAATAACCTAGTCCAGCTCCAATAGTCACGGCTGCCATCACAAAGCCATTATATGTCATGAACAGCAACATGACAATCATAGAGTAGAACACCTGTACAGCGTAAAGAACTGACTTTCTTGTCTTTTTTCTGCGCTCCAAGTCTGCGCTCAGGTCTGATGGTACCTCACTTCCTAAAGAAGGAACAATCACATCATCGTATTTTCTACCAAGGGCTTTCAGATACTCGTAACCAGCGCAAAATGCCACTATTGCAAACAGCGATAGCCCCATTTGTAAAGGCGTATGAATATGCCATTTAGAAGAAATAAGACAGACGTTCTTAACGTCCCAGTTGAACAACATGTTCATCTTGCACATAGGCTTCATGCCAGGCATGTCGTGGTCCATTCCGCCATGATCCATTCCACCGTGATCCATCTTGGAGTGGTCCATTTTTGAATGATCCATCATTAATTCTTTTGTATTTCAAGCTGTGTCGTAAGCCGTTTATTACGGAGGTATTAGCTTAGATGAGGATTCGGCTAATTGTTTGTTGAGATTGAGATTAAATACAAAACTAGGAACCAAACTGCTCGATAATCTGTGCTTTGCGAAATGTGTACAGTTCGTGTGGTTAGGGTAGATTTGAACAATGTACATACTCACAGGACCTAAGATATCCATCATGAACAGCTTATGATACTATGCTGCTTCATTGAAATCACTGCATGTCATTTTAAAAATCAGAAGTGTCAGTTTCTAATTGCAGCTATGTCTGTCTCGTAAGAAACTTATCAGCAATACAGCTTGTCAGAATTATCACATACATGTCACACACAGATACTACATGTATACGGAGGTGTGTTCGAATGCTACCCGGCAATTTAATTTCTATTTAATATTAGTTGTTAGCATGCAAGGGAACCTCAATTCGTAACATTTTCATTAATAGCGTGTCGTATCATGATCATTAGCAACTATCTCAGGTACAGAATCGGTTACTCTTGGATAGAAGGCCAACCACAAGCCCATACTTTTGGGATATCAAGCTATAAGTTATAAGTAGTACATCTCCCAATTTAATAAAAAATACTTACAGGTCAAAGTACGATTTAACTTGAATAATCCTGATCATGCTCGATGATTTCTACTTCACTTAATTCCGCTTCGCCTAGATGCCCTCTGTTTCTGCAGATACGTACGTTGGTACGTGTTGCACCATCCAAACGTGCAGTTCCTCGCCAAATTATATCTTCAGATTCCCCGCCCTCGGCTGCTGTGCCGAAATCAGCACCATTACCTCCGTCTCAATTTGCTAAATCTTCTACAAAACCAACTACACCATCATTTGAAAAAATATTAGATGAAATATATCGTTTACCGTCAAGTACTAGAAATGCCAAATATATTCCACATACGCTTTTCGATCCTAAGAAAACGGTTCCAGTAGACATAAAAGGCGTATTCAGTGAACTTTCAAGTTACGGCTACAACCTTCGACTATCATACATGGCACCATTCCTTTATAAATCAAAATTGCTTGACGTGAGATACTTTCCTTCAGATCACTTTTTTGGACTCATTCGAAAATCTGACCCAGGGTTACTATTACATTACGGACAAGGAGAAGAGTATAACGGAAATCCGGAGTACAAAGACATGGGAGCATCGGTGCTGAAAAATACAACTAAAACCAAAAACCCCATGAACTACGCCTTCCACAGACATACATTGCTACGGCGGACACGTAATGCATTGTATCTCGAATTGAAATCAAGATGCTTGGGTCCGGATGCTGATATTTTTCTTCCTGCTACCCAAGGCACTTTCAGTATTACAATCAAAAATTACCCTACTGATTTGGAATTGTTGCAGAGCAAAATGAAAGATATCATGGACCAACTCAAGATACAAATCACCAAAAATGACTATGAGTGGGTGCACAGATCGAACAAGAAAATAAATTGGAATTCGATAAATAGAGAAATGGAGAAGAATCATTTCACAAGTCAATTATTAGATAAGAAGCTGGATGAGGTGAGAAACGAACGTAGAAGGTGGGAAAACTGTACATAAACTAATATAGACGATTACTCCATTCTTATCGCAGAGTTTGTAGTTATCGGAAGAGAAATCAAAATCATCGAAATTTGTCATTTTATAATGTGTTGCGAATTTATAGCTACATTACCAAAATCATTAAATTTTTATTACTATGGAGTTTACATCCACTTGATAAAAGTTCAGCTTTTTTTTTTTTGTACTAGCAATCAACGAACATACAGCTCTCAGCCAAAAACACCGGATTCTGTTCAATTGAAAATAATAAGGGACTTTATCAAGTTAAATGACTAAAAAATATACAAAAATTCATAAGGCAGATATCAAATCTGAACGAAAGAAAGAAACCTTGATGAAAGGCAAATTGAAGAAAAAAGAAGAGATTAAAAACAATAATAACTTTGTTGTTTGGAAACTTGTAAGAGTGAAAACCCTTTCTCGTTAAATAGTCTATTAATAACATTTTGATACGCTTAAACTAATCACATGGTAATCAGGGTAGAGTCATACATAGTGACTTTCATAGACTTCGACAGTGGGCCTGTATGGGGTTGTACAGTTGTTTCCACACCACGGGTAATATTACCACCGCCCTACCCTCTGGGAAAAATGGTAGACAATAAAAACTAACAAGATAAAACTGGTAAATGGCCATTAATAGAGTATATTATGCTAAAAATGTTAATTTTCATTAATTCATTCATGATAATCTCTATCAAAGATTGGATTTCATTATAAAAACCATCATAGCGAGAAAATCATGACTAACTTTTTGATATTACCTTTTAACATAGTGACGGAGTCATACATGGCAAAAGTTTTTTTATAATGAGCCTAGTACTTTTTGAAGAACACCCACAAGTCATGGCCAGCTTGATAAAAAAAGAGTAGTTAGACAATCGGCAGAAAAAGCCAGCATCTTGTTCAGAGTCTTTGGGAATTGCAGCAGTGCTTTTCGAAATATGCTTGTCGAGATTTAGCAAATATTTCACAGCATCAGAATTAGTGTCCGGCCGAAGCAGCATATTTGTAGGCCATCAGCTCCGGACTACCATGCAAGGTGTGTGACTTTCCATTATCAAAATATCCGTGGTAATGTTTGTCAGATAGAAAAATGATCAACTCGGAAAATTAGATGACCATCTGGTGATCTTGAGTAACAATTTTTGATTCCAACGTTGTCGGCTATATGCTGCTCAAGAGTGAGTAAGTCAATTAAATGATAGACCTCTCCAGTAATCATGTAGATTCCAGGTTTAACCGTTTTTACGCAAGATTTATGCTTCAAAAACGACATTAGTTGGAGCTGATTACTATCGGAAGTTTGACACTAGAAGCACGACTTTTTGATATCAGTGATGTTTTTGTGATTGTGCATGTATTTTTTTGAACACAGTGGTTTCTCTTTCTCCATCAGTGTAGTTGTACAGCCGTTTTTACACATGAAAACAAAATTGAAACTTTCAGGAGAGCAACCAACATCTTTATTCCATCTACTTTGAGTTCCAGGTCTATTGCTGTTGAGTTCTGCGACTTCACTATCTTTCATTTTGTTTACGCATGTAGCGGTGTCATATAAAGTTTCAACAGTTTCCGGAGACTTATGTTCTATGACGGCGTTAACAGACTTGTAGTGAATAGTTTAGGAGTCAGTGTTGACCTCAAAACCGTTGCATGGAACTATCTCGTGTACCTTAGGTACTGTTGGTAGTTTATCAATAGCATTCAAGGCATGATAAACAATCTAGAACCTATATCTACAATATTGAATATGTCAAAAACTCTAAAAACCTATTCAGAACAAGCGCAGGTGTGATTGGTGTTGAAAAAAAACGGGTGCGTAAGAAAGTTGTAAAATATGAAGTTAACTGTTGATAAGCTTCACAAAATTGTGTACATTGATGTTACCAGAGACATTGAAATTTGTAATATTATCGAGTACACTTAATACTGTCAGTTTGGCAAATGACTATTAATGAATAGCATTGATTCATGCTATCTGATACGTTGAAAATTGATCGGTTCACGGGTGTAAAGGATCCAGGAGGTTGCTTTAGTGATTCAAAGTATGAGCTCTGTACAATCTGCTTGACAAAAAAAAATTGGAACTGAAGATATTTCAGCTTTTAAATTTATTTCAATGCTAAAATCCAGTATAACTTTTGAATCCTTCATAACTCAAGGCCTTGGAATCGAAGCAATTAATTAAAATACAAATCTGATTCAATAAGCTGGAGAGAAAAAGATTCTATTAAATGCGATATTTAGGTCTTCTCACATTGATCTCTCTATTTTCGCATATATTCAATACATAAACAAGCCACCAATATGTACATGTGAAAAAGATACATATTCAGTGCTCATGCGCTACATACTCAGTTTCCACTCGGCTTCTGAGTATAATTTCTGATCTCTCTCAGTCCCGGAACACGAGAGTCCCTTAGTTCCTGTACCAATTTAGCTGAGTCAAATTGAGGCACTAAGATAATGAAAAAAAAAAAAAAAAAAAAAATCAGTTAGCAAAGACATTCCTATAATATTGGTAAATGACAAAGCAATGAAACTTACAGTTGCTTGAACTGGCAGGCGGTAAGATTGCCAACAAATCCATAATGACCGAAGGAATCGAGTTACCCTGTTGTTGTTGTGACTGTTGCTGCTGGCTTTGCTGCTGTGATTGCTGCTGCGCCTGCTGGTTCAGCATTGCACTCGGCGCAGTTGGTGGACTGATTCCCGTTCCCAAATCAACCGACCCAGAGCCCTGATGCTTCAGTTTGGCTCTCTTTTTAGCTCTTGATCGCGACGACATTGACGCGCCGTTTGTGCCGGTCTCGGCCTCACTGTCTGAAGACGATTGGTCGCTTTCATCGAAATGTGTAGACTTGGAGTAGGTTGTGCCGACGTCGATCGAGCGAATCGGATTGTACTCTTTTGCCTCGTAACGTTTGATAAATAGTTCAATTGCAGATTCTGGCGAAACCATCTAGTTAGTAAATTCCCCCCAAATAATTATCAACAGTAAAACTCACCTTCGGGATACAGCGATCTGTATCTGTCCTCCAGTTTCCTCAGCGACACAAGCTCGCCAAACCTTGACTCGTATTTCAAAAAGATCTCGTATATTTTCTTCGCATTGGCAGTCGGGATCTTCGCTATCGACTTTTCAAACAACGCTCTCGCATTTGTATCATCTCTGATCCTGATCAAGTACTCCAAATATCTCTCAATATACTCCGCCTCTTCTGAAAACCGCTTGAGTCCCAGCTCCAGAACCTTGGTCGCAATGTCAGGCCGGTCGTTTTGAAGCTCCATGAATGCAGCCGCCACAAAGATGTGAAACGTGGAGAAAGAAGAGTTCCGGCACTCGGAGAAAATGCTTCGCGCCGGCGCTATTCCCTCCATACGCTTGACAGCCCGCATCAGCGCAATGTAGGCATATGTGAGGTCTTTGCGAAGACTTTTGTACGTTCTCAACTGTTGCTCGGACGCCTTAGACGGGTCGGCAGGCGGCTCGCCCAGTCCCTCTTTCAAGTTTGTGATTAGCGTTTCGTAGGTCTTGCGGGCATGCGAGTACTTCTCCAGCGCCTCTAGAGTTTCCGCTGCTTTGAAAAACAGCAACGCGCTTTTGGGATTGGCTTTCATTCCCATATTCAAAATATCCAACCCTTCGTCACTGTTGCCAATCGAAAACGCATAGTCTGCTGCCTCAAACCAGATCTCTGGCGCAAACCAAACCTCAATAACCGCCAACTTATACACAAAAGTGACTCTCTTTTTAACAAGCTCTTCGTCGCTAGACTCCAGTGGGTTCCCCTTTTCCCATTTGGCCCAGTTACGCCAGATCTCAATTTGGTGTGGTTGCGTATGGTACTGTGCACTGCCCGTTTTGATTAAATCGCTTGTTATGTTTTGGAGCTCCTTCAAACAGGACCGCGCTGTCATATAGATGGCTGATTTTTCACCAAGAAACTTTCGAGAGGTTTTCCTGTTTATGTGGTTTTCAAAGTTATTGTATGCATGCCAGATGGCTTCGAGGTTATTCAAAGGAATCTCAATGGCCATTCTAAACACTTTTCGCAAGCTGTCCATTTGTTGCTGCTGATCCCAAGTAGTAGTAGTGTCTTTGCTCTTGATAAAATCAATATACTGCATCCAGATCTGTCCGCTTTCCCTGTCCAGTCCAATGTTGTCCAACACAAAGTCGTAGGACTGTTGAATAACCTGTCTTCCCTTTTCGTCGCTAGCATGGTTGATTCTCAGCACGTACTCCAAATACGTAGTCCACAGCTTCACATTGTACACTTTAGTTAGCGACCTTCCAAAAAGCGCTTCGACGTTTTTGAATTCGTTCAAAGAAAGCTCAAACTGGATATACGCGACCCAAAACCCGGCTCCCAACGGGAACCGTTCCAGCGCCTGCTCGTATACACTCCGTACCTGATCCAGGTGCTTTCCATCATCTAGACCCTTGATCCACCGGAACCAGTTTGAGACGTTTTCAGGATACACTTTGGACTTTTCTTCCCATTTGAACACTGAGCATCGCAGTTTCGGCTTTTGCGGAACGGAGTCGGCCGGGGCTGGGAGGTGCGGTTTCGACGCGAGGTTGACAACGGGTTTTTTGGGCAGCATTGGCGCAGAGGGCTCGTACTCATCGTCTTGGTCGGCCGCAGGTTGAGCCGGTTCTTTTGAAGTTTTTTGATCTTTTGTGGGTTCTGATGTTTGAACGGGAAATACCGACTCGGGGATGTACTGGTCACTGCTGTCGTCGATAGGAACCGAGACGTCTGTTTCTTGAACTGAAGCAGCAGGTTGTTCCGGGACATACTCAGCAGGTGGTTGCTCATTTGATGGGACATGTACAGATTCAATTGGAACAACTTCTGCTGGAATGACTTCTTGTGTGGCTTCTGCTGATTCTGTGATTTTTCCGACTTTGCTTGGTTCTGCTTGTTTCGTTTCAATCATACTTGGTTCAGTTTTGGTTCCAATTCGAGCAGTCTCGACATGAATCTTCTCATCCACATGCGCCAATTCTTGAGCAGACTCGTTTGACTCAGCCATATCTTTCATCTCTATATCATTATCTTTCACGTCGTTTTCCGCGACTAGCTCGGCTGAATTAGTTTCAGCATTGTCCGAGTTGTTCTCTGTATCGTTGCTTGCAGCCGGCTTCGACTCTACGTTTGCCTCGGGCTGAGGCGTGTCGTCGCGCATGACCTGGTCAGAATTCTCTTTTTTCAGGTCCGAAACCTGAATTTGTTTAGGCTCGCTGAGTACCGCATTACCATGATGTGGTTGTAATTTGCCGGACTCGGCATTATCATGATGCTGTTGCACTCCGTTGGAGTCGGTAATTTGCAGT
The DNA here is from genome assembly GCA_022457085.1 of Saccharomycotina sp. CBS 16003. Lineage (NCBI taxonomy): Eukaryota > Fungi > Ascomycota > Saccharomycotina sp. CBS 16003. The sequence continues at coordinate 897,614 of JAJNCF010000023.1, forward strand.
TCCTCCAAGGCTTGATTGGCATCATCCGAAGTCTGTTCCACTTGTTCTTCAGTTTCTACTTTGCCCTCGGCATCTTTGTTCGCGGCTACCACATCTTCCTGGCCTAGCACCGGCGCCAGATCCGTTCCCGCTGTGTCCTCCATAAGCTTATTATCGGTATTATCCAGAGCGTTGGACGACATTGCTCTTATGTAATTTTTTTCCTATTTGAACAAAAAAAAAAATCAAAAGCAGGAGTACTGGATTCCTTTCGTGTATTGGCGTGTGTGTGGGCAAGTTGTTTGGAGAAAGTCGGAACAGCTTATGGATGTGTGTGTTACATAGGGTTGGGGTTGTACACATTGGCAGATGGAAATGATGATGATGATAATCTGTTTATTGTCCATATGTCTCGGGATTGTACACAATATACCTTTAAATAAAATAACTATATATAAAACAGACATAACAGAAGACATTTAATCCATTTGCTTATCTCATAGAAGATTGACGAAGTAACATCCCGCAGGAAGCGTTCTAGGTTTTCAGTGTTCGATGGCGCCAAATTCTTCATAGTCGTAACTATGTGCAAAGGGAAATCTGGGAGTCAGAAGGCTGATGGTCAGAACCAACCTTTGATGCACAGCAAAACCTTTGCAGGCTGCTAATAGTTAGCGAACCATCATAAAAGTAAATGCGGTAGCGCTTTCATGAACTCGATCACCGCTTCCAGACCTTCCTTGGAATCAAGTAGGATCCGGATATCGAGCTCGCTTGTTGTTTTCTTCAGTATTCTGCGCTCTGCTGTGTACAGAGTGCATGATGGAAATGAGTGATGAAGCAGTGGAGACTGTGTAGGCGTGAGACGAAAGATGTATATGCGATTGAGTAGTGCGACAGATGCTATTGCTAAAACAAAACAAATTGGTCAAATTAGAGTGATTTCATGAATATTGGTGATGTCGAGGATGATTTCTGATTTTAGACGATTTTTATGGTAGATAATTTTGTTTCCTATTTGGAATGCATATTTTGGGCTTGTCCTCAATGCTCAAAAAACGTTGGTTTCTGGAATGCAAACAGGCACGCGACCAGCCATTGCACTGTTGAGCCAATCAAAAGACATGTATTTCTCTGACAAAGCCTTGAACCATGAAAAAAAACCTTTTCAAGACGATTGAATTTTCATTGCATTGAGTTTTAGACATCAAAAAGAATCTTCTCGATTCCTGACATATTCGCGTTTGCACCAGCTTCTGACTTATCCTGATCTCGTAACTCTATCGCATTCTGATTCTACAGTTTTCTTTATCTCTACTCATACTATACTCTTCTTTTTTGTAGATGCGTGAAAAAAAAACTGGATGTCATCCACCCATTTTGTGTTTCGGTTATTCAATTAAATTTTTTTTTTTTTTTTTTGCTTTTTTGTTGTGTACACTTAAATTTATGTTTGGACATGAAAAGATTTTTTTTTTCTTTTCTAATCGGGCTTTTTCCTTATTTGGATTTAGCAGAAGAAGAAGAATTTTTTTTTCTCTTGCAAGTTCGGAAAAAAATTTACTAATGGAAATTTTTTTTCTGTGTTCACCCGGGTTTTGACTGTACACGACCTGCGTGCATTTTGTGGTGGATGACAGTCTGGGTTTGTTCTTTCTGATGGCAAAGAAGAAGAAGAAGAAGAGATGCAGTGGCAGGGTGTGGAAGCAATACAGAGTGGGCTTTGCGTGGATGGGAATGAAGATCTTGAGAAATGGCTGGAGAACGGGTCAATTTGCGTAGCAGTTATGGCTATTGAAACCACCACCGTGTCTGTAATCGAAAAACAAGTCAACGATGCCATGATCCTTCTTTCTAAACATGATCTTTCTTCTTGAGCATACTCCATCTTCCTAGTTTTGATTTAGCATTCACTCTTTAAAGCGCCAGTATCATTCTAGGTCTTCATCGTGCTTCCGCCGCCAGTCCTGCCATTCTTCTCCGAGAGCACACACCCACAAATGTACTCCAGAGTGCTTATTCACTAACCCCTTCTTCTCTAATCCAGTACATGGACTTGCCGCATTCCCAATTCTACACTAGAACCCTGTAAACCACCCATCTGTTTGACTATTTAGACCATCTCCATATCTTTCTGGTCAAAGATGTGCGTGGAGCCTCTGACCAACTCGTAGCAAAAGCGACAACGACGACGGCAAACCGTGAACCTTTTTTTTTTTTTTTGGTTGGGCGGGCTGGCCGATCCTGGCCGAGGTACGGTGATGGGTGACGCGTGTGTTTGTGTCCACCGTGCAGAATTTTTTTTCTTGTTGACATTTGTTACACGATTTGGTGGGCCCTTTGAAGCTGTCGATTTGTACATGTCCTGATGAACCTTGAACCGTGGCACCAAACGAACAGCTTGAATCATCCTGTCATTGAGATTGTCCCAATCTCAGATTGCGCCAGTATCGAACAGACGACGGATGGTGCCGAATATTAAACTTTTGTGTACAGACACGTATCGGAAATATCCATGCAAAACCGGTGGAGTTTCAAATCCGAAAACAAACAATTGGAACAAATATCATCATCACCTAGAAAACAAAAAAAAGTTTGGTTGTTGCCCAGCTTTAAAAAAAAAAAAAAAAAATACCGAAATCAGACTTGCGCCTTTTCTTTGTGTATTAGACAAAAAAGCCAAGCAACGCTTTTTGTGTCTGCAGTCTAATCAGTAATCAAAGTTGATATGTGTGTATCTGCCAACTGCTGAATTGTGTACATTTGCAGGTGCCATTGCAAGAGGAGAAAGCTTGTGAAAAGAACAAAGCTCGGATGGAGGCCAGTTCTTAATCCAGTCGCGGGTTTCTCAATGCGAAAACAAAAACAAAAAAAAAAGCGTGTCTCAGTTGGCTGAATGTAGATTATTCAAAGGCTGGGCAGGCTGGGGAATGGAACCGTTGAACCAGGTTTCTCAGAGTGTGTTTTTCAGGTAATGCGTGATCGTCATAGAGAGCCTTGGCTAGGAGTGAGAGAACAGCGTTTAATGTTTGCAGATAATCGCCACGATATTGAAACAGTTTGACGAGATTCATGAGCGTATCCACCACGCCGTCCTCCTACCATTGCTTCTGTTCCAATACAACGCATTTCGCTCGACCGCCACTAAACATGTGCACACACCAGAATCAAAGTGGCTTCTATTTGATGACGATGATGAGTTTAGTGGCAATACATCGGTACAAGATGTGTGTAGATGCCTTACACACTTTCAATAAGCGCTTGTTTTTGGGGTTAGCCTGTTCTCATTGACTAGGGAAAATATTTTTTTTTTTCCGAGTTTGACGACGGCTGCGGCGTCCACCCTTTTTGCGAAAATGCGCCTTGATAGTCCTTGGCTATAGGCTTTTACACCTCGTCGCTTTGGCAAAGAGTCCAACCACAAAGTCTCAAAGGGCCATGAAACTGATGGCGATGATCAAGTAACCATGTGATTACCATGGCGATGGTATCGATAGGATGTTGTCGAGTCCAACTCATTTTCTTATGCTCACTAGACTCAACACTACCAACCCGTTCGTCAACTAGTATCAACGCTACAATCGCTTAGTGTTCACGTATTGCCAAACTAATCGACACCGTGGAAATGTGTACACGAAACTTGGTAACAATTATCCTCAGTGACGTTTGCTGCCTTGTCCTGTACATACTTGTTGCTACACGCATACGCTGGCAAATGTATTTTTTGTAGAGGCTGCCTGGTCTGGACCACCACCACCAAACCTGTTCAGACCGAATGGAGCGGGATATGTCAACCGCTGGTCCTTCTCCTTAGATTCATATCGTCATTATCAACTAGTAACATCGATCACTATCAATCACCATCATTATCAGCCATCGCCAGTTTCTACATCCTGATCATGCTCCATCTCCTCTTTCACTGGCGGCAAACCTCTCTTGTTTTAGTGGACGCCCAGCAAAGAAAAAAGAGCGCTTTCTCAAGAAAAAAAAAAAAAAAAAAAAAAAAGATTTCCATATCCGCAATCCAATGCCTTTTATTGTATTCTCCGCTGCCAATGAAAACAAAATAATAACAACAATAATAATAATACACATTCTACGGATTGGTTTTTCATTTAATTATTTTGCTTCCACTCAAAAAAAGAGCATACAGTTCTCCGCATTTCTAATTCCCAACGCTTTTTCTTCTTAATCCGTGAAGAAAAAGACTGTTCTTGATCTTTCTTGTAGAGTCGGATCCCACAATAAAAAAGTATAATTATAGTCTGTACACAAACCATGTGGATCTTTTACAGTTCATGGGATCATCATCATCAGAAAGAGAAAAATGTCTGTCTGACTTGCTCAGTTAGGTTTCATCGTCTAATGTATCATTTGCAGACCGCTGCCCATTCGTACATGGTGTTTTTAGATGAATTGTAATGCTCTTTCTTTTCATAATCTGGATTAACCTGCCAGTGCCTTTCGTCGTCTTCGTCGTCATCGTCGGCTTCAAATGGCACTTTTTCTACTGTCGCCAAAGAGCAAACAAGTTTCTTTTTTTTATTTTTCGCATACAAAAATAATCGTTATTCAGGGTTCGGGTAGGGTCAAGGGTTGCATTTCTTTTTTTTTTGCCTTTAGCTTGAAAGAGAAAAAAAAAATTGAAAAAAAAAAAAAATTACTACAGTACAATAAAGGAAAAAAAAAAAATTAAAAAAAAAAAAAAAAAAACTTTCATAATATATGTCCAAAACACAAAAAAAATTCTGCTACTCCTCTCCTTCTCCGTCTTCCCCAAAGATATATAAATAATCATTGATTCCTCTCTCTTTTTATAATTTTTTTTCCCTTTCCTTTTTTTTTTCTCTCCATATCTTTTTCTTGTATATTCGTTATACCTACAATACATTGGCCACACACACACACGTCGTCATCGCCATCATTTCTGAAACCTTCAGCGCTAATTGATACACACTCTTATTGCCATCGCAACCTTCATAACTTTTACTTTGCATTTGTATATTGATAATAAACCAATATCATTCTTTTCTAATTCGTCACCAGCATCATTAAATCATAATCATAACAATGTCCTCTTCTAATAACCAGGCCACCACCACCTCCAAAGACGTTGTGTCACAAGAAGCAACTACACCCACAGCATCAGACTCCACATCGAACTTCATTTCCACAGCTTACTACGATTCGCTGGGAATCTTGTCTTTTTGTGACGTGCTGGACTCGCTGGACGACAACTACATTTCAAATAGCAACTGCTTGCTCATGAAGCCTTATCAGCCCAAAAGCGCCTCTGAATACCTGCCTTATGAGCCCATTGAGTACGCCTCTAGCGCCTACTCTAGTGACGACGACTCTGCAAACCCGTCGCCCAACACCACTACCACCACCTCTCTTCCCGAGGACTACTCGCTGTACTTTGGCAAACCTATCGACCTTCATCAATCCACATCCCAACAACAATTGAACCACCTCCAAACTCCTCAACAATCCTCATCTACTTTTGCATCGTTGGAGCAATCTACAACCCTGCAGCAGCAACAGCAACATATCCACCAAATCACAATTCCTCCTCGGTTGTCTGCTACAAACTCCATCAAAAAGGACACCAAAGTCTCTAAACACTCGGTGTCTACTCCTGTTGCTCACAGCCACGCTGCATCCAACACCGCCGCCAGTGCCGGCAAGATTGTCAAGGACGCCAACGGATACAAGGTTGAAGAATGCCCTGTCTGCGGCAGAAACTTCAAGGGCCCCAAAGCCAGTACTCACAGACAACAGCACATCAGAAGACTCCACCCTGAGGATTATATCCCCAAGCGTGGCGGTAAAAAACGTGTTGTCAACCCTGAGTAATTTTTTCCTTTTTCTCTTGGTATGGAAATCTGAACAACGACTTTTTCTTTCTTTCTTGGTTGGCTTTTTTTGAAGCTATTTGGGGGAAAAAGGTCCAACTGGCATTCACAACTTATATTTTTTATTATTGCTTTTTTTTTGTAACTTTTTTATTATTGTATAATTAGCTTATTTTTCAAACTATTCTCTTTATTTTGTTATCCTGATTAGCAAACGAAAAAAAGTGTACTGAAGCATGAATCTTTTCAGTTTGTTAGTGGACATGAACATCTGACAATGACAGAAATCTCGTGCTCTCGAAGATGAAGCTGCGTAACCCATAATCCTCAATCATTCGAGTTCAATCGTATAAACCGCCCGCAAAAACGCGACTTGCGGGAACCAAACACGCTGGGAAATGAACATGTAAAACGGACAGCAGCTTTGCGTGATGCTCTGAGATGTCAACATTTGCCAGACAGAAAACAAGCAGGCCAAAATCCTTGTCTTGTTTGGTCCCCTGTACACTTGGAAGAAGAAAAAGAAAAACTTTAAATGTAAGCAGACAGTACATCCAAAGAATATACGGTAATGGAGCAGGACGACTGTAGGATACACAAACTGTTCCCTTGACTACCTCCATGATTTCAGTCCGCTGTCTTTTTTAAATATAGACAATTGTGGGAGTCTGAGCTAGCCGGTCAAGTACACAAGTATCAATCCAAAACACAGATGAAAAGGAGCTGGGGAGCTTCATAGAGAGAAAGTCTGAAGAAAGTAAATGAGACAAGAGGTTAACAAAGTATTTTAGCGCTTTTTTTTTTTTTTTTTTTTTTTTTTTTTTTTTTTTTTTTTTTCCGGTTTGGCGATACGGGAACAGGACCAACTACGTCCAATTACACTTTTGAGCCATTGTGTACCGCTCATACATCTGCTTGCGCTTTCGGAATGGCAATTTCATACATGAGCACTTCTGTTTAGACCAAAAAAAAGTCTGGATACAATACCAAAACGCTCCAGCTCATCACAAACAATACAGACATTTCCATGTTCACCGTATCATGTGTGTGTACATAGTGTATCTCCGGTCAAAACACACGCCAATCAGCCGCACATGTTTGTAACTTGTGAACCAAACAGCGCTGCTGCTGACTCAGAGCGCTAGAAATTCCTGGGTGTGTGTACATTTTGCGTTTGGGTCAAGGTTTTCTCACCCCTCCTTCAATAACCGGCTGTTACATTTGTTCTGGATATAGACGGGAGTTGGAAGAGCGGTGGCGAAAATCTGGAAGGTCCTATGGCGATGACTCCGAGTGATTCATATGGGGCGAGGGGTTGTGGTGTAGGCGCAGATGAGTTGTGTGTGTGTATGGGGGAGATAAGGTGGGATTGGGAGGAAACGTTAAGTTTAGCGGGTATTGACGAAAAATAATAATAAAATAATAATGGAATGCTTGTTTGAAAGTAGGTTTTATTTTATTTTGTGAAACTCGTCTAGTGCGGATACAAACATGACTCTGGTGAGTGCAATTTGTGAGAATGGGATCGTGTATCTGTGACTTAATAGAATTTGATCTACACTAAGGATTGGAGAAGAGCGCGAGATAAAGCTACGCTTGTGTTGTGTGTACTTCCAAAGTTGGTGTATCTGTGCTTGCGCGGGTTTGATTCAAACGTTTTGTAGCAGGATATGTTTTGGAGAAACAAAAAAAAATGATAATAAAGTAGTTTTAGTTTTTTTGAAGCATGGACAGAACGAATCATGAAAATGTTTTTAGTTGCTGGTTTGTAAAAGGTATATACGGAATTGCTGGGAGCGGATACAAAGTAAATGTTCAACACGGTAGGTCAAACCTGTCGGTTTATCAGTTATCAATTTTTAATTAGATTCAACTGAACAACTTGTGGTTTCTTGGTTTACATCGATAATTTTCGATCATTGTTAGATACCTGATTTTGAAGAATTTCTTTAATCGGAAATGCGTATTTCGAGCCTCTGTAATATACTGACAACCCCAAAATTGAAAATGAAAAATCAAGTTGGACAGATTCCAACCTAGCATATTTTGAAAATGGAGATTTGATACACTAGGTTTGCAAACTTGCATTGCAATTTATGATTGATCAAACGTCAGTTCATGATAATTTCCCTCCCGAGTGCTGTAACTATAAGCTACAGTACACTCTATACATTGTCTCTGAAATTGCTATACTTCTTTCTGTATTGATCGGTGCTCTCAATTAAAGCTGCTGCTGTTTTGCCACATGTTTTCTTGGTCAACTACATACTCTGACTCATTATGACCAGTCATTAGTCCCAATAGCTTGACGTTCTTCATCCACTGTGTACATCCTATGGCCTAGCTTTGGTTCTCAAGACCTAAGCAAGGTTTATCTTAGCGTACAGTTTATTTACTATTTTGTCCAGCAAGATCAATCTCCAAAGCATGATTGATTCCAAAAGACTGCTGGACAAAGCAAGCGCTGAAAATAAGAAGCGACAAGATCTTGACTTGCAAATAGTCTAATCACTGCATAAAAGTTTTCATTCTACTTAATTGCAGTTCATCATATTCTTTGAATTGGCACAAACATATTATATATTCTAAACACTTACCATCACTCTGACTCTCTTTATGTATAGGGACATACAGTCAATTGGACCTTGACAATATCACATTCCCCAATCTGTTCTACAAAAGCACTCGGTCCTGTTCTGATCACATGATACTTTTGACGTTTCCATTTTTCATTCAGCGTCCAAGCACAATTGATTAAACCATGTCCCTGATTGAATCAACCGTTTTGAGTCTCGAGTCCATTGCTCTTGAATGAATCAATCTTTCTTCAAAGCTATCTGACTACTGGTAGCAAACAAGACTGGTTGACCGTATGGCGGACCTGGTACTTATTTGAGATAGCTTGACGTAGCTGATACAGCATTTTGAATGGTGCGACGCTGCCCACTACGAAGCAGTCACTCGGCCGTTGGTTTCAGAAATTCTGGGGTTTATGGAAAGATACTACAAAGCGCCGCGGATGTGGATACAGGCAATACCACAGTCTAAATCAATGGTGTACGGCAGTACAGATGGAAAGATCAGAAGACGACCATTTTGAAAATGAAAGAGCAAAAAGATTTTGACTGCTTCAGAAACCGCTTACAGCGTTGTCATAAATAAGATCGTCAAAGTGGGTTCTGAGAGAAAGGACCGCTGGGATCAGGTTGATTTGCTAATAGCTGCTCATGTCAAGGTACAGTGTGACGAGCTATAGGAAAACAAGTACCTTGCCGAGTACCTCCACCGCTAGTTTCCTGACCTTGTATCATGGGCGCAGACCGTAGCTTCCAAGCACGAACAAAGAGATGAGTAGAAAAGAGAAGAATGTATTTCACAAGAATAAAGCTATGTACATAGTAAAAGATGCAAAGGGACGATGCGAGATGTGATTGCAAAGCGAACCTGGAATATTTTCGTCAATCTGATTAGACATTGAATCCGTATCCCTTCATGCAAGACTTGTACTTTTGAATCAGGTCTTGACATTTGGCTGAGTCTTGGCCGTCGAAAAGCAAACACTCGTCACGAAGCGACTTCTCGTCGGTGCACACGCAGCAGGGCTTGACTTCTATATTTTTGAGAATTTTTGGTTAGTTGGAAAAAAGTCATTCTCAATATACATCCCGAGGAATTCTCCAGAAACTACTTACTCTTGACAGGCTCAGCACCGGCGGCAGCGGCGGGAGCAGCGGTCTCGTTCTTCTTCATGGAGCAGGTTTCGGACATTGTTGGTATTTAATATGAAGTTTTGAATGTAACAAAAGAAGACAAAAAAGATTGATGTTCGAGAAAAGGGAAAAAGAGAGAAGGAACAAATAAAAATAACGCCAATCGAGTTTGTGGATTTATAATGGATTTTCTAAACGGACTTTGGGGCAAAAAATCAAAAAAAATTAATGTCTCTTTTTCTTCGGGTTCCTCTTTCCAACTGAGAAAATAAAAATCAACTGGTCTGGGGAGTTTACCCTAACCCGTGGAAATTAGCAAAAACCACACATTTATGACGACATGACATAGCGTTGTTGTGTCTATATCGTGTAGTATTGCTTAATTACATGATTGAAGGTTTTGTGTTCAATAAGGTAACGATAAAAAGGACGAAAGAAGATGGGTTCGCAGTGATGATAGTGGCGGGTTTGTGTAATTGGCCGAATGATTGATGGACGGAGTTAGATTTGGAAAAAGTGAGCAAATTTTTGCAAGTCTATAAAACCACTGGCTTCGGGCCATGTGTGTATATTTGTGTACAAGTCTCTTTGATGTTGTTTTGAATGTCTGTTTCACAAGTTGTCATGTGTATTTTGACGACTTTTGTAGTTTTATTGTCCGACTTCAAAGCATCGAAAGGAAACCAGTTTCTCAGAAAACAAGTGCAGTAGAAGTAGTATCGGGGCTCAAAAGTTCGGGTTCCAAGATGAAATATTTCTGATTTACTACTTAGTGCATGAAACATATGACGACTTGCTAGTACACTTGGATTCAAATGCCTTTTGGCAATCTTCCAGTCCTTCTCAGAACTGAAAATTGGGTTGCATCAAAACATTTCAACGTTGCAAGATCTTTTACTGCCTTGGTTTATTCATCCTTCGCCTATTTTGCATCTGCTTTTTTTTTTAAAAAAAAAACATTTTAGTCCACAGAATTCAATGTTTCATAAACCAGTTGTCTTCAGAAAAAGCTACTGGGTGACTTTGGCCAGTTTTCTCTTTGCGTTTGGTGCTTCTGCCATGCTTCATCGAGTCAGGATGAATGAATGGGCGGAAGTTTCTGTGGCCAGGAAGCCATCTCCATTTGCCTGCGGAGCTGTGTCGCCGTTGCCAAGTGTCTAATCCCTTTCTGGCTCTTCAATGTCGTCACCCACCACTACTATAAACACTTCAGTTGGGGTTCCGCAAGTTTCGGGCTGTAGGCCCCCGCAACCCGACAAAGGTCCCTCTGAGATCAAAAAAAAATACTTCGCCTTCTTCCGAATCGCTAAGTCGCGTTTTGCGCAAGCCTCCGCATCAACACAAGAAAGAAAACTCTCCAAAGGGAGATTGAAATGTACAAAGCTTGTGATCGGGTGCTCTAGTCTTGTTTATTACTAGCAGGCGGGCTCTCTTCAGCGCATGTGTGTATACACAAAGATCTTCTTTTAACCTCATTCAAACCTAGATCTAGGCGAATACATGAATGTGTATGTGGACTTTTGTCTCATCTTTGTTGCATAGTCGCCCGCTGACACACACCGCCCATCAGTCTCCGGGGATTAGCTATAGGATAAATACAAGATAGCATCTATCATTTTGCAAGCATGACCTTGGTATACATGTATATGCTCGAATCATGCAAAAACAAGTCGCACAGCAATTCTGAAGACGGTGCAAATGTCTTCAGGGCGGCGGGTCGGATATCTTTGTTGACACCTACAATTCTCCTAATACCGAAAGCGAGTCTATTCTGCTAATAGTGAACAATTGACCAGGTTTCTCGAGTGTTGTCTTGAAAATGATAATTTTGTTTATATATCCTAGATTTGTGTAATCTTCATACACAATGTGTTTTTTGTTTCTGATTCTGATTCTGATTCTGTAGGCTTTGCAATGAAGAAATCAAGTACATTTAATTCAAACCTTCCTCTTTGATACTGGTTTATGACTAACAATAGGCAACACTGAATTGATGTATCTATCCAGTTTTTCATTCATGTTGCATTTTAGTTGGTACGAGATGCAACCTGCCGCCCATTCTTTTAACGCAGCAATTCGCATCGCCTTCTCCTAATACGGCACGCCCTTATTTTCGCAGACCCTGACCGTGGGTTGCAAAGCTACCCAAATGGCAATTTGGAATAAGTAGAGTGCAGCGATAAGTGCAAACTGGGTGTAACTAGCGTGCAACGATAATGTGGATGTTTTTGGTCAGCGTATGTACTGTCAAATCTGTGTCTTCTTGCTTATCAGCTGCGGTTTAAGTTTGAAATATTTACTGGTATGGCTGGTAACATACTATATTCTATGGGCGATCGCTCGTTGATATGAGAAAGGCTACAGATACTTTGATCTATTGTACTTAAAAATGATTGCTTTATAGTCATAACAATATGATTGTTACCCCTATACTTGATTGTTGATTTGTTGTCGTGTTTATCTCGTTTATTTTCACAACTTAGCTCACGTAAAGCATGTCTACTCAATGGCTATCTTGGCCGATTTTCATCATCAGCATCAACTCTGGAAAAGACTGGATGGAAAAATATGCTCTATATATCAACTATAACATTGTCTTAAAATTCAACTGTCGTGTTTGTTATCATTGGAAGACCGCTGCAGTACACTTTCTATAATCTAGTTTAACTTGAACTTTTATACATATTCAGCAAGTTTTAAATCAACTCACAATACGAACATCATTGTGAATAAAATTTACATAGAGCAAATTGTCATCTACACTTCCGTTCGAAAAGTGTGTGATATGTAACAGCTTTTTGTCTGAGAACACGGGGTGTTTAATCTTTCGTTAACATGATCCAAGTGCTTATCCATACATTGTGGCTATAGTAATCGTAATAAAGCTTAGATGTATAATGATTAATATGTAGAATATAGCTATCCGTATTCGATAATGTTAATCTGGATATTGTCTATATCATGTCTTTGAACTATAAACATTTATATTATATTTTGCATTGTGCACCTGTTATGGATGCCCAAAACTCACGTTGCTTGTATTTTGAACAACATTTAAGAATTAAAAATTTAGATGTCCCAAGTTTTGATGTTGACCAAAAGCTAAATGGCTTTAGCATGAAATGAATCAACGGCCCACTACAAGACTATGAGCTTCAATGTGTGTGAAATGAAGCAATGATCAATCAATGATAATCTCGTCAACCCAAAATATGATATAATATCATAACCAATATTGTAAAATTTAAATATTGTAAGGAATCGGATCCAAGTTAGACTTGTAGCCGTCCTTACTTGGCTGGCAAGCCATTGCCACGATCTTTGATCGTTGCCACTAACGATCTTTATCCGATGTTCAATTGTATTTGTAATGATGATGGCAATCGCCACCATCATCCTCTGATCTCATGATCAATTGCATTTGTCATCGTTGATGGCAATTGCCACCAACACTACTTGATCTCAGGATCAATTGTGATTGCCACCATTTCAGATAACTATATAAAGACCTGATTCTACCCGTAAGCATGAGAAGCACAGACAAGTTGAACACAATCACAGAACAAGTATCAACTAGAGAAGTATCTCTAGGTTGATATTAATATTGCCTTCCTCTGAGCTTGTTAGCTCTTCTCATGGTCTCTAGTAAATATTGTCTATCTAGTAATACACTAGATAGGCCGGACAAGACTTGAGCTCCCTTACGGGAGCTGACGTCCGTTAGGACTCCGCCTATGTCTTATATCATCAAAGACGGCTCGAATCCTTACAAATATCAAAAGGTTCGATGGTCTAGTCGGTTATGGCATCTGCTTAACACGCAGAACGTCCCCAGTTCGATCCTGGGTCGAATCATTTTTTGTTTGATCATTGCTGGTAAAATTTATCTGGATACTTTTTTCTGTGACCAAAAGTTAGGCGAAAGCACATACAGATCTCTACAACGGATATTAGGTTTTGAAAATGCTGTTAGGCAAGCTATTTTGTAATTCTGTAGCATTGACACATGCTGAATTATCGTCTCTGGGAGGAGTTTGGAGAAAGGAAATTTGCTTGTGATCTAGGAATATCTGGAAAAGTAAGAGGTGTGTACTCATCAGATACGAATTGATTTAGAAGTTAGTTTAGGATAAGAATAGGCGATGATGATCTAAAAGTTGTTGTGGTTGTTATACAAAAGTGTTTGTACTTTCAATTATGGCACTTTTATCAAGTGATTAGTATAAGTTTGAGCAACAGACGACAGTAAAATATGGGTCGTATACTATGACCAGATTCTTATGATTCAGTTGTAGCAAAATATACCGAGATTCAGCTTTCTTGCTCAGCAATTGTGCCCGATTGACTTCAATTGGCATGAAACAATCTTCGATAATTCGTATTTATATTCCTGACTGCTCGGTATCTACTTTTTGCCGAACTTAGTGTACATTCCCACTCCAGCTCTAAAAAAGAGCAACTCAGATTTTGGTGGATTGATGTGAGTGCATTATGATTGCTTTCGTATGAAAGGCACGGGTCATGGTCAAATGCAGACAATATAGGTCAAGATAAATAGACAAACATATGGGTAGAGCGTAACGTGGCATACAGTATTCAGAATTAATCTTTATCAAAGCATTTATTGAAACTCAGCGCTTTTTTCATTGCCAATATACGTTAATGGCTATTATTGGTGCTTTAAGAATATCCTTTTTGCTGATGTCTCGGGGTCAAATTGCCATTTGAGTTGACCAATCATATCCCAATGTGTAACCACCATGACCTAACGACAATACTACAGGCGTAAACATAGAATTGCTTGAATCTGCTGAAAACATTATTGCGTTTACTGTTTAGATCATATGAGCAGTGTGCATTTATAGCGTTTATAACATTTATTAAAGTATATACTCAGTACTCCGCAGCAAAATTTCCCTTGTGCCGGCTCGTTCAGTACGAAAGTGCGTAATGTGTTTCTCCATGTCTAACTCAATTGCCATGTCAATTTTCAAGATCCAAGCAGAAGTGGCAGAACATTGGGGCTTGTACATTCTGGAAAGCGCATTTATTACACACGAATATTCGCAATCAATCATCAAAAAATTTCACTGAAAAAAGATGTTTATTCACAGAAGCAAATTAGCTGCTTTATCGATTTGATTTTGGTTTCATGATGTCAATCTTTTTTCCTCTTCAACTTCTCCGCAAGTTCATACACCCAAAAACAGTCGCGAACAGTTTCAGTCTGCTTGAACTGTGAAAAAATGGACGAATCCGGAGTTGAACCGGAGACCTTTCGCATGCTAAGCGAACGTGATAGCCAACTACACCATACGCCCTTAATTGAAGTTGTAAGGACTCGAGCCGTCTTCGGTTGACATAAGACATAGGCCGGGTCCTAACGGACGTCAGCTCCCGTAAGGGAGCTCAAGTCTTGTCCGGCCTATCTAGTGTATTACTAGATAGACAATATTTACTAGAGACCATGAGAAGAGCTAACAAGCTCAGAGGAAGGCAATATTAATATCAACCTAGAGATACTTCTCTAGTTGATACTTGTTCTGTGATTGTGTTCAACTTGTCTGTGCTTCTCATGCTTACGGGTAGAATCAGGTCTTTATATAGTTATCTGAAATGGTGGCAATCACAATTGATCCTGAGATCAAGTAGTGTTGGTGGCAATTGCCATCAACGATGACAAATGCAATTGATCATGAGATCAGAGGATGATGGTGGCGATTGCCATCATCATTACAAATACAATTGAACATCGGATAAAGATCGTTAGTGGCAACGATCAAAGATCGTGGCAATGGCTTGCCAGCCAAGTAAGGACGGCTACAAGTCTAACTTGGATCCGATTCCTTACAAAAGTTTGTGCATAATGTGGTCAATCGATAGTATATATTTGGCAAAATAATAGCTGTGTCAGTTTTTCAATTAGTTTGAGAGATTGCATTATCTATACTTGTAGTCATGGGGAAAATCCAGTCCTCTAGAGTTGCTTTGATTTTTATGATTTGATAAGATGACTATCAAAAGTAATGTTAATAGTATACTTTGTGATTATTGTACATATCTAGACTTTGATTGAATTACTATTATTCTTTTTAAAACAAAGTTACTTTGTGCGTTCCTACAAGATGAATAGGTACTTGAATCAGGTTCATAAATGAATAATATGAGGGCCGCGCAAACAAAATCTTACATTTCAACTTTTTTTTGAAAATTGAGTTATATAGTAAAAAGTGATCTTCTTGATAAGCTCTCTTAGATGCAAATACTTAGTTTCCTTTCCAACTTATTTTGTGGTCTCTAGAGGCCAATCTATAACGACAGTGGAACATGTCAAAATTGCGATTTTTGATGGAAGTTGAAGCCCAGACCGAGGCGCGTCTAATAATACTAAAATAAAGTCGTTAGCCGTCCTGGAAATGATTTTATTAGCCGTAATGTCTCTACATACTAAACTTTTCCATTATTCAAATCACCACTTTTTAATACTAGGGTAAGGATTTCTACTTAGTTGTGCAAAACAGTTTTTTACGTTTTTCTCGAAACTTGATTTTTGGGAGAAAGAACTTGAGAGTTGATTTTCTCAAAAAACAAAAATCCCTCAAATGTAAGATTTTGTTTGCGCGGCCCTCATATAGTCTTCTTTGTAATTATTTTATATCCAGACTTTAACTAAAATAGTATCACAACTATTATCTCTAGTCTCCGGCCAGTAAATATACATCATAGTCGATCTAGATGGGCCGCACCAATATTGAGCTCTCTAAAAGAGGCAGACATCCGTTAGGATTGCCTAAGTGTCTTTAGCAACTCTAGGTTGGAGTCGAATTCTTACATACAAATTGTGAAAGATTGAAGCACAATTGGCACTGCTTAGCTGCAACGCTGTTAAGTGACCTTTGTAGAATAGTGCACTAAACCATCATGAGTATAAAATAGCTTATTTGCTTGCGAAATTTCTATAATATTATGGTAGTTACAAAGTAGAATCATTTCAATTATGTACCTGATATAGATGCCTATGCATCATGCTGTCACGCTTTATTTTGGTGTTGCGAACTCACATACCTATGTTGATTATTGTCCCTATGTATTGGGAATGTATTGGGATTATGCACAATGTGTACCTTCAAATCAAATACCTATCTATAAAAAAAACATAACAAAAGTCGTTTAATTCATTTGCTTATTTTATAGAAATTGACATGATATCCGGCAGAAAGAGTCTTTGGTTGTCAATGTTCGACGGCGCCAAATATCTCATGGTCATGACCATGTACAAAAGACAATCCAGGAAACCAAAGGCTAGTAATCGAGTCCAATTTTTGATATACAGCAAAACCTTTGCAGGCTGCTAATAGTTAGCGAACCATCATAAAGGTAGGTGCGGTAGCACTTTAAAAAACTTGATCACCGCTTTCATACCTGGCTTTGAATCAAGTAAGATTTGGATA
Organism: Saccharomycotina sp. CBS 16003; assembly: GCA_022457085.1. Lineage (NCBI taxonomy): Eukaryota > Fungi > Ascomycota > Saccharomycotina sp. CBS 16003. The sequence goes on from JAJNCF010000023.1 coordinate 914,609, forward strand.
CTGAGCTCACTTGTAGATTTTTTCAGTACTTTGCGCTCTACTGTGTACAGAGCGCAATCCCTTAGGATGTGCTTAACTGTTCCCAGTTGGCCACATTGACAGCCGTGATTTCTTTCAGAGTTATTAATTATCTGGAAGTATTAATCAATACAATAACTTGTTAGCAGCTGAAACACCTTACTAACAGTGTGTTAGAATTCTTTGGTTATCAGGATCTTTATGAGACGCTGTTAATCCTCTTCATACAGTTTCCTTGTTCAAGAATAGTATTGCAGGAGCAATCTCATACTTGTGATAACAATAACACTTTGTTTGAAGTCTAGAAAAATTTAGCGATAGTTTCATAAAAGATTATTGAAAGCTTCAAGCTATTCACATAATATCACATAATTGATTGAAAGGTGTGATAACAGAAAAAGTGTAGAGCAAATTCAAAACTTAACCATCAGATGCTCCTGTGCTAAAGATGGTTGCCTCATGCTGATATTTTACAAATAATATTAAGTTTTACTTCAAGGGCGTATGGTGTAGTTGGCTATCACGTTCGCTTAGCATGCGAAAGGTCTCCGGTTCAACTCCGGATTCGTCCACTTTTTTACTTCTCCAGCATACAGGCTTTGTGTCTTTTTGATAAAGTACTTTACCAATCGATAACCACGACTGGGGATAAACACGCAACGATAACTGCTTTTGTATGAGCTAATAATTGGTAACTTAAAACAAACTGAAATGTTACGAGAAAAAGTATATTGTAATACACAATGACTATGCTCTTTGAAACACCCTCTTTATTAATGTGCTCATCACCATCATGTAACACAGTATTCTCGAGCTTTCCTCTAGCATCTGAGAACTTTATAGCTGTTACAATGTAGTCTCTTCTAATCCAAGGTTTCTTGAACTTGACTAGTTTAAGTGTTGATATCTGAGCGAACGACATCTCTTTCAGACTTTAGGGGACAAAGTTACCTTATCCTTGTGTAATACAATGTACTTTTTCTTGTAAAATATCAGTTTGTTATTAGTTTGTAGAAGTTGCGGCTTCACTCCTCACATTTCTATTTAGGTCCTACCTGAGTACATACCTAGTTAACATACGAAGTGAGACTGTTCTACTATATTATAAAAAGTTATGGCTCATTAGCTTTTTACAAAAGCAGTTATCGTTGCGTGTTTATCCCCAGTCGTGGTTATCGATTGGTAAAGTACTTTATCAAAAAGACACAAAGCCTGTATGCTGGAGAAGTAAAAAAGTGGACGAATCCGGAGTTGAACCGGAGACCTTTCGCATGCTAAGCGAACGTGATAGCCAACTACACCATACGCCCCTTATTTATTTTTGGAAACAACGCGAGTTATTGATATCACTTAACAATCAGCAAATTGTTGAACAAGATTAGTATTGTTTATTAAAGTCATCAGGTTGACTATGCTATATCTACTAACGTTAGCCAAAGGCAATAAGAAGGAACAGTCAGTCCAGAGTAGAATGAAATGAAGATTTCTGCGCAATAATTAGTATTATAGTGTCAAGCCTCAAGGGCACAAGTAAAGGTCTTGAAGCAGTGGTTGAGTTCAATCGCAACACTAACGCACACCCTATTTCATCATAATAATACGTTCTTCCAGAACAGCTCGTCGAGCTTCTAACTTTGACCTTGAACAATTTATTCACTATGAAGCTGAAGTAGTTTTCCTTGACGCTTTGACAGATGTGACATCCATTATATAACACCAAAGCCCAAATAAAGCGTGACAACGTGAGGTACAGGCCCCTAGACTAGATAAATAATAAATAAATACGGTCCACTTTGTAATTATTATATATCTATTTTTTGATTATAGTATTGCTACCCGTCCAATCTTGGAGATGATAATAGCTCAGATGAAGTTTAGATAGAATTTAGGTATTTTAATTTTCAGTTGATATCATACAGATTCTCATCATTTTGAAATTTCTAATCTCAGTCCTGAAAGTATTGGTGTCATCACATCATTGAGAAGTTCAAACAGATTGAGTTTGCTACCTCCTGTATTGCTATACGCCAAACAATACATTTTAGAACTGAGAGTAAATTGAGTTATGTTTTCTAAGTATCATAAATACTTGTAAAACACGGAGCAATAAGTAATTAGCTTTAATTATCATAATCAGTCAATCATTCTTATATTTTGGGTTTATGTATATCCTAATGTAGAGTATACATATTATTATCTATAAAGGAGATGTTGTGGAATATTCATTTGCTCATTTCATCAAAATTAACAAAGTGAATCCCTGCAAAAAGCTTTAAAGATTTTCAGTGTTTCAATGTGCCAAATTTTTCATGATGTATATTGTGTACAACCCCGAGACATAGGGGCAATGGGCGGAATATCTTCACGCTCAGAAACATATGAAAAGGAAAATTTACGTGACAGAAGACTAGTAACAAGATTTAGCTTCTGATACGCAACAGAACCTCTAGAGCATTCTATTAAATTGATTTAAGCGTGAAAAGAATAATACAATTAAACTCCAAAAATATAATCATTATACAATCAATATCCTGTTGTCATGATATGTCTGTATGATTGTAATTAATTTTGGTCAAAAAAAATGTACTGGGCCATAGTATGATTGAAGTGTATTGATAATTACAGTATTTGGTTATGGGGAAACCTGAAGTTTCTTAATTAGAAAAAAATAGCACAAATCGCAGGTAATTGAGACTGGTACACTTTTGACTCTGATATACTTAAATATCTGCAATTATAAACTTTGGTAAAATAACTATTATTGTCATTCAAGCAAAAGCTATAAACTATACAGTGATCTACACTGCGGAAATCTACCCTAGGAAAGCTGAAAGAATATCTTTAGAGTATTTGTATTTTGCTTAGAGGTTTCTATTCCGACAATAATAAATGATATGTGAGTAAAGGGGTTAATTTTCAAACATCGCAAGATTTATATTCGTAGAGTATATCACCGTACTTTACAATAATATTATTTTAAAGCTAAACACGACACTTCATTAATTATGAGCAAAGTCATATGCGAAAACGAAAACCCCTATCAACTTAAAATACACAGCTAGCTATCAATCTTTATTTTCAATTACATGCACATAAATTTCAGTCGAGATGTTGTCTAGTCAACATTATCAATAAAAGGGTATCTGACTACTTACAGGAAAAGCAATACATTGCAAAAAATGGACGAATCCGGAGTTGAACCGGAGACCTTTCGCATGCTAAGCGAACGTGATAGCCAACTACACCATACGCCCGTAATTGGGTTTTTTGTGTAGCTGTGCAATACAAACATGATACATGATTTGCTCTATGTATCTTTGTCAAGTGCATTCATTGAATGTTTGCCATGATTTCGCACACACAAGTACTCAACAGATTACTACCAAATTTACAACGAAATATGTCTTGTAAGCATAGAAGTCTTGATATGTAAATTTCCATTGCGTATTCAACTGATCTAATGGCCACTGTTGAATCAAAGGGAGCTGGAAAAAATCTTGGTTTTGTTAAAAGTCAATTGAACGACAGGATGAGATCTCAATTTGCGCTCTAAAAAAGGCTGGTTAATTCGACCATCCAAAAAAACAATAATGGCCTAACTAAGAAATTACATTGCGAACGGATAATATTCAAACAATTTAGAAAATGTGATGTAATACTTATTGAAAAACGAGGAAAAACTGTGGTTAACGTTAAGAATCACCGGCCTACTATGCAATGAAGTTACGTAGGATAATTGTTAAAAAAAAATTATGCAAATCGCCTAATGTTTTTGTAAGACTGGGACACCTGATACTAAAGACAAAAACAGGAAGAAATCATACACATCACAAAGATGTTTGATAATATTGATGAAGACACTTTAATTACTATACTATCATAAATGAAATTTCTACAGCAGATAATAACATGTGTAAACTTGTTCATGTTAGACGAGAAATGTGGTCTTACAATGAAAGACAAATACAAGAAATGCGCAACGTGAAAGTTGGAATTCCCCAGAGATCACTGATTTCTCCACTCCTATACCGCCTTTATGCAAGAGACTTGCTCTAACTGGTTTGATTCCAAAAATTAGAGATCTTGGGATACACGGGTGATTTTACAATCATGAAGTCTGGCAAAGATGTCTATACAAATACGCTGATATTCTCTAAAATTCTACAAAGCTATCATGAATAGGCTTAGGCTGATTACTTGACATTTGACAATGACGCACAACTCGCAATTGTGCACTCTGAAAACAAGAAAAATATCAGATATCTAATAGTTTTGGTTGACGGTTTAGAGCAAAGAATCAATTGAATCATTAATGTATCTTTTAATGTCAAACTATTGATCAAACACATGCTGAAGTTGTCCTTGAGAAGACCAGAAGAATACGCGGAATCGTAACTATAATAGGAGTAAGAACAGAAGGAGTATTTACCTATGCCATGCAAACCTTTTACAATTCTTGTGTGGGGCCAATCATGGAATATGCCAGTATCATGTGGTTTGACAAGACACCTCAAGAAATACAATAGAAAAAATCAGATTTGTGAACTGAGTAGGTCTCTAGGGGGCCTGTCAATTTGTTGTGTGTCTGTTGACGTACAAAAAAGCTACTACAAGATACATAGCTTGCATAATTCGCTCAATCTCAAATACTGTGAAACAATTAATACAAACTTGGTCAAGCACTGAAATAAGCTGCAACATGGAAGAAACAAAATCAATAGATAGAATATCTGCTAACTGTTATGTTTAAAAGGCGAACTCCATCAAAAAGCCTGACGTTAATATACTCTACAAAGCCGTAAGAACAACCCTTTGTATATCTAGGGCACTTCAAAAAATCACAAAAAGGCCTAAAATCAACGATACAAAACTGAAAACACAAATGTGTTTTATCAGTCTATTACAGGCAAAATATTATATCATGTAAAGATGAAGAGTTCATTAATAAAGATCTTAGAGACAAGTCCAAGACTTATCATTAGTAAAATAAATCAACTTTGAACTAGATATAGGATATGCTATTATTGAGGATCTACAAATCGTTGAAAAAAATGTTGAATGCAAAAGTGAGGCTGTGTAAGGATCTCAAAAATATTGAGTAAATATTCTAATAATCAATTGAAACTCCAAATCTTATTATCTTCTGATTTGGGCTCAGTCTCATGGTTTTGTTTGGCACAATTAAAGGTTTTAAAGCAATAGTTGAGTTCAATTGCGACAATATCGCACCCCTACTTCATCATAATAGCACGCATTTTTTGAAACGGCTCGTCGTGTTTCTGATTGTTGCTTATCAAGACTTCTATGCTTACAAGACACATTTGATTGTAAATTTGGTAGCAATCTGCTGAGTACTTCAAAACTTGTGTGTGCGAAATCATGGCAAACATTCAATTAATGCACTTGACAAAAATACATAGAGCAAATCATGTACTACGTCTGTATTGCACAGCAGCAATAAGTGCTCATGTAAGAAAACACAAGCGCTTCCGCTTGTTTACTTCTTACGAGACTTGGCCTAACCCATGTCTCAGATATCTCTATATAAACCTCGTAGTCGTAGAAACGACTTGACCTTCTAGAGTTCACTTTTGAACAACTTTGAAAGTATTGTTATTGCACAAAGCATATTGTCTCTTAGTAAACATTGTCTATCCTAGTTGATCTAGATAGGCCGGACAAGACTTGAGCTCATTGAAATAAGCTGACGTCCGTCCGGATCGTCCGAACGTCTTAGGTAAGCCTAGACCGGGCTCGAATCCTCACAGCTCAATTAAGGGCGTATGGTGTAGTTGGCTATCACGTTCGCTTAGCATGCGAAAGGTCTCCGGTTCAACTCCGGATTCGTCCATTTTTTTACACAACTTATGCAGACTTTTGAACTTGTTTATGCTTAGAATTACGGATAGTTTTCATAAAGGATTGACAAGAGTAGTCAAGATCCCCTACGATTGCTCAATAGTATCGCTTTTTGTGTGAAAATAGAGCGCATATAACGAAAACCGTACTTTACACGTTTTCATTGTAAGCTCAACATTGTAGCCTTGAAATGTTAAATTAATCCACCTCAATTGAATATTGAACAAAGGTTTCACGCTATAATTGCTCTTAACATAAACATTGTTTTTAGATATTTACATGGTGATACCTTTGGTCTGTTATTCAAACGAGACAAAAATATTTTGAAGTTACAAGCTTGTCGTAATAATGAGATTGTGTAGGCTTTTATGTAAAAAAGCCAAAATACCTCGTCAGCACTCGTCTTGGATAAAGAAGATCAATTAAAAATGATTCGACCCAGGATCGAACTGGGGACGTTCTGCGTGTTAAGCAGATGCCATAACCGACTAGACCATCGAACCATTACATATTAAAATTTAAGTAATGATACAGGTATCATAACTACCAAGTCTTCACGGATTTTATACATTTCATCTGTCAAATTATATCATCTGTAATTCCTGAGCTCAGCCTCAATATTTTACCTGACGCGGTAGTTGAGCTTATCTACAACAGTAACGCACCTCTCATTTCAATATACTAGTACTTTCGTTCAGGACAACTTGTTGGTTTTCTGACTTTGAACTCCAGCAATGCGTTCACTGTGAGGCTGAAGTAGTTTTTCTTGACGCTTTGATAAATGTGGCATTTTTCATATAAAGCAAAAACCAAAATGAAGCGTGACAACATGAGACATGATGATGATGATCTGTTTATTCTCCCTATGCCTCGGGGCTATACACATAATATACCTTCAAACAAAACACCTATATATTATAATGATGATAATCTGTTTATTGTCCCTATGTCTCAGGATTATACACAATATATCTCTAAATAAAATAACTATAATATATAAAACAGACATAACAGAAGACATTTAATCCATTTGCTTATCTCATAGAAGATTGACGAAGTAACTTCCCGGAGGAAGCGTTTTAGGTTTTCAGTGTTCTATGGCGCCAAATTCTTCATAGTCGTAGTGAGACATAGGCATCCGGATCAGGTACATGAACGAATATAGTCTACTTTGTGGTTATTGTATATCTAGACTTTACTTGAGTTATTGTTATTATTTTGTTTATTATATAGAAGTAATAATCAACTCATTCTAATAATCTCAAAGAGAGACTTGTCGTTTGCAGATATTCATCAAGTTATATGAATGGTAACTTCAAAGTCCCAACTTTGTCTACTTTCACACTTTAGAACATCCGAAATATGCTGAAGATTCCCAAATAGGAAATATACTAATTGGGAATGATTATGTTGTTTGGCTAACAATACATATTATTATCAATATTGCTTTTATCTCCTAAGACACAAGAACTTCAGTCTTCAATGAGTGGAAGGTGACTCTTGAAGTGGGACATGGTTTGATCAAATACCAAGGAAAAAAGAGAACTTTTGTAGGTGTGTGTACTTGTGGAGTCAGGATCCGCATTGGCTCCGCAAAAGGTACACACTACAGATCTGCACATTTCCAATGTGATAAAGAAGAGTGAGAAATAAAGTTTTTTTTTGACAGCCTAACTAGGACACAACCTTGCTTCTGTAACGGATTTAAATGCAATCAAAGATACACTGCCGATGTTGTGGTGGAGTGAAACAACAAAGCATGTGTCGTGTGTAAATGGTGATAATTAATCACTTGATGTAGGTGCAACAAAGAGTTTGTGTCACATTGGAAAAGTTGTACTAACAATATATGCGATTTTCTTATCAAGCTGACAACAACAATGTACAGCTAAGTGGTATGGGGATGAGGGTATATACACTAGAACCAGTGGAATAAAGAAAAAAAAAAAACGACGAAACAAAAGAGAAAAAAAAAGCACAGATCATATCAGACGTACATGAAGTCAACTAGTTTGGCCTAGCCGTTGACGGTGTTGGGTAATTTGAGATGTAGAGAAGCCACAGTGTGGAAATCTTTGTTATTTTCGACAAGAAACGCGCTTGACCCGTTTGCGAGTTAGAAAGTCTTCTTGCCGTAGACGATACTTGATGCCCATCGGTTCTTGATAAGAATCAGTATCTTCAGACTCTTCGTCGTCAGAGGAGCCGGAGTGATCTTCGTGCTCTTTCGAAGCAAGAGAAGATGCAGATTTACTGTGACGTCGAAGATTCAAATAGTCTCGATATTGTTGGGATGACATGACTGTGCTGTAGGTGGGACGTTTCTCAATTTGCGGGACATGGCGATGCCGTTGAAAGGTGAATTGCAGCTCTTCCTCGCTATCTGAGATAGAATCTACAAAACCTCGGTAAAAGGTGGGATCTGATGCAGCGGTCTCGGTGTTATGCTGTTTGGGATCCATGGTTGAATGTTTTGGTAAATTGATGTCTGGTAACACTTGAGAAGAAACTGTTTCTGGTGTGTTTGGTGAAGACTCTTGTAAAGGCGGGACAGAAGTCAATGAAGGAACTGTATCCAACTTCGATTGATGACAAGGACTCGAGCCCAACTGCTCGAGATCTAGTTGTGGTGCTAACTGTTGTAGTTGCTGTCCGTCAAACAATTCGACAAGGTCGTCATAATCTTGATTAAAGTTGATTTCTGGTAATTTGACAGGCTCTGGATGTTGGAACTCAGCAACAGATTTGACTTGCTTGAGTTTCTTGTCACGACGCGACAACTTTCTGCTGAGAAATTCCGAAAATCCCATGTTTACTGTCAATTTTTTCTTGTAAAAATGGATAGAGCAATAGAAAACGAAGTTGATAAGTAAAAAAATTGTCATTGAATCCTAGCGAGAATTATGGATCTTTATATACGTGCTTTGAGCTAGTGACATTTGTCTTTATCTGTTTACTTTTGTTTAGAGAATTGCTAGATGCAGTCAATTAGCGTTTGATAGAATTATTTTGAATTTAGCTATATTTGTAAAGAAGCTCGTTTCAAGTCTGCTTTTGGATTCGTTTTATTATTTAAACTTCCAGGCAAAGGTTGACCTTTTTTGATCATCGTGGGTACCCTTCAAGCTACCAAAACAGAGTATTGCAGTTTTGTTTTCAATTGTACCAACAGTAGCTTTGGTACACCTACAGGCAGTCTTTCTTTAAAAATAATCACAGAGTTTCAATTTCTTTAACGAAAGCAGCAACAAAAAAACCTTGCAGATTCACACTTTGTTGAGTTATGGTCAAGGTTTTGTGTTTTGAATAAATGAAAAAAAGAACTATCTTATGAGAGTATAATCAAAAACATTCAAGCAGTTAAATGTACATCTTTGCTAACATCTTGAAAAGAGCGTTACAGGATCCACATTCTCAACTAAATGTCAGATTACAGAGATGCCTGTGCGTTTTGATCCACCGACTATTTCTTTTTCCGTACCTTTATTACCACGAGTTGAGGTGTTTTAAACAAGCGAACAGGCACGCTAACGCCATATAGTTGATTCAATCTGTACTTGTTGAAATGGGATCAAGGGGTAAAAGCATTGACGGACATGTTTCCATTGCACATACAAGTCCATGAATGTACAAACCCTGTCGGTAAAGCATTCTCGTCAAATAGAATAAAAAACAAATAGATGCACATTGTCTATTGTTGATGTGTATACACACACAAGAGCCTGCATTCTGAACCCACCAAACATTAACCGATCCATCTTCTTTAGCAGCCATCGCCACCTCTTTTTCCCGAACCTGCAAAATTTTTGCTGTTGATTTCGAGAACTCCATGTCCCCAATTTCTATTCTTCTCTTTCTAACTGCTCTTGGTCTTCTTCGTAAACCACAATCAGCCCATCACCTCCGGGAGATGCGATCTTTCCCCTTAAATGGTAACCAAGTTACACTACACATGGCACAGATATGGATTTTAGGGAGCACACCTTGTCGCTTCCAAGTCACAGTCGATGGGTCGTATCGCATAGACGAGAAGATCGCACCTAGTCCGCCAGTGGCCTCGCTAAAGCTGCTACCGCCAGTAAATCCAATCCGTTTTCACACAAATACACTCAGATTGTTCAGATCAGATTATAATCGGATCACTAACTAGCCATTGCTGTTACCACCTTCTAAATCCACCCTCATTAAAAGCTAATAATGTATACACATCTCGACACGCTAACAAAACAGATCCATTCTCCATCCTCATCGGGGTTTGCAGAAAATACTTTGACAATATCGTATCATGAGCAGCGAGGAAAACAATGTTCCATGCAACAGAATGCTAAATGCCTGATATCTTCAGTGCGATCCTTGAAGAACGTAAGACCATTGTATCCACTAGATCCATCTTATTATCTAACCATATTGTCCTGCCACACGAACAAACCACCCAGAGGTACTTACTGGGAATCAAGTAGCCTCCTGACTTCATCACCAAAGCCCAAGATTTGTGCTGAAAAGTACCGTTCTTCTGGTTTTGCATCGAGATCCATTATGTGAATGAAAACAGTGACACTAAACGACCACGGCACCACACATGATTGATAATTGGGAAGCCAACTGAGAGATCGAATACCTCACTTATAGCATCTTTTCAACATTGTTTCCAGTACGATCCCACATGTACTGTAAATGTAGATTCGAACAGTTTGATTGCCAGAGCCATATGCAAAGAGCGATGTTACAGAGATAAACAGCATTCACAAACTTGTTATTTCCAGTCTGCCAGATTTCTGATCTTTTCCATCGTGCTGTTGTGTTGATGCGCTCTTCTGATAACTGCTAAATACATAATTGTAGCAATAGTGATAGTAGTAGCAGTAATGGTAGAGGTTTTTTTCCAACTTCAACGCACACACTTTTTTAAAAACGCAAATACACTTTTAGGGCTTTTTTGGTTCTCATCTTTCACAACCATATCTAATCTCAACAATGAATCCTGTCCTACCGCCATCTGCACCAGAGCTACCTGCCGATTTGCAATCCAAATCTGTCGCAAATCTGAATTCGCTACTGGCCAAGCCAAAAGCACTACATGGTCTGTTGTTAACACAAACTCCGGCACCTCCTCCACCTCCGGCCACTCCAGACACAACCGTTCTATCCAATACACTCGCTAATCTACCCCAACTGCGCGAACAAGCAGTACGTGCTACTCATTCTGTTTCAGAGTTGGAAGATGAATTTAATCGCCTAGAACTGCAAATGTACAAGTCGCTACAGCCTTATTACTCGCTATCGCCGCTTTTCCAACACGCGCGGGACGAAAGTGACGAGCTATGCGAAACATTGGCTCAGTCGTTCATAACTCATACCCACAAAGTAGGTCGCGACGATGGATCAACAGAAGACAGAGATGAAGAGATAGCTAGATTTGTGGCAGAGTATCGCAAAGAGCGTAAAAAGTTCTACTGGCGTAAAGAAGTCCTGGAACGGTGGAATGAGAATCGAATCGGCAACAAGCAACAACAGTACTGAAACAGTTCAAATTAAAGAAAAAGTGCTAGTGAGCAGATACGAAAAGAGCCAAGCAAGCAAAAAAACGACAACAACAACAATCAAATCGCACATTTACACCAGTTATTCGATATATTATATACACGGGCAACTTAGCTTTCCATACGAACAACGTTAGTCGTATCCCAGCCCTTTTGACCCAAAAGTCCAGCAATTGGTCCGCGACCGGACAGATCGCGCTTCCCTGCAACGTAGTCCACGTATCCCGGAGGCCCACAGACGACTGCCAGGGATGCTGGACGTTGGGGCAATTTTGCCCGGGCAGCAGCCTGATCAATGACATTCCGGTACTTGACCTGAGGTTCAGTTTGTTGTGCTGGTGAAACAGGAACAGATGCTGTTGCAGCGGGTGCAGAAGGAGGTTTACTAGGTTCTGAAGTAGTGGGAAGTTCTACAATTTCACCACGGCGCACTTGATCCATGACTTTCTTGAGCTCCATTTCTTCCGCAACTTTGTCATTTTGATAACCAAGATACTGTCTCTCGCCTGGCTCAGGAACATCTTTCAATCCAATGAATCGGTTTTCTGAATCCACAAAGTAATGGAATCGGGCGCGCCCGGTTTTCTCAAGGAACAACAAAAACCGCTTGAATGGAATTTCTTCGGGAGTACGAACACTGTAGTAGACATCAACCATACCACGGGGAGGATTCTTGGAAAACAACGACTGTAAAATAGGCGCAATACCGGTTCCAGCAGCGAAAAATGCAATGTTCTCAGGAGCAGGTACGTCTGTTGGGAGTGTCGGTTCAACCGTTAATCGCGAAGTTAAATCTTCCATAGATTGGCGCATGGGAGTCTTATCAATAGGGGAATAAGGGAACCGATGTCCAACATAAGGCCCCCGAATCTCAATAATGGAGCCTACAGGCTGACGGTGCAACCATTTCGAAACTTCACCAGAATCATATTTCTTGACTAACAAAACCATGCGTCCTTCATCGTCTTCCGATTTACCACCGAGCAATCTCAAAAGTGCCGGTTGATCACCCAAGCCTTGCATAAAGTACATAGGCAATGGCGTGTACTTTCTCACAACTTGAATCTCGGGTTGCTTGACGTCCACGGACCAAAGTTTCTTTCCGTTCCAAATACCATCATTTTTCAATACGCTGTTTCTGTAAACCTCATAGTTGGGACTCAGCTCAATGAGCTGGAGATCCTTACTAATGTTCTCTTTGTATGTGATTTTGAATTTGCTAAACTCGTCCGGCTGTATGAGACTATCTCCGCTGTTCGACTTTTCGCTCGAGAAGAAGTACTTGTAGGCATACATCGCCCAAGCAATTCCCAAAACTGCTGCAAGCGCTGGTATGTGTCGTTTGAATGGTTTTGATTCTTCTGGTGTAAATTTGGGCTTAGGAGGCGGAGGATACTCGTACGAAACTCGTTCATAACTCAGTTTAGGCACATATCCGGATCCTGTTTCAGAAGTTTCAATTTCACTTGAATGCTGTTCCTTTTTTTCAATTTCGGACTTCTTGGAAATGTCCCGAGGTTCAGGCGTCAGCTCAGGTTTGAATGAGCTGTATAACCGGGTTCGTGATGGCCCGAGACCGATAGCCCGAGGCCCTCTAAGCAATACGCGACTGAGCATTTTGAAACAAAATTTGACAGACTCAATAACGCAAACCAATAAAACGATTTAGCGATCTCGACTTGTTGAAATATCATTTTGACGCGTTCAATTTTTTTGTGGATTTGCCCTTAACCTGTATGAATGTTGTATGTTTCTGAGAATATAACCCCAGTTTTTCATGTCGGTGTGCCAAAATTTGCAAATAATAGGTTTCACAAAAGATGAATTTGCTGCTGTAGGATCCGTTTTCAATTTCTCAGGAGTATCCTGAGTCCCAATCTCAAACTTTCCATAGGTGACTTGATTATTCGCTAACACTACTTACAGATTATGGGCAGTCCAGTTGCATCAAGTACAATTCTACCGGCAATTATCTAGCTTCCGGGACACAAGATGGATCTATTGTCATTTTCGACATTGATACTGATGGCGTTCTCACCGTTATAAAAGGGGGTCACTCCCGACCGATCCAATCTATATCATGATCACTCACAAGTCGGTATCTGTTGTCGGGATCACAAGATTGGAAATGTATCATATGGGATCTAGCGGCAGCATCAGAGCCATTGAAACGCGAGTTCAACTTTGAGACTCCAATATGGAATGCAGAGTTTCATCCCAGGGATAAAAGAATGTTTGCCGTGGCATTGCTGGATAGTGAGGCCAGGATCATTGATCTAGACTCTGAGATTTCAGAAGATGCCCAGAAAGCTGGATATAAATTCTACAGAAGTCCTCGAGATCTCAGATAACGAAACACAATCAGTAAAAGACGAGTCAAAATATAAATTCTATGCAAAGTCAAGCAATAGCGTGCCAAAAGCGAGCCAAATATTGTTGGGCGAAGTTGGTTTATCATGCACGTTCGATACAACCGGTGAATCATTAGTTTTAGGAACATCTAAAGGAACAATACATATTTTTGATACTGCAACCAAACTATTGCGAAAGAGTTTTAAAGTGTGCTCGAGTAATCTCAAAGATATTCTACTTTCGTTTCAGTATTTAGTTACAGACTCTTCGGATCGGGCGATTTGGCTATTTTCCGTTGCAAATGACTATGAGTTGATACATAAATTTCAAGATGTTGTAAACAGATTGCAGTAGAACAGTATTGCTTTATCACAGACCCAGGATTTTTGATCGCCTCGACATACCATGCGACACATTCTATTTACATGTGGGATACACATGCAGCTAGTTTGATAAAAATTTACACAGGCCCCAAAGAAGAACTTATCTCTGTGGACTGGCATCCGACGCGACCAGCTATTGCATGTTCCGGTTTCGACTCTGGGGCAGTTTCTACTTGAGAAACCCGACCTCCACAGAGATGGAGTGCCTTAGCACCAGATTTCTTTGAAGTTGAAGAGAATGTAATATACGAAGAAGAAGATGATGATAATCTGTTTATTGTCCATATGTCTCGGGATTGTACACAATATACCTTTAAAAAAATAACTATAATATATAAAACAGACATAACAGAAGACATTTAATTCATTTGCTTATCTCATAGAAGACTGACAAAGTAACATCCCGCAGGAAGCGTTTTAGGTTTTCAGTGTTCTATGGCGCCAAATTCTTCATAGTCGTAACTATGTGCAAAGGGAAATCTGGGAGTCAGAAGGCTGATGATCAGAACCAACCGTTGATGCACAGCAAAACCTTTGCAGGCTGCTAATAGTTAGCGAACCATCATAAAAGTAAATGCGGTAGCGCTTTCATGAACTCGATCACCGCTTCCAGAGGGTGCTAAGCCTATAGGGTCCGGATATCGAGCTCGCTTGTTGTTTTCTTCAGTATTCTGCGCTCTGCTGTGTACAGGGTGCATTCCTTCAGAATGTGTTCCACCGTTTCCAGTTGACCACACTGACAGTTGTAACTTCTTTCAGTGTTTTTGATTGTCTGGAAGTATTTACCAATACGACCGTGACCTGTTCGCAATTGGAACAGTTTACTAACCGTAAATTTGGGTTCTTTGGGCCATCAAGACCATCAATGGGTTACGGTATTGATCTCCATACAGTTCTCTTTTTGTGAAAGAGTAGTATTTTCGGAGCTCACTGATATACGAAGAGAAAGAGGATGAGTTTGATCTACAAGACGCCAAAACAGAGGCTGAGTTGGAAAATGAGACAGAAGAAATGGTTGATATAATGTCGATTAAAAAATCAGGTGGGCTAGACAAGCCAAAAGTATTTTATATTAAGGTAGATTTGGAACAACAGTATTGTCGTGGTAATCACGACAAAGATGTCGCCTAGATTCATGCTTTCTGGCGCCATCTAGCTCTTACCCTCTGTGGCCTGAAATGCCACGTCGTCGTTGTTTAATTACATATTTCTGTCTATAAATAAGGCTCGGTTCCCCGATCCTTTTATATAGTTCCTCGCCGAGAATACACTTGAGCCTTTCACACATAAGTTGAGTCATTGTCCCTTCTCGGTCACCCGTTCTCATGCTTGAACAACCCTATATTCCGCGTGTCTAGACGCCTATTTCTATTCCCATACACTACAGTATGACAATAGTGTAGAGGAGCAAGAGTCAGACTAATTTTTTTCCATTCAAAAATTGCATCTTTGTAATGTGTACGTTTGTATTTCATCTAGTATTTGAAAAGAATGCCACAAACCAAACGACTTAACAGAGATACAGGGATTATGATTTCTATTATAATGTATACTCAAAACACAACTAGGCTAGTTGCTAGTGCTCTTTTTCGAGTTACAGAAAATCAAAATATGAGAAGGAGATATTATCAATAAGTTGGCCATCAAAAATTGGGTGTCCAGCTAGATTTTTAAATGTGATGAAACAACACTGCTTCCAAAATATGAACACACGTTGAGCTAAACTGTCCTTTGACAGCCCGAATCTATTCTCATCATTTAGAAAGCGTTGTGATAAATAACGTATTGTCGTAGGGCCAATGCTTCAAGTGTCTTTGGGGTCTGATGTGATGTTTTGGATTATTTGTCTCGTGGTGAATTGAATGCAAAAGTAACTGCCTGTATCATAAATCTTTTTCTTTTACCGTGACACAGTACAAGGTCATCAATGTTTATTCATTCAAGGATATCTGAAGAAGATGAGGAATTCGAAGTCCTGGTGTCAGAAATACATCAACTGCAAAATTCAATAAAAAAGATGAACTGAAACTGAAGGATTGAGCTCAGAACATAACTTCAAATTTGCATATAATTTTTGACGAATTTCGCAGAATCAAATTGATGATTTTCTGAAGCCTACACTCATGGATATTAGCATGAGTTTACTAAAGCAAAACATCATTCATTTCGAACTGAAAGTGGTTCTTGATACACTCAACGTCTATAAGTAAGTTTTGAAAAACACTTGTTGCAAAAACAAAGCAAACCAATAGCGTCTGCAAGAATTTGTACTATTGAGTTGTATTGCCAGAAAAATCTAAATGAGACGAATAAAATTGTAACATCAAAACAAGATGAAGAAGCAAGAAATAGAAAATAGTGCTGGTAAGGCGCGAAATCAAGAAAATGGGAGGATGATATCTCCTTTTGCTGACGGAGGAGTTTTGTAAAATAAGGAGCACTCAAAATTTGGCACAATTTTGGGATTGAATTGTATAAAAAAACACCAAAATTAATTTAGAAACAGTTGTCATTTTTATAATCTACTTTTAAACACAACCAATGTGCTACTCTCTTTGATTGTATAGAATCAACAAAAACATGATAGGTCTACACATTATCTGAATTATGGTTAGAAGAAGTTCATTTACAATACTCAAGGTATGTGTCTTATTCATAAACATCTATTAGATTTGACCGCAAAATTGCTGATGAATATTGCTAGAAAACATGTGTTTAGCGTGATAAAATTATGACGCATGTCATCGATCTTTTCTCGACCAGCTGTGACTTCAAAGGTTCTTTAAACTGAAGAGTTACAACAATACCAATGAGAGTATAACGTTGGCATAGAACTAAGGACTGGTTTCAGTATTGCCAAAACCTAAGTAGCAATACTTTTTAAAAGTTTTGCCAATTGTTGCTTAACGATTGATGCCGAGCTCGTCTATATGAGCTTTGGGCAATCAAAAACTTTGCTCTTCGACCATTGTTTGGGTTGACAGAGTCAAGCTTTGAACCGTAATTGATCAAGGACAGTGTGAAGTCAGGAGTGTTTCTGGGCCCCTCTTGGGATTTCTACACTCATGTTTAAACTCTTGCTGGCTTATAGTCTATGCCTATGGCAACGCACTATTTCGCACTTTCCATAGATGGTCGTCATATTGCTACGAGGAATTTGACTGACGGACATAAAACCTTTAAAATATCAAATTATTGAGAAAATGCAGTAGGAAAAAAAAATGTATTGTGGGCAGCTCGAATGCACTCAATGTTTTTCAAACACACGCGGACTTTAGACCGTTAACACCGATGTTTAACAGGACCTGGCGGAGATGCAGCATATAATACGCTTAGGAAAGCAGCATAGTAAAATCGCTATTTGCCTAGATATGTTACATGGCGGATAAAAGGTTGTAAAATATTATGCTTTTTTTTCTCACCTTTTTTTACTCAATGTATATCGGCGTTTTTGTTATTGCATCTTGGAAGTTTAATTCATTGAGAGCTCACCGGACTTTCAATCTACACTTGAAAGAGTGCTTGAATCATTGAAATGTGCCAAACGTAATATCAAGAAAGAGAATAATTATTTCAAATAAGGTTTTGGAGATTTCGGTACAAATCACGAGAGGAAACCACGACGCTCCAGTAACATGGCATCTTGAAAATTGTACACTGGATTGGTTATGTAGAAAGAATAAATCAAATTGCGTTTCCTTCTGATTGACGTGCTTTCGAAATGGCTGGTTGAATCAACTCGTTATTCAAAATTTCAAAAAGTTCCCGCAAACAATTCTTTTGACGAATTTGTTGTTTTTGGTCAATGACGTCTTGATTCCTTGGTTCTAAGCCACAAAAATGAAACCTAAAGTTAATACACACTGCACAATGTATGGCCATGAATACGACAAACATTACCCACACTCTCAAGGAAAAGTTTATTCTCGTAGATCGCGCTTATGTACAGATTAGCTATGAATGGTATTCAAAGTTTACAGGCCCTTCAAAGCACCCAGAATTAAGAACACGAGCTTGTGCTCAGCGTATTGGTGCGAATCAGCAGCATACAGCTAACCTTATGACGGTAAGTGGCGTCATAGAATCTAAGAACATAAAAGTCATTTTCAACTTTTTCTTCAGACTCAAGAAGACTCTTGTACTTTTGCGTATACATGATCTTTAGAAAGAGAACGCTTTTGTTTTTTTTTTCATTGTGTATTTATTGTAGTCATCATCACTCAAAGTCAAGTCAAGGTGGCAAGGAAAACTAACGGGGTTTCCACCAATGAGAATCCAGAATCAAAGTTTACAATACCGATCAAGGTTTGGATGAGATGTACGTTAGAACCGTGTATCCAGAGTGTTCAAGGTTGAAACGGATAACAAAAACGGAACTTTCAAGAAAACCCCAACAAACAATTTGAACACCATCAAAGGTAATTTGTGTATACTTCCCCACCCAAAA
The DNA here is from genome assembly GCA_022457085.1 of Saccharomycotina sp. CBS 16003. Lineage (NCBI taxonomy): Eukaryota > Fungi > Ascomycota > Saccharomycotina sp. CBS 16003. The sequence goes on from JAJNCF010000023.1 coordinate 933,208, forward strand.
TAACTTTTAAACAACAAGGCTTTAACAAAAAAAAATTTAGCAGTCGGAAACAACTGAGATCTACTAGGGTTTCGGCTCTTAGGCCTTTTCTCTGATATGTCAAGTGGTCGAACGGCGCTGAAAGGATTCTAACCACGAGAAGCGTATTTGTTATACCTTTTAAAGACAGAAAATTCCGGAGGTGAAAAATGACCATTTATGGGACACGTACAAGGCGCACATTTTCCAAAATGCATTTGATCCATTGTTGTGTATGTTGGCATGGACACATAACAATAATATGTAGAAATGAAGGCAATGTTAAATTTTTTTAGTGAATGTTTGTTGTGTACATACTAAAAGCCTAACCTAAAGACAGCAGTGAAACTGTAGTCGTTTCTGCGCTTTATAGTTTTGACAAAGATGTACACATAAAGCACAAGCATTTTTTTTACGAAAAGTAGTCGGGTCTCTTCCTTATTTACATTTTCTAGAAGTATTCGTCACAAGTGTAAGTGCTATTGTATAGCAATTAACATTTGATCACTGCTTTCTTTTCGGATAGGTGGCCAAAAGGTGACACTTGGACATAAAAGAGCACAACCAAATTTAGGTTTAATTTTGGACTGTACACACATTGTTTTTGAAATAATCTAACAAAACAAGCTCATGATGCTCTCTTGTTCTCAGTCACCGGTGAAATGTATCCAGGTTCTGGCAAATCTGATATGTTGAGTTGTACATAGTGAGCCTTGTAGACACGCATAAAAAGCTTAACAGCTTCAAAGACATTGTATTTTCAGCTTCTTTGGTAATATCAACATTAGCCGAGCCATTTATCACAAGAACCAAATGTACAGTCAATTCAAACTATATCCAAAAACAAAATCTAAAAAAAGCGACAATGATTTGTCGATCTGTTGATTCGCCATGTCCCATTCATTCCGTGCAGTGTGCAAATTACACTTGAAAAATGACGGATAGAATAAAACTATAATGCTTTACAGTTTCATAGGGTAACACGCATCAAAATTGCCGTGAAATATTCGTGTACATGCAGCTCTGATCAACGGCAGTCCAAAAATACATTACAACTTTGCACGAAGCAGAAAACAAACCTACAACTTTATCTAGCTTAGTGACACAGCTTTTACTTAACACTTTCTCTTTTTTCAGCTTTGAGAATTCGCAAAATTTAAGCTGATATAGCATGCGCAGAATATACACTTTGCGGAAAACTATATTACTTCTATGTTTACACACAAGTAACGCTTATGACAAAATGTAATACTTTAATGTGTGTCCTCCTCAATGACAAACTCAAGGAAAGCTTTTATGTGCTTGTGTGTATAAGATGTACAAATTTGGAAGTAGCAACGTTGGCTGTTTGAGCGCCTCGCGGAGACAACAATCCTGATGCTGGGAGACACCACGAGCGTTTTTTCTTTCTGTCGCAAAAGCCAGCCAAATATTCCCCTATTCGGCGTCTTTTAGAGTTTATTCTGGAAAAAAAAAAAAAATTCAATTTACCAATCCATAATAATTCAAGTCATGACACGTACACCACTGTGCTGGAATCAAATAAGACGTGATCCCACATGCTGTAAAACATACTTGATAGACGTCAAAAATTCAACGGAAAAGGACGCAAAGCAAAGTTTGACAGTAGTTGGATCAATTTTGCTACAAAGCTCCCATACTCATCGAAAAATACTTGAATTTCAATAAAAATATATTTCAGTCATCAAGAATGCTTGGAAGATCAACATAAGCATTTTTAACAGAAGTCGACTTTGTAGACATTTCAAGCTGACAAAATAATGGTGGCTTGATGTGTCGGCAAACAGTTCAAAGCTGTCGAGCGCCATACAAAAATTTTAAAAATAAAAATCTACGGGTAAAAAATCAATGTTTAGCTCTGCATTATTTGGAGCGTGAAAGTTTTGAGCATAATGGTAATAAAGTCATTGATCATACAACGCGCACTTGGATTGATTAGATGAATGTTTATAATAGACAAAATAGATTCAAAAACAACATGGCGATTTAAAATAAGCAAAGCATTTTGTTCTTGTACTACTCAAAGCAAACAACACTATCTAATCAAACAGTGTGCTATGGCTTGATGATAGAGAAACAATGAGTCAGAAGCTCATTACTTGCGTTTTGCAGACATATATTGAAGAAACAGAAAAGCTATACTATAGCTTTGAATTACTGTACAACCAATATCACCGGGGAGCAATAAATCCCCAGTATACAACACTATAGATTCAAGTTTAGGAAGATGGCCTCATACTTTCCGTCAGCCATTGAAACTGAGGAAAAAAAGTCATGAGCAAAGGGTAAATATCGATTTTTGAAATGTAATTCAGCTAGTATGAAAGACATCAAAATGCTGACAAAAAATGCTTCCAAAGAGATTCACATCAAATTACTGGCTTCAAAAGAGGCTTTAAAAAAGAGGGATGTTGATGATATACAAGAAAGTCAGGAGAACTTTTTAGATGCCAGTTTGATATGGGTAAGCAACGGCTAACGAACCGTAATTGCAGCTGTGAGAAAATAGAGTTTAAACCTTGTAAGATAGAGTTTAGAACTTGGCTTAGAACACTTTTAAACAAATCAGAACTGCATTTCTCGTGCATGAATATACATACAAGTACGTATTACTATTTTAGGATTATATAAAAGTCTGCTATTGTACTCTGTAGACTACACTCACCCAGCAGTACTGGTTGTCTATTAATCTATATGTACAGTTATCAGAGTGTGTACATGTACACATCCACCTTAGGCTTTGGTACCAAACAGCCAAGCAACTGAACATTGCCCCTTTGAAAAAAATGCAGCTCAATTTTGAAGCTGATGTTGTAAGCTCCAGTGTAGCTGTAGTCCAAGAAAGCCGCAACTATTACCGACAGAATATGTAATGCAAAACTCTAAAACGATATTATGTTCTTGTGGTGTACCACGGTTGAATTGTAAAATGACATACACCCCCAAGCTATTTCGCCACGAAAAGCCGGCAAAAAAGCCGAACTTCTATAAACGGAAAAATCATCTGAATTCGGTAAAAAAAAAATATCAAATACATACACAGCCTTATCAGTCGGACTCTTGCTTAAGAAAAAATTGGCGATTCAAAAGGGGGTTCTTATGATGCCAGTGACAGTGACGATCTCTGGGTCAAACCTAACCATAGCTGCAATAGTACGGACTTTGACTATTCCCTAAGCAGTCAACTAAGAATCCACAAGAATTTCAAGCATCCGACCTAAAAGACTAGCGGCCTGAGCTCTGAAAAGGCCATGGAAAACAGGATAACCAACTTGTACAATGTCTCGGAGAAACAGCGGGACTTGGGAGCTGAAGGCTTTCCTGACCCGATTTCCTATTTCAACGCCTTCTTAGTAATTCTGAGTGTAACACTGTACACCACAATCAATATACCCATTATTTTGACTTTTTTAGCAATTATATTCTGTCAGGCGCAGCCTGCGGAGTAGTCTAGATCAGGTGACTGGACGCGGAATTTGACGACCAATCAGAGGTTAGGATGGAAAATTTGTCTATAAATACCCAGGAAATAACTTCTAGCTAGTAAAATATGGAAAAGTTTGCCAATCACGATTGTACCTACTTTGAGGATATTGTCCCGCTACGTAACTGGCCGTTAGTAAGCCTAACATATTCTGTATTGATATAATTTTACACTTGTATACACATCACGCATTTGGACAGGCGCTACACGCACTGGCTGAACTATAATACCTAAAATTTTTGTTGTTCATCACAAAGAACAAAAATGTTTCTTTACAAAAGACGCATTTTACTCGCAAAGTTTTGATCTATTTGTCTGACAAGCCGCACGAGTCGCTGGTAAATATGTGTACCGCTTAGCCGGATATATTAATTTGCCATGGATGAATGTGTGCTGAATTCCCGCTTAGAAAGCTATTTGCCAAATATGTATGTAACACCGCCTGCCGTTGTGTTTTTGAAGCCATAATATGATAAACATTTTTAGTACTACAGGCGCTATGCCTGAAATGCCGAGCTCGTTTTTTGTCACATTCGACGGCATTTCTACCTCGAAAGCCGAATGGTTTGGTAATCACTCTAAAAGAACAAAATAAAAGAAGCGTCGATAACGTGGATTTATGGGCTTCCAATTTAACAACTGTGCTTCCCTTGCCTGTAGAAAACTATGACTCTGCTCTCTAAAAAAACTCAACTGACAGGTCTTCCGGTCTGGGAGCTGATCATGCTGACAGACCCAAATTATAGAAAGCTGGGGATGCTAGAAGTATGTCTTTGGGAAATGTGAGAAAAAAAAATATACATACGCATGCGTTTCTACATCTGCAGTTCTGTGTTAAAACAATGCTATGCAATCTGTTTTTGATGAGTATCAGCGGACTACACAGCACCTACCATAACAAAGCAGATTATAAACCTCAGGCAAGGCTAAATAATTAACGTTTTCCTACCCGCTATCGGGCAGACCCGCTGTCGGTCACTTGGTACAAAAAGTAACAAAAAGTCACTTTAAAACACGTCGTTGATCAGAGAAGAGATCCACAAGTGTAAAGCTCGTATCTTCGACTTCGTTTGCATAGTATGAAGAGGTGATGGCTGCAGAAAAGTCTCAAAATAAGAAAGAAACAGACAAGATGTTCAGATTGTTAAAAAAAAAAGGTGTATAGAGTTTGATAAAAGCATGAAATAACCAAGTGAATATGTAAATAAAGTCGAAGATAAAAGTTCTACACTTGTGGATCTCTTCTCTGATCAACGACGTGTTTTAAAGTGACTTTTTGTTACTTTTTGTACAAAGTGACCGACGGCGGGTCTGCCCGATAGCGGGTAGGAAAACGTTACAGAAAGTTGCTAGATTCTGGTGCCTATCAATTGATGAAGAGGACAAAACTAATTTCATACAAATAGATCTTTTATTGAAGGCAACTATCGGCGGGTAATTATTTTTGATACAAAAACTCTTCAAAGATTTTTTTTATACAACATGATTCATGGACCCAAACATGCAAGCATTTTTAAGTATTGGAAGATATAATTTAAACGGGAGAATTGAATGTTATACTTGAATCTATTCTATGATTGAGATACACCTAGGTTTTTGCACCTAATGCATTGGAATGCCCAGTCCTTTGCATCCAATACATTGGTAATCCTGGCTCCACTCGATTACAAAATTATAGCTTGTATAATTGAAAAGTTTTCTTGAACGATGCTACAGTAATCTGTCACATTATTAGATACTCTACTGAAGCTTGTTTGTACTTAACAAAACACAACATGATACATTGAAATCCAGACTTGTTAACGGTTTAATATACTTTTTGTATGAAACTGTTTTTGCTCCAAGTGCGCTACTGAGAAACATTGAGCTCATCTCAAAATATCAAATACCTTTAATAGCAACTCGTCAGGAGGCAGTACTATATGATACCAGAGTATTTGAGCAGATGTAGCTTATGATAATATACAGAAAGCTTAGGGGGTTGTTGCATAGATGTTAATATTTTGAAGATCAGGACAAATGTGTTCACTGTTGAGCCAAAATATCAAGTATCTATTATCGCGTTTGAATTGCAAAAACTGAACAAATACAATGCTGATTAAATTGTAACCTATACAGCAGATGCCGCTATGAACTGCATATAAATTGACAAGTCTGGATAATGGACTAGCAGTTGCGGTTTTACCTGAATATGTTGTTTTTAAAATCCAGTAGCCACGGTTAACAAAAATCAAGTTATAATAAACCAGCAATCAAGTCTCGAACCTACAATTATGACTGTTAGCAGCCTCAAATAATGCTGTGAGTGTGGCAAAAATCCAGTTGTTGGTATGCTGGTATTGTATTGGTCGGTAGAATGAGAGTTCTAATGTTGCAGCTAGCCAAAACATATGCCATTTTGCGTGAATCTTTCATTTTTACTTTCAAAAAAGTATCACGGTGATTCCAGCTCTATTCACAGGTATGTCGCGTCTTCTTTTGACAAGTATCTAGTATTAGAAAACAAGAATTAAAACGTGTTCATGTATGAATTGAGTTTTGAAAGTTGGTTGAATCTCAAGAGAAAAACTGAGTCAAACAAAAAAGCGCTTAACTGAAAGATGTAGTGTATGTGTGAATGGATTTCAAAAAGCATTAGTACAAACAGAGTCTTTTGTAAGCTGTTGAACAAACATTAAGAATGGTTTTTTTGAAAATAATTCCCAAAAACAAAACAAAATTACACAATGCTTTGGAAATAATTACATTCCCAACTTTTGCTTTGTTATAAAACAAAATTTTGCCCATATTTCCTTGAATATTTCTTTAGTATTCCTAGTATTGCAACTTGAGATATCTTTACAAGCTGAGTCATCCTTCGATTACAAAACACCATTTCATTCAATCAAATCTAGTCTTGTTTTTTGATCTGAATGTTTATTATGTGCTGAACTCGTTACTAACCGTTGCCTAAAGCGAGTTTGTCTAAATATTAGACAGGAAACTGAATACAGTTAGAGGAGTGATACTTTACAATGACAGGTCAGAATATTTATTGCAGGATCCTTACAAGCATCATGAAGTTCACAGACGTCTGCTAGTTCAGTCTAATGACGTTTGCAATCATTCAAATGAAAGTAACAGTAACTACATGGCATACACTTTTTTGACACGAATCTCAAAGATCTTCTGTCATATTAAACATGAAACGAGCTTGCTTTTTTGCGTCTATCCATTTTTTGATTTGACATTACTCGTTTGTTTGCTGGTAGTATTCATCAATTTTGTTTTGAACAATTACAGTTTGATATGTGCTGCTGCTCAAGTAGATTAGACCAACCGTATCATCATAAATAAAAAAGGTAAATTGTTGCTTTAACGAAATGGCTTCAGATATGTTCTGAATGATTTGCAAAATAAATGTCTTGTAGCAGCTGTAATGAATACGAAGAATTTTTTTCATTTGGCAAAGTGAAGTTTTGGCAACCAAATAGAAATACAGAATCTATCTTGTCGATTTTAATCATCTCTAGATCTTCAGTCTGTTTGGTGCTTTTGACTGTCTAAAAACATCGTAAGTGGAGGTTGTAACTGTACGAGGCGCTCATGAAACTGGCTAAAAGCACAAGATACAGGCTATACTTCTCAGAAATATTTTGATATCTTGAAAGAATTGTGATTGGAAGTAAAATTTGCGATTTTCCAAGTCAAAAAAGCAATATTTATGAGTTCGAAAACACAAAACAAGAAGCAATACTTTTAGAAAAAAATCCCCTAAAATGGGGGTTTATAAATTTTTATGTGATTACATCCAGTTTGTTCGCGCTCCCAAACAATCAACTCACCTGGTAAGGGGTTTTGAACTTACATGTAACTAGGTGACACATCTGTACTTGATATAATAATAATTGTAAGCGACAACATCTATTTGCCGAATCGTCTGTAGAAACCACTTCCGTATTGTCTCCATGTTTTGAACTCTGTTTTTGCTTTTCGTACAGTTTGCAATACTATCTTTTTAAGTATTATAGACAATTTCTGAAAGACCATGCTTGGTGTCTATGTGTAGTAGCAATTGTGTCTATTTAGCTACTACGCATTTTCGCAACAAGGCAACAATTGCTATACATATCTCTTCTGCTTTATTCGTTGGTTTGTAAAGTCCAAGTACTGTCGACATCTTTAAAAAATCTGAAAGCTTGGAATTAAACACGACGTGTACTTTTTTTTATAAAGTGTCGTATTTTTATAATATTTTCCCTTTTTACACTCGTCATGGTGCCAGTCAGACTATCAAATGGCAAACATGTAAATAGGTATATGTCTGCTTTTGAGCAAAACAGAATGCACAAAAAACATGATTTGATTATTTCAGGCTTGCTACCAAGGAGTGCTCATATGACTGGAGCAAATGATTTCACAAAAGTCATATTATGTCGAAATTTGCTATTTCCAACAAGCTCCATTCGTGGGGGTCTCTTAAGCTTTATGGTAACTTGATCTGCTAAAGTCATCTTTCTTAAGCCCGCTCTTCTTGATGTAAACACCGTGATCGGATATAAGGCAAACCCTGCTTCCCTTTCATACTTCTGGATAGTTTGATATTGACCTGATTGTACATATATATTTGGCTAAATCGTATCGCAAACAAATACCTTTTAATAAATTTTCAGAGTATATCACCAATCAAAAAAGAGCGGCATATACGCATTTGCAATGGTATAGAACGTTAAGACCTTTGAATTGTGTAAAGAGTTAATGTTTCAGCGGCTCGCCCATAAACATATCTAACTCGTTCATTCCTTCCTTCTTTTTCTCTTTGGGTTCTTTATTTTTAAACTTTCTTTTCTTTAAAGGTGTCATTCTAGCCTGTCCGCGCTTGGGGGGCAGAAAAAAACAGACTCATACATACAGTCCTTTCTCCTGCTTAGAGTACATTGCGTAGTAGATACCACTTACGCTCTAATGTACCTGTCTACTGTTTCTATTTAATGGATTGAATCTCCTTAGTTTTTCCACTTTTCTTTCTCTTTTCTGCTTTTGTACATTTTTTCATTGTATGGTCCCTTTTCTTCAATTTCAGTGACCTCAACACTGCGTGTGCTCTTTTTTCTTCCAACGGTCCCTAAAATAGGTCTACATGTACAGCCAATATCCTCAAAATACTGACGACTTTCACTACCAACTGGAAGTCGGCCAACAGCCAGTGAGAGCGCGAATGTGTGGCTTCGGCGACAAGGACAGACGACAAGTTACTCCTCCACCTTTCGTAAAGCTCAGAATATACAACCGCACCACTGGACAGGAAGTTTTGGATATTAGCAGTATCGACACCTGTCACTTTACAGTATTGGTAGAGCTATGGTCTAGTGACGGAACGACAAATGTGTCTTTAGTGAATGGATACCCGCAAGGAACTGGGGGTCCAACTCGAAATCTGATAGGCTCGTTGGCAGCCACAGCATTCAAACTGCACGATTTGGATGATCAGCTGGGTATCTGGTTTGTTCTACAGGATCTGAGCGTGAGAACTGAAGGAGAGTTTCGACTAAAGTTCAGTTTTGTCAATTTGGCGGATGTGAAACCGACAGGTACCCAGATTGTCACTTGGGTTCTTTCCGAACCTTTCAGATCTTATAGTGCGAAAAAATTCCCCGGCGTGATTGATAGCACCGATCTGTCAAAGTGTTTTGCTGCACAAGGAGTCAAGATTCCGATAAGACGAGAAAACAAGCATTCGAAAGAGAAATGATATCTGCCACATTATTTGTATTATTTATTTTGTTAGATGTTTTGGCGGTTTTTTATTTGTTATTTCTTGCAGCAGTACCCCCCATCGCCATGGTCAGCATATTTTTTTAAGTGCTACCTTTAATGTAGTTGTCGACATTATCAACTTTTGTGTACAATTTATCGCACGGCTCGAGTACATGTTTCCAATTGTTGTACACACTTTGCTCCGATCTACAGTGCTTTGTGGCGAATGACAATGTCTGCACGCCCTATTCTAATAAGCAAGCCGCCGATGTGTTCTAGTTGTGATATGTGGATGTTGATCGCTGGATACTAAAACACGGGGGATTCACGAATTAAGCGCGGAACACATAGAGTTCTTGTACCCGTGGGTCTGCGGTTGCATCAAATGCGATCCGCTGCGTTCAAAACGGTACTATTTGAGCCTTTAATTGTAGCAAATTGATGTTTATAATTAAAGTGACCAGAATATTATGATATTATAGTCTTCCAAGTCCATTGTGTGTGTGGGTATCTCACCTTCTGCTTATAACGGCTTTTTGCACAATACGGAAAAGAACCCGAGTAACCGTATTTGACATCCAAATTCATCTTTAGAGATTGGAAATTTAGTGCAATAAAAGAAGGAAAATAAAAACAAAGTTGCCATCAAAAGAAATTAGGCCTACCGGAGGTAACTCGGCGATAATTTCTGGATTGTATTCAAAGAGTCGACTTGTTTAAGTTGTAACCCAGATATTTCACATCAAAGGCTTGCTGCTAGAAATGTGTATTTCAGTTGTACAAATGGCATGCGCAGATGTCCAAGGCTATGTGTAGGGAGACCTTTGTGCTGGTGGACACCTGGATCAGGTACACATGAATGAACATACACAGCCTACTTTGTGATTGTATTGTATAATAATATATTTAGTGTCATAACACGACCCATTTTGGGCCATGGTCACCTACCAAAGTACTTTCCCTTCTCAGATAACCATAACCCTAAAAGCTGGCTCGCAGGATTCCATGAAAGAGACAAGTATCCACCACCGTTTTCTTCCAACCTTCACACAAGAAGCTACTAGCTACAAACATCATACGGGATCTTGTCAGCGCTCTATTTAGGATCTACTTGGTACGTCTCACTGCAGTCAGTCATATATAGTTACTCCTGTTAACCCCTAATAAGAATTATTCTCGTCCTTAACATTTAAGACATATTCAAGCGTAAACAAGTGCTAAAGTCAGCTGTGTTACGACATTTAGACTTTAATTGGACTATTATTATTACCTTTGTGCCGGATGCGTTTGTAGTTGTTATGACCCATAAAGTTGAAAAAATGATCAAGAAACTCTCGCTCGTGTAAAGAACTAGCAATGAAAGATCTCCTTAGAATGTACACTCATGCTCATGATACATGTTCTTTACGTCTACATTGACATTCTAAATAGTGCCCAAACGAAAACACTCAAATGTGTATTAGACTTGTCGATCGCAGATGCATCGTAGAATCATCAAAAAGTTTCGGCACGCTCTTTATTACTCACATAGGAATCGAGCATAAATTAGCGATTCTCTGTTTGTGTGTACAGTTCTGTTTTGTACTTCTTTCCACTTACATGAAACTAAAATACAGATAGCAACAGACAACTCTGGTGTACACAATTGTAGGTCGTAAACATTGACCTTTTCACTTTATAAAATCTGATTAATTCTTATTTGACAACCTCTACTGCCTAACGTCTGAAGCTCAAAACGAATCGTTAGTCAAATCCTTCAAAGTGTATTACAAACACAGAACATACATATGCGAAAGGATCGGAGTCTCCTGAAAATAGTTGCATTACGACTAGATTGACATATATTTTTCTGATCAACTATTCTATGACTGGATTAGCCGCTGTTAACAAAGTAAGCGTACACAAACTTGGGTTGTATTCTTTTTTCAGACATTTGGCTAATCTTCGGGTTCCATTCAAGACGTATGCTTTGTGTATTGAAAAGGCTATAGAAGCTGTGGTGGGAAAGAAAAGAATGGCAAAAACGCAAACTCACGTGACTACATCCCGTTTGCATGCATAGAAACATGATAATGTACATTATGTGTAAACTATAGCCTCCATCAAATGTAGTCTCTTTTGCATTGCTTGCTGAAGATCTACATTTAATTTTTGTGTGTACAACTGTTCTCCTTTCATGTATTATGAGAGTCGCAGTTGTGTCCAGAATTATGTACACTCACCAAGTGCTGCCAGATTGAACCTCTTTGCGTACTTGGGGTGTTGTTTTAATGTGTGCAAGTACCAAAGCTCGTACTTGGTACATGGGAGGTTCTCCAGGGGCGCTGTACCGTATCGGAGTTAAAGTATGTTACAGATTTGGACAAGTGCAGTCCCAGAAACCTAAATATTAGAACTGAACGAAAATGGAAATGTATAAAAAAAGCGTCTTTTTCTTCTGGCGGAAAGCCCAGGATTGAGAGGTGTTGATTGAAATCAAACATGAAGACTTTACACTGGATCACAATGAGAACTTATGCAAATTGGAGGCAAGAGATTACAGGCAAAAAAGAGTATGAATCAGTGTAAAAAAGGGGGTGCGAGGGAAAGCAATGAAACCTCTTTATGTATCATTTTACCGAATGGGAAGACTTGAGAAAAGTTGCTATACAAATCGTAGCTTGCTTAGAATCAAATGTCTACTAAAAAAAAATTTTTTTTTTTTTTTGATACAATTGATTCATATGCCACAAAAGCAAAATCAAATGTCTTCAGAAGTCAATCTGAATTTTTAAAAGCTGGTCTTGCAAAAGTGATTGTCCTATGCTTATTTTATTTTAAACCGTCAAGAGACGGCATGACGTGATGCCTGAGGGGTTGCTGATCAACAGGAAATGGTTTTATGCTTTTGTACGTTGGGTTTACATTTGGCGTTCATAGATCACACTTGTTACAGGTTGGCTCTATGGTCGAGAGTTTGAGATGAGAGATCTAGATAAGCTTATTCATGAAAAATGTAGTTGATGTTCAAGTCGATGTCTCGATTCAATACTTGTTTGGATACCTGAAGCAATCTCAAAAAATATTCTATTTGATATTCTAATGTTTGCAAGTTCAGCGTGATTCTAGTCTATCTGAGTGTACACTCAACCACCCTACTTTCTATTCTCAGGAAGTGATTTCTGACGATGAATATATACTCTTACAGCAGAATCAAAGTCATCTAAAAAGCAAGAAGACAGAAATGTCTAATTGTGAATGATTGTGTGTATATCCACTTTTTAGCTGCCCACAAGAGATGAATTCAGGATTCTATCATTATGTTTGCTTTATTAACCTTCGATAACCGTCTTTTTTTTTTTTTTTTTTTTTGCTGGACCGCATGCATGAATTGTGTTTGCTGAGATGTTGCTTCTTTTTGTTTGTACATAGACAATCAGTTTAAAACTGGGAATTCATTGATTTCTAAAATCTCTTGCATCAGTTTTGCAGTGTGATACTGTCAATGGAATGGGTTACTAAGAGCTGAGTATAAGTTTAACAATCGGAATATTTCTAATTAAAGTTAGCTAAAGCTTCTATACGTAATGGATTGCAGTGACGTACCGAGTTACCACACACGATTAGGACAAACAGATGATGGGGCCGGGAGTCTAATGAAATAGGGTCTAACAGGTAGATTTGATCTATCATCAGAGTTAGCAACTATGCGTAGTTATCGGGGAAGCTGATAGGTCTTACCTCTAAGTGAAGCAATTCTGAGCTAACGAATTGACTTTAGATGGAGAGCTATACTTGGGGAGCTTAGCTTGATAACGGGGGCTGAAGTTGAGCGGCTTGGAGTAGCAGGAGTTTGTATAGAGAGTTTGTGTAGAGAATTTGTGGAGGCAGAAACTGACTGGAGTAGTGAGCGGAGAGGGCTTTGAGAACTCGTTGAGTATTGGATTTAGAACAGGAGTTCATGTAGAACAGGAATCAAAACCAGCTGGAATCAAGGCCCTATTTATGCTACGGGAGATCGTCCTCATTAGAGCTTTTGGACAGTAGTTCATTGAATCGTCCGTCGGACGGTTTGATGCTTGTTTGGATGCCTCTCATGCGGATGGCAATCTGAAAGGCAAAGAAGAGGGCCTTTCAGTGGATTTGAATATCGATATCTGCCAGACTGATACGATGGCTATCCAGACTTATTGGAGGATGAGTTTGAGGAGTGTGGAATCTGGAGTATCAGCTTGTGAGGAGAATATCGGGAATTGCATGATGGAAGAGCTTTCAGTGGGAAAAGGTTCTTGATATCTATTGGGCTGAACAGTGGCTATCAATATCATCCGTCGGATGAGTTTGAGGGTAGTGGAGCTCATCTATGTTCTTATAAGATAAGGAGGGACTTCGATAGAAGTAGGAAAAATTGAATTGGAATTAGATATGGTGTTTTATAACAGACTGTTATGGAAATGGAGCCAAGGCAGAACATAGTTCTATACCGGTGGTCCAGGAGCGGATCCCCGGGTATTAGGGTTTGGCCGGGCTGGCTTGGTTACGGTGACAGATACCATCAATTCAAAATTTTTTGGAGCTAACAGCATTTCTCTAAAGTAACTGTGCCTCACTAGAAGGACTACCTTACAAACACATATCTTAATAATACAAGAATCAAATACACATACCAAAATATTCAAAATATCAGAATTTTTAATTCAACTGATTTTCTATCTGCTTAGATTTTAACCTAGTAACATGTGTAAATGAGGATACATTGATCAATATCTCAATTGGTGATACTGATACACGCGGGCTAGCAAAAATATGAAGACGGCTATCAAAGAGCTATGAAATACGGGGGAAAAGAGTTTACAAAGCTGTTTTATTTTTTCAAAAAGAATTTGATAGATTTGTTGCAGTATTTGAAGTCATGGTAAACATACTCATCTCGAAATATTTTTAAATCTTTCTGCTCTTCTGTTTCCCAAAAATGTTTCAATATTGCTGTAAAAGCACAATTGTCTCGTGAGAGTATCTCTTGAAAATGAAAGGTAGAGTGCTTGAGTTTATCCAATTAGATTAAAATCAGACTGGCTTTGTAGAAATTGGTAGCTTCCAAATACACACGTGAAAGTGTACTCATTTAAGCAAAATTCATACGGCTTCAAGGCATGTGATGAGGTTGAAATATGTTTGGTTAGAATTGCACTTATTTGCCTCAAATATTCAAATCTTTCTAAACTCCTGGAAGTCGTAAAAGCTCCTACATGGGTATAGATTCAAAATCATAGCATGTTTGAAACTGTTTGAATCATACCAATGTACTCTGACACTAGTTCAATTCAGAACCAAACTACTCAGCAACGATGTGTAGGTCTCAATCGAGGTATCCTCATATTTTGGAAGAACAATCCAAATTCTACTTTGAGCTTTGATAAAAAAACTTGTGCGAATTTAATTATCAATATGGTGTCAAGTCATATCTCAAGTACAAACTTTCTTATTAAACACTTTGATACAAGCTGAAATCACATGAAATTGCGTATTAAAATCAGTGTAGATTTTAATGTCATTTGCAGTGATACATTTTTTTGGTAGCAAAAAGTAATGATTAAATATCATAGATCACATCAAAGCTGAAATTTCATTAAATATTTAAATATCAATTCGATTGTGTTTGTGCCAAAATATTTCTTCCGAATATTTTTCTTCAAGATTTTTTTTTGGTAGTCGATGAATAAGCACGATTGTTCTAGACCTGGTAGACTATAACATAAAATGGAGCAAAGAAAACACCAAGAAATGTCTTCTTGATACGGCCATTCTATGTCCAAACTTTTGGTAAGAAAATGTGACTAAATGTATAGCATGATCTAGCTAGTAAAAATTCTCGTGAGAAAAGCGAGGCCACTGGGATTGAGCTGGTATTTTGACATCACTTTGATTTGATTAGACGCTCTATAACTTTTAGTGAAGCTTAAACATTAAATACAAGAAAACAATGTCAAAATCATAATTGATTCCAACATTACAGGTACATCCTTTGCAAAATTTGCTTTCACAACAAGAATAATTGGAGTAAAAGTATTAGAATTTACGAGTTGAGTTCCGTGCTAAAGTCCAGTTTTGGATTACAATTTAGGACAGCCACGATGGAGTTCCGCATTCTGATTTCTTTCAAAAAAAAAAAAGAATTTATAGTAGAGAACAACCGCCTTAATTAGCTCTCTGGGATGTAACACGTAGCACTCATGTGCAATTTCTTTGCGATCTTTAGAAGCCAATCTTTGTCGACAGTTGCGGCCTGGATCGAAGCAAAAAATAGGCCGCCGACCTCTCTGGAAACAATTTTACTAGCCGCAATATCTCTACATGCTACACTTCCATTTTTTCAGTAGCTTTTCTGCCCTCAAAAAAGGTAGTACCCAATCCAAACTTCGAATTTACAAAGTTGTTTTTGATCAAGCACTGGTCAGTTATTATGAAAAAAGGTACAATCTAACTCCATCATATGGGAAGGCGCCACAGGAGTAGTCGCAATCATCATAATTTGCATTGCAAAAAAGTTTTCGGCGTTTTTGTCGAAACTCGCTTTTTGGAAACAAAAAACACAAGGCGATTTTCTCTCTCTAAAACAAGATATTGACAATATTTGTGTACAGCTCTCATACGTGTATAAGATTCCTCTAGACAAGAGCGAAACAAAAAACAAATCTTGATTTTGTGAAATACTGAAGTCTTTGAAAATGTTGGGAATGATACCCGACCGATATTTGTAAGGCTGGAAGTTGCGCAACTACTCGAACACATTCAAGAGTCAAAATAATGAGCAAAAAATATATTTTCAAAGCAATAGAAAAACATAAGCATAATTAGATCAAATGTGAATCAACAGAATTAAACCCGTTTAGACAAATTCTAGATATTTTCCTGACTAAAATGTTGATGTAAACAATGATAATGCGCCCAGGCTGTGAAAAAAAGGGGTTTCCCCCAAATCATTCAATATCCAAGGACAAAAAGCTTCATTGATTTTAATGACCAAAAAATTGAACTTTTTTTTCGTGGATTTAATATATTTCTCTGACTGGATTGTTTGCGTAATTTGTATACGTAGCTTATTGACGTGACGTTGGGATCTATTATTTGCCGTGTGTATTGTAAAGTCTTTCACCCATTAACCGCCACTGTTGCAGTATATTACGAAAGTCTCGGGTATTTAACACATATAGGAACCGAAGTCAAATCAAATGCTTTCGGTTTTTTAGGCACGAATCAAGTATTAGTTCTCGAGTCATTCAAGACGATTGAAACAAGTTAGTTATTTTCGATAATCTGAGTAGAACAAAGCTTATTGTATTATTCAATTACTACTCAAATTTGTGTTCACAATCAGATACGTGCTTATAAAGGCCAACAAAGTTTCTGTTTCTACTCCCAAGTGACCTCTAATTGGTACCGAAGATTGTATACTGTTTCAAAATAAATACAGTGCGTTCATTGATCATGTTGACTGCGTAAATCAAGAAACGGAAAAATACAAACCGAGCCAGAGGCTGTAACAAACTGGAATTTACCGAAAGCCAAGGAGAAAAAACGTTGAAAAAGACGGTACAGAACAAAGACGTTAAATAGGGGTACTGTAATGATACTCTTAACACTTGCACTATTGAAAAGTTAACCATAAATCTAGTAAGTAGTTTTTCCAAATTTACAGTAAAGCCTCATTAAGTTTAATTGGCCATTCAAGCTTGACCAAGAATTCAGTTTTGTTTTCTACGTTTATCTGATCCCTTCTCGGATTCTGACATTGAACCTTTTACATTTATAGACTTAAACATGATAATAATATTGTGATTTTAGTGTTTTTTAACGCTTGCAATCGAGGCAAAACAACAGTATACAACGAGGTAAAACGAAAACACACAGTTCTTGGCAAAAGAGATCCCAGAAGTAGCTGGTGCAACTTATAAATTATGGCACAGCTGAGCATTATGTGTCCTTCCGGTGCCTATTGTTTGCTTTTGCAAAGCCCTAGCTACTTTTTAAAGACCTTTAAACAAGCTTTGTTGGATCATGTGATTTTCAATCTTTGACAGTCCGCAAATTTGCGAGCAAATTTCAAGTCTATACCAACGCAGGTTGGAGTTACAAATTGTTCGACAACTATGATGGTCATTGAATCCAATAGGATTTTACTTTTCTCATCTCAAAAATCTTCCTTCAGAAACACACCATTCGCATCTCGTATTTCAAACGCCTGTGTTCAGTTTAGCATTTGAGCCAAGCTTGGCCTTTTTAAATAATCGCACCTTTTCAAAACCGCGTGAAAAAATGTAGACGCACTCTGCCATTCAATAATCTAAAGCAAAATCTGGCTTGTTGTATACGTTTTTGAAATATTTGTTTGAGCAGTTGGTCTGCTATAAGCTGAGTCAATACGACCTTGATCAAAACAAGTAATTTCAAAAACCATACACACGAGGTCTTGAAGAATTCTCTCGGCAGCGTATCAAATGTCGAAAAAAAAAGTCCTAAAGACATTAATGCATCAAGACCAAACAATGCTTCTATCCTCAGGACATGAACACTCTTAATCTGAAAAATACGGAAAAATAACAATAACAAAAAAATACGATTGACACTAGCAAAGCAGCAGAGTCAACCACAAAATGCAAAGTGAATAAAAAACAAAAATTACATACTAAACTCGTCTTTGAAAAAAGGAAACTTGTTAGACTTTGCCCAGGCTTCAGTTTCTTTGAGCAACATTTCAGTTCCGGATGCTAATACCCACTGTCCGTTCAAATCTCCAGTACCGTATTTCATGAGCCTATCGAGGCAACAGCATGCATCGCCGTCCACTGGTACACCGCAGAGCCAAGACTTGATTCTCAGATTTAGAACTGGACGAGAATTGAATGTAATGGAAGTATATTCACCAGCATCAGTGACATACAACGGAATTTTTTTATCGCTGGCGTTGAGCAAAGGCGTACTTTCACAACAGCCTTCAACAATATCTATATCAAAATTCTCGTCGTCATTCGAGGTGTAGTACCAAGAAGATGGAGCATGACCTGTGACATAAACCTCTACTTGCCCGTCTACTAAAGCCGCATCCTGTAGGCCAATGTTTTTCAGTATATTGACCTCAGCACTATCACGGATTGCCCAAATGAGTTTAACGGGAACGCCCATCATTCTTAATTGTCTCATGATAGGGGCACAGAAAGCAATACCTGTACCTCCAGCAACAAATAAAACACGTTTGACCAAATCATTTGAGACGTCAGAGAAAAATGACGAAGGCATGCCTTGGTAAGGTCCGCTAATGGCATAGGGTTTCCGCAGTCTAATTGGGTATTTTGTCTTTCTGATAGCCAATAGAATATTAGGATCTTGGGGGAGAGATGCAATGGTATATGGATGCGAAGAGTATATCCATGCAGCAGGCGATGATAGTGGATCAGAGATTCTGAGATGTGATCCTGGTGTGAAGTATTTTTGAAGTGATTTTGGTGCCTTTTCTTTGGGGATCGAGATAAAGTACAGATTTGATGACACAAACTGTACGGGTAATGTAATGTTCTTTGAAATGAGGATTCTATACATCGCTTGCGACAGTAGTACTGCAATACATAGACACATGTACCATTTGGTAGTTTTCGAATGGTACCAGATCATGGGGATAGTGATCCATGTGACAATGTAATGGATGGCGTAAAACAGTTTGTAGCACTTGCGTCTAATGGGCTTGATGGAAGACACACCAAGCAAAGCAAATAAGAAAAACGCCACTATGCCAGACACATTCGATAGGTTAGCAAGTTTCTCCAGTTTGTCCATGTAAATGTAGATGGCAAGATACACCAGCGCATGAATGGCTAGTATTGCTACAACGATCCTCCCAAGCCATTTGTGAATTGGAAGAAGCTGGAGATACAAAGTATGGGGTAGTGGCGAGGGTTTTAGCGACAAAAAGTATATCAGTGGGTAGAGAGCTACTGGGACTCTTCCCAGCCGCTTCGCTAAATAGACAAACTCTGAATGTGTTTCGGCGAGACAAAAAAATACTACTAGCGAAGACCAGAAACAAATAACCCATTTGACGTCAATTCTGGGTGGCTTTGAAAGATTTTTTCGTGAGTACGATAGTCTGTACCATTTTGATGAGTTGAACCTCAGCCTTCGCCGTATTATACAGAATACGGTGAGGACAATAAGAAAGATTACACTAGAATAAAGTGTGTAGTTTCCATATTTCTCTGTTATTTCGGATCTGGCTATCTTTTGGGCTTCTGTCGGTTCAGAAATGATATACCAAGCCATCCTTGAGATGCTGTATACTAGATTCGCTATTTGATGGAAGTAGAAAGAGGGAAAATACTATTGGGTTTTTGAAAGTAGAATTTAGGTATACTGTTGTTGATGGGGTATTCGGTTAAGCGCAAAGCGATCAAAGGCGGAGAAGAAATTGCTGTTTAATGCAGTTTTGTAGGTAGTCTCAGTGTGCAGAGGTACTAAAAACCCGAACGCCAGTTGATTTGAAATGTTGATAGTATTAGCAAGGAACAAAAGTTGCAATGCAAAAGCAATCAATCTAATGCAATGTCAAAGAAGATCAGATCAGCCAGATGTACTGAAGCAAACAAGCAACGAGATGGTGTAGAAAATTTAGAAAAAGCGCAGAAATAATGGGAGGAAAACAGAGCTATTATGTACTCCAGGTCAGGAGATTGATAAACCTTAAAGAGTAGTTCCTAATTAGGAGTTATCAGATTTAAGGGCTCAAAATGTATTCACATAGAAACCTGCAAGCTTCTCTTGTGTACATGAGTCCTGTGGTTTTGCATATCGGGCTATACCACTCTGAAGTAAAAGAGCTAAGAAAGGCCTTCTCAAAACACTAGTACTTTTGGTCGAAAGTATGAATAGCCGGAGATGAGATCAGGACTAAAGCAAGCCAGCCTAGCGTCAAGTGTAAGGCTTCATTTTGATCTTGGAAACGCATTACGAAATGCGAAGAGGCGTCGATGAATCACAATTTATTAAATTCATTTGGATCTTGTTTAATTGTATGTCATTAAAAAAAACTTTTAGAGGCCCTATTTTACCTTATTATAGAATGAGCTTTACTACGGCCAAGGTACCTTAACTGGTTTTTTCTGTTAATTTAGCTATATACGAGTTTTGTTTGTGAACGGTTAAACGTGACCAAGTTCCAGGTGGTATAGAAAAGGTTGGTGACAACTGGAGACAAATCATTGGCATACCGAGATGTTACATGTAACCTGACAACCTGCAACGAAAGTTTGTGCTGATTGGATGATATTCTCAAAGAAAATACCAAATTGGAACCTTGCTTTTCTCGTTTGCAAATGCCGTTCAAGTGTTTCTCAAAAAGCAAGGCTAATTTTCGTTATGTAGTCTTCTTGATGTGACGATTCTTGCGGGTACACCACTCGCTATGGGCCGAGTGCAGTTTTCACGTGATTGCCAGTGAATCATGGCAAAGTCTCAAGTTGATATTTAGCAGATACATGAGCTTTAGATCTCAACTCAACTGGAAAATCAAACAGCTGGTCGGTTTGTGTTCACCAGGCTGCGCCAGACTCGTGCTGTCTACTGTATGTGATAGGCAAATGCCATGTCAGTGACGCCTCTCTATTTATATTTTAGCTGCAATCAAGAAGCAAACAATATTATATCACTTGTATTCAACAGAGCTCACATCAGTTGTATGTAGTATTTATGAACAGACTCTAGTTTAGCGAAATAGCAAGTGCTAAAGGATTTGCTTGTCACAACGTAGGGAAATTCTAATGCTATGACTATAACGAAAAAGGCATTTGACATCACAAAATCTCGACCCTACAAAACCAAGTCAAGATTGGCTTGAAAAAGAATCACTACATCACGCAGGTATCAAGATTCATTCGAGACTCCAATCCATCTTGTATTAATTTAAAGTTGAAATGTTTGTCACTCGAAATGTCTCGGCTTGTCACATACTTGATTGAGATCTGGGCATACTCATGGCTCTAAATCAAAATCTGTAAGTAGTCTCATTTATAGAAACATTAAATGAGACAAGAACTGATATGCACTCAATCCTTTCAAACTTTGCAGGTCAAAACCAATAGTTCACGCCCAAACCAGCGTCGATTGCAGTCACATAATGCCACCACGCTTTGGGTATTCCTAACAAGTCACCCGGCTCTAAAACACATTCGATCCCGTTGTCCCAAGGGAAGTTTTTGAATTTTGAGCGATATTCAGGACTATGTGATTGTGTGAGATCTACCATACTTGTGTTTCGAACAGGATATACTCGTGCACGAGGTGGATGCAGAATAAAACGTTTCTTACCAACTAGTTGGATGTACTTATTTGCCATCTCGTCGTTGTGTAAGGGCGAAACAGTTCCAGATGGCCCGATCCAGAAATTAGTAACGGTCTCAGGCAGCATGGACCTGAGTGATGGGAAATGTGTATGGAGATTGTATTGGGCCAAATAGGGAATGTCAGATTGTTCGTCATCATGAGATTGCTTTGGCGCTTGCATCATGCTTTCTAGAAGTATAGAAAACGGGCATACCGAAACTGACCAGTTAGACTTGGTATATTGTGATCCCAGTTCCATCGGAACATATCGATGACCCTTACAAGTCAGATCATACCAAAACTCCGGTCTACTAAATGTATTTAAAGCATCCCATGAGTTTGCGTACCCACGGACAATGTATGGTTTTTCTTCCATGACATAAAACGGAATTTCAGAAGCCTTGATTTCCGGAATCGAGCAGGTCACGGGCTCTGTCACCGGTGACTGGTAAAACTCACACAATGATTCAATGGTCTCTGCAAGCAAATCTGATTCCTGTAAAATTTGAAAAATCTGTGTCTCAAACAATCTAAGTCCATCATCAAGGATTGTTGCAACTACAGTGATGGCTGTGTCAATAGTCTTAAACCCCAAGTCCATTTTGTTTTCGATAAAGCATTGAGCCCCAGCGTAAAGACTCAAGAAATAAAACTCAACGATCTCATCGACATCAGACTTATCGTTAGGCACCTTGATTTCATTCGGTCTCAATCTTTCCAAATCTTCAATACTCCCCAGATACAACTTGCGAATTTCATTTTGTATCTTGTCCATTGTTCTTCCTCGATGTCGGTCTCAAAGCGAGATTTTAGAAAAGACAATTCTCAAGCTTTTATATTGTGCAGTGACAATTTGCAACCGCTCACTATCAGTATACGGCTGAAATCACGTGTAGAGCGCATCAAGTTTGTTGAAAGTACGGGAAAAGTTGAAAATTTCAATCGAAATATTCTTTTCGCTCCGAACTTACTCAAGACGTTTATTTAAAAATCGGAACTTAAAAAGAACACAATAGCATTATGACTGTCGCATTTCTCGGTCCTACTGGCACTTATTCCCATGAGGTTTGTTATAGCTATGCGTTGTTGATGTGTGCTATAGGAAATGTATGTACTAACACAGTTGAAAGGCCGCGCTCAAGTTCTCCTCTACCGCTCATGATGACGATCTGCATCCCCAACTCACGATTCAAGCTTGTTTTGACGCGCTCCTATCTGGCGCTTGCACATATGCTGTAGTGCCTATGGAAAATTCGTCTAACGGCACTGTTGTGTTCACTCTCGACATTCTCCGAACCATCTTTCAAACAACTTCCCGACCAATTCATCTGATTGCAGAAGTGTATGTTCCCATCAACCACTGCTTGCTCTCCAAAGCAAAAAGCCTTGCCGATGTCAAGCGCGTCTATACACACCCGCAAGCATGGGGCCAGGTCTCAAATTTCTTGTCGACAGAACTTCCGAACGTCAAGCGTCTTGACTCAGATAGTACTTCGAAGGGTGTGGAGTACTGTAAGACAGATCCCGAGGCTGCAGCAATTGCTAGTCGTGCTGCTGGCTTGGTCCATGATGTTCCAGTACTCGTCTCCGGAATCTCCGACAACACAGACAACACCACCCGATTCATGGCCTTCTCACTAGATCACTCTGAAACTATTCCAGTACCTGGCGCCAGCAAAAAAGGATCCCTAGCGTCGTTCACTCTGCCCCACGACGAACCAGGCGCCCTACTGCAAACGCTTGAAGTATTTGCAAAACATAATATTTCACTAACCTCAATCACATCCCGTCCAAGCGGAAACGGCTCCTGGAACTACTTGTTTTGGATTGAGTTTTTGGGCGAACCCAAGCCTGAAATAACTGAGGAGGCTCGCGCGTTCTGTACTGAGCTACGAGTACTAGGCTCATTCTATCGAGTCCTAGACGAATCAAAGTAGCATATTAACAAATATCATGCTTATGTTCGTATTGATAAATTGACAAGACGCATAAATTTTCTATATATACATTACGAGGCGTTCAATTACTCCATGACTTCAGCTTCGGCAATCAACTTGTCAAGAGTAAACGTTTCTTGGTCACCCTTGTTAAATGCCTCCAGCAACTTGTTTTTAGGAGATCCCTTGGATGCCGAGTAAAACTTTTGAATAAATAAAACAAGTAAGTGAACCTCTTGGACGGATATGTTATCACTCTCAACAGTACCGTTGAACAGCACAATTCCCTTGTCCTCTAACAAGTCAGTGTGCATGATAATGGTGGTATGGGGTCTGGCATATTCCTGGTTGAGCTTGAACTCAGCCAAGGTAGTAAAAATGACGTGAATAGTGTTGAGCGCGACAAAGTTGAATTGAACAAAGTGAATCTCGGTCTGGCCCTCTTCTTTAGGTAAAGGTAACAAAAACATTTTGTATCTAACGGCGTTTTCGTAAATGATCTTGAAACTGTCCTCTTCAATCAACCCGCAAATGTTTTTGGGATTGTTGGCAAATCTAAGCTTCCAAAGCATCTCAATCTCTTTTCGGTCATGCAATCTAAACTTTCCAATGTCAATAAAACTGTCAAGCTCCTTCAGATCGGATTTAGGAACCTTGATTGCGTTCTTGACACTAGCGTCGGCAACTTTGGCAGCCTCGGACTCCTTTTGCTCAAGTGCTTTCTGAACAGGGTCCTCTTTGACCATTTGAACCTTGACTTCTTGAATCTTGTCCTTGTACTTCTCTTTCAACTCGTCAACATTTCTAACTCCTTCTTGCTGAGCCTTCTCCAACAGCTTGGCCTTGTATCTATCAGTTACATCGCTATCGGCAGCATTGGTCCGATTAGTGGCCGTAGCATAGCCTGGCTTCTTTGCAATGGATTTGATTCCAATTTGATTAAACATTCGAGATCTGGTAAGTCTTAGCATTCTTTCCCAAAAAAAAATCAGGTAAATATCAAGCGGTTGCAAAATGGAAATAATCCAAAAACTTTCCAATTCTGTGAAACTGACCACTAGAATAATTCGAGCATCGCAAACCCTAGCCCCTGTCTTCGTTCCAGGATGTACACTCACTGACCGCGTCGTGATCAATAATAGTCGTCTCCTTCAAGATCAGGCTGTCCTTGCGGTTCAAAATGGCTTTGAATCTCATCAGTATTTTCTCGTGAATTTTGTTCCTCGGTATTAGAGGTTTGATCTTCAGATTCGCCTTGCTGAACAAATATACTGTAGACACTTGATTGTAGAAGAGTATACACCAGCGCGCTTTTACTCTCGAGGACTCTCAAAACCTCCATAATTTTTGGTGTTGGCACCAAATTCAGTTTCTCAACTTGCGAATTAAGCAGTTTCAAGTTCTGATTTAGTCTTGCATACTCTTGTAAAAGCAGTTGTTCTTTCTCGCTGATTTCGGACATTTGGATGTGATGGTGTGAGTGGGCTGGGAAAATAAGAAGAGAGAAATAATTTAAACGCGAAAACTTAAAAGATTTTGTCTGTATCAGGCTTGACAATTCGACGTAATTGTTATCGCCATTTGCCTACCAAATATAATAATATTATGGTTATGTTTAGGCACACATAGATCGTATTTTGGTCAAATTACGGAACACATTATGGTAATTGAGATATTCTAAAAAACTGTATTGCTACCAATATTTTATTCAGATTGTACATATTATTTAAACGGAGTAAATGACAATTTTACCATCAACACCAGTAGAAGAAATCTTGGTAACTTTGTCAGGCGAGCCTTCATAGATTCTGATGGTGTTGATTGTGTTTTGGTGAATAGTTGGGAGCTCGGTTCCACCAGTCTCGCTCTCAACGGCACCCTTGAGGTCCAACTGTCTGAACATATTCAAAGCAGAAGACTCTTTGGCCTCTTGTTGCTTAGCCTTAGAAGGGTCGTCAATCGATTTCAAAAACTTCCAACCGTTTTCGTCACCTTCAAAAACAACCGGGTGGCAGTCGTGGCCGGCAGCAATGATTTGGTGCTCGTTGCTCCAGAGAACAGATCTAAAAGGCAAGAACGATGTTGAAACAGAAATGACGGCTTTGGGAGGCTGTTCGGGGCCCGCAGGATAAGCGACAGTGACACTTGAATCGTGTGTAACGAAAGCCAAAGCATTGCCGCTAGGAGAGAAGCTAACATCATGAACCCAGCCTCCATAGTTGTTATAAAATTCACCACAGAGAGTTTGGAAAGGAAGTTTTTCTCCCCAAACGCTGGGCTCGGGTCTTTCGTCAACGCTCTTGATGTATCCTGAAAAAACTCTAGCACTGCCATCAGTAGAACCTGCAGCCAAAAGGACATTGTTGGGATGCCAGTCAATGCTCAAAATTGTAGATTTGATGGGCTTCTTGATGTGCTTTGCAATCCACCAATCATTTTCCTCTTCGTAATAGCACACGCCGATGACTCTGTCACCGGTTCCGACAGCAAACTTTCTCTCATTAGGAGACCATCGGACAAACGTAGCTGCTCTATTGATTCTAAGCAATACCAAAGTGGGCTTCCAAGAACCGTCCAATTGAGGCTCCCAAACAATTGCATTTCTGTCCTGGGAACAGGTAACCAATCTTCCGCTGGTTGCGATATCGACCGAAGTGACTGTTTTGTCATGGTCTTTCAAAGTGTTGCCAAGTTCAAATCTCTTGCCGTCGGTGTAGTACAGTTCAACATTTGATTCTCTAGCAACGGCCAAAAGGCTTTTGTCGGAAGAAAAGGAGTGGTCGGCAATTGGCAAGTGACCAAGAGAGTGTTGTTGATTGGGCATCGTTGTTTGTATGTTAAGTTGTCAATGTTAACAGGAGACTCTCTACTGTTGACGTGGTTGCAGTTGTAGAAATTTGTGGTATGTAATGGTCATGAAGATGAACTAGCGGTATTTAACATCCCCACACAGCTGGACACTTACACTATCCTAGCCCTGATTATGTAAGATCATGGAAAACAGTATGCACTCGTACAAAGGTCTAAGCCATTGCGTTTTGCTGCAAAGTTGAAGAATAATAATAGTATGGATTGGCAGTGATCAGCTGTCGTTGAGCACTAAATCAGCCAGGTTCAAAATGTGATGTAGGAAAACATTCAGTACATAGACCAAGAAGTAGCCGTTAAATTTACTGGCCATAATAGTTAACTTAAATCAACTTCACACCTTGAATACTATCAACACTGACTCTAGGAACAGCAATGTACACTACGAAATTTAAACTATCAGCTACAGAGCTGTAGAACTACAAATACCCATATTTCAACTAACATCCACAAACCAATCCCCGACATCAACTACACCAATCCAAAACTACAATACCTTGACAAGCAAAGAACTTATGGTTAGTTTCCAAACAAACACATGTGAGAACATGAGCAAAAAGTTAGCGAAATATTCATCACCATCCTTTCACAACAGCAGATCGAGCGTATCAGAAACAAAATGACATTAAAATTATTCAAGGACCAAATCTATTAAATAGAAAAGAATAAACTTAGTAGAAGAAACCGAGAATCTTACCAGCGACGTGCTTTCTTCTGGCTTCCTCGTGGTCCATGATACCAGCGGAGGTGGTAAGGATGATGTGACCGAATTGTCTGGAAGGCAAGAGGTTGGTGATCCACTTCTCGATGTCACCGATCTTGACGTTGAATCTGGGAGAGATGACACCAGCCTTGTTAAGACGACCGTTGAGTTGGACAACGATCTTACCGGAGCGGTGGTCGTCGACGTACTCGAACTCGTCAATGTATCCGTGTTGTTGCATAACGGTCAAGAACTTGATGATGACCTTGGAAGAGGGTCTGATGATAACCTGTCTCTTACCAGTCTTCTCAGCGTTGGTAATGGACTTAAGAGCGTCAGCGAGAACAGAAGTGCGAGTCATTTCTATATGCGAGTGTGTTAGCGAGCGTGATGGTCCTAATTGGTGATCGTTGCAGCAGTACGTACCGAGATACTTTGGCGATGTTCGACGGTGGGTTGGAAGAGAGAAATCAGCTGGAAAAAACTTTTGTGCCCGCTGGCCCCCGTGAAAATCGACTTGAATGAAAAAAAAAAAATATCCGGCGATTAGCTAAGGAAAATGACAGTCATATCAGCTCGACCTCATGAGTTCAGCCGTATGTCTAGGGCATAGCCCTAATGCAAATACAACGAGCCTAGTCATGTGATCTGATTCTTTTGAACTGGTTTCTTTCATTGACAGCTTTGAAGGCTCTTGTAGGGAACGGCTTGCGAAAACCGACTAAGTCACGCCGAAACGCTTTTTTTCCCATACTATAGAAATTTCGCACTCGTCTGCGGCAGGTTTATCAAAAATTTTCCAATTTTGCCTTTTTTCCTTCCTTTTTTCTTCTCTTTTCCCTCTCTTTGCTAAGAAGTCTATACCATCACGACTATACACAAAGATGCCTTCCCACAAGTCCCTCAAGACCAAGTTGAAGCTTGCCAAGGCTGCTAAGCAAAACAGACCTCTTCCCCAATGGTACCGTTTCAAGACTGATACTACTATCAGGTATGTACTCACTCACTCATCTTGCGATCTGCTGTGATTTGAACACTTTGCTAACTTTGCTCTAGATACAACGCCAAGAGAAGACACTGGAGAAGAACCAAGTTGAACATCTAAATAGTCAGACTACTATCACCAGTCATCTATTATTTATCAACATTCAACATCAATATTCATGTGTATATTTGTTAATGGTTTATTTAAAACTCTAATGGCCAACAACTAGTTTTTCTTGGAACTTTTTCACGATCTTTTATTTTTTCGACACTTACGTGCTTTTAAAAAAGATGGTTTCCATCATCTCTGATTTTGGCAACCTTTAGCCGTCGTAGTTTTGCTTTGTTCTTCAAGCCTCTTTTTAGTATGCAGTTGCTCAGGGACCAATTCCTCGGATCCCTTATTGCGCTAAACAAACTCGTTCCTTCTTCACGTGTATCTTGTAGTCTTGATTACTGAATTGTATCACAGAAACAAACTCGCCGTTTCACGCTGATAGTTTTCCTTTCCGATGCCCAATGTCATAATACTTTGTCAAGCCGGTTCGTTCTTTTGTACATGCTCTGCTTCACTACTTGCTTCCGTGGAACTGAATGAGTCGTCATCGCCGCATAATTTTCTTGCAATCCACTACTCTATCAGTTCATCTCATAAAAGTTTCTTTTTGCCTTCTACTATCCGATTGTTCACGCTACTAATTTTTCGGGTAACTACCATTTTTGATCACGATCGTTGCTTTTGCTACTATCTAACTTATCCTGCATCAGTCGCGATATGTGAAAAGATCTAAAAGGAATACAAATGTCTCAAACCACCATCGCCAGTCGTTCTCCTCTCATGGCGACCATAAGGGTGTCAGTTTTGCAAAATCAGATTTGTCAGATTTTAGAATCTTCACGAAGGATACTCCTATAAGCATCTCAGAAAGCACATTGACCAACTATCGAAATCCGAAACCAACCAACAAGACTTATTTGGCCGGACTCTACTGTACATAGCAGTATCCTAAAGCGATTACAATATTCTCCGTACGCTTCTGGATCATTAGCATATTAACACCGCTACTGCCGATTACGAAAACGGCTGGACGGCTCTGCATTGCGCATGCTACAACGGATATACACTATGTGCCGTCATGTTGCAAGAAACCAATTACGATTGTATAGCTGTCGCAGACAACGACCCCCAGTATCCTTTTGATTTACTTCAAACGAATCTGGTACAGACCAAAGCCATGACGGGGAACCACTGGACACCAAACGTTGGTGGCTCTCACCTTCTGACTTTCGGTTTCAACACCACTTGTACACCGGGCTTTGGCGATACCGATGACAGAATATTTCTGTAGGTTTCTGGCCTGGAACGCGACAGTGAAAAATAATATAAAGAGCTCTTTCAAAGAAAACGCTCGGTTACTGATATACATGAAAACGAAAGCAGCGAAAACGACGATTCGAGCACAGACAATTTTTTCAACAGCATTTCTTTCAGTTTTAACTCATCCGGCTCAAATATCAACTCGTCAGAGTCAAAGACTCACAAATAACAAAATTACATTCCGTGATTTTGACTACAGATCTTACAAATAACATTCAAATTTACGGTATTGCTACGGGTAGGCGATTGGGTCTTGAAGAGAACGTCAGAGCGACATAGTATAAATTCAAACCTGTTATGGAAGCAGCCAATGAGTTGACGTTAAGGTTGTTAGAGTTGAGTACGACACATTACTCTTATCAGCTCGAACCAACATGCATGGAATATATTAGAAACAACATCGAAGTCTTGATCGAAAAAAGGTACGTATCGTGCTCTTGATTAGATGAAATCAAACCTAACAATTCGTTTTAGTTATCTATCAGAACTTTCTTCTGAGACATTTTCAAAGATTGACAAGTATATTTGACAGTTGATTCATGAGACCTTTGTGTTTCATGAAAATCCGCTCTATACAATTTTCCCATTCCTTACAAACCCTGATGATTTTAACGATTCCGTTTCAAGTTTTGCGCCATACCTCAAGCCGGAGTTTTCAAGCAAGTCTGTAAAATTAGCATTGATTTCCAAAACCAATAAAAGACGTAGTTTAGCACGGAGTTTTGGGGCTAACAACCCGTTATCGAACCTTTTGGCAGCACTATTCGAGATCGATGTGTTTGAATCAGATCCTACCCCAGGTCAAGTGACATTTTCGAAAAATTAACGCAAGCCGTTGGTAGAAAGTATTCTAAAGTCATTATCAGCAAAAACAAGCTAGTCTACGGAAAATGGCAAACAGCTCAAAAGCAGTGGAAACCATCGTTTTCAAGTCAAATTAGACCTTCAATGTTGTCTTCGCCATCCAGCTTCTTACATATTCTCAGTGGTAACTCGTCAAAAACACAAGTGCTAGACTCAGGTTTTCTTAAAATTTGGCAATGAGAGAATCGCTGGCCTTCTTCAAGTGGTGAAATGTTTAGGAATGAAAATTTGGATAGTAGGCGGACTTTGTTTACAAAAAAAAAATTTCCCTGTAATTTGATTATCTGTAAATCATCGATTCTCGTCAACCTCAGAATCTAGACCTTATATTGGCCCGAAAATGGGAAAACGCTGTGTGCTGATATTGGACAGTTGGACTTGTTCTGTACATATGCCTGAAATAATCAAATGTTTAAAACTGTGTGTATAATATTGTATAGAAAATTATCCAGGAATATGTAGTGTACAGAATCAATTTCAAGTATAGTGGGACTGGCTTAATTTTCGAATTCATACATACATTGACTGTACGCGATAGTGTTGAAGACTATTGAAGCGTGCAGTTTTAACGTTCACAAAATAATATAACTATGTTTGAATGATTGAGCATAAAGTCAAAGAGCATATGTAGAAACGTGGGCATCTTCACAGCAGCACAGTAGAGTCTCAGTCTTTTCTTGTTTAGATTTTATGATTGTACTGTGTGTCGAGAGACTTTCAAGTCTCTTGAGTGTGGGTTGAAGTAATTGCTTATTTTGTTACAGATTTATACTTCTTTATACAATTTGACTTCGATAAAATGCGATTGACTACATTTTTACAACTATTTGGGCAGTTGAGGGTTGTGTATATTATAATATGATACGTGAGTGATGTGATGAATTTGAAAGATAAATAAAAGTTTTGACAGTTAAAAAATGTTTGAATAGTACTGTCAAGAGCAATTGGAAGTTTAGTCTTCTAAATAATAGCAGATAATGTATCATCGACGAATCCGGGATAATTAGAATTTAAATTTGATTGATGCTTCCTAGTGTACTGTTGTACAAGCTTTTTGAAAGAAATTTGTGTGTACAAGAGAGGATGAACGGGTTGTGTAAATTCTTTTATGGAAACAAAGAGTTGACTGCAAAACGTATCGTATAACTGTTTTAGATCGCTATCGTGCATCTGAAACGAGAATACCAACAAAAAGATTCGTATACACACATGTTTTTGTGTTTGTGTAAATGCCTTGAAATCGGTTTTCCAAGAAATTTAAATAACTCTATTCGGCATGATACTTGGATTCAATTTTTCAAACAGAGTAAAATTATAATTAAGTGAGCGAGAAAGTATGCGTGACCGCAAAAAATTATGGGCACCTGGAAAACACTCAAAACATTTTGAATTTGAACTGCTAATAGCTCCATGTTTTGATACGAGATTTTCAAATCAGAAACGCGTCATCATTATTGATCGTACCTGTATATCAATTTACGATTTTAGTATATTGGAGCTTCTATGTTTTGAGTTGAATTTAATGAAGAAAGAAAGTGTGAATGTACTCTATGCAGCAGCCTTTTTTTCTTCCTAGATTTAAGTGAAACCGAAAAGTCTAATCGACAGTCGACTCCCGAAATGTTTGACATTTCATAGGCTGGCGTCTGCTCTAGAATCTATCATGAAATAATAATTTGACAGATTTATGTACATGATCACTAGTTGAAAGCGCTAAGAGTTGGGGTTTTAGATTGGAATTTTTGGTGCTTGAATAGATATGATAGACCTAAGCAAGCCACTCAGAAAAGTTGAACTAGGACGGTTTGATTTCAAGGATACATCAAACTCGTAAAGTGATATGCAATTAAGGTACGAGCGTTCGGACAACCCTTGCTACAGAACAATCATTGAAGAAAGAGTATTATTATAAGGACCAAGTGCTTCAAATAAAAAGGCGAGAGTCACATTGAACTTTATTGTTCTATGTGTACACAACTGATTAGTCTAGTATACATTCTTTTTCTTGAGTAACAGATTTTATTTAAGTTTTGTGCGTTTATCTAGACTCGAAGCTTTTCATAGAGAAGATTTGTCGTTTTCTTAGGTTTGAGTTATGGTGTGTTCTTTCATAAAGAAATTGGAAACCCAAAACTGGATAGAAAATAAAATGTATTGGACGCATCTTCGTACTGGATGAATCAATAAGCATTTTAAAAAGTCCATATATATATTTCGAGTTGAAGCAATGCTTTTGACATGATCTTTCCTTCATGTTTCCGCAAAGTACATTTTTATATTCAGAGTTGATTATGACAGTAGACAAGCCTCAGGTCTCGCAAATCCGAGCACTGAAACGAGTTATAGACAGTGTATTTGACGACTATCAAGAACAAAGAAAGAAAATCTGTCTAGACAATGTGTCTTTCGCTGAAAAGCACGTACTTTCGCTACTTGAACAGCCTAAGTTGCTTAACAACACTTACAAGTTTTTCCCGCATGAACTTCGAGCATTTGCGTCGCTAATCAAAGACCAATCAGTCTTGACCGACGACCCTTGGACAATCGAGCTACAGTTACTGACTTATTTAGATTTATGTGCGGTAGACAAACCGTTAAGCGTTTTGGCACCGAATTTTAGACTGACTTCTGACTCGCTGTCGAGAAACTTTGACGTTGTAGCCCAGGCTCTTAGCGAGCTGGACATTTCGCAATTTATTGAGCCCAGCCCTGCGGCAAAAAAGCCAAAGTCCAAACTGAAAAAGCGGTCAACAGCCACTTTGAACCAGCGGTTTTATCTTTTGAAAAACAAGCCAAATAAAATAAAAGACGACTCCATTATCATTGACTCTTTATCCAAAGTCGTTGATTTTTTGTCTGGGTTTAGAAAGCAGAAAAAAGCAAGTGATGAAAGTGAACCACCTAAGCCGGCGGTCGCTTTTACTACTCCGCCAGAGCTCAAACTGTCTATCTCCTCACCAGCAGAGTACACTGACACTTTCGTGCCTATAATAGAGCGGCCTCTGCTGCCAGACATGGAGACTGAATTATTCTTGAACTCGGATCTGTCGTTTTTGTCAGAGTTTTCCCCCTCGTCGGAATATTTGCCTGAGACAATCGAACACGCTGTGTCGCCTAAGTACACCTTTCCCCCGTTCCCGTCACTTCCAAACTGTCCCAATACTCAGCAATTAGCAATGGAGGTACCTGTGTTATTGCCGACGGCTAATTGCACTACTTCATTTTTCAATTATGCAGCATCATTAGATTTTCCTCCTGTGGAATTCAGTCTCTACAATCAATCACCGCCCGCTCCTGATTTTCTAACGCTATCTGCATATCCTAATCATTTTTGTGACAACCCAAACTTTTCTACTTCTCATTACAATAGACACTCCGCCAACACCTTTCTTTTCATTTAGTTTCACAGTTTATTCTCTGTAAATGTACGTTTGTTTAATAAGATATATTTTGAGATTGTACTCTGAGTGCTGTTTAACCTGACTCGAGTGAATTGAAGCATAACTAGTGTATCTGAACGCCAAATTGGATGAATCCATATGTGTAACAGGTAGAAATGACTGAATATACGCAAGCCTTTTTTGTAAATCAACCCACTCATTAGGCTCGTTTGATTTTTGAATTTCAATTCTAAAAAAAAACTATAAATTTAGAGTACAAATGTGTTGATCAAACTTATATTTTACTGCCGGATTCATTCAATTTTAAATGTGATTCTTTTTCTCCCAAACTTCATCAAATCTTTGGAATACTCAAAGAGCAAACAAGACTGTTGTGTCAAGTTTTTGAATATTCGTACACATTCTAATCAATCGCGAGTTTGTAATCTGTACGGCTGAAGCAATGCTTTCTTCTGGCCTAACCCAGATCACGTTCAAGTCAAAGAGCGGAGTCGGAAAGCAAACCAAATCCCACAGAACCTTCTTTTTTTTCTTTCATTAGACCGCATCTACAAGCACAGTTTAAGGATCATTAGTATTTCAATTGGTCTATACAAATTGTGTTGAGATATACGCATTAGACATATTTGAATATCGATCTTGTTTTTATTTACTTTTTTTTTTGTTTCATTATTTCATTTTTTTTGATCGCTTTGTTTAGATATGACGCTATTTCAGGTAAAAGCCTTGTATCCATACCAGTCGGAGGTGGCTGGCGATTTGCAGTTTGACAAAAACGCGGTGATTGACGTCGTCAATGTTGAAGATGAAGAATGGTATACCGGGACGTTGAACGGAGAAACAGGGATGTTTCCAAGAGGGTTTGTGGAGCGTATTGGCGCACCCCGGAGAGTCGAGCGGGTGGCACCTAAGCCTCCCGTTGAAGAGGTAATCAAGGCACCGTCAGCAGCCACAGCTCCTACAGATCAGGAATCAATTGGCGCCAGGAATTCAAGCCAGGATCAAAGAAAGCATTCTGAGGTTGGCAGTTTTGCAGCGGCGGCTGAGAACCAGCCAAATGAACGGTCGGATGAGTTTGGCGATGAGGAGGATAACGATACGCAGGACGAAGAAGAGGCCAAGCGAATGGAGTTACGAGAGCGTATGGCTCGGATTTCCGGTGGTATGAGTATGTTTGGAGTCCCCGCACCTCCTCCAATCCCCAAGGGCTCGGCGGCTGCTGCCGCAGCAGCAGCATCAGCATCGCCGACAGCATTGTACCCTGACAGCCAGCGCGCGGGGAAATTGGGATCAACGAGAGTCGAATCGGACGAAGATGATTATGAATACGAGTCAGATGGATTTAGGCCAGGGAAGCCTCGTTCGAAATCTGGCCATCGTCGTTCTGTGATTGACGAAATTGTCGCAGGTAAGTTCTTTTCTCGCTTGTTTTGTACTTGATGGGCCGATCTAATGAATTTAATTTAGACGAACTTGGCGATGATGAACGAACGGAATCAGATTCCAATAGAAATACCACGAAACGCCGGTCGTATATCTCTGGTAGTGGAATAGCACCACCAATACCCATGTCTCCAAATAGCACTGGCGGGCGAAGCCTACCCCCTCCACTACCAGCACCTTCTGCTCCAGCCCCTACCTCTGCACTAGCTTCTCCTCCAATCACCGATTTTCCTACAGTTCCAGCATCTGTGTCTAGCCCACCTTCGATTCCTGCACCAGTTTCGAGTCCTCCCTCGGTACCTGCTCCAGTTTCCAGCCCTCCACCCGTGCCCATGGCTTCTGCTACCGGAACCGGGCAGAGTCCCGTGTCTCTTGGTAAAAAGCCTAGTCTTCGAATGCCCAACGGACCGTCTGCTATGGCACAGGGCCACCATTCACGTCACAGATCAGCTGCCCCGGGCTACGATGCTTCTTTTGGATCGCCAGTTTCTGGTGCGCAACCTGGGTTTGCACCTCCCCCGCCCCCACCTTCTTCTTCCGGCATTGGCGGGCACACGCGCCATCACTCTATTGCTACAGACAGACATACTAAGTACGTGCCTCCTCTTTCGGGTTCATCATTTTCACGAGCTCCGTCAAGTAGTTCACATGGAGCAGGGGTGCAGCCGTTGACGGACGAACCCACAGGATACCAAGCAGATGAGGACACGGACATGAACATTACGGTCGAGGAAGAACGGATCACAAACAGCTTGCTTCGGCCCAAGCCGTCCAAGCCAATCTTTGATCTATCTGGAGACTACTCGTCGAAATGGTGGACCAGTGCCCAACCGATCCCACCGTCGCTCGCTTCGCGCTCGGACTTGTACATTGAGTCGGTCAGCACGAAATACAGCAAGCGCGGATCCAGGGAGCTGACTGTGCTGGATCTTTACATTCTGCACAAGGATCTTTCGCAGACTGTGATTACACTCGAATACTCTACTGCTCGACCTACGCACCCGCGCCATTACCAAAGAACGGTTCCGGCACCAGCCAAGCTACCGCCTCCTCCCAACCAGCCGTCACCGTTGGTCAATTTTGAGTACCGGATCTCGTTGACGGACGCCAAACCAGGAGATGTGATCAAGTTTAACAACTGCGTGTTTGCCGGGCATAAGGGGTCTTTGCATACAAAGTACACGATTGAGACTGGCGAGAAGACGGTGGTTATTCAGGAGCACGATCCGGTCAAGAAGAAGGTCAAGGCGCAAGGTAAGACCAAGCTGGAGAGCTATAAGTTTAACGATTTGAAGTCTGGAGAATACCAGGTGCTGAGACCGGTTGGCCGCAAGTTTATTGGATGGGATTAGATGTAATTTGTATAGGCATCCGACTTTTCATCATGGGGATCCAGCATCATGAACATATTCCAGCATTACTTTAAAATCTCACATCAAGTATATTGTCCATAGTTGACACATTTTGTTTCTTATTCAGGTTGTTTTTGTTGAGATCTCGCAATCGCTTTGTAGAGTCGATTGTATCAGGATCCATATTGGCGATTTGATCATCTTTGGAGTCTTGAATTAGACTGATGTAGCTTTCGTGTTTTGGAGTGTTGATCTGATGATCATTGCTTTGGTCAATTGATTTTCCAGATAAAGTTGACAGTGAAGAAGTCTCTTTTTTGCTATCCTGGGAATCATTAGTTTAAACATGTGCTCTGAGCGCCGATACTTTAATTTTGGCTCTAGCTGCGAATTTTAAAATGAATCTGTAAACGATTGATCTGATCTTTTAGAATTAGTTCTCAACATGGTGAAAGCGTTTAACGTCTCGCAAAAAGACCTGTTTGCGTGTTTGCGAGATGTGCTATAAGACAGTCTAGTTTTTGTAATACAATTCGGCTATTTACGGCAAATGTCTTTTTATTTACATACACACACGTTTCAATGAATCAGTTTATTGAAAGTTCGTGATGCGAGAGCAGAGTAAAGGGAAAGTTTCCCCGGATGGACTCGTACGGCATAAGGTGCAAATCCTATACATGAGAGTGAGCACAAAAATACAGCGATTAGACCGATTCCGATCCGAGATAAAGAAATTATAGTAAGCGGGCCAGCTAGCTGAGTTTATGGCGACTGTGCAGTTAATGGCGCGCCATTAATTGCATTTGGCTGTTGAATACAAGACAAGCATGTCGTGTCGAGCACGTGATATTGCGCTATGCTTAGCATCCGAGTACATACACGTACATACATACACACAATAGAGTGAAAAAGCGCACAAAAAGTGCACACACAAAAGCGAGCATGACAAAAATGAGCACAATACTGAATTTTTGCAGAGTTGTCGCTGTCGTGTAGCCGTATGAGCTCGTATAGGCCTAAGCAAAGCTGTCAATGGCTTTGAAGCGGAGTGGCCAGGGCCAATGAAGAAGACCAGTGGAGAAGAAAGAAGGAGAAGAAAAGAGAAGCAAAAAAGCCATGTGCCTGGGTGTTTGGCATATGGAGTTTGGCGTTGAGTGGTAAGGAAGAAGATGATGACGATGCAGCAGCAGCCGGCAGAACAAGGTGGGTTTGGGCAATAATCACAGTTGTTGTGTAGCCTGCTATGTACATAATGTGATGTGTACCGCCGTGTGATAAGTGCGATAAGGCTGAGCAGCGATAACGGTGGATTTGAAGCGAGGTTAGCGAGACATGTGCTTGATTGATTTGATCGACCAGCAGCACAGAGCCATTTAGAAAAAAGAGAATGTGACTTGGCTTTTAACACTTGGTACATGGTAGCTTTAAAAACACCGGATAAACAAGGGTCTGAATGACAGATGCTGACTCAGTAATTGGGTGATGACTACTATGTACATCTCGTTACACTCTCAGTTATCAAGCTTACGTAACAGCTACGTTCCTCTTGTTTTTTTTTTTTTGCTGGGGCAGAGCATTTTCACATGCCACAGAAACTATCAGCCAATGAGAGCACGCGCTGCTGGCCATCCAAAAGACTCTGCATATAAATGTCTAAAAAAGAAAAGACATATTCAACCACACCAAATTTATGCTAGATGCATAAAATAGTCTGGCTGTAAACACGCGCTTCTTCTTGCTTCCCCCTGAAATTAGTGTCGCCGTTGTAGTACACACATTTACAAACCGTTGAATTCATGTCTAGCGCATAAACTCATCGATCCAATTTGTGTCACTGACTCTTTCGTTTTTTTGGCGTTCCCATTTTGCGCTTCATTGGCATGCACACACCAACGACCCAAAAAAAATTGTGTACACTTTTCACTCTCAACACATTTCCAGAGGCTGGGAATTCCTCATCCAGAAGAGAGAAAGAAAGAAAAAAAAAATTTGCAACATCGCTGGAATTCCAATATAAATAACTGCGATTCCACTTTTTTTCTTCAAAACTCTTCTTCTTTATTACAACTTCCTGTTGGATCTTCCATTCTCACATTCTCCCTCTTGTTCGCATTGAATCCCTGTTTCGCTCAACAATGACTGCTGCCACCATCCCCCAAGAAACATTTTTCTTCACCTCCGAGTCTGTCGGTGAGGGCCACCCCGACAAGATCTGTGATCAAGTCTCAGACGCCATTCTTGATGCCTGTCTCAAGGAAGACCCCCTTTCCAAGGTCGCCTGCGAAACTGCCGCTAAAACCGGTATGATCATGGTCTTTGGCGAAATCACCACCTCCGCCAAGCTCGACTACCAAAAGGTCATTCGTGACACCATCAAGCACATTGGTTACGACCACTCCGAAAAGGGCTTTGACTACAAGACCTGTAACGTTCTTGTCGCCATTGAGCAACAATCCCCCGATATCGCACAAGGTCTTCACTACGAGAAGGCTCTTGAAGAGCTCGGTGCCGGTGACCAAGGTATCATGTTTGGCTACGCCACTAACGAAACAGAGGAGCTTCTCCCCCTGACTGTCATCCTCTCCCACAAGCTTAACGCTGCTCTGGCTGCTGCCCGTCGTGACGGATCCTTGCCTTGGTTGAGACCCGACACCAAGACCCAAGTCACTGTCGAGTACAAGCTTGACAACGGTGCCTGTGTTCCCCAACGTGTCGACACTGTCGTCATCTCTACCCAACACGCTGAAGAGATCTCTACTGAGGACCTCAGATCAGAAATCCTTGACAAGATTGTCAAGAAGGTCATCCCTGCCAAGTACCTTGACGCCGAGACCAAGTACCACATTCAACCCTCTGGTAGATTCGTCATTGGTGGTCCCCAAGGTGACGCCGGTCTCACTGGCCGTAAGATCATTGTCGACACCTACGGTGGATGGGGTGCCCACGGTGGTGGTGCCTTCTCTGGTAAGGATTTCTCCAAGGTCGACAGATCCGCTGCCTACGCTGCCCGTTGGGTCGCCAAGTCTCTTGTTGCTGCCGGACTTGCTAAGCGTGCTCTTGTCCAGTTCTCCTACGCCATTGGTGTTGCCGAGCCCCTGTCTATCTTTGTCGACACCTACGGTACCTCTGACAAGACCTCTGCTGAGCTTGTCCAAATTGTCCGTGACAACTTTGACCTCCGTCCCGGTGTCATTGTCAAGGACTTGGACCTTGCCCGTCCCATCTACTTCAAGACTGCTTCCTACGGTCACTTCACTAACCAAGAAAACACTTGGGAGATTCCTAGAAAGCTCAAGTACTAAGTTGCTTGGTCTTTACTTGTTATGATGATTTGTTTTCTGCTGTTTGTGTTGTTTTTTTCATTTTCCTGTTTCCCTTGTGGCTAATTTGCAACGCTCAACTCGTTGTTGCCTAATGAATTTGTGCTTTTTGTTTAATGATTTGTTTCATGGTTTATTTATTTAAATTCCGCATCTTTCTCAGCTGTTTTTGGTATTTTTGGTCATACTTGGGAGAATAAGTCTGGCTTCAAGGTCTTCAACCGACATTGTGCATTTATAATTATATATTTTTAATTATTTTTTTTTCGAGATTTCTGTTGCTTTTTGATTAGAAGATGAGTTGCTGGTGCCAAACAAGTGCAATGTCAAGAAATTGTGCCGAAGCCCGAATGCAATGGGAGACAAAGCGACCCGCTGTACTCGATCACGTTGGTTTCAAGCACTCTAAGCAGGTGGCCACGCCGCTTTGTCCCGCACCACGCGGCTGGCAGACGACGACGACCCCACACAGAAAAGGCAATAACCTAAAAAAGTATGTTTGTGCTCGAGAGGCCGTTTTGCTTGTGCTAATGGAAAAGAAGAAGAAAAAAAACTGATTATTTTATACAAAAAATAATAATAAAAGAGGAGAAAAAAAATAAAATAAAACCAAGGATAAGGGATCATTAACTTTTTGAATATAAAAAGGGTTTGAAATCTCTCGAGTGGATTTTTGCAAAACCCTTTAACAAAACCAACGAAAGAAAAAATTTACAGTGATTATAATTTTTCATACAGCAACAATAATATCAAGATGAGTGGGTTACAGGCTATTTTCTTTGTGGACTCGTCGGCGTCGCTGACCGATTTGGTCGGGGATGAGAGGACGCCTGTTGAAGTGGAGCGTGGAGATGGGGCGAGAGAAAGCGAGTACAAGAGTGTTGGAGAAGACGAGTACAAAAGTGCGAGAACAAAGCAAGACCGCAGGATCTCAGAGGATGAGCTGGAGGCCAAGACGATAAGCAACTATAAAGGGTTTTTGGACGAGATGAATCGGATTCTGATTGCCAAAGTAGAAAAGGGTCAGCTAGAACAAGAACAACCACAGCAACAAGAACAGCAACAACTAGAACAACAAGTTGAAAAACAAAAACAGCAAGTCGAAACAAACAGTAAAAAAGGACAAGTTTCAGTCTCCAAACCAAAAGACCAGCATCACTATTTCAGCTCTACTCGCAGCAGCAGCAGCAGCAACCACCGCTCTCTTTCTTTTTCTTCGCTAGTTCTCGACTTTGCCAGCCAGATCGGCGGGGGCCCTGAGCGCCTTGTGCTGGCAGCGCTCCTGATCTGGGCCGCTGACTTTTGGGTCGGGCTCATGTGTGTTGCCGTCGCCGCCGCTCTCGAGTCCGTCTACTTACAAACCACCACCACAACAGCATCAGCAAGCCTGCAAAGCACTGAGTCTTCTCGCTCGACGAACCTCAGCCAGAAAAGTCCGGCTGCCAAACACCACATCCCCAAAAAGACTCAAAGCAAAAGTATCAAACTGCCAACTGATACACCATACACCGCACCAAACCCACCGCTGCGGGCTGGCGGACACTGGCTTACGGCCCAGAACATCAGGATAGCCGCAGGTATTCTGGGTATTGTGCTAGGAATCAAGCGGTGTACTGAACTCGATTGAGTGATATTCCTGAGAAAAAGAAGAACAAAACGATCATTTCTTTCTCCATATTTTTCTTCAATACTATTTATTACTCAGTTATAGCTCCTGCTTTATACTCTTGTTCATATACATAAATGTTTCGCATTATCAAATACCTCTGGATCCTTCTATTCAGGACTTTTTTCCTGATCACACATTTATAGTAATCATTTGTAAATATCACCATCACCATCTGGACTTATCGTCCACCCAAAAAAATACACTCCGTTTTTTGCGATTCTTGTTATCTAAGATTTCCACCATTCACATACACTTGTAGAACTATCAAATCCATATCTAGTTCTACGGAAAAGAAAATCACATATCTACTGTTTGAACTCAAACTTATCTCAATAGAATTCCCAATTATCATTATTATTACATCTTTACTCATTACTAAATTTTCTAAGCATCATCTGCAACACCCTCCCAGAAGTTCTTGCCCTCTGTAGTCTCCTTGATAATTCCCTTTCTAATCACGAAATCACCAAACCACTCTCCTTGCTCCCGCTCCAAAGCATATCTTCTGAACAACGGTCCGACAATATCAACAATATCATCATCCTTAACATTAGACTTCCACAGCTTGTTCAGTCTGGCACCTGTGTGTCCACCTCCAAGCATAATGTTATAGGTGTTGGGCGCCTTGCCCACAAACGCAATCTCTGCCAACCACGGACGCGCACATCCGTTAGGACAGCCCGTCATACGCATGACAACAGAGTCATGGCGAAGACCAGCTTCCTCTAGAACAGACTCCAAACGCGTAATCAAAACGGGCAAGAACCGCTCAGATTCAGCCATAGCCAAACCACATGTGGGGAAGGCAACACAGGCCGCAGAAGAAAGACGAAGACCAGAAAACGCAGTGTTGTCCATCTTGTACTTGGCCATGATCTCCTTGACAGAAGGAAGAAGCTCGTCACTGATGTTTGAAACCAAAATATGCTGATTGGCTGTCAGTCTGAACTCACCACCTTTGCCGTCAATATGCTTAGCAAGCTCGCGGAAACCAGTCTTGAACTGCAACTCGGGTGTATCCTCAACACGACCGTTCTCAACAAAAGTAGTGAAATGGTTCAATCCAGTCTCATCACGAATCCACTCACCAAACAAATCAGTGTTGTGATCAAATGAAAATGGACGCGCTTCCTCAAACTTGAATCCCATGAGCTCCTCGACCTTCTCACGGTACACATCATTGCCCAAATCGTCAACAGTATACTTCAATCTGGCATGCTTTCTGTTGCCTCTGTCACCAAAATCACGCTGCACAAGCATAACCTTTTCGCAAGCAATCAAAATCTTGTCTTTGGAAACATATCCTTGCAACGAACCAGTTCTCGGGTATGTCTTCTTGTTATTGTGAGTAGTACCCATACCACCACCAATAAACACATTGAATCCTTGTAGTTCACCACCTTCGACAATAGCAACCAAACCAATGTCATGTGCAAACACATCAACATCATTGTAGGGAGGAACGGCAATGTTGATCTTGAACTTACGGGGCAAGTAAGTAGGACCGTAAAGGGGCTCGTGGTCAACCAAACCAGAACTAGAAACCAAAGTCTTCTTCTTCTTAGGTCCAGCTTCACGACTCTCAAAAATACCTTGGTAATCACCCTTGTCACCCTCATCAGGACCTTGTAACCAAATATCGTAGTAGGCAGTAGTTTGAGGAAGCAAATGCTCGGAAATATCATTGGCAATCTCGACAACTTCATCATGGATCTTCTTGTTGTTGGGAAGAGCAGCAGCAACAACGTTTCTGTCAACATCACCACAAGCAGCAACAGTATCAATCAATGCAGAGTTCATTCCTCTAATAGCCGGTTTCAAGTCGGACTTGATGACACCGTGAAGTTGGAAAGTACCACGGGTAGTAATCTTCATAGTACCATTACCACGCTCATCAGCAAGCTCGTCCATCTTTAACCATTGCTTAGGAGTAGACACACAACCAGGGAGTCTGACTCTGACCATGAAAGAGTACGCAGGCTCCAAACCCTCAGCCTTACGTTGGTCACGGATGTCTCTGTCATCTTGCATATAGATACCGTGGAACTTGGTCAATTGTTGATCAGAAGATGAAATAGCACCAGTAGATTCATCCTTCAGGCCTTCGGCAATAGTACCTCTAAGATAGTCAGAGTTGATCTTGATATCCTCATTGGTGATTGGTGGAGGTTCATCAGGAGTAGAAACATTATCAACACCCAATTCTTTCCAAAGCAAAGCTTCCCATTCATTGTAACCTTGCTGATAACCATCAGCATCTTGATCGTCACCCAATCCGAGATCAACCAAAACAGAACCACCAAGAAGCTTCAGCTTGTTGAACAAATCCTTAGCAGGCTTGTTGTAGTAATGCTTGTCTTCCTTTCTGGGCCAGTAAGCACTGTCACCAAGACCGAAAACAGAGAATTTCACTTGGGCCAAATCAATATCAGTAGCAGACTTGATGGCGTCCCAGAAAGCACGACCGTTTTGAGGAAGTTCACCCTGACCAGCAGTAGAAGTAACCAAAATCAAATTCTCTTCATTGCCCAAATCCTCAACAGGATAATCATCCATATCGAAAACAATAGACTTCAATCCTCTAGACTTGGCTCTGTTACCCAAACGCTTAGCCACATTGGTAGCATTACCACCATCAGAAGCATAGAGAATAGTAAGAGGGGGACCAGAAAGACCATCAAGCAGAGCAGAAAGAGCGTTCTTGGCATTTCTCTTTTGTTTATCGCGAACATCTTTACCGTATGATTGAGTCAAAGTAGCAGCAAATTGTGGATTGCTCTTAGCGAGAAGAGTGAGATGATTTTCACGATCCAAAAAGTCTT
Source organism: Saccharomycotina sp. CBS 16003 (assembly GCA_022457085.1). Lineage (NCBI taxonomy): Eukaryota > Fungi > Ascomycota > Saccharomycotina sp. CBS 16003. The sequence continues at coordinate 977,556 of JAJNCF010000023.1, forward strand.
GCAGAGCCTTTTTGATTCTGGGAGAATCTAGCTTAAAAGCAGCATCACCCTCTTCAGTAGGATTGTATCTGTAAAGAGGCCAGTAACCAGAATCAACAGCCTTTTTAGTTTCTTGGAGAATAGTCAAGGCAGTGTCATCCTCGTTGTAATAAGGCAAGTAAGCAAGCACGATAGAAGGACCATCAAACTGCTCAGCTTCAAGAAGAGCCTGTAGCAACTGAGTGTATGAGGCGTAAACAGCGACTGATGCAACATAAACATTCCCGTAGTTCATGGCGTACAGGCCAATATCTTTCTTGTGTGTAGCAATGACAGAATGAGGTTGAGAATCAATCACCAGCATGTTGATATTTTTGTTGGACTTGATGACGTTATGCAAACCAGAGTTACCCAAATCGTAAGACCAAGCATCAGAGCCAATAATCCAGTTCGATTTGAGATGGAACGACTCTTCGAGGTCCAATAAAGGGGAGTTGATAGAGCGAAGACTATCTATAAGCTCACTGGTCTTACCAAATGTGTTCTTGGCCTTGACTGATGAAAATCCCTTTGCTGATAAAGACCATTCAGAAAGAAGTTGGTTCAAGTCAGCAGAAGAAGAATCGAGTGCTGCCTTCACTCTTTTCAATAAAGAAGATCTGTTTTCGGCTTGTGCAAGGTAACGACCAAACGCAAACTCAGGAGATGTGTTGACTTTGTCGTTTAAAAAGTTGACCTTTTGATCAAAAACCTCATCAAGAATACCGAGATATATGCTTTCGATATTGCTAATGTGCTTTTCAACTTGATCGGTAGGTGACTTTTTACCAAGCACCAAGTTGTTGATAGGCTTCTCGCTAGTGACGTTTGCAAGAGCAGATGTGAATACAGCAGAGATGTTGGTGTAGTCGACATCAGCCAAATGGAATGAAATGAGTGAGGAAAACTTTTGAATAGAGTTGATCTTGTTGTTGACAAGTAGGCTACCAATGAAATCAGATAGCAAACTAGATGCGGTCACATTATCAAAGAAAGACAGGGTCTTGGAAGACTCGGGGAGAGTTTGGATCAATGCAGAAGAGTCAAAGGGTTTGTAGACTTGAATGAAAACAATGCCCACATTTTTGGTACCTTTAGAGTTGATGTAGTCAATGAAATAGGGCGCCAGCAGCGAGCTAAAGACAAAAATGTGTTCAGCGGTAGAAGAGCCAAAATACTCAAAGCTCTTGATGGTCTCGACCTCACGTTTCACAACATCAGAGTCCGTTGAATTAATGACGGAATCAGAACTGTAAAGGTGGAAAACCACCGATTTCTCGTTTGTGTAATTGTAGGCAGAAACCAGTTGTGAATCTTGGACACCAATCGTCTGTACCAGGCTAGCAAAGTCCAAATGTCTGAATTTAGAAATGTCGCCGGTTTGGCCATCGTAAACGTTGAAAACGACTTTGCTTTGAGTGTAAGACTGTAATCTCGAAGAAATAACAGCAATAGAGCTGCTCAGTTCGGCAAAGCCAATGAAAACTGAAACAGTCTGATTTTCCGAGGACTCAAGAAATTCCAAGACCTGGTTGATTCCTTCGGTACCATTTGCTAATGTGACAATTTTGGCATCTTTGGGAGAAAGGCTCTTTCCGTCTTGAAAGATAAAGGTCTTGTCGCTGTAAAGATCACTTGTGCTGCGAACTAAATTGACTACTTGTTAGCAAAAAAAAATTATATTTGCAAATCGTGGCATAATCATTGATTTGCCATTGCGGGGATGATCAACATACCAGAAGCTCCAACCGTTCTAAAAGTCATGATCAATGATTTGAAATTGTACAACGAAGGTAAAAGATCAATGAACCTTTGGTAGATCGCTGAAAGGGTAAGCAAGTAGTTGAAAAAACTTTTTCAAAAGAAGGATGTTGAAAAAAAAAACAGTAGCTGAAAAATATGGTTCATTGATGGAGATTTGTGATAGCTTTTAAAGTCTAGTTGATCGAGGCCTGTGGCTCAAATATGACAAGCCACATTCACAATCACACGTGATTTGATACAATTATTGACGGAAATTGTAGTAATTAGTTGAACACTGATTGGACATGAAAGCCACAATAGCAAAGGCCGATACTTGCCACAGTTTGTGTGTATTTTGGCAAGCCGATTCATTTGGGTTTGCTTTCAATATTATCAAAGTCCAGGAAAAACGTACTGCTTGTAGCGCTTTAGTTATGCTGGCGATATGAGAGCGAGTATGTAAGTGGGAAGAACAATGATGTGCTGCAGTAGTAAATATCCAAGCTGTGGCACACAGCCACGGGTTTTCTCCGTGGGTTACTGACCATGTTGGGAGACCACCTCTATATTACCACTTCCCGTGAATATCGGCCTTCGATGACTATTACCTTCCAATGTCAACTGTCTAGCTGCTGCAATTGGACCGAGAAACCGGAGATTCTGCTCTCATTCCGAAAAGGTGGAAAGTTAATGTCGCAGATCATATCATGCAAGTACACATTGAAACATTGATGGTCTCAATTGCTGAATTTTAAGTGGCTTCACTTCTAAATATTATATTCAATAAGCTTTATTTTCCAGAACCAGCTGGCTCAAAACTTGTCAACAAAATTGAATAAAGTGCAGCTTGTGGAATAGAAATATATAGTTATGTATTTTGAGCATTACAAATGATCAGTATTGTTCTTTTTTATATTATACGTTTTTTTGTACTTTTTTCTTCTTTTCTGTCGTTATCGAATTGATCTCCCGATAGCATACGTTGATTTGGGTAGCTTTCAGGTTTATCGAATCAATCTGTCGTTGGCCCGCTTTCCGTAATCGTCATGATCGTCTTCATCTCTAGGGTTGACATCAAATCTAGTCATTCCCAATCCTTCCTCTTCATCAAGTTCGTTGTATAGCCTGGCATCGTGCGAACGCAAACTACCGCTTCGGGAGTGTCCAGCTCTGAAGTAGTTTCCGCTGTTTCTCCCGATTTGAATGCTGCGTCTGATCTGAATGCCGGCAACGGTATTGTCCATAGGCATACCCTCAAGGGAATTTTTCGGTACCAGTTTAGATATATCTCCTTTAGAAACGTTTAATAAATACACGCCAGTGAAAATAATAAGGAACCCACAGATTAGCGAAACACTGTTGGCGGGATCTGATGTGTTGAAACCGGCGAAAAGAATGAAGGATGCACACAAAGTCGCAGTTGTGAATGTGACATAGTATAGTGGATTGACGATCGAGGTATCGAATTGATCCAACGCCTTGTTGAAGTAATTCATTTGAATAGCAATGCAAACGCCTACCACAATGGCAAACGCATATGTCGATGGATGTGAGAACTGATTGTTTCCTTGAAACGTAAGCTTGACAGCAATACCAAATCCCTTGATAGCCATGACTGAAACAGAACCAACAGTTGAGCAAATCGAAACATACACCATGGGATTTTTTCTGCCGTACTTTGGTGCGACCATATATATCATGACCACCGCAAATACCGCAACAACAAAGCAGTAAAACATGAACCCAGGCTGCACAGCATATTGTAGGATCTCGTCAACTGTCGACACCTCTTTATCTGGTGGAGCGTGCAAAATAATAATAACACTTCCGATTAAGCAGATTGCACATCCCAACTTACCGAGAATTCCCAGTTCCTCTTTTAGGATCAAAGCTGCTAACACTGCACCAATGATAACAGACAGTGCTCCTAGTGGTGTCACCAGAATTGCCGGGGCAAAGGTATATGCTGCAAAGTTGGCGATCTCGCCGATGGCCATGGTAAGCATTCCAGCCCACCAAATGGGATTTTTCAAGTATTCTAGGCCGACTTCTTCTCTTCCATCATTAGCCGATGCCATCAACCCTTTTTTGGTGATGATAAAAGAAGTGCCGATTGCCAGCGAACCGCTAATAGCCAATCCAAGTCCAATATATTTATCTTCGACCAAATCAACCATCTTTATGATTAGACTGTAGTCCGTCAAACAACAAAGAATATACGAATAGAAATTTGAAGGAAAAGGTTTCTTTTGGGCCGACTGAAACGTAGCATGTATACGGAGGGCTAGGGCTAAAGTTTCAGCCTTCTCTAATTTTGGACTGTATCTTTGTGTGTACCTCAGCCTCTTTAAACGGGTCTGTTTCGCGTCTTGTTTATAAAAATTTTTCTTGAATGTCAGCTTCTGAGAGATACAAATACCAGATGTCACTGTGGGCGTGTGAAATTTTTGAATGATTATGGTTTCAGTGCCTCTCTTCTTGGAGAAGTCAAAAATGGTAGCGAAACCAAAAAAAAATCAAAAATAATAAAAACCACATAAAACCCCTATTACTATAAAGAAACCCGTTTGTGTTCATGTCATGAACATTCGGATACAGAGGTTCGTGACCGTTCAGACATCATACAACGGCCCAAAGTGGCTGGTGGAGTCACGCGTGGTTCGAAACCAACTTGCAGTAAGCAGCGTTTTGCCCAAACAAACATCAAAGCTTAGAAAGGAGATGTCAGAATGCAACAAACAAAGATTGTTTACACTTGTAGATAGAGCTTGGATCTACACACTTTTCATCGGCCTTGCTCACTGTATCCAAGAGCTACCTAAGATAGAGGGAGAAGCATCCGGCGCAATCAGATATATAGTACTCAGCATTATCTGCTGCCTCATCTCCACCCCACATAATACATACACATATGTACACATTGTGTCTCTTTTCAATGTCTCTAGCAGTAGAAGCCATGACCCTCCTCATTATTTTGAGCATTATATTACCAAAGCTGTTTCCCAATATGCGTCGCAAACAGAGAAGACGAAAAAATGTAGGCAGATTTTATTCTAAACCATTCGACAGTTTATAGCGCCAAAGAACTAACTGATTAGTCTCTCTGGTTTGGTATGATTTAGCATTTGAAGGCAAGTAATGAAATAATAAAGCAATGAGACAGATTCCTTTATAAAGCTACTATGATTGGTATGTGGTCAGTCTGGGAATCATTTACCCAGAATCCTATGTTGAAGATATGCTATGTATCCTATAGACAGAAGGATTTGATGGCCCTTGGGGCTTTTGCTGCTTCATTAAAGACATTTTGCAATATTTTCAATACACACTTCGCTATCGTCGCGCTGAATACCAAGTCTTGTTCTTAATCTTCGTAGTTTTTGTACGATCACCTTTCCCAATTAGGCAGTTAATCCATATCAAGAAAGCATTACACTTTTCAAGCTAATACCACTTTCTGTAACTAAAAAACACAAATTGAATCCCAAAATCCTCAATAGAATCCAAGTTTGAAATAGTGTTTAACATTGGTTAAAGTCTTTCAAGTATCTCATTTATTGTTGTGGATTCCATAAAAGTTGTATCTTATACAGGCTGAAAATGAATCATACAAGGCAAAATTATAGTATGTTGCTTTGGGATTAATCCACAAACGCAGGTTAAGAGCACAAAAATTATGTATCAAGATTCAAGATATCTTCCAAGAAAACCATCAAAAAATGGACGAATCCGGAGTTGAACCGGAGACCTTTCGCATGCTAAGCGAACGTGATAGCCAACTACACCATACGCCCGTAATTTGTTAAAATCTTATCTGAGTCTTATAGATACTAATTAGCAATTGCACGATTATCATTTACACGACTAGCTATTACACGATCAGCTATTTTTTTGCCTGACTAAATGCGTTTTCAATTCGATCCTAAATATTTAGGCTGCTTCCATGAACAACGTGCAATTTTGATTAACCTCCCATATTAATCAGATATTTATGTATCAAAAAACAAAGGTTCAAAATCAGTTGGTCCTGAAAAAATGAGGCGTGATAACGTGAGGCATGGGCATACTAATCACATTTACGAATACATCGTAATATTATACTTGGTCGACTTTATGATTATTATATATCAAGAAATCAATTGAATTGAAATTACTGAAGAGAATCCATCTTTTAAGTGATACATGTCAAGAATTAGATCAAATTATAGTTTTTACAATTTTGTCAAGGGAAGGACTTCTGTAAAATAAGTGGAACTTAATGAAAATCGAAAAACTCAAGAAAATAGTTACCTATATAGTAGGAATACTCAGGAATGAGTTAAGTAATGCTTAAAAGCAAAGAGGTAAAGTTGGGACTGCTGGCGTGCTTTGCCAATCTATTATAGATCACGAAATAAATAGAAAAAAAATAACAAAAATCATCTATCAGAATAATCAGGATAGTGAAAACTGCTTCAAACACACTACTAAAAGAATCAAACAGTTGAAAACCAAACAAAGTGAATAACATAGCCAAGTATTTACGAGTAACTGAAAATAAAACGTCGAGTGTCTTTGTGAAACTATAAAAATAGCTATACATATTTACTAAGCGTCCCAACAACCAGTTAGAGCTTTGGATACAATCACATTATTGTATATTATAATTTTTTGAGATCAGCCTCAAAGTTTTGCTAGATACAAGTAGATACCTTAAAGCAGTGAACTATTTTATTCACATCACTACCGCACCTCCTCTTTCATCATGGTACTATGTTCTTTTTAAATTACTAATCAGATTTCTATCTTTGAGCTTGAATAATGTGTTTACTATGAGATTTTAAAACTATTTCTTGATTTATTAAAGAACTTAATACTTTTATACACTTATGTACCTGTTACGAAGTAATAACCAAAACGAAGCGTAACAATGTGGAGCATAAGTACCATGATTAGAAACATAAATGGGCATATTGTACTCGGTGAGTATCAGATATCTATACTTCATTTACAATTTTATTGTTAAGAATTATACAATTATACTCTACTAGGAATAAATAATAATCTTATGATTTCTTATGGTAAAAATATATTAGGTATTTCTATGTCTCGCGACCATACAAGGTTAATCTCCAAATATAATTCACATATACGTACAACTGACATTTCATTTATTTGTAATCGTTCAAAGGTTAACAAAGCGACTCTCATCCAAGAAAGCTGAATGCTTTTTGATGTTTAATGGCGTTAAAACTGTCATGGTTATAAACTTGTACAAAAAGAAGTTAGGTGAAATGAATGTAAACATAAGTGAGTAAGTATACTTTATAGCATGGAAAGAGAAGGATGGGAAATAGGTTTTGTATTATTGTTACAGATATTTACAAAGTAGGCGTTTTGATCAACCTGTGAGCTGTTTAGGACTTGATGGCGCTATATCAGGATCGTGTTCAAAGGAAAAACTGCAACATATCTTATAGATGATTTTGTTAATACTAATAAGTATTTAATTGGTCTAAACATTATATTAACGCAAAGTAGTCAAAAAATTTGATCCAGCATACAACACACGAAAAAGCCATTACATGTTGCTAGTAACATTCGAATAATCCACCAAGCTTGTAAAGTGTTGTTCCTCATTTTTAGTGATTTCCATTCTGAAGTTTGCACTGTAAAAGTCACAAATCCTGATCAAATCATTAGAATGAAGATAATTAAAAATGAGGAACAACATTATATAGCAAAGATTGTAAAAGCCCAACAGCAGTATTCAAAGATTACATATTATAATATATTAGTGAACACAATAGACTGTTAATGGAGAAAAGTTTAGGTATACATAAATCACAAAGTAGACTATAATATCCATTCATGACCCTGATCCAGATGCCTATGCCTCACGTTGTCACGCTTCATTTGGATTTTTGAGTTATATAATCGATGCCTCATTTATTAAAGCGTCAAGGAAAACTACTAAAACCTCACAGTAAACACATGGTTCGAGATCAAAGTCAGAGACACAACGGTATGTTCTATAAGATAGTATTGGTATAAAGAAATATGAGGTGCGGTAGTCTTGCAAATAGGGTCTACCACTGCTTCAAGGTCTGTATTCGTGTCAAGCAAAATCTTCAGACTGAGATCGGGGAAATAGATCATAGTATTATTATAAATTGGTGCTCTAACTGGGTATTAGGACACTCGGTCAATATGTGTGAAACCATTTCCACAGCTCCACACCTCCATTACCGCCATGATCCAAGTGCCAAAATATATGAAATTCAGATATTACAATACTTATAGAATATAACCTAGCCTATAGTAAATTTCAGAAAAGCTGGAAACTTGAGGTAAAAAGTACAAAAAACATTTACCCATCTTAACAATCAAATGTGTCACAAGATTGCTTGCAAAAGCGAATGTATAGTACCTTTTGTTTTAGATAAACAAGAATCCGATGTAGTGTAATGGCTATCACGGTCCGCTCTCACCGGGCAAATCAGGGTTCGATTCCCTGCTTCGGAGTATTTTTGGCAAATACCTTAGTTAAAATCTTGGGGCTTATCGCATATTATACACAGCACACCAACATAAATTGTAGATCGTTAAATATTCTATCATGTTGTTCTATTAGGAATGGATATACACGAAAACATTTACATACATTTACCACATGAATCGTTGTAGAGATCCCGGCTCAGAAATCCACTCAAATGGTTTTGCTAAGAAAAGATAAAATGTGATTACGTTTATAATCAAAAACCAAGCAGTTTCGTACGCTATCAGACCTTTCAAAGCGCTTACTGTTTTATAATACCTTAGTCTCCAAATGACTATTGGAATGATATAGTATCTGGGTTCTAAAAGCGGACTTGGAACCAGTGTAGCCACGATCGCAGCGATAAAGGATATTTGCTCAAACGGGATAGTCATTCTGGGCTCGTTAGTCGCTGGCTTCTTTAAAATGGTTACAAATATCAACAGGCCTGTGAATAGCAACGGACCTGAGACTGTTGTAGCAAATATGACATTGTCTTTGCTGGGAAGATAGAACCGTCTCCAAAGGTAAAACGTGTAGTGTCTGTTGTCTGCTAACAGAAACGGATGCGCTCTCATTTCCATTTTGTGGAGTACGTATCCCATGAAAAAAGCGCAAATAGCTGAAGTCAACATAAATACAAAGACATTCAATAAGCTAATCTTTATTTTTTTGAAAGATGCCCAATATGAATGAACTATTGAGAGAGTGATAGGAACAAAGTAGAATAGAGCTATGTGAAGCACAAAGTGGAACAGCTGAAGAAAATTGAGTGAGACTTCGTGATTTGATTTGTCTCCCAGAGCTATGCCTTGATTCCAGTAGAGATAATACCCAAAAAGAGCTGCTACACTACCAAAAGAAAGTGTGATAGAAGGTGTATACAAGACGGTTTCGGCCATTCCAGTAACTTCCCCGATGATAGTATTGCATTCATTGGAAGTCTTGGATTTTAGGTATTTTTCTTGTAACAGGACAATGGCGACGTATCCCGCCCATACTATATTTGTTTGTCTGAACCATAGACTCAAGGAAAGAACAAATGCAGAAACTACACTGTGTCCTGCAAGACCTATCTTCAATCCTGCCAAAACAGCAACCGTAGCCCATACATCAGTATAGAATAAGGTCGAGAAAAACGACAAAAGGGGAAATGCAAGCATTGATACGTTGCTACCCACAATCCATGGCATGACTACTTGTAACGCGAAAAAGTTCAAGCTTCGTAACGTGGTAACCCCACAATCGCCAACCAACCTTGCGTATGCGTTACCTAGTAGATAAAGACCAGGAGGTGTTGTAATCTTGTCGTTCCAAGGAACGTGATTTAAGAGACCTGCGACATTCCAAGCTGGAATTGTCGTCGTAGCACAATACTTCTGTGTTTGTGGAATGTGAAAAATTTCGTCAAGATAAGGCAGTGGCACGATTCGCGATACATATGTGAACGACACAATTGCCGCTAGGTATATCACAGATATGAGAAAGAGCTTTTTCATTTTCCCATGTCTTTGAATTTGATACCGAACTTTTGATTATGTTTGGAGATCCACGGGTCTGTGCAGATTCTGTGTATATGAGAACAAGTGGACATTTGAAGTTGCAGCTCTATGATTTCAAACAAGAGAATCAAGTCTTTGCATGCATAATGCCCTTACCCTATCTGACTAGTCCAACAGACTCTGTCAAGTTGTAACGCATGAAAGAGATGAACAAAAGACACACGAATCTATACATGAGGATCCTCTAGGATAACAAAAACAAAATGAATAACATCCAGATATCTCAAGCTCTCATAATTTGCCAACAAATTTTTTAAAAACCCGCTGCAATATGTTTATAATAGTGTAAATGTCAAAGTGTACACTCTATTTTAGCATTAGCTGATAAGCCGTCTGCATTACAGCCCAAAAGCACAATAACCCCAGAAGAATACTGATAAATTATGTATGAAAAGAACTGAGTCTAACTATTAATTCCTGAAGGTCGCACAGAGCCTGTAATTGACTCCAGTCGATAACCCAAAATCAAATGCCGACTGATATTATTGATCTAGTATCGGCTCCAATACAAAACGAAGTGTGGGTTAGGTTTAATTATGTAGCCGGAGATGAAAAATTTCAAACTTCCAGAGCTGGTACAGAAACATTAAAAGTAGAATTTCATATCAATATATCATTATCGGTTCCTGTTGCTACAACTAGGCCCGTGGTACCTGAATCCGGGCGTTTCTCCATAAAATCATCAGAACTGTTACACCGTTTGAAATGTAGTTTTAGATCTCGTTGACATTCTATTAACATTTACAAAAAACAATATGGGTAAAAACAATCTGGGACTTCAAGGTACAAAAAACTTTTGCATTAATATTTATAGGCATAAATAGAATTGAACTCTTAAAGGTTTCCTTAGACCTTGAAACCTCTAGAAGCACGGCGACCACGGGCACGCTCGAACTTACGGCCCTTGGACATAATTCTAGGAGCCTTGTTCTTGTGGGGACCCATGCCGAAGTGTCTGACGGACTCACGGGCGTTTCTGGGACCACGGATAATAAGGGTGTTTTGTCCGGTGGGAGCTCTGCGAGCAAGTTGGTCGAAAGTGATGATTTCACCACCAGCCTTCAAAATACGGGCTCTGGCGGTCTCAGTAACCTTGAGGGCAGCAAGAGTGATCTTGGGGACCTCGTAGAGACGAGCATCATCAGTGACGGTACCAGTAACAACGACGATCTTGTTGGCGTTCTCCTTAGTCTTGGTGACACGGGCGATACGGGAGACAGAGACGGGAGGTCTGTTGATCTTAGAAAGGAAAAGGGATCTGAGGATGACCTTGTTGAACTTGGACTCGGTACGACGAGCAAGGAATCTGTAAACCTTGACCAACAACTTCAAGTAGACATTGTCGGACTTGGGAGCAGAACGGTGTCCGCTTCTAACGTGTTGCTTTCTAGTGCTATCGATACCCATGGCGATGTATTATGTCGAACTAGTATGGTTGCGAGAAACGAGGAATCAGGAAAAATCCAAAAGTTCAAATTTTTTCCCCAAGGAATTTCGTGTTCAGGAAGAAAATCTTTTGCTGCACGCTAACCCCCGGCTAGTAAATGTATGACAAACTCTTTTGGGAATGAGGTGTGACTGGCATTTTGGGGCTCATGTGTAGTGTTGGGACCGCAAATATTTGAGACTGACTAAAATCCAGACAACAGCTTTATACAATAGCACTTAGTTTAGGAAACGTGTATGTCACATAATACATGTAACGTGATATCTATAATTGACCCAACCCACGAAACGTGAACTAAACTGACGTTAAAAAATTCCATTCACTGCCGCAGCTGCACCACACATTTAGTAGCCTTTCAACCTATTGTTGCCATCTTCAAACACACATATATTCCTATCGCAATGTCTCAACAGAACCCTTGGAGTCAGTTCGCTAAAGCAGTCAGAAAGAGCGCGCAAAATGCTCAAGGCTCAGGACCCCGCCCTCCTAAAGGCCTTTTTGCCGGTGTTGGAGGATTAGTAGTCCTCGGTGTGGGTGGCCTTGTTCTTACTAGTTCGCTTTTTAACGGTATGTTTGAATACAGCTACGATTGACACATCGTTGTCAATTTGCGTGCTATTGGTTTGTTATATTTGAAATGATGCTAACTGTTATAGTTGACGGTGGTCACCGTGCTATCATCTACTCCAGATTTGGAGGTGTTCAACCCCAGATCTACGGCGAAGGAACTCACATCGCCATTCCTTGGTTCCAAACCCCAATTGTCTACGATGTCCGCGCTAAACCACGCAATGTCGCCTCCTTGACCGGTACTAACGATCTGCAAATGGTCAACATCACCTGCCGTGTTCTTTCGAGACCTCGTATTGGCGCTCTTCCCACTATCTACCGTACATTGGGACAAGACTACGATGAGCGTGTTTTGCCTTCAATCGTAAACGAAGTTCTCAAGAGCGTTGTCGCTCAATTCAATGCTTCTCAATTGATCACTCAGCGTGAACGTATCTCTAGATTGGTCAGAGATACTCTTGTTAGAAGAGCCGACAAATTCAACATTGACCTTGACGACGTTTCCCTCACCTACATGACATTCTCTCCCGAATTTACTGCTGCTGTCGAGGCTAAACAAATCGCTCAACAAGAAGCTCAACGTGCCGCATTCATTGTAGACAAGGCTAAGCAAGAGAAGGAGGGTACTATTGTCAAGGCACAGGGTGAGGCTAGATCCGCGGAGCTTATTGGTGAAGCTATCAAGAAGTCAAAGGACTATGTTGAGCTGAAGAGAATCGACACTGCTAGAGAAATTGCTGAGATTTTGAGCAAGTCAGGCAATAGAGTTCTTCTTGACAACGAGTCGCTGTTGCTGAACGTTTCTTCTGATCTTAGAATAGGCAAATAAGCGATGCATCTTAGCTATAACACGATTTTGTTTTGTAAATACTATTAATATTTAACTATTTATCATGTTTCAACTGATCAAGGCACAATCTTTTTGTCTTGTATTCAAGTGTTACCCCAGTGCAGATGTGACTAGAAACACTTTTTGACATTACTGATTGGAGTTTGTAGTTCATGTAAATTATAAAGGCTGCGCCAAAATCTGGGGAACTGTATAAAGCAGTCACAGTTTTGTATCCATTTACGGCAATTAAATGTACACAGTAACTGTGAGACCACATGTAAATATGAAATGCAGACATAATCTCGATTTTTCACACTGAGTCCTGAGCTAACACGCCCTAACCCACTGCTATCACGCACGCGCTGAGAATTTTCTCACTTTTCCATTTTTCTTTTTTACTAATCTGTTTCGAGCTCGCCCTTGACTGATAAATCATAATATATATATCAACAATATGACTGGTGTTTCCGTTAGGTACGTTATATCTGAACTGCTGCCATATTGAATTCTGAACGATCCCGATCGAAAAGAGAGAAAAATGACGAATTTTGGGAATTTTACGACAAACCGACAATTTGAATTGGATTTTGGAAACGAATCAATGCCAAGTAGCGACTGCAGCGAAATAATGTAAATCAGCGATTCAAGTGAAATTTGGCTGGTTAGAATATCTGTAAAATTCGAGCAAAATACACGAAAGGCTTTGAACTGTTTATATCGAAGATTACACGAAACATGTTCACAAATCATGAAATTCATTAAACAACGGTACCTTTACGATAAACTGCTATTGAAACAATTTATTACAGCAGCCATAGTCGACATTGTAATTACGGATTGTCTCTTTTCGGAGTGGGCTCAGTGAAATTCAAGGTATCTTTACTCGTAATCTGTTACTAACAATCATCTAGAGATATTCCTGCTCAGCAGTTCATTGATGCTTACGCTGTCTTCCTTCAACGTCAAGGTAGACTCGAGATCCCCGGTTATGTTGAGCTTGTGAAAACCAGCGCCGGTAACGAGCTTCCTCCCCAAGACTCTGCTCTTTGGTTCTATAAGCGTACTGCCTCTGTCGCACGTCACATCTACTTGAGAAAGAACGTTGGTGTCGGTAAGCTCAACAAGCTCTACGGTGGTGCCATTAACCGTGGTTTCCGTCCCTCTCACCACAAGGATGCCTCCGGCTCCGTCAACAGAAAGGTTGTTCAAGCTCTTGAGAAGTTGGGAGTTTTGGAGCAAGCTACCAACGGTGGCAGAAAGATCTCCGAGAACGGTCAAAGAGATTTGGACCGTATCGCCGTTGAGCTTTACGCCTCCGAGGAAGATGACGAGTAAATTAGTTTTCACATAACTTTGAAAAAAATACACTAATACAGGCACGAAAAAACATCAACACCTACGCATACACAAATCAATTATTGTATTTGTGATATCTTTTTCATGTTAAATATAAATTATGAGCAATGTTGTTTTATCGTTTTTCAAGAGCTGTAAGTCAATTTTCAAAACCATTGATGATGGGAGTTTGAGTCCACTGGTAGATTTCTAGTAAATGGATTCAAGATTGATTTGTCGTAAATTTTGATACATCTGAGATTCGACCATGTCGCCTTAAATGTGTAGAGTCAAATATAATTTCTTACAAGTAACTGGATAATTGTGCACACTTGACAAGGGACATGTATCTACGTGTCCTGCAATTTATGAGCGAAAGGGTGTTTGATGTTATCGGTAGGCGAAGACGTGTTTCTTGGTTTGCCAGATCTTTATAATGTACATACTAATAGTCGATGCAGTGATTTTAAAAACATTATGCAACATACAGAGCGGGAGTGAGATTTTGTCGTACAAGGCAATTTTGATTGTCAGATACTTTTCCAGGTTGAGACCAGAAATATCCTTCATGTAGCAACCGGTTTTACTTACTGTAATTTGGCACTACTCAGTGTCGCTTATAGCTTTATCGGATCACCCAGTTGTCACCACAATTATCATTAGCGTCAAGGCCGTACGCTACAATTGTTGTACAAAAAGAACAAGACATTAACCATACACACATTCTTTCAGTCTGGCATGAATGACTTCATGAATTCAGCACGATTGTTCTTGTACTCCATCATTATCAACGACAGATACGCAGGTTATTACAGAGGCCATTGATTCGGTTAGACAACGAGTCGAAACGACACACACATCGAAGGAAATGTCGACCATTCTACAATCTAAACTCCGTCTCAGCCTTCGACAGCTTCTCTTCAAAATATTTATACATTCTCCAATCCTCAGCACACTCCAGGATTAAGATCTGCGCAAGTGGTAAATTCTGGGGAAATTCCCCTTGATGATTACTTAAATGATCCACCTGCAGCCCAAGTCAAGCTTTCCAGAAATATAATAAACTGCTGACTGGACAACGACTATCCCGAATGTTCGGACCAAATAAATGAAGTTGCAACTGAAAGTGATATCTGTGAGAGTCAGATATGGGAAGCTGCTCACTTCCATCAGATGTTCGTAAGTCTTGGACTCTCCACAACGGTCGGGAACGTGGTAGAAGGCTAACCGGAGTTTTTTCAGCATTCGTCTTTTGGATGCAGTGCCCATTGCGAAAGAATGGACACATTGGAATAACACTTCTATTAAACTAGATAGCCTTGTGAAACAACATGCACAAAAGCAATAGATGATCAAAGATTTGTTTCTTTAGCAGGAAGTTTGGGAAGGGATAGAGCTCGGCGTCCTAGACTTATGAAAGTGTCATTGGACTGGACGAGACAACAGGCTTGTATACCGAAAAATACAATACAGATCGAGTATGCACAACCAGGCTAGATCCCTTTGACCACCGATTTCCTGGGAAACAATATTGCCATTGATTTGGCTTCGGGCCAAAGGGTAAGTGGGGCCAGGAAATATCATTTGGTCGCAGATATGATTGCAAGTACGTGGTTGAATCTTCATGAAGAGCATCTCTAATGCCATTTGCTGCCGACTTAAATAAGGTATCTTTGATTGAAGACAAGACGGAAGAGGAAGAGTTTTGTTTGAAGCACCAGCTGGAAAGATTTCGAATTATTTTGGTTTTGAAATACAGAGTTGAGGTGCTTCATTGCCAAGCTGGAGTAGACAATAGCCCCTACAATATTTACGGTATGGATATTGTGGATTGCATGTTGTCGAGCGAACCTCCTCTTACAAATACCAATTTGCATAGAGCAAAAGGAAGGTCCCTTTCAGGAAACATTCGAATCAACTTGGGTAAGCAAAAAGGCGTGACACGTTTGATGACACGGCTGAACACAAACGAGATTATTGCGGCAGCATCACAATTCAACAGCAACAGCGCTGGAAGTCAATGAAATAAACATATACACGACTTGGTGAAGTAACGATTTGGAAAAAAAATGAAATGATTAAGGGTGAAAAAAAAAACACTTTTGTGTACCGGCTGCTACTACCAAAAATATAACGGTAACAAAATTGTAAACGCTATCTATGATATGAAAATTTAGCAATTGTATAGACTTCTTTTTCATAGTCTACATCAACAACATAGCTGAAAAATTTCCAAAGCTTTTGATTTAGTTGATTGACCTATTCTTCGAGATTTTGAGGGAAGAGACTAGAAAATTCACATACCTATTTGGAATCTTAAGTTAAATTTCTTATAGATTACGAATTACTGATGATGCTTGATCAGACTTTCAATGTCAAAAACAGAGTCACTATTTAGAGCGACCTCCTTCCAGCCCTGACCATCTTCATCTGTGATGTCGGTTCTAGCATTGAAGCTCAACAATGTTTTGCAAACATCAACACGACCTTCGGCTGCACCGTACATGAAAGCAGTCCAACCCATGATATCCTTTGCATTGACATCAACTTTCCTGGCCTTCAGATCTTTGGAAGGGGTCCAGTCAAGCAAAAATTGAATAACAGCAAGGTGACCGGCGGCAGCAGCACGGTGCAATGGAGTTCTGCCACCTCGACGCTCGTTCATATCCGCGCCTGCAGAGGCTAATAATTGAAGAATATCCAAATGACCTTTAGCTGCTGCTAGCACTGGAGCAGATGACGCAGCAACAGCGTCGGCCTTGACAAAGTATGGTAGAACAACATCAAATGTAGATTGGTCACCAATTGAACTGACGATATCTAGCAAAGTCATATCTGAGGCGTCTACTTGGTCTGGATCAAATTTCTTTTGAGCATTTAGTAAAAATGATAAGATCTCGGGCTTTGTCGAGCTTGCAGCCCAAAAGGTGGCTGTTCGAGAATCAGAATCAAGCTGAGTGAGAAGCTTGGGATCAGAGGCAACTAAAGACTTGACTGTGGTAATATCTCCGTCACGCGCAGCGGTCTGAAGAGGGTAAGGATCAATTTTGGAATCTTGTGGAAGTGACATTACAAATATTTGAAGGACCCTGAGAAAGTAGTTGAAATGTGGAACGTGGCGAAAAGCAAGAAAGCAGGTACAATGTGAAATTAGATGATGTTGAATCTAGGGCACCGGAAGTTTTTGAAGTTGAATTAGCCTTGCAAGTTTGGCACCATACAACATGCAACAATAGAAGTTACAGTAAACTATTCCATTTTGGGAACATGGACAAATTTGGTAATCACATATTGATGATAATCAAAGACGAACATATCTCAGCGCCATACTGTTTAAAAGCTCAGAAGGTACATAATAATTATACAAGATGGATTTTGCACAGGCAACTCTCAAGTTACGTGCAATCTGGTTGAATCATTTAGTTGGACAGCACTGTTTTTTTGTTTGGAGTCGAAGTTTTGATTCTCGGTACTTTAACACAGACTGTCATAAATAGAAGCAACTGTACCTACAAATAGGTTATGTACAGTGGCAAGACTCCTATCATTAGATTGCATGCTTATACAGCATATAAGATGAAACCTATGCGTAAAAACCAAGTTTACCAACGCCTATCGTTTACAGTTAATAACGAAATTGAGAAGTCTCCAAAATTGATTGTGACACCCAAAATTACTCTGTTTGTTTCTATGTGTAGATGAAATTTTCAACTTTCAATAGAATTTGAGACAAACATGAAGGCTACACGCCTTATCAACTTTTCAGTCCACTTGGCTTTACTAAAACTTGTGTACAATAAATTTACCCAGCCAATCTGTGTACTATACATGTTGCTATTGATTTGTACTTGCCGTCATGGGTGCCATAAATATAGTTTTGTATTTTTTAGAATTTTATGAGTTCCTATATCGAGGCGCTGTTTCTACTATTTTTACCATGAATCAAATAGATGTTGAACCAGAGCCATAAATTTAGACGATCAATGATGGTTGAATCAAAAATAATAGCGATAAGTACATTGTATGTGCGGAAGGTTTTCTCGTCTATTTAAATCTAAATTATTATTCACTCATGTACATTGCCAAATGCTTTGTACAGACTGTTGGTTTTTCACAAAGGTGAGGAACATTTGTACACATAAAAAGGATTAACACTTTGTAAGTTGGTTATGTATGAGCCAGCCCAGAAACAATACACGAACGTATCAAGATATGAATGCGATTATCAACACCGTCAGCTACTACTAATGTCAATCAATTCAAGCAATAGTTTAAATGCTTTGATAGGTTTGAATTTTGACACTAGGCGACGTCAATTGAGACTTTTGCCTCTGTAAATTTAGCGAATGAAAAATTTCTAGCTTTTAATCATTTCCATAAAATCATTACAAATTTAAGTTAGAAGTTGACCAGGCATTTTCTGAAAAACATGAGAAGCCAGTGCAGACTCCTATCCTATGTGACTAGAAAGTTCAATAGAAAAGCTAAATAAAAATAGTGTAAAGTCTTTTTATTTGCCGATCGATTCGTAATTACAGCGGGTCAATACCTGTTCTTGTGTCTGAAACTATATTTGTTCTATTATTATATTCATGAACCTGTCCTACTGTCATTGATAAATTTCTGAAAATTTAGAGGCTTTATTGATTTGAAAACACTATAGGCACAAAATGGTCTATACGTCTCGAGAAATGAAGTGTATTTAAATTTTCAAGTCTACTGGGTTACTAAAGTACATTACTTGCAAATTTACGACTCACGCTTTTCTTATTTATGATGTCTTTCAAACGCAAGGGAGGACAAATGTACGAAAATACAACGGTAGCGGATAGGTTGTACCGAGTCTTTTTACTGAGTACACGATAATTGGCTTAAAAAACCTAGTGAATATTCTCTTGATGTTCTGTTTAGCAGTGTATCTCCGCAGCTTTATGACAAGTCATGAAAATTTTCTAGACGATTCAAGTCAATGTCTTTGAGACTTCTTTACGTTGTGTTTAGTAAAGAACATAAATTTTACATCAGCGTCTCATTCACGAGGAAACAGATATTTTTGAACATTTGCTGCTGGTTGTAGAGCCTTGCAATCTCAATAAAAACGGGTTCATCCTAGTATATATTCATCTGTTTAGCCTTCTAATTAAATTACAAAAGAAGAATGATATTGTGATTCATTGATATTGACAAATTGTTAATATAACATTTTTTCAAGGAGCCGCAGAGCACAACGATACATGAACTGTAAATCCGGTATCTGCTGAAAATCCGTAAAACAGCTCATTACGTTGCTTTCATGGAGGCTGGAGTCTACAGTGCTTTCTAATTTCGAAGTGATTTTCACAAACGCATTTATTTTTCTTTTTTCGAATTAGGTTCTGGTGGCTTTTGAGTTAACATTTGAATTTGTAGAGGTTGTCATTTTTCCCACCCATATACGCTTAGGCGTACTTTGAAACACCATAACTCTTAAATGTCGAAATTGAATCTTTGGTCCCTCCGACAGAAAGCCATTGGATAATGACGACAACGACTAATTGCCAATTTTTAGTCTAAAACCGCAGGCTTTTCGAGAATCTACCAAATAACGTAGTACAGCTACTAAGATTTCATCTCACAAGTAGGCGTACTATATTTACTGTTTCTCAGTTAGCTTTTGAAATGTTGGTGATTGTAGGAACAAATTTAAAAAACAAAAATACTTTCTGACTTCTTGAAAAGTATCTCTACTTGCAAATTTTTCTTACAATCCACATATAATTATAATCACTGTAGGTTGATGAGACATTTGATATTGAAGACTTACTGTATAAAACTTGGCCTAGGCACATCCCCACTTACTTGCTCACTTAAAAATCGTACAGATGTAAGAATGGAGAGGTCGTTCAGACGCGCCGGAACAACTGTACAGAGTTTGTCAATTTTATTTACGCGGTTGGAGGTATACCCACTGACGTCTTTCATCATGAACAAAATACAAAAACAAAGTGGCTGGAAGGCTTACACTGAAATTGACCAGAGCAAGATCATGAAAAACAGTTTGGAAAAGACTGGTAGCCCTGGTATTCGTCATGTCACAACTGTCTAAAGGGCCACATCTAGATATTTATAAGGTTGGTTTTTTGAACTTTCGCTGGGAACAACTTGTTGGACCAGTTAACTTCATATCGCTCTTTATTATGGCCCCGGAACCCGTAGTTTATTGCTCAAAACCTCAAGATGAGACACTAATATTCAAGAACCGATATTTTGTTTGTATTGCGTTCAATTGGCTTCTGATGAAAAACAGTATTTATTTCAATTCTGCGTACTTATTTCCAATCATACAAAAATTCACGAAACTGTTAGAAAGGAACTATAGGTCAAACACGGGCTCACACCTGGTCTGAGGAGCGTAATATGCCTTAAATATGCACGAAAATATTGCATGACAAAGGGTCAAATACGAAGCGTACCTACATGAAAATAAAGATTTTGACGAGCTTCTATGATAGGTCCACTCCTGAATGAAGTTTATACAGATGCAAGAGTGGATTCAAGCAGTAAGATACAAAACTGGGCTCAACGATGATTTCCTGTGAGTTCATACGTTCCAAATTCTATGTTTTCTTTCCTATATCTTGTGAGACAACTCATAGCTTTGAACTAAGATTTTTCTTCATTTCCTAAGATCGGACCAAAAACACAGAATACTGGCTTTTCTATCCAACTTTCAGTCTGGTTTTCTGGTATAATATAAGTTTGCGCAAACGTTTTTAACTATATTTGCAGAAGCAATTCCAGCTGCCCACGAGATGAGATGATTGTAACAAAAATCGCCATATAGATGTAGGAAATTTCTGCGATTTTAACGCCTGCGGTACGGTGTTTTAAAACCGAAAATAAAACGATTGTTTGTATGAGTATGAACAGACGGTTGTCTTTTTAGGCTTTGGACATGTTTCAGTAAATGAAACTTTATTGTCCATGTGTGTTTGGATGGGATGTTCATATTTATTTCGCTACGAGCTACGACGTCATTGAAAGATTATGCATATAGGGGCTTCGCTAAGCGTTCTTAGGCCTGGTATACACATGTGATTGATGAACATGGGTGTGGATCCGAAGCAGGGCCGAGCTGGTCACTGTGGTCCCAATACATGAACTACATTGTTTGAAATTTTATTGTCTATTGGAGTTACTCAGTAAGAATAGATTTAGTGCCCGGTCGGTTGAACCGGTTGTAACCAAGCTGTCTTTTCATCAACGCGACTTTTAGTTTTACCCGACTGACATCAACTAAAATAAATGAAATTTCGTCATTAGAACGTGTCGTATAAGAAGCAGGATTAAGTTGGACAAGCGAATTAACAGTGTTTTACATATCCAGCATAGGAGGCTGAGATGCCTACAAATAAAGTTTGCAGAGATCTTTAAATTTTGTACCTTAAAAGCATATTTGATCATGTACCTGCTTAACTTGCACACACAGACGTATTTCAATCATGTAGCTGTTAGACATACTCTCACCTTACATCCCCACCCTGGCTGGCTGGTTGAATGGCTGGTTGACCAGCTGGAATAAATATAGTATCACCGGTGACGAATACACTCTGAAGACACAAGCGACTACGTACTATTTTCGACTCAACTGTGCCGATTGTAAATTTGTAGCAGCAACAATTGAAATTATAGTTCTTTAAAGATGTTGAGCATCTGCAGCAACTCCATCCTCAAAAGAAGCGACAGAGTCAAAAAAGATTAGCGAGTTCGAATAGAATCAGGCGTTGAAACCGAAAAGTTCTGCATTACAAATGAAACTAGACTGCCTGTAATCACATAGTGGAGCTATTCAACGCGTTCTTCTGATTTAATCGCGTGAATCCAGAATCCATGTCGAGTTATGGTTTCTATGCAACAGAAAAAATACAAGAACAGGAATAGAATCTCCTTCACGGCAAGAAAATAAATCAATGTAGAGTTTGAACTAAATTTAAGATACATGTGATGTTGATAATAAATTTCCAAAGGAGGGAAGGAAAGGCAGAGGCAGCAGGGGCAGCAACAGGAGCAGCAGAAGCATAATTAGAAGGTAGAGACAATTATAAAATCAAAGAGCCAATAAGGACCCTTTTTCTACACTATGAAGAAATTTGTCATTCTGATCGTCATTCAATATGAGTCGGCCCGCTTTACTGTAGCTTTGATATGTGTGGTTGGACAGTGCCAAAACAAAAAAACCTTCAAACAATTTAACTCAACTCGTTGTGAAACAGAGGTACGTTAGAGTTTGAATGGTGCCTGAAGGTTTTTCTATAAATTTATACACTCATTTCTTTTCTATCGGAGAGAACTCCCCATAAACGTGATGAAAACGAAAAAAAGTAAAATAAATCAGTAGGAGGTGCCCGGAATCCACATTAGCAAAGCTTGTTTGCCAGGTCGTTAGACTTTGATCCTTCAAATATACTTCTCGGTGGTTGTTTTTTTTCTCGTAAAGGCGCACTACGGGATCTCCAGAAGATTAATGTGGAAAAAACTACACACAACCAAAACAAAACATGAAAAAAAGGAAATAAGTCTGTCTTTTCACACAATAGCTCACTATTTCTGATCGAAAGATATCTGAATCATCGTGTCAGAATTTTGCAAATATATAAACAAAGAAAAATGCCTGATATTTTTTTCTATTCCGTCCTTCTCTATCAACCACTTCACCTTGATACAATCTCTTATACTTCTTTCGTTTTTACCACATTAATCCTTGTTTTACATTCTCTCTTGTGGATTTCACAGTAATCGACACAAGCAAAACCACTTCTTTTATCAACCAGTTCTCCTAATATTTAATACAATGAAGATGAGAGCTGCTCTTGGGCTTTTGTTGGCTCACGCTGCACAAGGATCCCTTATTCCTCGACAAGATGCCCCCGTCGCGGTTGCTCCTGTTGCCGTTCAAAGTGCCCCTGTCCCAGATATTGCTACCGCCATGCAAAAATCCTCTAGTTTGGTTAATACAAGCGCTCCTTCTACTTCTGGTAAGTTACAAAAACACCACGAAAAAAAAATAAAAAATTGTCGTTTTCGCTACTGTATGCACAATGATAAACTAACATTAGTCTTTAGCTTCTGCTACTACAGCGTCACAAATTGATACTGGAAGCGGGCCTATCACCACTATCGCTCCTACCACCACTCTGGCTCCTTCTACCGAGACTGGCCCATACTTTGAGGAAGTCGTTACTGTCGAGATCGCCGGTGTCACCACTATTTTGACCAAAGAGTGTAATGTCTGTCATGCCGTTGCCAACACTCCTGAACCAACTACTATCACACAAATGCAAACTGTTACCAAGACTGAGCAAGGCCAAGTTGTCACTATCACCGGTCCTACCTCTTTTGTCACTGAACCTCCTAAAGTTGTCAGCGTTTACAAGACCGAGGTCGTCACTGCTGCTGGTAACACTGAAACCAAGACTGTCTACTGTAACACCTGTCGTGCCGTCACTGTCAAGCCTTCTCCTGTTACTCAAATTTTGACTGCTACTCAAACTCAAAAGGGCCAAGACTCTACTGTTTCTCTTCCTGGTACCACTCAAGTTGTCACTCCTCAAGCCTCCACTGCTATCATTGTTGAGACCATGACAACCAGCCAAGATGGTAAAGTTGTAACTGTCACTTCTGAGTGTAACGTATGTGCTGCTATTACCTACACTCAAGAGCCCACTACTATTACTCAAATGCATACCACTACTCAAGTCATTGACGGTGAGACCAAGACCATCACCGGTCCTACCTCTTTTGTCACTGCTCCTGCTCCTGTCGTCAGTATCTTCAAGACTATTGTCACTACCGAACAAGGCGAGACTACCACCAAGACTGAGTACTGCGGAGCTTGCAGAGCTGTCACTGTTACTCCTTCCATCACTGTCGACAAAACCGCTACTGCTACCAGCAAGGGCCAAGATGCTACTGTCACTGCCAACGGCGGCACTCAAGTCATCACTCCTGCTGCCTCCACTGCTATTGTCATGGAGACTGTTACCTCCAAGAAGGACGGCCAAGTTGTCACCATCACCACTGAGTGTAACATCTGTGCTGCTATCACCTACACTCAACAACCCACCACCATCACTGCTATGCACACTACTACTCAAGTAATTGATGGTAAGACCGAGACTGTCACTGCTCCCACTTCCTACGTCACTGCTCCTACTCCTGTTGTCAGTATCTTCAAGACCATTGTTACCGAAGAACAAGGTGAGACTACCACTAAGACCGAGTACTGTGCCGCTTGCAGAGCTGTCACTGTCACTCCTGCTCCTATCGTTGTTTCCCAAACCGCTACTGCTACCAGCAAGGGCCAAGATGCTACTGTCACTGCCAACGGCGGCACTCAAGTCATCACTCCTGCTGCCTCCACTGCTATTGTCATGGAGACTGTTACCTCCAAGAAGGACGGCCAAGTTGTCACCATCACCACTGAGTGTAACGTCTGTGCTGCTATCACCTACACTCAACAACCCACTACTATCACTCAAATGCAAACCATGACCACTGTTTTGGATGGTAAGACTGTCACTACTACTGCTCCTACCTCTTACATCACTGCTCCTGCTCCTGTTGTTAGCATCGTCAAGACCATTGTCACTGAGGAAGAAGGTGCGCCTGTCACTAAGACCGAGTACTGTACTACTTGTAAGGCTGTCACTGTCACTCCTACTGTCACTGCTGTCCAAACTGCTATTCAGACCAAGGACGGTCAAGTCATCACTGTTGTTCAAACTCCTGCTCCTCAAGTCATCACTCCTGCCGCCTCTACTGCTATCCTCATTGAGACCGTCACCTCCAAGAAGGACGGTAAGGTCTTCACCACTACTGTTGAGTGTAACGTCTGTGGTGCTGTTACCCACACACAAGCTCCTACCACTATCACCCAGATGCAAACCATGACCACTGTCAAGGACAACCAAACTGTCATCATCACTGCTCCTACTTCTTATGTCACTGCTCCTGCCCCCATTGTCAGTATTTTCAAGACCATTGTCACTGAGGAAGAAGGTGCTCCGGTCACTAAGACCGAGTACTGCCATACCTGCAATGCTGTCACTGTCACTCCTACTGTCACTGCTGTTCAAACCGCTGTTGAGACCAAGGATGGTCAACTCACTACCATCATCCAAACTGCTCCTGCTTTGACCACTACTCTCCCTGCTCAAACTTCTGTCATTATGCAAACCATGACCTCTATGAAGAACGGTGTTCTTGTCACTGTTACTGAGACTTGCAATGCCTGCGCTGCCATTACCTACACTCAGGCTCCTACCACCATCATGTCCATGATCACCCAAACTACTCAAAAGGAGGGTACCACTATTGTTCTTACTTCTTCCAAGCCTATTGTCACTGTCCCCGGTCCCGTTATCTCTATTGTCAAGACCAGCGTTGTTGTTGAAGGCGGTGAGACTAGAACTCAGACTGAGAAGTGTACCACTTGTCAAGCTGTCACTGTTACTCCTCAACCTACTGTCATTCTTCAAACCCAGACCCAAGTTCAAGAAGGTCCTACAGTTCAAGTCACTCAACCTGCTTCTGGTACTGATACCGTCACTGGTCCTGGTGTTACCAACATCATCATCCAAACCTTCACTTCTAAGGAGGCTGGTGTTGATGTTACTGTTACTGAGGCCTGCACCAACTGTCACGCTGTCACCTTGACTCCTTCCCAGACTACCATCATCAACACTGTCACTGCTACTTCTGGCGGTTCGACTGTCATCTTGACTCAACCCAACCCTGTTGTCACTCAACCAGGACCCGTTGTTTCCATCTTCAAGACTAGTGTTGCAGTTGAGAAGGGTGAGACCGTTACTCACACAGAGCATTGTGCTGCTTGTGAGGCTATCACAGTCTCCCCTCTTCCTGTCACCATCTACTCTACTCAAACCACTTTCCAAGCCGGCTCTCAAGTGACCATCACTGCTCCTGTTTCCACCTGTTACACTTCTACTTACACTCAAGTCGGATCCACCACCATGATTGTGCAAACCGTCACCAACAAGGGCAAGGACGAGACTCTGGTCATCACTCAACCTTGTGTCGAGTGTAAGCCTACTGTCAACCCTGCTCCTCCTGCTCCTTCTCCTGTCCAGCCCACTACTGCTCCTGCTCCTGCTCCTCCTTCTCCTTCTCCCGTTGGGCCCACTCCTGCTCCTGCTCCTCCCACTCCTTCCACACTCAGCACCCAACCTGCTCCTGCTCCTCCTGCACCATCTTCTCCTTCTGTCCCAGTCCAACCCAGTCCAGTCCAACCCACCACACAAGCTCCTGTTGTTCCTATTCCCCAAGGTGCTGGTGTCTCTGTTAGACCCTTGACTGGTCTTATGGCTGTCATTGTTGGTGCTGTCATGATGATTTAAACAGATCATCATTAGCGAAACCATCAACCACAAGATGTGTCTATTTATTCTTTTATTATTATTTGTGTGACCAAAAACTCGTCCTTTTTGTCATTACTTTTTATTTCTATTATTATTTATTCATTTTCTCAGTGTTATTTCTCATATTTTTGGGGATTTTGACAGTGGCTTTTTAAGCACTGCACTATTTCTTGATCTATTATAAATATTGTGTAATTTTTTAAAATCCTTCTTTCATACATTTTTTTCTAATCTACTTTTTTCTATACTAAACATTTTACAGAACCGAATCTCTTTACTTGTTTAGATTTTGTATTTGAAAGCGTTTTGTTTTGTATGCAACGCTAGCTATCTCTACGAGTTTCTGATGAAATTGTTCTTTATTTCTCCGTATTAGACATGAGAAAAGTACAAAATAAACGTTTCAACAGATTTCTCGCTGATATCCAAAGATTTTATAGATAAAAATTACATGCACATGAGAACCTGTACACACTGAAAACATACAGACGCTAGAACGCCTTTGTTCAAGGAAAAACTCCAATATTGCAATAGATTACTTCTATTTCAAAGCTTGAGCCCTAAAAGACGTTTTGTACAAGGCTAAACAACGGGATCCTCTGCAACAAACAACCAGAGCACAACAAAGACAACAACAACCAATACAGTTACAAGATCACGTAAAGTCTCAATCAGTTGTTTTTTAAAAAACGCGTGTACGCGTGTGCCCGTCATTCGGTTATTTTCTCGTTTATGTTTCCACTCCCCCACTTTGATCTAGGCAGGTTCATGTGTGTGTACACACACAACTGACGGGACACGCATGATCTAAGGAGACACTGTACCCCCTACACTGTGTGTATATTGAGCCCTTTTTGAACTGCTGTACACATCTACACTTTTGCTCCTGTATGTACACTTATCGTGCGATTGGGATGTATAGGCTTGATGATGGTTTGGTGTTTTGTGTAGTGTGCTAAAATTAACCCTCTCCACGGGCCCAACCCTCCCTCACATTTGCTTTGTTGCCATTTATACTTTTTCAGACACCGCGCGTGTGATGGATGGACGGGAAATCTAAAAATAGTGTGTACGTCACACTCTACCTGTGTGTATGTGTTTATTTACAGAAACACATGTGTGTACAATCCCACACGACCTGTGTGTGATGGAATTTGGCCGTTGGGAGGAATTCGCCTTGGGGCGGGAAAGAAGGGTAACTTGACGCCTCTGTAAATGTGTACAAAGCCTCAGGGGAATCCCAAAATGTCCATAAACAAGCCAAGATATGTGTGTACACATTACTGAAATTACATCTGGATACACAACTCTGTGTATACAGAAAAGGTAAAGAAGAAGAAGAATAAAAAGAAGCAGACCAAATTCTCCTTCATGATGTGATAATTCTCGTCTCTTCATTCCGCTGATTTTCTGTGGGATTTGGGCAAAGAAATGGATTATGCAAAGTGAAATCATACAATCATACGGTGTCTTCCGGAAACAGACATGAAAGCCCTTAAAAGAGAACCAGCTCCGAATGTGGAAGTCCGTTTGTATGAGGCGCAGACTCGACGACGACAAGTGCACATACATATCGTCTCTTAGGGGGTTTCTCGTTGATGTGTGTACATAATAATAATATGTGTATCTACTGTACAAGAGATCAGGGGCTGCTTACTCTGGGTTTCCACAAGTTGTTGCCATTGGTGATGCACAAACCAAGAATTTACAGAACAAGCATCTGAAGGAATTCAAAATCAAAATCGAAAAAAAAAAAGTGCTTGGGAGGACTGCTGACAAACCAGCTCAGGTGCGCATATCACGAACCACCACACTGGTGTTGTGTCTCGCTGTGGATGTTGTGTGTGACATTGGCATTGTTGTTATTGTTGTAGTTGTGTTTCATTGTTCTTGTTGTGCTGAGTTTGTTCTACGATTTAGTGTGCAGCGCGCCCATGAGGCCACGTACTTGCCGAGCCTTTCATCGGCAAAATTAATACATCACCACATCCATGTTGCGTATGGCAACAGTTGCACTGTGATAAAGAAACAGACTCGTTGTTGTGCATTCTTCCCCCCAATGACCACTTATCATCTACATTTCCAAGTGTGATTACTAGAAGCCTGAATTAAAAGATACACGACTTATCAGATCATGCTAACGACAGAAGTGAATATTTATATGTATAGATTGATATGGCATAAAGTGGCTTGCTTGATAGCGTTTGTGCTGTAGCTGACGATGTTTTGAAATTCACAACGTCTGCACCGGGAAAATAAAACAAAAAAAAAAACAAGCATAATTCTGATAGGTCTTGCGTATAGGCAGGAGGTTTATCTTTGGACACCAGCAATTTTCTTTTTTGTTATTTCTCTACACTTTAGTGCTGAGTTTACAGTTTAGCTTAGCTGACACTAGGCTGTTTACGGCTTAGCGCCAACACTCTTAACCTTAGTTTACGTACAGGGCTTGTCGATATGTGTAGAAATAGAAATGCAGTGGTGATAATGATAATGATGATGATGATGATAAAGTGTCACTTCTGCTCTTCTTCAATATGTATTCCACAGTGCGGGTGTTTGTCAATGTGTGGGGTTATGAGTGATGCGTACTACACTCAAAAGGCATTGTCTTGGATCGGCCACTGTCGGTGCTGCTGTGGTCTCGACGGGGGTTTCTGAAAAAAGCACTGCCTCGCACTCTTTAAAAAAAAAACTTATTACGCAACTGGTTTTATATATAAGACTTGGTACTTGATGTTTATACTCGGGTCAAACCCCCCTTTCAACACCGCATCAGCACACCACGTCACTCCCGCGCTAGTACCACACTGATACACACCCAAAAGCTAAACGTGAAATCACCTCCCCATTGACCACAGCTAACCGTACCTAACACCGATAAACGCTGCTGGACACTGCTTAGAGCCCGATATAGATTAGTGCTATTTTTACCGGCGCTTGCAGCGATTTTGGAATTATTTTCAATTTCATTCTCTCGTCGTCGTCGCCATCAAAGTGTACACACTGTTCTCGTCGGCGGCCTCGCCGTCCTCGTCTTCGCTGTGTATTCCCGCAGAATCTTCACAAGATACATGAGTACATTTTATTTTGTATTTTATTTTTGATTTCTAAATTTGTTTCTATTTCTGTTGTCCATTCTTTCACTCCCTTTTTCCTTTCTTCCTCTTATTTCATCATCTTCTTCGTTTCATTCTTCTTGGAGTCGCTTCTCTTCATCTTTGATCCAGCTGTACACATCTTATCTCGCGATCACCACATCCACTACAACATCAGCAGTAGTATTCGCATTCGTCACTGCTAACATCATCAGCTAATAGCTCGTTTCCTTCATCGTTACAGCTATCATCACCATCATCACACCCGCTATCACTACATACTCATACCCATAACCACTCTCCCAAAATGATGCTGGCCGCTCCAGAAAGAACTGACACAATAGGGTCAGACACCACTGGTACCGTCAACCCTATAGAGTTCCCCAAAAGCACTCCTCCTGAAATGATGCCAATCTTGACCCTGCTGCATTCTCACCAACAACGAGACTACTATCAAGGTTACTTTATGCTGCTCAATGATCTCAAATCAGACGGAAAACCCGCTACTGACAGAAAATGGGTAGAGGTATACGGAAAACTGACTGGCACTGTCTTGGCTATTTGGGACGCTGATGCTTTGGATGATTTCTCAGTAGAGCCCAAACCTACTTACATCAACATTACTGACTCAACCTTCAAATCCATCTCCTCACTGCCCTCCCCCAATGGCGACCTCTCAAACATTATTGTTCTCTCAACAACCCTCAAAAACAGATACCTGCTGCAACTGGCGTCTTCCTCTCTGCTGAACGACTGGACTGCTGCCCTCAGACTTTCCCAGTTTGAACACACAAGCCTCCAAGAAGCTTATACTGGCGCCCTGCTCTCAGCCATGGGCTCTAAACTTAATGGTATCAGAACCTTGTTAAGTGAGACCAAGTTCAGACACGAAGACTATGTCAGTGTGCGGTTTGGTTCAGGCATGCCTTGGAAAAAGTGCTGGACCGTCATCACCCCAACTGATATGAAAAAGAAGAAGAACCAACCACCTCCAGGCACCATCGCCTTTTACGAAGACAAGAAGAAAATGAAACGCCCTCCCTTGGCATTGATCACAGGCTCTTACGCTGCATATGCTGTCTATCCTCAGGCATCTGTCTTGGTGGAGGGATCCACCCTTATTAAAATTGAAGGCAAAGTTACTTTTAATGACGTTGAAGGTGAAAAAGACGCTTCTGTGTTCCTCATGCCCCAAGCCCATCCAGGCGTCCCCGGCTATGAAACCCTTATACGTTTTCTCATTCCTGTGCTGGATACCTTTCATCTTTATGGTAGACCTTCCAGACTGAACGCAGACAAGACCGATTTGAGATCGTTGCTTTTCGGCATGCCTACTCTACCATTCACTCAGTACTTGGAAACCGATGATCTCAGTCATACAGTGGTCTCAAACGGAGTTGAGAACTGGACTCCATATGATTGGACTCGTAACATCAAGGATTTGCTGGCACGCAAAATGTCTTCTGGTTACAGAGGTACTGGAAAGTTGAAGCGTCTATCAAGTCTCAACACACCTCCTATCGCTCCAAGACATATGTCAAGATCCAATCCTAATTCTCCTCTGTTTACAGGTAACAGAAGATTTTCAAACTCTGTTTCTTCCGATCTCGAGCTTCAGCAACAACGTGAGATGGACGCTGAAAAGCAATTACAACAAGAGCCCCAACAGCGCCATGTCTCTGCACCATTGCACTTGACTCCGCTACGTCCAGCTCCTCAGACTCCATCTGGTCGAGGTATTTCTGTCAACCCCCCTCTCCCTACTGTCGAAATTCTTGAGCAGGATGAACCCAGTAGCAACCCCCAGCTTGCTACTGAATACAGTAACCACTCAAAAATGCCTGGCTCGGGTCCAATGGTGGTTCCACCCGAGCCCAGTCCTCCAGCCGACGTCAACTTTAATGATCAAAAATTCAATTCTAATCCCTACTTGAAAAAGCAAGAACCTAATCCTTACTTCACGTCTGGTCCTTCTCCCGCTCCTTCGCAATTTGACGACGATGAAAGCGTTTACGCCGCCACTCCTACTTCTGGCAAAATGCCACTTGATACCAAAAATAGCAATGCCATGGCTTACACCACAAATAATCCCGCGGCCATTTCTACCACCTCCATCACATCTAATGGATCGCTTCGTAATGGTCAGTACACAAATGCTCCTCCAAACTTCTCTCGCGCAGCCTACCCCCAAGACAACAATCTTGATGACGAATCGCTTGCCAGAATGAACATTTCCAATACAAACGACAACAACTATCGTCATGATGTTGCCAAAGTGAGCCCTGCCAACATGTTTGATCCGGCCGGAAATGCACACACCAACTATCAAAACGAAGCGACGAATCTTCAAAACCAGTACCAAATTTACGGCGACTCGCCCTATGGAAAATTTGCTGGTTCAACCGACAGTTTTGGAAAGAATCAACTTTTGAACCGTCCTTCTCAAGAGAGCTTTGGTGCAAGACAGCAAGGACCTGCTCAAATTCGTCTTGTTCAAGGATCACCTCAGGGATCTTCACTAGGACCCAATCAAAACAGACCACTCCAGAGTATGTCTCCTCTTCAAAATCAATTTCCCTCTCAACAACAAAGAAAGCCCGTTCCTCAACAAACACTTGTAGGAGTTCCTCAGCTCACGCGACCGCAAGGACCAAGACCTCCTCCTTCTACCGAGTACAGGTCTATGGTTCTTTAAGGTATTTTTGAAATTTGTGTTTATTGTTACTTGATTAAAGCGATATGATTGACTTGAAAAAATTAAAAGTATTGAAAGATGGATTTTTGAGTCCTATGGTATTTTTGGTTATTGTTATTTTTTATTTGATTGCAGGCTTTGCTAGTCTTGAGTTGTTTGTATTTTCGTTCATTTGTTATGTATTTTTTTTTGTGTTATATTTGCATTTAGTGTTATTATTGTTTATTTTTGTTGATTTGGATTTCATTATGAAGATCAGGGTTTTTAGTGTTGTTGAATGATTTGTGATTTAGAGATAGATGATGAGTTTGGTTTAAAGAACGCGCGATACGAGCTGGCAAGAATTGTTGAAATGAAATCTTGTCCGGAAATAACCTCATTCTATTAAAAGTTGTACAACACAATCTAAACAGAACTCAAGATCTGAGGTGTAAACCAGTTTAGGTTTTTTTGTGGGGAAAGAATTAAATACACACTGGATCAAGAAAAACTGTACGCATTCATGCTTTTCCATGTGTCAATCATGCTGGTGCGTGGGTAGTGCGGATTCTGCGCGGGGGAGGGTGGGGGAGGTTTGTGGAGGTTTGTGTGGATTTGGAGAATTACAGTGTGCTGTTGGATTACAGACGTAGTTGACGTAGACAGTATATGGTCTAAAGTATAAAGTATAAAGTATACATATTGGTGCTGTGAGTGTTGGATGATGACTATAGATCATGGAGGATTTGTAATTTTTGGTAGGAGGAGAACGTCAATACAGCAAAAGCTTTACGCTTGCTATAGATGTGAAAATGGTACATTTTAGAGCTAGATTAGGCAAAATGAAAGTGAACATGTCTTGTGTTGCCAAAATCAAGAGATAAAAGCTGTGTGTAGACAAACGGATGGAGAAATAAGGTGGTTTCTTATCTTATCTGAGGTCAAGAAAGGGAAAAGCTGTTTGTGGGAAAAAAATTTTTGATTACTGGTTTGGGGATAAGTGGATGAGATTCGAATTTTGGTTTTGGTCCTGGTTCTGGTCCTGGGATGGGATAATCAATAATGTAATAGTCAATCAAGTTGAAAGAATCGAGTTTGGAGAGGTTTAGATGCCATACTCGAGTTTGGTTTAGGATTAACGTTGAAGGCAATCAATTAAAGTGTATGATGAATTGAAATTAGAAAGTCATGAAATGATCTCGTTTGTAGATAGGAACAGTTTCGTAAAATGTTAATTGCAGTCGCCTACGCTGTAAGTTCTTGAGGAAGTTCACTGAGGAAAATTCCACTAGAACCTGATCATTCAATATCTATTTTTCATCAAATGGCAATTTGGTCGTTTTGTATGATAACCAAAAAAAAAAAAAAAAAAAAAAAAAAATTATTAAGAAAAAAAAACTTGTTTATTGCGAGAATCTCCTAAGTCTTCTCTAAAGTACTCCTTTAAGAAGCACTGCTTGACCAATCTTACTGCAAGCTGCTATTCGTGCTTCCGTGTTACATTAATATTCAAACTCATGTCTGAAATGCTCTACAGCGTCTTGAGTTAAATATTTTTATTTTATTTCATAACCGAACTGTCCAATCACGAGTTTAAACTGTTTTCGTTTAGTCTCAGCTACTCTGTAGTGCCATTTTATATCTATCAATTGTATAGAATATATGACAGTTCTGTAGTACATATTGATGTAGAGTAATAAGAACTATACTTATGAGTCTAAAAGTCATCTTCGAAACATAAAGCTCATCTACATCTACCCAAAGATATGTTTTTTTTTTTTTAATTTCAAACACTAGCACTCATATAAGGCGCTATTCTATTACAGGCCCATATCAAAAACGCTGGACAGGGTGACCTCCTAAAACAGAAAATAAAAGATTTAACAGCCGTTTAATTTTCTGTTTTAGGAGGTCACCCTGTCCAGCGTTTTTGATATGAGACTGTAGTTCATCTAACTAGAATTAATATCTGTAAATAGATTTGAAGTTTAGATGAGAAAAGCCAAAGAAACTAATCAGTAAGGAAAAAAACATTTGAAGATATTTAAATAGTTTTTGTAGCGGAATGTCGTATTTAAACTATAGGAATCCTGATTACAATTCGTAAACAAAGTATCTGACAACAATAGTAAAACCATTTCAGATAAGCTCAAGTATATTGGAATCAGAACACAAATTACATTCATTGATGTACTCGACTTCGTTGTCTATGCTTCACGTTATCACCCTTCTTTTTGGGTTTTGTTTTACATCAATAAATGTCAGGTTTGTCAAAGTGTCAAGAAAAACAACAACTTTAGGATAAACACATTGTTTATAGTCAAAAAATATACTGGCAATTCAATTTAAGCCCAAAAATACTCATAGCACCTTTCGTATTTTAAAGCATACAGAGCTATTCTATTATAAGCTGAATGAAAGTAACAGATTGAAAAATAACTTTTGCAACAGCTTTTTCAAGCTCTGTACAATATATTACGATATTAAATCTGCTGAAATTTAAAAATAAAAAGGGAGTTTGGCCGAGTGGTCTAAGGCGCTAGCTTCAGGTGCTAGTCACGAAAGTGGCGTGGGTTCGAACCCCACAGCTCTCATTTTTGCAAATCTTCAGACCTGATTAGCATTACACAGCTTTTTGAACAATTTTTTTGCATCAAATCTTCCAAGACCAATAAAGTTGTGCTTGTTTGGATATCATCGTTTCAAATAGAATCTACTTTTGAAATACATATCATAATGTGTTTTGAGAAAAGGAGTTCACAAATATTCAAGACTGATGAAATTGCTAAATAAACTGGCTACAGTATCATTTATTCTTCTAAGTAGGCTTACATTTCAATAGCAGGTACTTTTCTATTTTTTGTCCAAGGCACAAACAAACAAATGGTGTATTTTCAAAGAATTTTGAATTTATAGACCTTTTATCTATTTGCCTTACGATTTGCAAATTATGACGTAGACATAAGTTTGTAAACTACATACTGACATCCACAGTTACCAATTAACTCAGGATATTATAAGATTGCCTTTCAAAAGTTTTCACCTGGTTAGCATTACCGTTTAGCTGTTTTGAGATGAATTAGATCAACAACGTGGTTTAAGTCATGTTTATAACTATCTTGCTATGGGAAATGTGTGGATGGTATTGGATTGTAGTGAGTAGTTAGCTTGGCATACATACTTCATAGACTGTTCCGGTGAAGTTGGCTTTTTGGTTTGCAAATTTTGGTTGCTAATACACATGAGTTAATCTGCATGCAACATAAAAATTGGGCGGAATAAAATCATAGACATTGTCATTGCAATATCAGCTTGAAATCTTTCAATCAGTTACTACTGTTATTTGACTTTTGGATATCCATTTAATGTGTTTTCAAGCAGTATCGGTCGATATAATTTGCACTCAAAAAACATGATTTGATTTTTTTCTTGTTCATACTAGCATGTTTCTGTTTTACAAGCTGGCTAATCAATAACTTTGTACATTTCAAACTCCACTATGATTCTATATAGCCGGACTTGGAATCTTAGCTACAGTTGGTTTATACACCATTCGGACTCTGAGAACAGAAATACTATGTGATGATACACAACGGGTAGCATAAAAATTAAGAAAGCAAAAAGATACAAGCAAATATGAATGTTATGAGGCTTGCTTTATAATTCGATGAGTTGAGAATGTTGTTTGAACATAGACACTTTTGTATATCATGCCTCACAGTCTGAGTACACATGTTCCCTATTGCTGTGATAGGCAAATGCCAAACTAGCGGCTATGTTTTTTTACGTTCAGCAATTCTCTTTGATCTTTTCAGAATACTGTAAATACAGTAGCTGAACTACATTAGTGCTTGAAATAAAATTATAGTCGATTCAGAAGAAAACAGAATTATGAAATTTGTTTTAGAAAAAAAAAAACAGTATATAGCGAATCAAAAATGAGAGCTGTGGGGTTCGAACCCACGCCACTTTCGTGACTAGCACCTGAAGCTAGCGCCTTAGACCACTCGGCCAAACTCCCAATTTTTGAATTTTTGTTATGCTTATATAATATGTTGATAGCTGACGCGTTATAGAGCTATATAGAGCAAAATCTATGCTATTTTTGTTTTGAAAAATCTCTATGTCAGTAATTTTTGTCAAAATTTATGTCTGGTCACTATAAGTAATGATCAGCTTGAGACTTCCAAATATGGCAGTATGTCCTATTTAGGCAATACCATGAGAGCATGAAAGGAAGTTGATATATACACAATCTGATCATGGGGGATCGGTTTAGTCAAATTGCTGAGTCTTTTAAGATTAATCGTGCTTCAAGTAGTATGATATTGCTTTTGAAATTGATA
Organism: Saccharomycotina sp. CBS 16003; assembly: GCA_022457085.1. Lineage (NCBI taxonomy): Eukaryota > Fungi > Ascomycota > Saccharomycotina sp. CBS 16003. Next base: position 1,014,114 of record JAJNCF010000023.1, read on the forward strand.
TGCATTTTGAACGTATTCTATTATATTATTATTATCTATATTGTGAACGATAATTGAATACAATATCCGAGTACGAAGAACAAAAGTATTATTGTAACTATCTAAAAATTTTATATTTTTAGAGACTTTTGGTTGGATTCAATCTGTAAAAACACACTAAGATTGAGAAGGCCTGTTATTGAAGTTTTAGAAAATTCATGAGTTACATGTTACAGATTTATCTTGAACACTCAGAAGGCTTGTTTGGTACCGGCTTTCTGTCGTTCAGTGTTGTTATTAGATTGACTGTAATTACGGGATAGTGTAGTATATTTTATGAATATTAAAAGTGGAATACATTTGGATTTCTACAATAATATTGGTTCTATTTTGCTCAGTTACCTTGTAATGTCAAATTTTTCAATTTTATACTTGTGATTATTAGGTTTCATACAGGCACTTTTGAATGAATATGATAGCAATTTATGAAAAACAAACAATGATAATGGAATCTAGTCTGTTTAGAAGTTGGTTTCTAGTACTTTAATGAGAATTGGACCTGTACACAATTCTAATGGTGAAGTACGCATTTTAATAATATTATACAAATTTGAATTATTGAAGACACTAAAAATATATTCCCTCTTGAGCATCTTGGAATCTATAAGAACCGCTGCAATTCAGTTTATATTTCTGAAGAATATATCAGAAGGACCATGGAACCAGTACAGTAAGAGTGCAAGCTGTGATGGTAGATATCAAGACAAGAAAAACCGATCATCTGGCTGTAGTCTGATTTGTGATCATTCTTTTCGTGAAATAATTTTCTATGAGGAAATTTGTGAAATGTTTAGAATTTATAGACTAGGAGTTGCATTGCCATGTGCAGGCTACGACACTGTAACTAAAATGGAAGAACAATACAAATTAAAAAATTAAGAACAATTGTGTTCTAAAATTAAAGATCAAAAACCAGCTTTTGTGCGTGATCTTTCGAGACAACAATTCACATTTATTCCGTTACATAGGTACTGCTTTGACATCAGACGTACACCAAAAATTAAAAGAGTTGTATATCTAAAATTCAATCGCGAGCCAGTTGAAAAAAAATCATAATATTTGGTCTTTCAGATATTTTCTATGCAAGCATTGAACAAACTGCCATGGCACATGGCTTTTCATCATTCTTTAGATTTTTACAAAGATCAATCTTGATCCAATATGGTGTCATTTGGTCTCACAAAGTCCACTGTGTTTCCCGCCCACTTGTTACATCAATGTAGATATTTATAGTAGGCATCGCTTTGAAGTAAGTCCAATTGATGCCATGAACACCAGTGCGAGCTACAAGTTGTTTCTTTGCACTCTGTAATAGTCAAGTGAACTTTACCACGTTCACACATTGCAAAACAGATAGTCTACAGCTATTTTAACCAGTTTGATATTGATCCTGCATAAAATACCTAGTATCATTGTTTTGCTAAATGTCCTCTTCAATAAGTGTCATTTTGAATAATATGATCTGATATTTACCAAAGTAGAGTGTGCCAGAACTTGCATCGTTTATTATGGCTGCTTCATCTCGCTGAGACATCCAGAAAAAAAAAAATGCTATTTGGGGAAATGCAATTATCTGTCTTGTTTTTAGTTATGTATACATGCTCTTTTTTGGAAGATCCATGTTAACCGAAGTTGAAATTAATTTGCAATCAAGTTATGTTATTTGTGTGACTTTGTCATGATAATAAAGCTAAACACCATGTCACTTCTCGGCATACTGGTGTAATTGATTTTCCAAATACTAGACCTTGTAGCATATTTAAGCGGTTATTTTATTATACCCAAAGTGCTAAGTAGTAGTTACATTTTTACAATTGTGAGAATTTTGCCGATTTCCAGAACGAAGACCAAGTCAACTCACTTTTGATTTCATCTTCTACAAAATTATTGAACTGTATCTTACTATGATAGAACTCAACAGCCATCACTTCATGGTAGCCTTGAATCTCGTCTGAACCTCGATACAGAGTTGCATGCAATATCTATTTGTATAGAACAAGTTAAAACCCACCTTTTTGAAGCAAAGCAGGGAGTTCTTATCTCGCTTGGTATTTTTTGCAAAAGAATAACTGAACTAATTGTTTTGAGCAAAAGCTCACAAAAGGGCCAGAAAGACTCAGGTACTGAATGTAATATTGATTTGCAGCTTTTTCGAATTACTTTTTTGCAATTTCGTGACAAATTGGGTATCTAAAGCAATAAAGTAGATATATTGAATTTTTTACTACTGTCATGAACATAAAAGCACAGCAAGTGCTTGTCTGGCCTGACTACATATCACAATTATCAGGTATGCTCTTGCATAAATACTCTAGCCTAGTCAATGGATGTGATTTCAAATGTTGTTTATCTTTATCACAAAATCGTTACAAAAGGACCAAGATTGGATATGTAGTTTTTTAAGCATAATATGGTTGTACTTAGAAAGGTAGTCAGAGGTATCTCTTATGGTAGCGAGAACCAAAGTTTTCAAAACCAGGTCCTCCAAGTTTGAAACTGCAGCCAGTCACAGACCAGCACTTAGCTTCAAATCTTGATCTACACACAAGCCTCTATCCAAACTCAGTTCCAGTACCGTCTCAACAACTTAACCAAGATTTTTTAATAGAAAAGCATCGCTTCAAGCCGCCCCCTGTCACAAACACCAAAGTATTCCAATTTTAGAACACTGTCTTGATTCATGAAACCAAAACAGAAAAATAAAGGTTATCCCTGCTGTACAGTTTGCCTGCCGCAATATCCATGAGACTTTCGTTTCTTGTAACAAGCTCTATTACATGAATCTACATATAACTAATAGCACACGTAGCTTTTGACTTGATGATACACCTGAATCATAACTGTCCAAGCGCTATGAATCGAAAATACAATGTACTCAGATCAAGCACTCCAAGTCACAGTTACAGCCTATATATAGACGAGGTTTATGTTTCTTTTATCAAGTCGTAAATCATTAAATTTGAGATTTCCTTTCGTACCATACACAGACAGCCACAGAAAGTTCTTGACTCACATTTTACCCAATGCCGTCTGTAACCTTCTGAAATGTTTTCTCCTCAACACCGTAAATAATCTCGAGAATCACACCCATAAATTCCTGCTTCACCACATGTATAAACCCACGAGACAGTAAAAGGTATCCAGAAATTTTTTTCGTTTTGTCATTACACATGTGCGGGCTACATAATATTATAGATTAATTAGTGCTCTCTAACCCGGAGAGCGCACGTATAACCTGGGGTCTACTGAGCATGTGATTAGTCCATTTGTAGACCTCAGGGAATTCATTCTGTAAACTGATTCCAATTCTATCTACAACATGGTTCCAAGTCACAAATGAAAGATCTGCAATAGTGATGTGGCCACCGACAAGCCATATCGGGTCGTCGAAAAACTTACTCTCTGAAATAGGCGTGCCCATGGAAAATTTTTCGTCGTCCATCTCCATAATCATGGACTCTCTGATCTCGGCTAGTCGCATCTCCACTACACCGTATATTCTCCGCACCTCGTTCGTGTAGCGCTCGACGGCGGAGGGGATCATTTCCGGATGGAAGTAGCGGAAATGAAGGGCTTGGCCAATCATGGGGGCGTGACCAGATGCCTGGAAAAACAACCAGGAGTTGATTTGGGATTGATCAGTGAAGTCGTCAGACCACAAAGGACACGAGCGGCCGTAGCGCTGGCACAGGTAGATCAGAATAGATCCGGATTCCCAAACGACGTGGTCGCCGTTATCGTGATCCATGATTGCGGGGACGCGCGCGTTGGGGTTCATGGAGATGTAGTATGGCGATCGCTGCTCGTTTTTCTTAAAGTCCAGAAAGAATGTTTTGAATTTGATGCCTAGTTCGGCTAAGACTACGGCGACTTTGTATCCATTCGGTGCAGACTATACGGATAGGTTAGACCCTGAAAAGAGAAGGAGGCAAAGGTGTGGATGGGTGTATATAAAGGATAGACTTACTCTGTGCGAGAACAAACTGACGCCTTCGCTTGGTGGGTTCTTTCTATACTCTGCAATTCTGTCTAACGGCAAATTTTGTGCATCGTTCGGGGATCTGACACTGTTCATAGCCATGTCCAGAGAGGTATCGGGCATGTGCTGCTGCTGTTGTTGGTACTGGCCGTTTCTTCCCATGCCGTCGTCATTAGAGTATCTGCCGTTCATGTCATGGAAATTACTGCGCTGCTGGTACTGCATATTTTGGTACTGCTGTTGTTGTTGTTGATGGTTGTTCTGGTTCTGCTGTTGCGAGTTCTGTGATATGCTGATCGACGCCAGGGCCGACGACAGATTCGACACCGGTTTTTTTCCGTTCTGGATATTCATTATTCTGGACTGTTAATGAAGACGAGCTAAATGATTTGCGACGGATGCCAGAGCGATTAGTGGTGGTGACGATGATTAGAATGTATGTGTTGTTGTTTACGATAACAGGGAGTGGATAACTGTGTAAAGGTGGGGGAAGGAAAAAAAAGAGTAGTGAAAAAAAAAAAAAAATTAAACTGCCGGCTTCAAAGAAAGGGAAGAAAAAAAAAGAGTGGAATTTGGGGTTGTTTGTTTTGGGGTTGTTTGATGCCCTTTGGCAAAGTTACCGCGCCGCCGAGTCTTTGAGTGTGTGCAGAAGGCCAAGGGCCGCGGTAGGGTAAATGTGTCCTATTCCAGACATGTATCCAGACACAAGCACGAGGGCCCCCAAGAAAGGTGGAGGAAGTGTTTGAAAGGAGACCTGCGGGTAAAAAGCGGCAGTGGAAAGGAGTTGACAATTTGATGAGCAAAGATCGATATGGTTCTGACTTGAACCGAGAAGAACAAGATGATGATGATGGTGATGATGTCTGCACTGGTTGAGATTGTACGTTTTTGTGAGGAGCGGTATGACAGATGTAGCCTAAAGCACGATCTCAAGAGCCTCAAACCGGTAAGCAATTTCAGTCAAAAACACATGGACATTCGTTGGCCATATCCAGTTCGTCTCTTTGTTGCATGATTGCGGAGATGATTCTGTTTCTCAAAGGATTCACGAAAAGAAACAACAATGGGAATAAAACTGAGCATGGCAAAAAGCTTATTATTTTGATGAAGTTAATAGGCCTTGAATCTACATGTTATAGCAAAAAAGGAGGCCATAAACACAGTTTGTAAAAGCCATGTTTGAAGTGAGAACGCCTATTGAAGCCATTTCTCAGTTTGAAATTCCCAGAGCAGTAATGTCTGGTGTTTTTTGTAGTCCAGAGTGTGCGTTTTGGGCAAGTACGGGGAGTTCAAACGGCTTCCCATATAGGAATATTACAAGTACGGCGGGAGTGCGCATTTTACAGAAGGATCCTGTTCAAATTCTTGGAAAACAAGCCAGTCATTATTAGTTGATTGCTTTGCCCTTTAACCCCAGCGCTTCAGAAGGAAAGAAAGAAAAAAGCAAAGGCCTCTTGGTCCAACCGTAATGTCTTCATTAGAGTCACAAATGTGAATCATTCGTAGTAAATTAGAAAGGTAAACTTAATTCTTTTTCTTCTTGACCCAGAAACATTGAATTTGTCTAAGATATTTTCTTTCTTCTAATGTTGCAAAGGCGCCAGGACCAGCAATGGCCGTTATATTTATATCGTGACGCCCCGAAGAGAAATGCAATTTTTTTCTCTTTTTTTTTTTTTTTTTTTTTTTTTTTTTTTTTTTTTTTTTTGATTCTCAATGTTCTTTTGATTTTTTGAATTACTGATTAGCTGGACTTTTTCAGCAATCTTTTTTTGATATACACACGTAAATATTGATTTGTCAAGCTGGTTTAATAGACCGGGAAGCTATGCAAAACCTGGATTTTTTGATATCTGAACATTTGGCAAAAGACAAGGTGGGTGTTTGCGGTTTGCAACTTATCCAATACGATGCAGCGACGCTTGCGCTACGGAACTTGATGCAACATCAACAGCGGATATCTTTGCACGACATTTTGAAAACGCAGAAAAAGCTGCACGCACAGCTGCAACCGCAGCAATCCATCATTGCTGAGATGGACGGTTTGCTGAGCCCGAAATTGGCATTGACCTACTGTGACACCTCAATTGAATCCGTCTTTGACATTTCCAAACTACGATCGTCTAAAGTCCAGGTGTGGTCATACGATTTGTCGTGCTCGTTTGCAATCAACTGGCCGTACCGCTATGCACTGATACTCAACAAGGCCACAGACCACATCCCACCAAACCCGTACCTTTCTTCAATCTTTGCAATCCACCAGCCAGACAGCACATGTCTCCCGCAATGGTTGACATCAAGCAAGACCCCAAACTCCGAAGAAAGCGTGTTCATAGTTCTGTTCAGCCAAAAGCGTAAACGGAAACAGTGGAAGCAAGCCTTGAAAAATGCTTTTGGGTGCTTTACAATGAACCTGCAAAGGACCATGAGTTTGGACAATGCGCCGAGTTTTAACGTTTTTGAACAAGCATTAGCGCTGGAAAAACATGAGCAGGTCTCACCAACCCCACCGCCCAAGAAAAAGCACTCTGGGGCGGCAGGCGCCGAGCATAAATTAAATCAACCATCGGGCTTAGAAGATAATGATGACGTCCAGATGAATGCAAAAAAGCCTTCGATTTTGATTCTTCCATCGGTGCCCAGTCACAATAGTGTTCTTGGGTCGTCTGCTCAATCTCAATCCGTCTCCTTTGCAGACATCACACCTCCGTCAAGTCTCAACGCATCGCCTTCTTCTTCTAATACTTATGATACCCAAACCCCTCTTACTGCATCAACATTGTCATTTACGCCATTACCTACGCCGCCAACCACAGCGTCGAGTGCTAAATTTTTGGCTGTCAATGTGACGCCTCCATTACAATACCCAGAGCAAGACGATCGCCGCCCGCGGTCTACATCTTATACGTCCAGAGACAAGCCCAAAAAGGGGCACTCTCAGAATAATTCGTTCAGTAACAAGCTTTCGTTGCTGCTTGGAAGCAGTAATAAGGATAGCGACGAGGACGGTGCGCTGAGCGAGCTGTTTGTAGTGCTTAAACCGCCTTTGCCTTCCAAGAGCTCTTCGATGTCTGAGTTTAGCAGTAACAAATCTGTCAGCAGCTCGGATACTTGGTACACCGGACAAAGCGACAGTTTGCCATCCCTGATTTCCGAAACCGTAGCGTCGTCAATATCATCACCGTATGTGTCCAGCACTACATCGTTGAGCACCAACAACACCTCTTCTTCGACCACCATGGCATTTCCCGGCAGCCTCAGCACGGTTCTGGAATCGGATCATTCAGCCATTGCCAAACCAGACGAGCCAGTCGGTCTCAACATCAAATGGAACGCGTTGACATCGCCTGTTTCGCCATTGTACCATTCCAAGCTCCGTCTCCCAGAGATCCCAGAAATGCCCGAACGGCGGGCACCCGGGTTAGGCTTTGTAACCGCATCCAAATAATGTGCCCAAACAGAGTATGAGAATTGTGTGACACTTCTTGCTAAAATAGGAGAGAAGAGCTTTACTGTTGAGCGTTTGCTACCCGACAGGGTAACTTTTGCTACGTGGCTTGGAAACTCCGAGGACGCATTGAGTGTAGTCTTTACCCTTACCCTGAGTTACAACCCGGCTTCTCCGAGACTGAGCAGTCGGTTCCAAGAGCAAAATGTAATTCTCCTCCCCATAATATTATAATGCCACTCGCTCAGATGCTGAACCCCCAGTTTAAGCCAGTACACGCCGGAGAGACCTACAACCCTAACCGTCGAGGTACCAGGCCATTGACAGGCCAATCGGGTTACTGCCTTGGTGTGTCCGTGTCCCGGCTGGTGTGTCCGTGTCTCGGCTGGTTTGAACCGGCGCCGGTGTCGGTGCCCGGTACATTGCAGCTGCTCCGATAGCCAAAAGCCAAGCCAGTTGTGGTCGTCCATCACTGAAAAACTAATTTTCTCAGTAGGTAACCTTTTTTTTTTCCCAACCACTGTGTCCAAGCAGTGTCTAAAAAAGCCCATAATAAAATTTTTCTTGTTTTTCCCAATAAATTTTAATTTTTTTTTTCCTTTCTTTATTTCCTATTTCTTCTTCTTTTTTTTCTTCTTTCCTTCTTTTCCTTCTTTCCCTATCCCCAAATTTTATTTATTTGAAGACACACACATATCTGCAAAAATGGCTGAAGAACACCACGACGTGAGTATTTTCTAGATGAAACAATGAGCGCTTGCAATCGAGAGATTCTTCTCCAAGAAACTGTGTTTTTCGTATTTCAAAAAACATGATTGTTTCTGGATTGTTTTGTTTCGCGATCTGCCGCAGCGATCTCACTCAATTTCCATGTTCAAACACTAACATTCCTTCTAGCTTAACTTCGAGACCGCCTCTGCCGGTGCCTCTCTTACCTACCCCATGCAATGTTCCGCTCTCCGTAAGAACGGACACGTTGTCATCAAGGGTCGTCCCTGTAAGATTATTGACATGTCTACCTCCAAGACTGGTAAGCACGGTCACGCCAAGGTCCACTTGGTCGCCACTGATATCTTCACCAACAAGAAGCTTGAGGATCTTTCTCCTTCCACCCACAACATGGAGGTCCCCAACGTCACCCGTACTGAGTACCAATTGATCAACATTGACGATGGTTTCCTCAACCTCTTGACCTCCGAAGGTGATGCCAAGGACGACGTCAGAGTCCCCGAAGGTGAGCTCGGTTCCAAGATCGAGGCTGACTTCGACGACGGAAAGGACTTGCTCGTCACCATCATTGCTGCCATGGGTGAGGAGGCTGCCATCTCCGTCAAGGAGGCCCCCAAGGGTAACTAAATTATTTCATAATATGACTGTATTGATTTAAAAAAAGATTCATGTGTGTATAATATATTTTGTTGCTACTTTTTTTTTTTTTTTTTTTTTTTTTTTTTTTTTTCCATATCACAAGTGAGATTTGTTATCATCCAGATTTAGATGAAAATTTTTATGAAAAATATAAATAGACCGTTGGAAAAACGGTAGGTGAAGGTTTTTGCAGATGAACATGACAGGAGCAATGTGTTTTTAATGTGCGGTTAGAGGACAGATTGGGGGAGGACCAAGGAACCCAGTGACGACAACTGAGAAGAGTTTAGAGCAAATCAGAAGAGACGAATTAGAAATACACAAGCGATAAGATTTTTGCGGTTACGAAAGAGTGTATAGAGCTGTGGGAAGGAGGAGGAGACGCGATTTAGAGTGTGATTTGTTTTGTTTGTTTTTTTCCCGGCTGGACGCGTTTCTGTAGATTGTCGAAATTGACTTTCATACTGAGTGTGAGCTCTGGACAGTTTCACAGCAGACGTGTGCTCGCACAATGGTCAGTTATGGATAATACACTACGACGAACTCATTCAAAGCCAATCTTGTTGCCCCCGGGCACTGTGACGAGTTGGCGTTTCTGGGATGGTGGAGACCAGTCAGCGACGAAGAAAAGAATCATGTTTGAGACCCTGTGGCTTAATGAAAGAACGAAGTGTTTGGTAGAAGGATGGAGATCTAGACGGAGGGATTCTCGGTGAAGAGATGTGGTAATGAGGGTTTAGACCTTGAGACCGAAATTTTGTGACGGAGAGGCGTGTGTATGCACACCGAGGGAAGTAGTAATATTGCCCGAGAGACCGATGTGATCTCGGGGGTGCTCCAGACGTGGGTTTGAACTGGATCCAGAATAGGCCTTTTTGTAGGCGGATTTTTCACGCCAACAATGTACATACATGAATCATTCTGCAGGATTTCCGGGGTCTTTGACGATGCGGTCGGGGCTCCCTAACAGTTTGATCTGTTTCCAATACGCGATCCCCTCCGAAAGCCCAAAGGCATCTATTGAGATCTGTGATCACGTACCATTACATCTAAACTACAACCTCATGTTTCCCCACGTTTCCCTCATCAGATAAATCTAATCAAAATCCAAGGCAAGTATACCGGGATCAAATTGGGTATATTTGATAAGGAGAACTGTAGGATATACACATGATATGGAATCAGTCTGGGCGCGGAAGTACACATCATCTGGGGGAAAAGGAGTGTTAAGGATCATGGCCAATCTCTGAAATCCCAGATTGCTTTTCGATTCCTGTTGAAATACATGTTCTCTGTCTTTTTTATATCTTTTGCCTTTGATAATACCGAGAGAATTAAAATAAAGATTTTGAATGCGTACAAGTTATTTCGGTAGATGCAAAATCATGGCCTTCTTCTTGAATACAGAATAAACCAGTTTGGCATCAAGCAGTGTAGTGCGTTCTTTTTATATTGTGTATCTTGGAAGAAAAAAGAAAAATAGAAAGGATAGCTTACACTTTTTCGAGATGTTTAACAAATAGAATCTGTAATCAAATCAAACGAAAAAAAAATAGACGCAACGACTGGTGTATACACAAACTACAAAAGACGTTTGTTCAAGATAATTCACAATCTTATTCACAATCTTGTTTGTTTCATTTGCCAAAATGTGTACAGATCTGGTTCATCGGATAATCCGGGGGAAAAAAGCACATCCACAAAATATCAAAAAACCACTTGTACACAGAGTTATCAAACATGCACAGAAGGAACAAGGGCTTTAACATTCACTAGAATCGCTTTGTGTACATACACCTAGAACCCTTCCCCCATCTACATCTCCCAGCCATGACAGTCCATCGCAGATTGTTCATCTCCTATCACGGTTCCCCATTCACTCCTGTGTTGTACACAACCACCTGTACACACAAACATAAGCCAGATATACATTGACCACCAAATCTTCATAATCACAACCGTACTCTAATTTTTCTACAACTATAGCTATAAAACAAAATCTATAGTTTGATGCGTATCCATCAATATATATCGCGCAGCGAAATATCCTTCTCAACATCCACAAGTCCAGGTCTTCTAAGTCTATCCCTAGAAAATGAGTTGAAACACGATCGTGACAGTAAACAAATTAATGATATGCTACATGTACGTCGCATCTGTGTGTACATACAGTATCTACGGTAGTATATATACTACATATACCTTCCAATTTACGACTTGATATACACATCTCCATCCCCTAACCTCATTGATTGTTTCTCCGCCAGTATCCAATCTACAGATCAGTGTACATAATATTGAAAAGCAACACAAACTAGAGATTTGTCCCGGACACAGTCCCGACTGACTTATTGACTATCATGAACGCTCTGTGTGTGTGTGCACAGTTGTAGTACAAATCCGTGAGAGAGTATGTGGGAGATTGACAAAGAAAGAAGAAGCATTGTTGGATGAGGTCGGTTCACAAGAATAACAATATGATTGGAATGGGGGATCGAAAGAAAAGAGCAATCGGGAAATGGGAGCCATGAAATGTATAATCCAATGGAGGAGGGGCAGAATGGTGAGCAATTATTGTGGTTGTCGTCGTAAATGTAGTAGCAGCAGCCCGTTGCTTTTGTATTACACACACAAGGGGAAACGAAATGATTGGCTGGAGAACTCGGAACCTTAGATTAATACCGGTTTTTATTTTTTATTTTTTTTTCAGGAGAGATTTTGCAGGCCAAAAAATAACCAACCTACATGTATCTCTGGGCTGCGATAGTAAACCGAGATAACAGATCTCATCATGGAGAAACAGAGATGCACAAAATCAAGAAATATACTTTGGAAAAAAAAAATTGGCAATGAGATTATTAACAAATTATAGATAGATATAAAAAAACAGCAGAAATATATTTCTTGTTGCATTTACGATGCACCAAAAAACAATGTTTAATTCTTTTTTTCTTCAGAGTGAAGAGGAGTGAATATTATTGGGCGTGAAAAAACGAAAACAAGGGGAGATTGCGCGCGCACAGAGACGCATTTTCAAAAGCAACAAAAGAGTAAAAGCATGACCAGAGAGATGGGATGAGGTAGAGGGAGGGGAGATATGAAAGGAAAAGGAAAATTTCTTCAAATCAATTGTTTCCGCTTAGTAGTCGACGGAAGCCTTCTTTCTTTGGACAATCTTGTTACGGATGAAAAGGGCAACAAGACCGCATCCGACAACGAAGAGAATGCAGAAAACGAGAATAACTCCACGGGGCAACATCTGTATCATTTCATGTTAGTTCAATTCGTCCATTTGTATTCATAGATCAAAAAAGTTTCCAAAAAGTGGAAGAATAAGAACAAACCTTTTATGATTTTTTGTGAGTAATGAGGAGGGGTGTACTGATTAGAGTAGTGTGGCGATACACAGGTTTTTTGGCAAAGATAGTAGTCAAACAACAAGAAAGAAGAAGAAAAAGAGAGGAAAGAAAGAAAAATGTTTGTGGGACTTGCAAGTAGTATTTATACTCTTTAATGAAAGCTCTATACAAGTGTGCAATGTTATATTATAAAATTGATTATCAGAGAAAAAATGAGGGAGGAAAGAAAAAAACCCTCGACCTGGATTTAGTGGGGAAAAAGAAATTATCATCAAAAAAGGAAAAGAACTTGATTGATTGGGTGGTGGTGGTGACGCCGATGCGGTGCTGGGATGTAGTAAGCAAGAAAAGTGGCAGCAGCTTTGAGTTTTGATTCAGCACATTGTGTGTACATATTAATACTCACAGAGATCGCACCCGTCAGTCAACTCTGTTTCCAGTTTTCTTCAAAAGCATTCATCACGTAAAGTGTCAATTTCTTTGTTACATGGTCTGCAAATGAGAGAGAGAGAGAGACACACATATGCTGCCTCTTTCCTAACTGGATTGTTGTTTGTTTTGTTCATGGCCAATTCCGGAGGTCTTTTGAACTAATTCGGAATCCCACAAAAATGCTTTTTTGCTTTCTTTGAAATGAATGGAAAAAATGTTTACAGAATAAAAAATGGATTGGAAACCTCTTGTTTTTTTTTTGATGATGAAAAATGAATTACAATGTTCAAATCAATCAATCACAATACACACATTGTTGCATTTCTTGATTGCGAAATGACTCGTTTTCTTGTCTTGTTTTCAATGGGTAAGGAAAGTTTACATGATCTCTAAAGCCGCATGCACTTATAATAAGGAAGAAATAAATACGCTCAAGTGTGTATTATGGACCATGAACAACAACAAACATCCGTTGAAACCGTTGGAAAAAGGTTTCAAACGGTTCTGGTAGTTTTATGTGTACACAATCTCGCGCGTGAATTTCACCTGTCCAACCAGTGTAAACGCTCATTTAAACAAGTTCTCCTGATAATAATAATAAAAACGCATTTTGTTTAGCGCGACTAATGAATAAAGAATGGTGTGCGGCCAGTAGCGTTTGTTAGGGGTTTAGACTGCTAAGTAGATTTGTATTCAAGACTAGAGCCTGTTTTGACATGAAAATCCAATCAAAATGTAGTCCAAAACAGTCTTGATTTTAATATCATCACCAAATTATACTCGGTAAACGGGGGGCAAAGGATCAAAAAGTCAAAACCGCGCACTACAAAAAGGAAAGCACCTTATTTTTTTGTATTAATTTACAAACCACCATATCTGTACACTCATTCCATGCGTGTTTAGGGAGACTGTCCATGTTACGATCTTGGGGTTTTTGGCACCGGCTCCTATTTCTCCAATGTGTACAAGCAGAGCTGCCAAATCCCATTTCTTGTGTACATGATACACCAATCGTTTTTTGTTTATTTTCCTGATTGGCCCATCCTATCCAAAAAACAACAACTAATCTATTACGTCTTGTTGTTGTGTGTTTTTTCCCTCTTTCTCGTTTCATCCCATGCACCACCACCACAACCCCCAATCAGTGGATTTTCCACGCGCTGATTGAACTCGCTCAAACAAGCACACGCAATCCATCTCGCACTTCAACAATGTATCAATGGGTTCCGGACCCGCTGCCGTCGCCGCCGCGCCGATTGCGTTTTGGGATCTGAGAGATGTGTACATGCGTGCAAGTGGTTGAGGTTTTTTATTTTATTTTATTTTACGCGCGCTACGGCTGTACAGCCGCAGGCTTTCTTATCGCTGAGTCGCCGGAGGTCCCGGGATGAAGCACATCCACACCTCGGATGCAAAGACTCACAAGACCCGGCATTGTCAAAGAGTTTTTTTTTTCTTCTTCTTGAAATGATGTATGTATTATATGATCGGAACATGTTGGGGTGTTGATCGGAACTTTGGGTGTAGCATTTCGGGAACCGGTATCGGAAAATTCGAAACATGAGCATCCCGTTTATCCTTCATAACCCAGTTGAAAATTACATTTCTCTCTGAATCCAGCTGTCCTCTACATTTACATTACACAATAACAACGCTTACACCACATTTCATTTCCGTTTCTGTGAAAACTCGTCCTTATCCGTTTCCTCCTCATCTTGTTGTTACGGAAATGATGCATCTGAGATCCGTTAACCGCTTTATGTGTGTATGTGCTTTTTTCCATGCAAATACCCTAACCCAATAAACTGCGCTTTGTGTGTACCTTTTTTTTCTTGACATTTGGAAAGTGCTCTTGTTGAACATGCGTCACATGACTGTTTTTGGAAGGCTTATTGGATTGACAAAGTGTAGCAGAGCTTAGTTGGTGTTCAGCTGTAGTAACGTACTTGATCAATGATGAGCTTTGTGTAGTGAACCATACGTGCATGGACGCAGCACTAATGCCTTGAACAACACAAATGCACACGTTTTTATGTATGAATTACCAGAAAAAAAGAACACTTGAGACTTGGGATCATCCAGACCTTGTCAGGTACACCTACATATCTTGTTTGAAGAAAACAATACTATTGAAAAAAAAAAAAAAAAAAAACGAAAAAAGACGTTGAAACGTACAAAACGGTCCAGACTCTTCGTCTATTGTACATTTCTGTTTAGGAGCGAACTTGGAAAAAAAAAAGAAAAAAAGAAATACACTAGATCTCGCTCGGGAATGGGAAGAAAAAAATCCTATTGTGTTCCTTGTGTGACTTTTGCAAATGTACACATTGTGTTTGGTCTCAAAGGTTTTCAGATCATGAATCGTAAACCCAACAATTCTCAAAGGAACTCAACGACAGATTGGTATTTTTTCTGGAAATGCCATGATTGAATTAGTACACATTTATACACACGGTCTGGTATTGAAAATAGTCATGTCCTTTTCCTTATTTAATTTTATTCGTTTGCCGTCTTTTCTCTCTGTTTTCCTTTTAAAGATCTCAAAAGCAAACCGAAAAAAAAAATAATAGTTTCATTTCAAATGAAAATATGCTCTATATAAAATTCCCTTTCTTCTCTCGTTCAAAATAGACCCAAAAAAGAGTCCCTGATGCAAATATGTTCTTTTCGCAACAAATCTGATACACCTACTTACAACTTTCTGGACTTGACGGTGGAGCCAGCAATAGAAGAACCAGAGGCAGTGGCCGAGGCAGCCTTGGAAGCAGCAGCAGTCTTGGAGGCCTTCTTGCCCTTGGTGTAGTAGACCTTGATGTAGAAAGCAATGAACAAAAACAAGTACGAGGTCAACAAACCACAACCGTAAACAGCAGCAAACTCCTCGCCGGCACACGAACCCATGTTGGGCATGTAAGGAAAGTAAGTCCAGGAAAAGTAGGTGTACGCCGCGAAATAGACAAACCCGAGATCAATGACAAACTGAATGATTTGGATACGAGTGACCCATTCCTTCCACCAGACGCGGATCTTGCAAGCGGCGAGGAAGTAGTACCAGTACATGACGACGTGGACAAACAGGTTCAGCACAATAGGGACCCAGGACACGGAGGTGTGGCCAATCAGCTGGGTGTAGCACAGCAGAGCAGTGGCTCCGTGGTGGTAGGTGTGCAAAAAGGTCAATGGCTTTTTGCGCAAAAACAGGAAAAAAGTGTCAATGAACTCGACAAACTTGAAAATGTAGTTGAGGTAGTAAACAAACACGATTTCCTGTGTCCACGACCCGGCATCGCAAATGGCGTACAGCAGCCCGTGTCTGTACAGAATGGGGAAGATTTGCTCGACCAAGAGCAAAAACATAATCAAACTGGAGGCAGACAGAGTAAAGTTGTGGATCTTGAACAGGAGATCGAGTCGCAGGGGGTTGAAGTTCTTCATGATTTCCCTGCCGCCGAAAATGATCACGTAGTATGCGGCAATGGTCAGGAGCACCGGGGACAGCGTGGAGTAGGGCAGGTCGGTGGTGAAGGCGAACGTCTTGATATCATAATCAGAAACACTCAGCACAATGTGTCGCACAACGTCAAACAGATAGATCCCGAAAGGTCTATCAACAGAGAATTCAACCAAGGTCATGATGGAATTGGGGCTAATCAGAGAGGAATGAGGAGATGAGAAAAAAGAACGAGTGGAAGAAGAAGAAGAAGAAGAAGAAAAGAGAAAGAAGGGAATTATAAAGAAGAGGAATATCAATAGAAAAAAAAAAGGCCCGACCAAAGAATGCGAGTGAAAAAAAGTTAAAGGGGGAACAAGCCGAGAATGAAAGAGAACACCAATTCGGTTTTTGTTGTTGGAAAGAAAAGAAAAAAAAAACCACAGACTATGTTAACACACATTTGCAAAAGGCCCTCCCCCGCGCTGCTGCCGTACGCAAGTGTCTAAGACCTAAATAGCCATGTTTGATGAGAATATCCAAACTGGTCTACCAAGAACAAGAAGAACGAGTCTTATGACTTGTAGAGACTGTTTCGATCTTTCGGATGACGTGAAATATTCTGATTTGGCTTGCTTTCAGAGGTCCTGTTCTTTAGCACTTGGCTTTGGTTTACTATGAGTAACCGTCTTCAGAATATTGTAGCTTTAAACTTATCACTTAAGCTATAGAAACATGCGGTCTGTGCCTTGTTCAATAGCTGATTCGGGTAACAAGCATGACGTAGTTGGGCATTTCTCAGCCCAAAACGTCAAGACTTCCATATTAGGACTTAGTTCAGCCTGATTTGGAAGTTTCTGCGTGTGCATACACTTGCCTTGCCTAGCCTTTGATTTTATGTTGTGTACACACACAGATTATGGGCACTGTGAATCGGATCAATACATTCAGCCCGTTGCTTGATCGCCGTTCTTTATTAAAAAAATGTGTTGGGCTCTAAAATAGCACTGGTTTGCGGTCCAGACACACAGCACATAGTCTCTGGCTGCTGTTTGGGCTTGAAAGGCATTGAAATCTTAAGCGTAAGCGTGTAGAGCCCCGAGAATAAAATAGCACACAATTAGAGTTTCTACAGGTGTTGAATGGCAGATAATTACCACAAAGGCGACATTTTTTATATCTATGAAGGCAAATTGGAGAGAATGTTGAATAAGATTGTTGGCGTCTACCTGGGCCAGGCCTGATGTGTGAAGAGATGAACCAATGGGGGTCAAGCTGGGAGGGGTTTCTTAGATCTGTGCGGGATAATCGGAGGATTTATGTAGATGGATGACAAACAGCAACGGAGGTTTACAAGGGCCGACTGTATCTAGTAGGTTGATACGTACTCAGTCATTTTTTCAGGTACGACTGATGTACTTTGCAGTTGGAAACGACAGAATTGTTTGGGAGTGTATGAAATTCATGATAAGATCAGACAGGCCTATACAGATATCCCCGCAAATACTATTGACAGATGGACAAATCCAAAATACAAAAAGAATTCGTCAACCAATCTAAAAGTCAATGAATGAGCCCAGTCAGGCATTGATTGATAGTAAGTTTTTTTTTAGCCCACTGGAATTGCTCAAAAGAGCCGGCCTGTTTGAAGAGCCGGAATCTAAATATCTGGGGAAGTTTAATGTAAAGCCTTCTCCCCGCGCACCACAGCTGCTAAAAAACCTCACAATTTATAATTAGGCTTTGGCAGGATTGTAGATTGAATTGAGTCTTGAACCGGTTCACGCATAGTGCTGGTCATATTTGTAGAGTCGTTTGATAAAGATCCTTATTTTGATCGGCCATATTTTTGGATCTGTGAAAAAAAAAGTTGTCGCGGGGTTGGCCAACCACCAGACATTCTCCAGACTCGCTTCCAGAGGGTTCATGCCAGAATCACGAGCTTGAGAGGATCCGTTTGAGCCACTTCTTTATTTTTGGAGTGGGCTGTTTGCAGACTATCAAACTACATAATATCACAGAGCTCAAACATTTGGGATCCAGGTGCTTGGTTTCAAGGAACGATCGTGCAGAAGCAGTCACTTAAAAACCTTCTTGACCTGGCTTCAAATAACCACAACCAAGCCATTTTTACAACTCCTTCAATTGGTATTGCACACGCATTGCACGCATTCAAAACGCACTGTGCCTTTCTTCAACATCAACAAACGCAGGTTCTGACCTTTGGATCTCCAGCCAGAAATCACAGACATGCATCAATCCCACCCACTAGTGAACAAACGTTACCTGCAAAACTCAAAATCGTTCGATACAAACACAATCACCAGCCCTTCTTCACAAAAAAAAAAAACACCAGCTCATTGCACGCCTTTGTATCAACATCTCCTTTCTCATCTTTTCGCCCAAGAAAACCTGTTTACAAACAACAAATCAAGTCCAAAATACCGACTGAAATAACAGAAACATTTAAGCTTTTCCTTATACGCACGCACTCTCATTTTGTTTGCCCTCGCGTATGCACTATGTACCATCTTTTCTTGTCCTCCTTTGCTTTTTTGCCCACACATTTTTCTCTCCCTCTCTTTCTCTTTTCTCTTTCTCTCTCTCTTCCTCTTTCTTCCACTCCCCGCTGCTGCCCGCCGACTTTGTGCATCTCGACAACAACTTGATCAACGATGAGAAAAAACCATCAGCAGCAGAATGGAGGCTCGTCGAATTCTAATCGTAAACTGTTTGGAGGGTTTTTTGGATCCTCCTCCTCCTCCGCCAGTTCTGGAAGTGTCCATACCCTAAAAACCAGTCCAAATCAGCAACAGCATGAATCTGCTTCATACTCTCCACCCGCAAACCGGCGCCATTCGTCCCTCTTTAGCTTGAACAGGTTCACGTCTATCCCGGAAAACGCTAATGAGCCTCCTACATCCATCTCGCCGTCGACCTCGGCGTCCAACTCGCTGTACCGGGCTCAGTCGGCAAACATCCGGAAAACAAGAAGTAGCTTGTCGCTAGTCACGAATGGCGACACCGTCAGGCCAACCGCTACCTCAATCACGCCCAATCCTGAAAGACTGTCTTGGTCAAACCAGTCCAAAACCGTCCCGGGCAGGATAGCCGCCACCAGGCAGAGCCCAAGACCCAACATCCATCGAGCCACTTTCTCGCTGGACGAAGAAACTGCCGCGCACATGCATTCTCCGCAACACCACTATTACCAACACCAAAACAACACTCATGATGCAAATGTCTTAACAACGCATCGGTCTTCCTCCGTGTCCAGCCGCACGTCCGCAAACACCCCATCGACCATTCTCACAGCGCCACAAGGACGGCCGCTGGTATATCCCGCACTTTTGTCAATGGTGTCGGAGCTCTTCAAAGAGCGAATACCCACCGGCATCCGGACAAAGTTCGAACTAGAGTACCAGGATGCATTCACGGGCGGAGAGGCGGTCGAGATGATTGCCAATATTCTGAGATCAAGAGACAGGAACCTGGCGCTGCTGCTTGGCAGAGCCCTGGACGCACAAAAGTTTTTCCATGATGTTACCTACGACAATCGACTCCGCGATTCGCATAACGAAGTCTACAGATTCAACGAAGACGACAACAACTCCAACACGAAACCACAGGCCATCAACGGCGTCTTCACTCTTTTGACGGATTGTTACTCGCCAACATGCACGCGCGAGGAACTGTGCTACTCCATCACATGCCCGAGGCGGCTAGAACAACAGGCAAGACTCAACATGAAGCCGCAAGAGGTGCTCAAGCGAAACGAAAGCAGACTGTCTGTCCACGATTCTGGCGAGGCCGAAACCGTGGAGCGTGGACAAGAGCTGTGGATCCACACTGTTCCGAAAGAAGTATCGGATTCGCTCAGCGAGCGCGAGAAAAAGCGGCAGGAGGTTATCTGCGAGTTGATCTACACGGAGCGCGATTTCGTAAAGGACCTGGAGTACATCAGGGACTTTTGGATCACGCCGCTGAGCACGCTGAACATCATTCCAGAGTACCGACGAGAAAATTTTGTCAACAGTGTGTTTGGATTGATCATGCATATCTATAATGTCAATGTGGCTCTAACGGAAGCGTTTTCCGCCAGGCAGCAGGAATCGCTGATAGTCATGGAGATTGGCGATGTGATTTTAGAGCATGCGCGAAACTTTGAGCCATTTGTTCAGTATGGCGCACATCAAGCATACGCCAAAAACGAGATTGATAGGGAAAAGTTCCGGAACCCGGTGTTTGCCAAATTCATTGATGAAACAGAACGGAAAAAGGAGTCAAGGAAACTCGAAATCAACGGGTACTTGACGAAACCGACAACAAGGCTGGCAAGGTACCCGCTGTTCATTGATGCAATTCTCAAGGCAACACACAGTGATCACAGCTCTGGCGACAACAGTACGGATTATACTCGGGAGCGGGAAAACCTATCGGCGGCCAGGTCTATGATCAGACAGTTTTTGACAAGAGTCAACATCGAGTCCGGGAAGGCAGAGACGCGGCTTCAGTTACAACAGATCAATAACACGCTGTCATACAGAAATGTGCACGAAAAAATCTACTACAGCGAAGTTATTCTGAACCTTATGGCGGAAGGTAGGCAGCTGATTTTCAAGGGAATGTTTAAAAAGCGGAACCAGGATAAGGATAATCATGGCGATGTTCAGTGTTATTTGTTTGATCATGCTATTCTATTTGCAAGAGCTAAAGTTGTCAACAAAAAAGATCAGCTTAAAGTTCAAAAAAGAGTAAGTTGTTTAGAGAGCACTAGTTTTGTGAGAACTTCCAACTAACTAATTTTTGTTAGCCTATTCTACTGCCATTACTACTGGCGACAGAAGCCGATGATGTAGTCGCGCAGTCATCAAAGCTGACAGGGAAACAAAAGGGATCGTTTTCCAGCGCCAAAAGTCTTTTCCCCAAAGACATCAAATACCCAATTGCATTTCAACATTTAGGGCGGTATGGATACGAGCTGATATTATACGCGCCAACATACATTGCTCGGAAGAAGTGGATGGAGTACATTGCCAAGCAGCGCAAGGTAATTTTGGACAAGGCCGATATTTATACATGGAAGGTTATATGTGGGAAGGTGTTTACGACGTTGGGCAACCGAGTGCATTGTGTAGCTCCTTTGGACGGAGGCCGAAAACTGGTGTATGGTACAAGCAAAGGAGTGTACTTATCAGAGCTGAAAGACGGACAAGCTACAAAGCCGCCAGAGCTGAAAATTGTCATGCATGCTCCAGTCAGACAACTAGACGTAGTAGAAGAGTTTGGGGTTTTGCTAGGGCTTTGTGATAAAACTCTGTACTCGTGGCCGCTTGACGGATTAGACAACACCGCGACCGCAAACGCGTCAGCAGAAAAAGCGCCCGGGATCAAGACTACATTGGCGAGCAAAGTGGGAAGCGGAGGAATCCACTTTTACAGAGTTGGACTCTGTTTAGGCAGGATCCTCGTGGTCACGGTCAAGACAAGCTCCAGTGCCTCAGTAATCAAGGTTATGGAGTTCAACACTGGGGTCGGGGCAACGCCAACTAGCTCAGCACCCAGCTCTAATGTAAGCGGCCAGCCCAGTTCTTCCAGCAGCAGCAAGAGCAAAAAGAGCCAGCCTGGGTTGCGGAAATTCTTATCTGGGTCTAGTAGCAGTAGCTCTTCGAACCAAGATCTGCTGTACAGTCTGCTGAAGGTACTTAAAGAGTTTACGCTGTACATGGAAGTCAAATCTGTTTCGTTTTTGACCAACCAGCTGTGTATTGGCGGCAACAAAGGGTTTGAAATTGTTGATTTGGAAAGAGGAGGGCTGGAAGTTCGTCCGCTGCTGGATGTCACAGACAACTCGCTCGATTTTGCTATATACAGTTCTAATTCGAGCAGCAACGGAATTCCGTCGGGTAATAGTCTGGGCATGGGCTCGTCGGCGTCTTCCGTCTCTCTTTCCAATCTAGATTCGCAAACGTCGAACTCAACCACGTTACAGCCGTTGGCGATCTACCGTCTGCATGATTCGCAGGAGGATATTCTTTTGAATTATTCAGACTTTTCGTTTTTCATTACCAAAAACGGGCAGCGATCTAAAACCCACAATTGGCGAATTGATTGGGAAGGTCGGCCACAAGCATTTGCATTGTCATATCCGTATATTTTAGGGTTTGACCATGAGTTTATTGAGATTCGCGACCTGTCTAAACGAGGACGCATAGCGTGCACAATCACGCGGCCCAATGGGCTGACGATTCCACCAACTACCACCACCACCACCACCAGCAACAGCAATAACGCCACTAATACTGCTGGGCTTGGAATTAGCACTACTGTCGCAGACCCGAACAACGCTGTTGCGCAAGGAGTATGTGCCGGAGGGAAAAAGATTAGGTTTTTGTACGAAAATACGCGCGAAATCGTGTACGTGTGTGAAGACGACGATGGGTATGAGCGCATTGTCAGCCTCGACTTTTGGGGCAAGAAGAAACAGCTGCAGCAACAGCCGTAAGCGCGAAAACAAATCAAGAAGAAAAAAAAATTAGGTGCCTCTCCGCCTCTCACGACCAAAGCAGAATATTAATAAGTAATAGAAAAGAGTGAGCACAAATTAAAAGGAGCACTACCAACGAAAAACAAAAAAATAGAAACTGAAACGAATTTTATGAAACGGATTTTTTTATTATAATACTAATAAACACAACTAATGCACCTACTGATAATGCAAGTATTGATGCCTAGACTGAGTAGTCCTTTGAAAAAACCCCGAGAGGTACTGAATCGTAGTGATGTACAGTGGCATACTGGCAATATCCATAGAACCTTAAAGGTATCGTAGACTGCTCAAGCTGGTTGTGCTTTTAGTGAGCATGACTTTAGAGTGCTGCTTGCTTTCCGTATTGAGCAACTTTTAAATCTGGCAAGAACACATTATACTGTTCTGATCGATCTTTGTCCCAAATAGACTAGTATATATTCATAAGTCTCTCTGTATGCACAATACGTCTTCTGTTCTCAACACCATTTTGCACTCCAGGTTCTAGTTGAATAATTGTAATCTATCATTTATCATCAAATATCATACAGTTATATACATGATCAAAGAAAGCAAACATTTAAGAAAAAAAACATATATCAGGCAAGGCACTGAATAAAAATGGAAAAATAAAATAATAATAAATAGAAACAAGAACAGTAATAGTCAGGCAAATGCATTATCAGAACTCCCTTATATCTCTCACCAAATGAACTTGTTTGCTTTCAAAGCTTTGGATAATGCGCCATCTCCAGATCCTCCATCTGTATCCTCGAGTTCAACGACCTCATCTATTATAGACTCGAGAATCTTACTAATCAAAAGCCACTGTTGCTGGGTGTCTTGCTTTGATACTTCTTTCGCCCGGTTGGTACTAGTGATCAACTCCAGCCCAATAGATTTTAGAATATCATCCATTTGACGTAGATAAAGATTAGGGGACTTGATCGCCTCCACATTAAGCCATCCAATTTTGACAACATCGAGAGCGTGTTTCAGGTGATCTAGTGAAGGCCCTGAGTCAATTATACTTTGAATTTTCGACTTCGCCGAAAAGTAGACCTTGAAGAAATCACCACTATTGACTTCACCAAAATGCTTGAGACAGGCCAGAACACGCGAGTGTAGAAGCTCATCTCCTCCAGAAGTATCTGAGAAAATTATGACACATAGATACAATGATAGCAAAGCTGTGCTGTCATTGCTTTGAAGGTAGCTCTTGATTTGTGGTGGGATTTCATTTGCATTTATCTCTTCATCTGAAAGCCCGGCAATCCACAAGTAGTCATATAGCTCGTTGACATTGCGGGCACAAATGTACAGAATACACAAATAGGGCATGCAACGTGGGAACTTGACAAAATTGACGCTGTTGCTACTCACTGTGACTGCATCATCATCAGCAGTCGCTGAAGGACGATTACCGAAGCTGGATGTAGTAGGACAAGAATGTAACTGTGAAACGCTAGTTGAACTGCTGGTTCGATCTCTCGCAGATAGAGTGCTTGGATGACCATGCTCATTTTCTCTAAGAAGAGGGTTTGACATAGTTGAAAAAGACAACAACATTTCAAAAACACTAAGCGTGGCAGCTCTGGTCGTAGATTTCTTCAGTCCAGGAATTAAAATAGCACTAAGCTGGACTTCAAAATTATCAACATCAAACTTGATTTGGCAAAATTGCTCAAAGGCGTCGTACTCTGCTTTGAATTCTTCGCGGCTTTTCAACAGGTACAAATGGAACAGCTCTGTATTTTTGAATACACCAAACTCACCAAGACTTTTCAGTGTAGTTTGAAAAAGTTGAAGAGCATGAACAAAGATATCCATGTTATTGATCTGCATCAGCGCAATAGAAATCCAAAATAGCTTTGGAAGATACTTGGAATCTAATCTAAGTCCATCAGCCATTTTAGAGAGACAGTAAGCTATGCATGTAAATAGCTCATCTTTCATTCCGTAGTCGTCGTGATCAAGGATGACTTTGTAGAAAATATCTAAAACAACAGACACAACTTTGTCGCTCATGTCTGTACGAGCAATCGAGCCAAGAATCAGCAAGGCGCGTGCCTGAAATCCAGAATAGTTAGAACTAGAAAGAAGCAACAGTTTGGGAATAATTATGTTTCTGTAAGCAATAACTGTTTTCTGAGAAGAAACACAGCTGGACATGTCGAATAATATTGTGGTGCAAGCATTGATTTGAAAAATGGTTGAAGTAACAGGATAGTCGTAGTCCCAAGGTTTCATTTCTTCGTTTATTCCAAAAATCATGTTGCCCTTTGTTCCGTTCAACTCGTCCCATATTGTATGCAAATGAGCACTAGTTTCTTCATCATGACCATCAGAACTCAAAAAGGATTGAATAATATTTACAACAATGTTGAAAACTGTTGTTCTAAACCAATAGGTACCAGTATTGATATAAAACATAATGCACAACGCAAATTCTGGAAAGTATTCTTTTGCTATTTCTGGGTTTTCAAAAACAATAGCCGGAAGACATGAAATATAAAAAGTCAGCTCTTGCCATATTGATGATTTAGGAAGACTGATACCTCTCTCAGAAGTGTAAAGCGAAATACTTCGAATTCTGTCTATAACCATTCTGCATGCTTGTTTTGATGGTCGGCAAGTTACAATGGATAGCAGCGCATCCATATGAACTCCAGGTGAAACATTATTCCCAGCAAATTGGTAAACAATTTCATCCAGAACTATAGAAGCCAAAATTGGCTCTTCCATAATAACAGGCCAAATTTCGCGTAAAAGAAACATATAATCTCTGCTTGCAGTAACTGAAATATCACATAGTTTTCGGATAATTGCTGCACACTCTTTCTTAACTTCTTCGCTGTTGTCATTTTGAGCAATGCTGACCATGTTTTTCAGCCATGGCAAAGTGTACATGAGAACTCCCTGGCGGCGATTGACAGAGGTTGCATAGAAGGCTTCAAAAATATATTTGAACATATCTGAAGTAAGCTCAGGACGAGTTTTTGCAATGAAAGCACTTGTTTTTTCAACTCTAGAAAATACATTTGTAGGAAGTTTCAAACCTTTGCCTGCTTCGACAACAATGCCGAACTGAAGACTATAATGGTGCTGAATTGACGCTAAAAGATTGTAAGAAACCTCTTGCGTCAAAGGATTCTCGGAGCATAACCCTGATAAAGATATATTAAGCAATGCAGCTAGTGAAGAATTGGGGCTCATAATAATGTCGCTTCTTTTGTTGAGCGATGGCACAAGTTTGTCTTTTGTAGCTTGGATAGCTCTTATAATCTCATGACGTTTGCTACAATGCAAAATGATATCTTTTATACCAGCCTTCTTAAAGGTTATTGTAAATTCATCAGGATGCTTATTGGAGTTGGAGGCGAAGATGCTTTCCACATCCGAAAGCATGATGATATCATTGGTAAACCCTGGAGAAGATTTGATATAGTTGAACGGCTCCTGGGATCTCAATTGAATGTGCTCAGTACCGAGTTTGAGTTTAATCTGCGTCACATCGTTTCTAGAAGGATTGTATCGATAAACATGGGTGTAGACAATTCGAACATCTCTCACTGCTTTGACGGTTGATGGAGCCAAACTGATAATGTTGTCGCCAAATAAGTCTGGAATATCGTTGCTTGTCAAAAATTCATAATGGACTCTTGAGGGATTCAGGAAAATACCTGCATAATAATGTTTGATCAAAGCCTTCATATGAGGTAGATAGTCGCTGGCAATATTCAGAAAATAGATTTTCTGAATGTTACGGATCATTTCTTCCGGAACGAGCATATCTGATATACTGCGAATGGACATGGGGAAATTATTTTCGGGCATATGACCAGTATTGTCCACAAAAATTGCAAACTTTTGTTTCCACATTCTGCTAGCAACCTGGAAAAATCGGCAAACAACAAGTTCACTATCAACTTCCGCCTTATCATAGTACCTTGTGTTCATTATAAGCAATGGAAGTCCGTCTTTGGTAACACCTTCGTTGATGATACGACGTTCTACAATTGGAGACATATCACGATTGGCATTTTTGGCCAAAAACTCTTGTAGTTTAGGTGCATTAGATAACGTTGTGGAAATGTCCAATGCCAAGTTCGGCCCTTTTTGCACTGGCCTGGGGCGACCTAGGTTCCGGATCAAGGTAGCTAACCGTTGCAGTGTCTTAACTTCTGTATCCTCAGAATTTATTGAATCACTGCTTAATTGGGCATTGCTGTCTTTCTCATTGACCCTTGTATTTCTTGAGCGAATTTCAAATAGTATACGGTGATTAATCTCTTCCCAGTGATTGAATAAAAACCGATGAATAACATCAATATCAGTTGTATTGTATAAATGACGTGGGCTGGCAGATGCGGGAATTGTCTGTTCAACATTGTCAACACAGTTGCCAGAAACAACTGCAAGGCTGTTCAAAAACTGCATAATTAAAAGAGAATTAGGAGCAAAGCTGCTAGGGTTATGCTTGAAAATCGAAAACTTTGCAAAAGAAGCAGAACCAAAAGCCATATTCTGAATTATTTTGGCTGTATTCAGAAGAGTTCTTCTAATGTTGGGATCAGGCGCACATTCTACTAGGCCATGCGCTTCTGGCGAAACCAATGCCGGGCAGATATAACGTAAAAGGAAAAAGGCACTTATGGCAGTGGTTGAACTATCTTTGACCGTTGGAAATTTTTCTGTAACTGCGTCTGATATGGTTTTACAAATGTATCTTAATTCAGTAGGAACTTCACCAGTCGATTTTTGCAAACTAACAATCAGCTTTTTCAAGACTCTGTCGCAATTGGCAAAGTTTTTTTCAAGATCTATTTGCGCCTTTTCGGGATTAGAGTCAAAAGTATAAAGATCAGGATTTGCAACAAGTTCTAAGTACAAGGGAAGAATAGCCAGTTTGAGATACTCGAGTCCTTTATCGTGCGCGTAAAGAGAAAGAATCTTGGTAGCTACACAGTTTCGTCGGAGAACTTCTAAAGGTGTATCTGCTTTTTCAACTTCGCGTTTAATAAGAGATCTGACAAGATCCAAACAAATTCCCTTTGTTTCAAAAATGTTTATAAGAGCTTTAGAAAACTCATCGACTTCTGAGGCAGGACATATATCGCAAATTGAAAATATAACCGATACGTTAGAGCCTAGGAAATCGGCAAGATCATGGAATGGATGTGAATCTGCGAGTCCAGACTTAGATGCATTTTCAACACTGAAGAGGTTATCCAAGATCTTTATGAACGAAACTCTAATGAAAGGATCATTTTTCAGGCCAAGAGGTATCGCAAATTTCAGTCCTACTTTCATATTAGAAATCAAAAGATTTGAAGCACAGGCAATAGTCATTGACTTAACAGTATTGAGTTTTTCACCTAGTGCTAAACTTCCGGAAGAGCCTGTTTCTTCAAGACGACACTTTTCAAGAATTTTTACAAATAATGAATACAGTGCACTAAACCGTTGTGCCTGCCCCTCAATAAGATCCATCTTGTGAACAACATTTGGGAGCTCTAGTCTAAGATTGTGTAAAATCGCAACATATGACTGGATGATAGCATATAATAGATCGCGATGTGAGCTGGTATCAACAATGGGACTTTTGCGTGAGCTTTGTTCTGAAGGAGTGTTACTAAGCGTTACAGTTGAAGCTTCAATAGTACCAAACTGTAAACATTTGTCCAGCCATTCGGCAAATATGGTAGTAGCCTCGTTTCGAATATTTAAATCACGTCTGAGATTTAAGGAATCTTTGTATTTGACGATAGTTTCGACCAGGTAGCAAACCTGAGCTCTCAATTGTAACACTCTATTGTCGACTGGCAAAGCATGAAGACACTTGACAATCAGCAAAGTGATGGGCCCCATATCTATCGACCAGTAGTGAGGACTTTCCTTGTTTGTGTTGAGAATAGATCTCAACAACATAACACTTTGTTCAAGACAAAGAAAATCTTGCTCACAAAGTATGTTACCCGCAGTTCTAAGTCGCTTTTGGATATCTATTGCAAGTTTTTTGAATATAAATGGGTAAACGACATGAGAGGTATCTTTGGCTAGTACTTCACGGGCAGATTCTCGAATGTATGGAGATTTGACAAATGTTAACAGTTCTATTACCTCCTTTAGATATTCTTCCATATTTCCATTGATAGAGCCTGTGGAAATTATGTCGCGAGAATTGTGAATAGATAGCTGATCGGCTGGCTGATCAGGCACATCTAACATTACTGAACACAAAAAGCCAGAGTAGCTTTTCCATAGTTTTATTTTAACCATGTTGACGGATGAAGATTGAGTAATAAATTCTGTCAAAGTCTTCCATTTTAAAAGAATCATATTCCATGCTCTAATGATCGCAGGTGTAGGACATTTGATTTCTTGTAAAAATCCGTATAATCGTTTTTGAACAGCAATGGAGCCGGTGATCACATATAGAGGAGAACTAAATTCAGAATGAAGAGATAGATTTGGCGCTATTGACCATACAGATGAATCAATGTTTGCAGTATCTTCAATCAAAAAAGCTTCGGTGACCATAACGTGGAGAATTTCTAATGCCATTCTGCAAACAGCCGTATCTGCAGAGCAAAGAACTATATACATAGCCGTCTCAATCGACGAACTAACAGTGTTACGTTGCGTAGGTGACTCAATTTTTGTGGGATCTCTGCGGCAATAGTCTGCTAGGTTGCACACTTCAATCATCGAGCATCTGGTTTTCATAGCCATTTCTATGACCTCCAATCGAGCCAGGATTTCGTCATCGTCTGAATCGTTGTTGATAATTGATTCTGCGTGATACCTAGCAAAATCGCCACACTGACCAAGGATTATTGCAACATAGAGACTATTATTCTCGCCAATCAGAGAAAACTGGAAATCCTTAAGTTTCGCCAGATTCAAGAAAGTCTTGACAAAAGCAAGAGACGTTTCTCGCACTTGATGGGAATAAGACAAAGAGCAGTTGACTACGCCAAGAAAAACGTCGTCTTTATGTAGATCAATATGCTGAACATAATATTTAAGAAAAGGCTCATGGTCAAAAGAAAATATAGTAAGGCATTTGCTGATCGTGTCTTCGTAGCTATGATATAGTTTGCTGTCTTTGAGTTCTCTCAAAAAGTTGGGCTGGTTCTCGAAATATCTCAGTTGAGCCGAGAATCTGGTAAACGTTTCTATTAGTTTGGCAAAATTTCTTTCAAGAATGTACAAGGACCGGCTTCGATATATCTGAACTTGCAAATTGTTGATGATACCTTGAAGAATGCTTGGAATGAAGTACATGAAGTCGTCTTTGGAGTCGAGTATAGGAAACAGGTCCCTCAAAACATCGTCGGGATTCATGACAATGTACGATGCTATAAAATTTGTTTGAAATAAAGAAAGATCTTTGATTTGTCCAGTTTTTGATGGGGCCGCGAAAATATGCGATTTCAAAGGGATGTAAAGCGACTTGCAGTAGGAAACTATGGGACTTGATGGTTCCAGTATCTGCATTACCGAACCGGCTTTAAGAATGTACTTTGTCGCGGACATAATCGTTTCGTTTAATCCACCGTCTGAAGACTTGTGTGTTAGCGAGACTATGCTACTAAGAAACGATTTGTTTTTGCTGGGGTGTAATTTGAAAGAAGATTTGGCAGACTTCATAGAAATTCGTGATTCAGATTCATGAAAAAAAGCCGATTTATTGAATGTAACCAGAACGCTTAATGTGCTCCAGGTTGTACATTTTCGACGGTCTTCGCTAGTACTGGCATAAATCATATCAAAGAGTTGGGATGCCGATCGAGATAATGGTGTATCATTTTGTACTACACTGGCATATTCGTGCGGCTTCGCGAGCATCCAGTAAGTAAGTGATTTTACAAGAAAGTATTCAAGAGCGTAGCGATGCGCAGATCGTTTTATATCGGGAAAAACTGCCAATACATCTTCAAGAAGTAAGTGCGCTTTTGATTGATCAAGGTAGAGCAGAGATAGAATCTCTATACCAGGAATGTATTCAACGTGTTCCGTTTTGTTGTTTGTCGTCGCCTTTAGTATCGTTTTGAACTCAGAGTACATGTCGTTCCAATTTGATGCAGAAAAATATTGAAGCACTATCTCGATGGAGATGTCAATAGATTCAAGCAACTCGTGCGTTTCTTCAGATACGGCCAAAGTTGGCGAGCTTCTTGAAGATCCCGAAATGGATCTTAGGCTCTTTTTTAACAAAACTGTGGGTTTTATTTGCAACAAAAATCTGATCACTCTTGTGGATAAGTCTTGTGCAAAAGATTTCGATGGCGGTTGTGTGTATAATCGTAAATGTGGTGAAACAGTCGTATGTATTTGAGTCAACATTGCGCTGTTATTGTCTTGTATCGAATTAAAAGCATTCCACGATCTGGTAGCAACTTCCGCCAGCACCGACATAATTACTGCTATCGACCGCAATGTGTAAATGCTTTTAAGCTTCATGGTGCGGCCTTTGTCAGCCTTGGATAATAACTAAGTTAGCACAACGCATGAACAACAAACAACAACGTCGATATAACCCGTCGGGAAGGGATTGTAAATTACCTGATAAATATCATCAGCAAGCGACAACAGACCTGGAAACACGTCTGGAAAAATATTCTTATCTGCAAGCTCTAAAAGGGTATCTCTAGCTATATTGAATGCCGGGTTTTTTAGTGTTTCTTTTATTGTATATCCAGTGCTGGTGGGTAGCTATTAAAAGTTATTCGTTAGTCTAATACGAAACAACATAGCAAGAACTAACATGATTAGGCTGTACATACGTTTTTGCTCAGTCGATGGAGGAAAAACGGAAACGCCGTTGTGCCGGGAATATATAATGAGCCTTGCTCAAACATCGTGTAGTATAAGGAGTTGTTGCTATTCGCCAAAAAGCTAAATTCGAAGTCAATCTTGACCCTGGAAATGGTTCCTCCTGTAGTTCTGCTGTAGCAATGATTGCGAGGTGAGTCGAAGACAAAGAAAGAGGTTGTAGAGAAATGGTGATTGATTACTATACAAGACAGAGTGGTATCAGAGTCTAGTGAATTGATAGCAAAGGTAGACAGAAAAGTTGAAGCACTGAAACAGATAAGGACCGTGATGATGAGCAGTCACAGGCAGATCAATTACTGCTTGAGAAAGCAAAAAAAAAACAAGTGCTAGAGATAGCAAGGAGGATTTGTAGTGGAAGGGAAAGGAGAGAATTCATACAACAGCAGAAATCTGATGGTTACATACATTTATGATGTACTAACGGTGACGCAAAAAGCAAGTAGTTAAAAGTGAATTGGGTAAACAGGCTGATTATTATGTAATATATGGGCCAAATGTGAACTTTTCTCAATAGGCTGTGTATAAGTACTGACAAAACGGGAAGATAGTAAGAGGACAACTACACTCAAGAAAATATATGCTGAACCTTTCTTGAAAAGCCTAGTTTATGGCATACTCGCTAACAGCTTTAGAATAACTTCGTCTAAAGCTACAAGAACTATTGCATTCTTTTATAGACAATATGCATAAGCTTCATGTTAGGCAACTGGCGTTTATTTTTGATCTATAGGCTGAAATACATATATTCAATCTTGTATGGTAAATAGACGATGACAAAAGCTATCATACACATATAGTCAGGTTTCTGTTGAAGTGGTATACGCTGCAAAAGCAATACACCTGTATGTCAGATACCAAAATATAGTGAAAGCAATTACAAATTAAATCAAATATAGGTCTTTAAAAGTGTCTTTAATTAAGTTGTTGGCTTCAGAGAGATTTTGAATGAAGAGAGGTGTTTAAGAAGTGATGATATCTGTGAAAGTGCCATTCGGTAGGTCGAAGTTGGTTTAGGGTAAGGATAGGTCATGGTTGTTATGAATTTGATGGTAAATTTTGCGAAAAAAAGTTTAGAACTTGTATCTAATGACATAATATCCAGCAAATTTCCAGTCTGACTTGCTCGTATTAAGTATGTATAGCAGTTCCAAAATATTGCGTAAAAATATATGGGTCACTGTCAATACACTCATATACACACAAGTCTAGCATGTGTATAAAGGTATGTGTACATGTAACCACCTGAAAGTCCTATCTATTAAAGATCTCGAACTTGATACACTGAATCAAAGCACATGTTAAAGTAACAACAATCAACTAGTGAATTTATGTAATGGTGTGCATTTGGTAAAGATTTCATCTTTTCACATTCATTGATTCTCAAATATAGAAGCAACGCATGAATAAACGTTTAACACTCTGTATCTTATACTCTATCAAGATACAGTCTTCGTTTCAGCTTTCAGCAAAATTTTGAATATTTGTATCTTTTGAAACCCATTACATGTGATAA
Source organism: Saccharomycotina sp. CBS 16003 (assembly GCA_022457085.1). Taxonomy (NCBI): domain Eukaryota; kingdom Fungi; phylum Ascomycota; species Saccharomycotina sp. CBS 16003. The sequence goes on from JAJNCF010000023.1 coordinate 1,047,055, forward strand.
CAAATGTGTAACTTATAATTTGAAGCTAACGTTTGATATTAAATATCAAACTAACAATGCTTGTTTGACTAAGTGATGTAAGGAAAGTATTAATTTGCTTGCGTTTGTCAAAGAGTAGTGTCGTTCACAACAGGAATATGGTCGAATCGGAAGTGCCAATTGCTTGCTTGCATCTCCCAGAATCAATAAATAAAATTCAGACAACTATATATAAAAGCAATCAGACTATCTTGATTTTGTTTTGTTCACTCCAGTGTGTGTAATATTTTATAGCGCGCCCTGCTTTGTGAAGAGACAAAATTCTTCGTTATTTTTTGCGCTTTTGATTGCCAACGCTTATCGTTTGAAATTCACGTTGGCAAGATTTAAGTGATTTTGTTTATAATAATACCAAGAAAGGCTATGAACACTTCTGTACACATGTGTATGTACACATTAATAGCTGGGTGACACCTGCATATGTACACTGGCTGAATTATATCTGATATATTTAGAAGTATGTGTACATAACAGAAGCTTCATAATGATAGGGAACGTTGGAGACTCGTGACTTGGTTTTCTTGATTTGAATAAAGTTTATGGCGCTCAAGATCTTGTGGCCAGCACAAAATTATAGGAGGATTTGTAAATATTTTAGTGAGTTTTTCGACTTGAGTATTAAACCAATCAAAACTACATATTCGCCTTATGTAAGACCTATCACACTACACAAAATACCTATTGTGCGAACAATGATACTATACAATAAATTATACGCAATTGTAGCTCTTGTTTTGGCTGGATATTGCAACGCTTTTATAGATTTAGGAAACATGTTTTTTTAAGTCACGCACATTCTCAACAAATAAAGTCAGTACTCAAATTGACTTATGCAAAAATTCAATTTTAAGCCTCTTCAATGCAATCAGCTTGGGAAAATTGATACAGGTATAGACAACCTACATTCAATTGTCTGTTTTCTCGAGTATGATAAGATTTTATTTAATCTGATCAAAAAGCGAGGGTCATCATATTATGTACATTGATAATTTTTTGCAAAATAGGAGCTGCAGCATCTGCTCAAACACACACACAGTAATTATAGTCCATGTTTTTGGGCCAAGTAGTTAAGCGTATAACGTTTTCCCTTTTTGACTCAAATGACCCGTAAAAATTCTTTTTGAGACGAATTTGAAGTTTGACAAATAACATACCTAGACTTTTAGCAGTGTAAATCAACGCCAAGCTGGTGGCCCCTAATAATATATCTATACTTTGGACACGAACAACACATCAGTATTCACAAATTTTGAGGCAAAGACAAAATCGAACCAGTCTGATATTATGCAACATTGCACTTGGGTTCAATTTTTGAAATGTGTTATCGAAATTGAAACAAAAAATTGCACAAGAATACACAATTTGTGTAGCAAGATATTTTGAAGGCCGTCAAAATCAAAGCGTATTTTTCAGTCCCTTTCGGTAATGTAAACTATACTGTTAATGATTTTTTTTTTGGTTCAAGAGCTTGTCAAATTGTTTATTTCGTAGTGGTACAATCAATGAAACGCACATCAAGTTAAAATAGTTTTTTCAGCACACCAAATTCCTTTCCTTTCCTTTCCAAATCTGAAAATTTGAATAACAAATAGCGCAACAATTGGCCATTGCGTAACTAAGCAAAATATTACACGGTAGTACTCCGCTCTCAGAAGACTAATAGCGGTACGGACATTCTAATATACAATAATATTATATCAACTCGTTAGGATGCAAAGCAAAGACAAGAAAAGCGCTATTGTGAAGAAAATTCTTTTGTATTCTCATAAGTTTCTTTATGCAGACACTATGCAGAGGCAAGGTTAGGTCTATGTGTAGTCTATGCTCAATATTTTGACAATTCTTTTGTAAGCTTTTAATCACAATTCCATTTGTTCGTTATGAGTGACTTACATGTATAGAAACAATTTTTTGTTACAATAATCAAAATCTACTGATGGCATCAATGCTAGGTAGACGTGCGCAGATACAAATACGCAAAGACGTCTCTATAAATTTGTGATAAAAGTCTGTGGAATTATAGAGACTTACTTTGGAAGACACTGAACGTATAAAATATTTGTTCCAAAGTAGCAATCAGGTATATGGATATCATATAGGAACAGCTCCAAACGTTTGGAGGCACAATCAATATTGCTCGAAACCTCAATGATAAGCTTTCACTGGTTCCCTCAAATAGTTTTAATCTGACAAACGCAAAAAAATTGAACTATGGCATTTCAAACTGATTCTTTGACTTGAAATATAAGGCGTGCAAATTCTGCATGGGAGCAACTTTTAGCAAGGCAGCTCAACAAAACTGATTTTGGTTTTTGAAGATTCTGATATTTTTCTAGAATATGTGTTTATAATTGTTTATTACAACCGACTGATCAGTAAAAAGAATTTTGCAAACTTTCAAAGACATTCTTACCTCTCCTATGATTAATGACTAATGATATCATTGAACTTCAACGTTATTTAGCGCAGTTTAACCTAAATCAAGTATTGAATTTCCAATTCAGGAAAGGTAGAAAACAGTCGATTTCCATGCCTGGTGGAATAGACTCAAACGCCGTTTCTTATCAGATGATCAGTGCTAAAAAATTTTCCCGGTCTCTAATATACACATACATCTACGGAAAGATGCACCCAGTTGCAAACACTTGCTTATAGTTTTCTGTGGTTCCAGACACGTGATACGTATAGATATTCTTCCCTCAAGCTTACTGGCAGAATAATAGATGTTTCATCACGTGTCCGCCACAGTGAAAAAATATTTGCAAACGTTCGCAACTGGGTGAAGGTTATCCTTTAGCCAGCCTTAAGTATCAATATTATGGCCTCTGAAAAGCCATAATTGGTAAATTTAGTGTGTATTTCAAAGTAGATGTAATTATAAAATGATAGTGAATTTTTTATTGTCTCTTTGTCTCGGGATCACGCACAATATATCTTTAAATAAAACACTTATCTCATAGAGATTGACGTAGTAACACCCTGAAGGGAATGTGTACACTATTTTCTTAGAAACCATGACAAAGCCGCGAGAGTTTTCAGCCACTCTGCGTCTGTGCGGCATTCCCTTCTGAAACGCAACTGTTGATATTAACTAGCTTACTACTATTTTATATTTATATTTATATTTCTGTAAAGACCAGGTATATCTCCTGGTTTCCTCTTATAAAGGTACCTTCAATTCAATTGATATGTTGTACACAAAGTTGACCTTTTGATCCCCTCTGAATAACACTGTTCACCGAAACCGTTCTCCTGTAAACATAACTTAGTCCAAACCTCCAACCTTAACATGTTATCAAATCACTCCCAAACATCCTAACTACCAAACCTCTATTTCCTTTCATCAGCGTTAAACCTAACGCTCATTTCTATCACATCCCACTACACTATGTTGGTAAGCGTACAAGTCGACTAAGGAATGACACAAATCTCAAATGCAACTTTTTGGTAGCTATTTTTTAGCAAAACTCTATGCAAATATAGATCCTGCTATATACTATAAGCATGTAAGTCTACAAACGGCAATATTGTTAGTACACTACAACTTTTCGACTTTAGACATTTTTAATCAGAATTTCCAAGCAAATATCAGAATTATTTTTTTACGAGTTATGTGTAAATCGTCATGAGTTGGATCACGAAAACTTAAGAGATAGTATGTTTTGAACGACTTTCTGCGATTCATATTGAAATTCAATCGCCTGTAGTTTTTAAACTATAAAATTGTTATTGACGATGAAATTCAAATCAAATCTAAAATGCGTTTATAGCTGATATATAGACTAATAAAGCTAACTGAACAATATTTCAAAGTTGTTGTCTTTATAGACTAGTTTCAGACGTTGTCGTAGTGTAACACAGTCAAGGATCATGAATTATCCACCAATCATAATTCGACCGTCAACTGAACTTTATTTGATGGCGTCTAAGGAGGACTGATAACTAAAATTATGCAAACTGCAATTGTAGTCACTTGAATTTTGATGTTTAAAGATAATTTCATCTTTGTAATACTAAATTTATATGTGTATTTGTGTCTATAAAAGCACAAAAGCTTACTGCAGATATTGCAAAAAATGAATTCATTATACGTTATACTTTATAGTCTGTGACCGCTAAACATTGAATGAAGATATCTTTTCTTTAATTTCCAAGTACAGTTTCGTACGATAAATCGCGATTTTGCAATTTTTACGCCAAAATCACTCAAATTGGCGCTATTCAAATTGTGTACATTTGAAATACTAGAAAATAAATAATACTATTATAAAGCTTTATTGCCCAGTATGTTTAACTGTAAGTACACCTGTGTGACAAAATTGTTGGCCTTTTTGTTTTTCATGTGATGAATGTGTGTAAACAAAAATCAACGAACCCTCAACAGGATTTTATTCAATATAGTAACGGATCTGATATATCTTGGTGATTTATATTTGATGATCATTTTTAAGCTCGTAAATCTAGAGTGGTAATATCCAGCTCTGTTTAGATACAGATACCAAATGATTCTCGAAAATCTATTCAGATATATTCATAATAACATCCTTATTATTCAAAGAATCAGCAAAAGTGATTGTCAATTTTGTATAGCCAAAACGAAAATAAACTCACATTTAGGAATAATGCTAGAAAAATACCGATGTTATGATCCAGATATCAAAGCACACGTGACAAAATAAATATTTAAAACATTGACGGTGGTCCAAATTCAAGTTCGTCTTCTCTATCTAGTTTTGAGATCAGATCCAAAGACTCCGCCACATCACTTCCTGCTTCTAATGCAAGTTGGAAAGCCTTAGATACTATTTCGGGTCGAATGCCTTTTTCTGAACTATTTCCCAGTTCCACAAATCTGATAGGAGCTGCAACCTTTCCGTTTTCCCAACCAATAAGCAAACCTCCTTCAGAAACAATCTCTTCATCTCTAGAAGGATCTACCAGTAAGTTATTACCTACCACGGAAAAAACAAAAAGAAGTGGTGGCTTGTATAGCATTTCCACTTCACCACGCCTGTCAGAAGTCATTGGAATAGAGTGATCCCAATCATCATCAAACACTGGAATCTCTTCTGCTGCCGAGTCATCCATGGATGATACAAGCTTTGGCAATCTTGTAGACATCAATGCAAGGTATATTGTAAGCGATAATAGGTTGAGTGGATTAGAAGCGTGTGAAAGAACAAGAGCGTCAATGTATAATTTAAATGCAAATCTGGATGATAGTTTAAGTCTTTGACCACTTAACAGTTGCGAGTTCACAAGCATCTCTTGTAGGGTTGATGTGATTAGTGTTAGACCAGGAAAATCATCTCTAAGTCCAGAAATATCAACGTCTACTGATACCAGTTGGTCAACCGGAAAGAAATCAATATCCTCCCCCACATTCAATTGAACTACCTTCGCTTTAACACCCACTATACATTCTGCTCCTTCGGCAGTTTTCACACGTGCCGATCCATTTGTAGATGGTAAAAAATTTGAGGCTGCCTGGAGAGGTCGAAATTGATTTGTTAGCCTTGAGTCTGGTCGTACAGACGGGCTAAGCTCTAGAGATGTTCGTAAGTATGATAGTTCAGCTGGAGATAATGGCATTTTGCGGGATGAGATCTATGTAGATTTAGTGATGAATACTACAACTCCAAAATTTTTATTGTGAAAACATATTTGAATAATCCTGATGTAATTTATACCCTAACCCGACATTGCTCATTTATACATCATGACGTCTAAATCAATTGGATATTGCCTACAGTCTCCTCCAACCGCGTGTAAAACCAGCCAATATTATAATCAGAGGAGAAAAATGCACTGATGTACGAAGAACAGTAATTTTGGTGAAGCTATTTTACAATAGTAGAGACCTAAGATTTTTATTTATAGAAGAAAACTACTTACAGCTTAAATGATAATATTATGCTTTGATTTAGAGAAAGCTCTTAAGTAAATAATTTGCCATACTTCAAAGAATATAAGTAAAACCCTTTAAATGCTGTGTTTTCAAAACACACGTCAAATGCTGCATCATCATGGGTATTGAACACAACTTTCACCTCCCCGCAATATCTTTTTTACGTCCGTACTCATTACCTTTGCCATCATAAATCGATAACTACTGTTAGAAATACTCATATCATTAAGAACCAATCTATGGTTTTATCTTATCATCAGATTCAGTACCTGGCCTTTGCCTTTTGAACCGCTAGAAACGGCTTTGACAACCACTTCTCTAACATATTTAGCAGGTGCCCCTTTGGGTAAGCGTCGACAGCAAACTTGACAGCCAGTGAAAAAATTGCAAACGTAAAAACAAATAACAAAATTACCTAAACTAATTCCATGGCTCTTTCAATAACTGATGAAAGTGTATGATTACGGTACTGTAGATGGAAGTGAAAAGATTTGCGGATAAGAATAAGCTCAAATTTAAACGTGACAAGTGTAATGGTTCAACGCCAGTATGAAATCTATAGTATTAATTTTGTCCCATCTATTAACAGCACGGAAATCATCGATTTAGCAATATTGGCTATTGTGTGAGGTGTTTGGGGATTTACGAAATTGTCAGGTTCGAATAGCACAGCATCACTGTGGTGAGAATCACGACAAAAGCTGCAGTACATGAATGTACGTCAATTCGTACCGTTGTGGCAATTCACCAAGAATAATGGACTATTTGATTGAATATTCATTTTATGTCTCTACTCTCAATTCAATTATTCATTTGTACAAGATTGCATACGTCACCCGACTGTACTTTAAAACCTTGTCACAGTAAATCAAAATCTGTTGATGTAGTCGCGTAACATTACTATTCATTATCACATAGTCAAAAGATGGTGGATTCCCACGTTGAAATGTGTAGTGTGATTTTGCCTTAATTCCTACTACAATAGAATCTTTCTCAATACAACACACTACACACATCTATAATCATGTCTTCCAAAACTGAACAATTACACGCAGATACCAAAGCGCTCGTATGCAATCTTGAAGTCAAGCAGCACTTTGATCTTTTATATGACAAGGAAAAAACATATGCTCACTCCATGAGCAGAGCTTCGCACTGGGGTACTCGTGTAGTCCTCGGGCAAGTTAGTCCAGAATCAGAGGGCATCTACAATTTGATTCTTGAGAATCACAAGGCAGTTGATGGCAACTGTGATAGACTCAATGAACTTCTGTTTGAACAAGATGTTCATTTTTTACTAAGTATGCTTCTCAGTTCCTTAATAACTTGGGTAACTACAAGTCTTTTGGAGACGTTAAGTTTGTTCCTCGAGTTCAAGCTGAATGATTCAGAAAGATTGCTTTGATTAATTCCAGAGGAGTCGCATTATTTAAAACGATCACAGAGCCTTTGTACTCAACTGAACCAGAAGAAGCCAATCTTTTGGGCTTTCCTGATAAAGGACATGTCACGGCGTATTACTCTAGCAACATCACTGAGTCTGAGGTTGATGCAATTCAAACAGTCACGGCTGCTTATGGTATATTACCAGAAAATATCGAGGTTTTTAAAACTACCGATAAAGAGTTCGAATTGAGAATTGCTTCGGCTAATATCAAGGCGCCTATTGACACATTTTTTAAGGAGACATACGATCTTCCGAACGAACGAAGAACATAAAAATTAGTATATGGTGGCTCAAGTAAAGAGTTTGATTATATCACATTCGAAATTAAACAAGCAATTGATTATGCTGCTAATGAGACCCAAGCTAAGATGTTGAAAGCTTATGCTGAATCATTTAAAACTGGTAGCATGGAAGCCCACAAAGAATCTCAAAAGTACTGGGTGAAGGATATTGGTCCTAAAATCGAAACCAATATCGGCTTCATTGAGACCTACAGAGACACGTTTGACATTTCTGGTGAATGGGATAGTCTAGTCGCAATGGTCAATTCTGAAAGGACCAAGAAATTTGCCAAGTTGGTCAACCAGGGCAAGAACTACATTTCACAACTACCCTGGCCAAAAGATTTTGAAAAGATGAATTTGCCTCCCCTGACTTTACTTCATTTGAAGTCATGATCATTGCAGGCTCAAATGTTCCCGCAGGTATCAACATACCTAACTATGATGACATCAGAATCGATATCGGATTCAAGAACGTTTCGTTGGGAAATGTGTTATCCGCAAAAGGCCCAAATGAAAAAACAACATTTTTAAGCAAAGCCAATATTCCACTATATGACAAACTGAGAGATCTAGCTTTTGAAGTTCAAGTTGGTATTCACGAAATATTGGGGCATGGAACTGGTAAGCTTCTATCTGAAATCAAAGACGGCACATTTAATTTTGTTAAAGAAAACCTGCATATTAGTCCAATCACTGGTAAGCCTATCAAGACCTATTGTAAGAAGGGCGAGACATGGGGATTTCTCTTTGGAGCAACTGCAGGAAGTAACGAGGAGTGCCGTGCTGAGTCTGTTGCTATGTACATCTTGCAACAGATGCGTCACTATTAAAGATCTTTGGTAATGGCGAAGATGGGGATGAAAATGGATCCGACGTTCTTTATGTTGCTTATCATCAGATGGCTCGCGCCGGTTTAGTTGCTTTTGAGTTTTGGGACAACCCATATGCAAGCCAGATTATCTATTCTCGGGACTTCTGGTGATTTGGAAGCCGGTAAGGCTCTCTACGCTGAAACCACTAAAGTTGAACTTAATCTTGCTAAGTACAGAGATGCAGTTCTGAAAGCCAAGCTGCCACGCAAGCAGTTTGTTCAGGCTAACAAGAAGATTGGATCAGACGGAAAAGTGGTTTTTAAAAAATATGACGCCTTCTATCAAGGGCTTATTCAAAGTTTTGTAGAGAGAAACGTATGAAGAACTCTGTACTCAATAATAACGTCTTGCAAATATATAATGTTATTGTTATATTTTAGTAAAAAGACGTTGGCTTTTATCAAAATTTGATTTTTTGAGAGAGACTTGTAAAACAAGCAGATAAAAATTTCATTTACAGTGAGCCAAAAAAGGGTGCCGATTTTGGCAGTACAAATATTCCCAATTGGGTAGTGCCAAATACGGTCATACATCATGACTTGTTGATTTTCTTAATTTTGTTAAAAACTTCATGACTTCAAAAACCATATTATAAATTGTAATGAGCAGAAGTCATTCTTGTTACATCAACTGAGTATGTATTTAAGTATTAATTTTGTTAGTATATTCAATAGATCTAAAACTTGAATTGTGAAATTGTGATGTATAAACAAATTTTAAGACTCATATTAGTCTATAAAATACAATCATGATAACAAAGCATCATCAGATCTAGAAATGTAAAGGCTCTTTAAACCATAAAAGCCAAAATACATCACAAAGTTTTACTCTTCTGACTACGAGCTTAAAATTATAATATTTCTTTAACCAACACATTTTGGAGGCACTTTTGGCAACTGATTTTACCTACTTATTTGATGCGAACTACTGAACTCATTAAGAAATTTCATTGTTCAGTAGTTATTTATAAGTTGATCTGGCTCTTTTGTTACCTACTAGTTGGTTGGGAGCAAATGTGTTGATTGGGAATACGTAAAGGTGAGCTTTTGCAATTGATGATGCACTAGTTACGGCTATGAAGAATTTGGCGCCATCAAAAACTAAAAACCTAAAACGCTCCCTCCGGGGTGTTACTACGTCAATCTCTATGAGAAACCGGAGACATAAGGACAATGTACAGATTACCATCATCATCATGATGCTAGATGTGATGTGCTTTGTTGCAATCTTTCGTAAACTTGAGTGTTTATGATTATGATCGCTTTTTTCATCATCAAATTTGAGCTAGGAGAAATGTGCTCTTGCTGAAACATCTGCCGTTGTTTGCGAAGCAAAATGTTCACTTTGTGACACCAAATGCAAATAATCCTTAGAAGGTACTTCTGTAAAGGTTTTGCTGTGTATTAATATTGAGTCTGGTTACTAGCCTTCTGTCATCCAGATGTCTCTTCGCGCATAGTTACGACTATGAAGGACTCGGTGCCATAAAACACTAGAAATCACTAATCGACATTTACAGGGTCACCTTGTAGATATCTAAGTGATATCAGTTTAATCATATGCTAATGATGCCTAGCATTGTGTACGTACTTTGCTTAAGAGTGTGTTGTGTATAATCCTAAGACATAGATGTAATGAACAAATAAGTGTCATCCTCGTTTGTGTACCTGATGTTTATGTGTTACTAGTACCAAACTACGATGATGAATTTAATAACATTTTAATCAAAGTCTATATATATAATAATCAAACCACAGTTTCTTGCCAAAATACACAGATTGTTATTTTCTCAGTAACAATACTAATAATTCAATTAAAGTCTAGATAGGTATAATAATCACAGTGACATGAGACTGAATGCTTCACTTTGTCTACGCTTCATCTAGCCCAAAAGCTTTTCATGAAAGAAAAGGCTTTTTGAAGATATTATGTGATTAAGTTCATTTTAGAGGGTAACAAGGAGCTTTTTATGTTCAAAATTCGATTTCAGCAAAATCATGGAATATGTTTATAGCTGAAAATTGCAATTGTATACCTGAGCAAAATTTTAAAAAGAAAAAGCAAGACTTCGTGGCCAAGTTGGTTAAGGCGTGCGACTGTTAATCGCAAGATCGTGAGTTCAACCCTCACCGAGGTCGTATTTTTGCTGCTGTGACTTTTTGCAATGTTGAGTGTTAACTTATGTTGCACAAACTAGACGGACAAAGTTCAACTCTTGTATTTCTTCGCCGTTACTGCAAAAGTGATTCTAGAACACTTTCCACTCTATCTCAAAATCTAATTTGAAATTGAATTTCTGGACTCAGAACCTCTAATTTTAGTTGACATCGAGGAACCTCACACAGAAGAACACCTATCCTGAATCATGGAGTAAATAAATCCTGTGGAAAATAGTAATGTGCTGAATGATACTCTATGGTTCAGAATAGGGACCCTTCAGCGTAGTGTCCCTTGACGTATGCAAGAGCCAGAGGAAGACATGATATGAACAAAGAGTGTTTGGGGAATAGTCCACAAATGTAGTGAGCTCTCCGCTTCTAAAATTTCACGTGACAACAGACTATTTGTAAATCTTTCAAGCTGTGCTCTCATTGGCCAGTTCTAAGGCCCCTTCCATTAGATCAATGTTTATGTTATCACACCTAATCCTGACTATGTACAGCTTTGTGGATGTACAAATAACTTTCTAGTGATTTGAAGTAAGGTTGATAAATGAACGGATAAAAAAAGTTTGATCTTGTTAGTTTGCTGTGTTTAAAGTGGTAGCTCCAAGATTTGAAACATTCATTGGGTTCAAGATCTTATGTCCAACCTGTAGTATGATAACCAAAAAGACTCTGCAAAATTCGTTGCAAACAGTATATGCAGGAATATTGTGCAGTATTTCAAATATTATCATTTGCTGCTAGGGATCGTTCCTAACCAGTCGTGAATACCGTCATTGTTTAATAACCACGGAAAAATCAGAAACGTAGTATTCCAAACCACCAAGGCCAATACTGAAGAATCAAATGTTTGAGTTTACCAAAAACCCATTAAACAGGTATGTGATGGTATCAAAAAACACAGAGCTACGATTATTGTCTAGCCCCATGAAATATCGTCTATAAATGCTTGTCATCCAACAAGTACCGATTACACTGCAAACAACATAAAGGGGGCACGGGGTAAGCATGTTCAGACACCAATTAAAAAGCACTAAAGTATCAAGGAACTGTCGCCATGTTTGGAAAATTTCAACACTATTACTTGATGTTTTGAGATTTTCGAGTTGATAAAAAAAACAACAAATTTTGTTGTTGGATACAAGCCATTAGAGTCAATAATTGGACAGACACAGCAGGTAAGTTTACACTATGTATAAACTCATAAAGAGAATACAAAACGAATAAGCTTCTAATTTTCCTTAATGATGAAGTATTAGCCTGGTTAAATATACTTGTAACTCAGAAAAAAGGGTGTAGTGCTTGCGGAATGCTACTTTACAGAATGTCAACTCAACGTGAGCAATATACGAGCTTTTGATATCTCCCTTGATCTAGCAAATGAAATTACTCTGTGTTCTACCAAATGTCTTAGATAATAGACTTAAATCTCTGAATACAGAAGTAATTATAGTCAGAAAATTGCTGAGACACAATGTCTCAACTCTAAGCTGTATCAAAAACGTCGCAAAAGTTAGCTTATTCAAAACGGAAGTAAGCTATTGAACCATCTCATAATGCGGATCCACAGTCGATGTATTTCTAGCATGACTATTTTCCATGAAAACCCTATACTGACAATATAGTATTCAAATAAATGTGATGTGAACAAACTCTGAACAATGGAGAATAAAGCTACAGTTTGAATACAAGGTTGAATGAATTTTCCGGAGACATATAGAGCACAACACGAGCTTTGTGAAACTAAGTCGGCCTTTATCTGTGTACTAATCGAATTTATTCAATGACTTGTGTCGTACAACATAAGTTTCGTCAATGCTTGTATAAGCACATCAAGACTTGTAATGTCTTTGAAACACGGATGACAATCTCAGACCTGTCCTCACAAGTTATTGTAAGTCCCCTTTAAAATACATTTTTGTTCAATAGAGGAGGAAAGGAGGTATAAAACATGCAAATTGACATACAAACTGGAATTACACTGTAATTAATCCATGCCAGACATTGACTTGATGCTATGATTTTAGTAGCCTGTCTTTCCAAACAGGTTAATTTGCCTAACTGTACCAGTCTGGTATAAAAATTTAAGCTACAGAATGTTCTAATGTGAAATTTGACGGCCAAGTTGATGCCAATATCGATATGAGATTTCGTGTGCAATAAGAAGTTTCAATTTTTTTTGGATAGATCTACCAATTAGGTATTCATGTTGTGGTAGACAAAAACCATGATTGGAGAGACATGCTGTCTAACAATTACAAACTGTATCTGAAGATGAAAATACAATGGATTTGTAGTTATACAAAACCTACCTGGTCGGATTTCCCACTTTTGATTTTTTTAGGTTGCAATGGGTCAACCATAGTCAATGTGTATTTTATGATCAGTAGAACTCACGAACAGTGTTTGCTGACCAAAAGTTGTGAAAGGAATTTATCATAAAACTTTTGCCTCATTTTATCCTTTTCTTTGATACTTTTGAGTTTCCTCATCCTGAAGGTGATCAGAATTTTGGGTACAATAACGACGACAAGTTGTACAATATAATTGGTAGTTCATTGAAGCATTATGACAAAAGGGATAAATACTTGTTTGTTTCGAGTCGTCGACATATGGGCAAAAAAACATCAAACTCAAAAGCATATTTTTTGAAGCGGTTGACGAGTGAACTCAAATTCTCAAGAAAATCGCGCTCCAATGCAAATAGAATATTTGTTAGCTGGGAGTCTCGCCTGTTTAATATATCACGAATAAAGGCGTATAATTATTGGTCAAATGAGACTTACAGTAGCTGAACAGGGTCTCATTTTTCCACAATCTAACTTGTTGCGTCCATTGGCAGTTCATCATTTCGCCAATAGGCATTAAACTTGTGTGTCGGATCAAAAAGCCGAAATTGATCAATACAAAATTCACATACAGCTTTTTAGTCTGTGATTTACAAGAGCTGATGCTTTAAACAATTTCGCCAAACCTGCTAGCTGCTGTAGCTATGCCAAACCCAAAACCTTGCACTCGTTTAGGCACGGCTAAAAAATTTCTCTGTTTTGGTCTTGAACACACTTTCGTGAGATTGTGTTTTTGGTTTCTACCATTCGAAAATGCCGAACGGTTTTAAACTATAGAGAACTTTAACTAAACTGCAACCGAAAAATCAAGCTCCTTTTAATTTGAGTCCTCAAAAATTTTAGGCGTGCTTTTTGTTGTGTACCCTCCAAAGTTGTACATATTCTAGGTGCCTACCCTACCAGCATCTGTACCCGTTTGGGAAAAATGTATGGCTTTTTGGCAATAACAATGGTATGTGTCTCATTTATGTAACTGTTACTTTGTGATTCGATTGATTCGCATCATACTTTTTAGCTCAGAAAATTAAAAGTATCCACTCATTACAGAGCCTTATCAAGAATTGATCATGCCTGACTTAAACATTACATCCTACACAACCTTCATCTTTTTTTAAACTCTTTGAATGAACCTACATTGATATTGGGTACAGAATAAAATCTTAATCCGCATGGTCAACTACCATTGACACACCAGTATATACACTTTTGCAGCTGAGGCAATCACCTAGCTGGCAAAACTCAGTGTAGACATTCCTAAGGGGGAAGGAGAGTGAGAAAGAGTTTTGTAAATAAGCCTCTTTTCGTTCGTTTCCAAAAATAATGACAAGAGCCTTGAAGGTAAAAATCAAAATATGTAATTTAAAATGTTTAGTTGAAACAGGAATGAATGTCTCTTGATAGAAATTTTTGTTCGGCCAATTGGTCATGACCAGGTTCATCCTGTTTAATTCAACAGTCCGACAACTACACAACAGCATTATACACATGAGTCTATCACGTGATATTTATTGTTCCAGAGAGCATTGCCAGAGCATATACCGGCATGGAGATGTAAGTACAAATGCAACCATAAAGCAAACAAAATGAACTCTACAAGTATTTGATCAACACCCAAGAGCGTCAATGTAATGTAGATATTCACCAGACAAAGATGTACGTATATTCAAGTCGCAAATTAATAAAAATTGGGAGGGCAAGCCCGTATATATTTAGATTCCACCACAGCAAATCTAAATTTCAAACTATAAAAAAACACTCCTTAGTGTGTGCCACCACCTGAAGTTCGCAGTTTGGGCATTTCATTTCATTGTCAAAAAATCTACAGTTTGTGTATTTAGATGTATTTGTGTACACAAAAATCTTTGTTTTTTGTTGTTGGTTATTTACAGTTAACGTCGAGTTTTTGCACACTCATTATAAAGATTGTCATACAAATCTACTAGTAGATTTGTATGACAATCTTTATAATATTTTGAGAAAATGTCGTGACAAAAGCCACACAAATCATGATATAGATTTGTATGACATTCTTTATAATGAGTGTGCAAAAACTCGACGTTAACTGTATCCGTAAATATAAAATTTTCAGTGATCTCCCAATATGACGTATTGGTGGAACTGTAATTAGGGTCCATTGGTTTTGTACGCTTTGAGAAACTGGCGTACATGTTATGTTGTCTTGATGATCATTGCCACCGTCGCCAAATGAGCAAACTTTTGGATGAAAAACATTATGGTATCATAAATGTGTATACAGGTCTAGAATGTTTGATTTTTTCAAGCTGTGGTACGTTCCGCAGTGTTTAGAATTTTGACTAATGTATTCTTTTCATATTTTAAAAACCATTTCTGATATAACTGGTAAAGTCCTTTTGAAAGCAACCACCAGATCACAGCTATATTGCCAGCCGGTTTTGGATTTTTGTGTTGCAGATTAAAAGTTTAATACTTCTTTGACTGATGCATGAATCACTAGTGCATGAGGAAGAAAAACCAGTACATTAATCACGATCCAGATCTGTTGATAAAAGTTTGGTTGTGACAATTACAATTCATGCCTGCTTTAACAGATGTCATTAACAGAACTACTGGATTACAGATGCATTAATACTCAATATTATAAAATAGCTTCGGCCATTAGGTACATTGAAAATGCACCAGGGTTCTAACAATAAAAGGGGTTCAACGTTGTTTATGCAACAACGCCAGTGTAATGAAACGCACTATTCACTGTCAAAGAAGTATGCGATCTCTTATTGATATGTGCTGCTTTAGATGCGTAAGGTGTCTGGGCATACTTGAGTTGCGTATTCTGGCACAATTTTTGGACATATTGAAGGGGAATTGCATTTTACCTATTAAGCCAAAATTTTCACCCCTACATGCCGCCCTCTCAATACTGATTTGATTGACATATTCGACGAACACTCTGCGAGACCAATATTTTATTCTTTTCATGCAAGACCGCTCCCATCTTTACCCGTTTTATCTTGGCTACTCGAGATCATGTTCATAGAGATGAGACATTGTACAATTACAAAAGTTTAAAAAAATTATTCCGATACTTTGAAGTAGGAAGTACAGGGCAGTACATTCAATAGCAGATTAAAAAACATATTAAATGCTCAAAGTAAAATAATGTGTCGTAATATGAAGATGGATCAGGAAGATCATAGGCATGTTGCCTAGACGCTATTGAGAGACTACATGAATATTATTATGTTTCCTTCCAATTACTGACAAACCCGAGCATACTGTAGGCGGCGGCTAACGTATGATGCATGTATATGGAATTTTGCTGTTAAACAACTCAGGCAGCCTGATAAAATGCTACGCCCGCGTTATATCATGCCAGAACGTGTAGAAATAAAAGATTATTTCGATTTAGATCTAAACCCTAGTAGAGAGTGCACATATAATTATTGTATTTGGGTAAGCAAAAACGTGAAGCCAATCAGAGTACTGGATGCGTACAACCTTTCGCGTGTTACCATTCCCAGGATACAGCATTTAGTCTCCGGGTGTCATTATCAAAAGCTGAAAAAGGTTGCCGGATGTTTTTGATTTCGGGGAATAAAAGCAAATATTTCTTCAGCAACATCTGCCTGCACCGCTAGAGAATATACGTTAAAGCTTCCAAGACACTGTGGGCGGGCTGTCAACAACGACAACTTACGTATACATTTGATTGATGTTTCTATTTATCTAAACAGGTCTTGGCCGGTATTGTCAGTAGCATGAGATAGGAGCAGAGAAAAAAAATGAACGAAGCATGAACCTCTACTCTTTGCTCCATGGCCTTTCGACGGGGGAAATTGTGTGTGGAGTACAGAAAGAAATGACGACAATGCCTCGTTTATTTCGCATTCACATTTCTGCAATTGAACATAAGCGGGGATTTTTTTGTTGCGCGTTGGACGTCAACAAAACAATGAAAAAGAAGCCCTGTTTTTTTGTTTGATTATAAGGGCGCTTGTCAAAGCTAGTCGTTTCTGAACAGAAGCAAAAGTTAAAAGTGGTACTCAATTTTAAACTGTAGATAGTCTTATTGGTTTTCACGCCTGAAGTTCCACTGGGCCTTTATCAGTCAGTTGTTCCACGAGCTCGTGTGTGATATTGGGCTTTGTACTGCGAACCGGCAGCTGGGGGTATGCAATGAGCAACCGGGATTAGCCTCTTGTCTGCTTGCAATGAACGCTTTCAAAAGACGCTTCAATGGGCATTGAAAGAGTACCTTTGTCATAATGTTGATAGCAGTAGTTATAGCTGAGATGCCTCAAAATAGACATTGATGACGATTATAGCACTGCGCTGCCGCTGAGCTGCTGCTCTGTGTGTATAAGCGAGGGCTTTTGGGTTATCGAGCGACGTGGTTAAACGCGTCTTGACTACAGTGCGATATTGGCTATAACGTGGGTGTATGTATTTTGGACAGGCACAAACCGCGTTACTCAAGCGCTTAGTCAAACAAAGGCCGTCGTCTAAGAGGGTGCTGTTTGTTATTTGCAGTCAGAGCAGAAAACAAAGCAAACGCGAAAAGTTTTAAAAACTGTGTGTACCTTGTTGTTTCTTTTTTTGTTTATTCTTGCTTGCCTTTTCGTTTCGTTGATGGCAAATTGTTTCTTGGGAAAAAAAGATACTTGTCAGCGAATAATGAAATACAGCAGGCAGTGTATCGAAATCACTTGAAGAAAAGAAGTAAAAAAGGAATTCATCAGTTGGTTGGTTGCAAGCTGCGAATAGAGTGGGGGAAAAGATAAAACAAGCATTCACAATGATGAGACGCTTCGGGGCATTACCAACACCGTCCTCAAGGCTGGCTTTCTTATTCCTAGAACAGTATCAGATTCTTGGAAGTCAATCCAATAATGCTATTTTTGGCTTGATGTATTGGGCTGATGATGCAATATTGGCGATTCGCAAATGTCTGCAAATACCGAGCATCAGTGCCAATGGCCATTTTTTCATTCTCTTTGTGCTCGGCGATGCCCCAAATTCCAGTCTAAACAGATGAATGAGTATTCTTTTTGAGGTACTTTGACATGGTGTCGGTCATTTTGATTGGACACTGGCAAAAGGTGATGCAGCTACAGCTATTTAGACGTTGACAAAAATGATGATGATGACGACGATGGCAAGAGCAGAGATAATAACGACAAAAGCAGCTACAGCTTTTGAATTAATAGTATCATGTCAGATTATCAAGATTCAGCTGGCCAATTGAATCCTGATCATCACCTTTGATACCCAAAACACCCTGAGATACACATCATTGCCATTTCCCTGATATCATGAAAACAACCACTTTTGTTTTCTGTTGATCAACAACAATTGTCTTGTACTGATTTTCTTTTTCCAACTACACCTGTACACACTCACAACACATGCAGACATCTGTTTCTGAACCTAGCGTATATGTACTTTAAGAACCTTAACCAAATTGCTTACATTAGAGTTTGATTTAAGAGTACAGTTGCTTTTTTGTGAGTGTACACACATTTAATCCCCAAAACAAATTTTAACCACAAATATTTTGTTTTTTTTTCTTTCAGTCCGCTGCCGCCAAAGTTTATATTTAAAAATAAAATAGCGGAAAAAAGAAAAGGCTTGGTCGTGGACTCTGCATCGCAGGTTTGAATAGCGATACTGAAAGCTGTGGTTCGTACTATTCGTAGCATGCTACAGTGTGGGTACACTGTGTGATCATACAACAATTGATGGCGGTTGTAGAGGCTAAGGTTTTATGCCAAAAAGCAAATACAGACGACCTGGATTTTCCACCAAAACAAATGCTTTCAAAAGAAAAGAATTGTATACATACAATATTTGAGTTTTGTACGGGCAAATCTACCATCTGAAGCGATAACTATCTCTAGTATTTCGCCTTCTCTCCTGTTTCGTTCCTCATTGAGAGACCCATCTGCCTGCCTGCACTCGCCAGTGCTCGCCGACCTTTTATCTATATAAACCTCGTTCTGCCCCTACTCCATTCAATTCACTTTTTACCTTTCTCCATCATTGTCCATCTTTTGGTTTTGTTCCTACATTGACAGTTATCAAACTAATTTTCTCTCGTTCGTTACAAACCGATTAGTTTACCTTTGCAATGAAGTTTTGCACTCCCCTCGTTGCGGGTTCCATGTTGGTGTTTTCCCAACTTGCTGCCGCCCAACTTAACTTTGCCGATGCTCGTCTGCAAATCAGACAAAATGCCGGCTTCAACAACGGCTCTTCGGTCGCTTCTACCACCGGTACCCGTCCTACCGGCTCCGTTTCTTTCGTTCAAAATTTCAAGAACGGTGTTCGTGACGGTGTCATGGAGGGTGCTTACCCTGGTACCCGTTCGAATGCTCTTGCCTTGATCAACAACCTCATCAACGCCGTCAACAGCATTTTCGGCGCTCTCTTCGACGCTTTGGCTGCTTTGGTTTTCCCCGATCTCAACAACGTTCTTTACCGTCGTGATGAAGTCGTTGTCCCCGAGGCTGAATTCCTTGCCCTTTACGCCCAATTCGTTCCCCTCTACCAAAGCTGGATTGCTTCCAGCAGCTACGCTCTTTTCTTGAAAGACATTGAGACTATTCCTGTTTACTTCGACGCTGCTAAGTCCCTTGCCGGTATGCAAGGTACCATTGGTGCTACCTACGCTCTCGGTAAGAAGCGTGTTGACTACATTGCCGGTAAGAACGCTCAAGTCGCCGCCGCCGCTGCTTCTATTAGAGAAGCTTTGGCCAAGGTCTACAGCGATATTACTGTTGCCATTGCCAAGGGTCAAGCCAACGGTGGTAAGCCCACTGGTTCCGCTGCTTCTGGTTCTGCTATCACCACCGGCTCCGCTGCTTCTGGTTCTGCTGCTACCGGTTCTGCTGCTTCTGGTTCTGCTATCACCACCGGTTCTGCTGCCTCTGGCTCTGCTGCTACCGGTTCTGCCGCATCCGGTTCTGCTGCTACTGGTTCTTCCTCCGTCAAGTACACTACCATCACCTCTGTCATCAACCCCACTAGTACCGAGACCATCACTGTCTGCACTCAAACTAAGTGTGCTCCCAAGACTATCACCACTGTTACAACTGTCACTAAGACTGATTCTAACGGTAAGGTTGTCACTGTCACCGAGCCCTGCACTATCACCACTGTCCCTGAAGGTACTTCCACTATCTACCACGGCGGTAGAACCACTACCATGACTGTCCCTGTCGACTCTCTTCCCACTTCTAACGGTCCTGCTCCTGGTCCTGGTTCTACTTCTACCATCACCAAGACCTACACCAAGACTGGTACCAACGGTGTTGTCGTCACTGTCACTGAGCCCTGCATTGTCTACCCTACCACCATTCCCAACGGTGATGTCGTCACTGTCACTCTTCCCGTTGTCCCCAAGTCTACCATCACTGCCACTGTCACCTCTACCGATTCTGCTGGTAAGGTCGTCACTGTCACTGTTCCTTGTGAGGTCTACCCTACTGTTGGTCCCAGCGGTATTGTCAGCACTGTCACCGTCCCCGTTGCTCCTCCTAAGACCATTGTCACTTTGACTTCCGTCTCTACTGGTTCCAACGGTCCTGTCACTGTTACCGTCCCTGCTGTCGTTGTTCCTACCACTGGTCCTTCTGGTCAAGCTACCGTTGTCACTGTTCCTGTTCCTCCCAAGAGCACCATTACTTTGACCACTGTCACCACTGCTGCTAACGGTCAAGCCACCACCATCACTGTTCCTTGTGAGGTCATTCCTACCACTGGTCCTTCTGGTCAATCCACTACCATCACTGTTCCTGTCATCCCCACTCCTGCTCCTATTGTGTCCAAGAGCACCATTACCTTGACCACTGTCACTACTCCCATTGGCGGTCAACCCGTTACCGTCACTGTTCCTTGTGAGGTGTACCCCACCACTGGTCCCAACGGTCAACCCACAACTGTCATTGTTCCCATCCCTGCTCCTACTCCTTCCAAGAGCACCATCACTTTGACTACTGTTACCACTCCTGCCAATGGTCAACCCACAACCGTCACCATTCCTTGTGAGGTTGTTCCTACCACTGGTCCTTCTGGTCAACCCACTACCGTCACTGTCCCCATTGCTCCTCCTAAGACCACTGTTACTTTGACTACTGTTACCACTCCTGCTGGCGGCCAACCCACCACTGTTACCATTCCTTGCGAGGTTGTTCCTACCACTGGTCCTTCCGGCGAGCCCACCACTGTCACTGTCCCCATTGCTCCTCCCAAGACCACTGTCACTTTGACTACCGTTACCACTCCTGCCAATGGTCAACCCACAACCGTCACCATTCCTTGTGAGGTTGTCCCTACCACTGGTCCTTCTGGTCAACCCACCACTGTCACCGTTCCTATTCCTACCAAGTCTACCATCACTTTGACCACTGTTACCACTCCCATTGGCGGTCAACCCACAACTGTCACTGTTCCTTGTGAGGTTGTTCCTACTACTGGTCCCGCTGGTCACCCCACAACTGTCATTGTTCCCATCGTTCCTACCAAGCCCGTTGAGTCTAAGCCTGTTGTCCCTGTTCCTCCTAAGACCACTATTCACTTGACCACTGTCACCACTCCTGCTGGCGGCCAACCCACCACTGTCACCATTCCTTGCGAGGTTGTTCCTACCACTGGTCCTTCCGGCGAGCCCACCACTGTCACTGTTCCCATTGCTCCTACCAAGCCTGTTGAGTCTTCCCCTGTTGCTCCTGCTCCTCCCAAGACCACCGTCCACTTGACTACTGTTACCACTCCTGCCAACGGTCAACCCACAACTGTCACTATCCCCTGTGAGGTTGTTCCTACCACTGGTCCTGCTGGCGAGCCTACCACCGTCACCGTCCCCATTGCTCCTCCCAAGACTACTGTTCACTTGACCACTGTCACTACTCCTGCCAATGGTCAACCCACAACCGTCACCATTCCTTGTGAGGTTGTCCCTACCACTGGTCCTTCTGGTCAACCCACTACCGTCACTGTTCCCATCGCTCCTACCAAGCCCGTTGAGACCAAGCCTGTCGAGTCCTCCCCTGTTGCCCCTGCTCCTCCTAAGACCACCGTCCACTTGACCACTGTCACTACTCCTGCCAACGGTCAACCTACAACTGTCACCATTCCTTGCGAGGTTGTTCCTACCACTGGTCCTGCTGGCGAGCCTTCTACTGTCACCGTCCCCATTGCTCCTACCAAGCCCGTTGAGACCAAGCCTGTCGAGTCTTCGCCCGTTGCTCCTGCTCCTCCCAAGACCACTGTTCACTTGACCACTGTCACCACTCCTGCCAACGGTCAACCTACAACTGTCACCATTCCTTGTGAAGTTGTTCCTACCACTGGTCCTGCTGGCGAGCCCTCCACTGTTACTGTTCCCATCGCTCCTACCAAGCCCGTTGAGACCAAGCCTGTCGAGACCAAGCCCGTTGAGTCTTCGCCCGTTGCTCCTGCCCCTCCTAAGACCACCGTCCACTTGACCACTGTCACTACTCCTGCCAACGGTCAACCTACAACTGTCACCATTCCTTGCGAGGTTGTTCCTACCACTGGTCCTGCTGGCGAGCCTTCTACTGTCACCGTCCCCATTGCTCCTACCAAGCCTGTCGAGACCAAGCCTGCTCCTTCTACCACCGTCATCGCCGTCCCCACCACTCCTTCCGTCACCGCTCCCGTGGTTGTCCCCACCTCTTCTGGCGTCACCACTCTTCCCCAAGTCAACGGTGCCGCTTCCAACACCAAGAGCATTGCTTTGGTCGGTGGTGCTCTTTTGGCCTTTGCCTTCCTCGCTTAAAATTCTTTTGTGATTTTTTATTTATTTTTCTTCCTCATTATTTTTACTTTCCTCTTTCGACTTTTATTACCCAGCACTTTTCTGCTACTTTCTCATACAACACTTTTTTTTCTCTTGTATTTTGGATCCCCCACCCTTCTATGATCACTTATTATGAACAAATCTATTAAATAGAGCAACACTCTCTTTCAGAGCCAAATTATAATGTATAACCTATAATTTATGAACTTTTATTTTATGTTTAAAATCTCCATTACTTCTCTTGAGTAAAATAATTATTATGTAGTCGGAATGGTGAAATGCCTTTGGGCCCAGTTTGGACAATTGACTGCTTGCAACACGTGAGTCTGACGACGACTGCCAAATTGCAAATTACAAACTTATAGCAATTGAACTATTTGCAGCCAGAATCGATTATCGAATTAGAGAAACAAATTAGTCGTGAAATGTATAGCTACTAGTTTCAGGAGGCTCTCTTTGAATCGGTGATGAGAATGATCACATACACACACAAAACTTATTACGATAAAATCAGCAACAAAAAAGGTACGCCTTTTTTTGAGCGCCTTCATTGCAGACATTGCATAGTAAATGTAAAGGTATATTTTGTCCGTATTTCTTTCTATTTTTGTTGTTCTGCTTCATTGATGTCATGCTTCTGTGATAGAGTACATACTGCGATTTATTGAACAGGCACCTGCAATTATCATAGAACACTAGAGACCATGCAGTCAAGCAAATACAGAGTGGACGCTAATTTTTTTTTGGTGAAATACAACAATGTCATGTTGAACGTTAGCTAAAGTAAAGCCTTCATAATTTGAATCAAATAATTGTAGAAGAATAAAATATGGAATAAAGACGATATACATGTCGAAGGCGGATTCTCGTAAGTATCAAGACAATCTTGGTGAAATTCAAAAGTATCATGATCCTCACAAGTCGTATTTTGTGCTGGAAGGTGTGTACTTTACTGGGTGCTAGATTTGTTTTCCCATGTACACACACAAACTGGAAAAATACTTGTGTTTGAGAAATGCCGTCAATCTCGAAACAAAAAGATGTTGGTTACCTAAAACGGAAGCGATGGTAGCGATGAAGGTCGCCAACTTTATGGACTATTAGTTTCTTCTTGCAAACTTCTACGTTTCGATTCTGCTATTGCAATATCTGTTTGTGTTTTCAAAGAATACAGCTGACCTTGCTATCCGCTGCTATCATGGTTCGAACGATCGAGCAAGGTCAACAAATGCTTTGTAAAATGTCCAGTGACTTTTATAGTACTACAAACTGATTTGCTTGCAAAGTGGTGTAATATTCAATTTCCCCCGTATATTAAACCATAAGCAGGTAAACCCCCAACTACAATATTATGAGAACTACTAGAAACAAGAGGCGGGTAAACGAGCTAGCAGACCGTTCTGATCAATGTGTGTGTATTAGTCCCACTAACCAACCAACCAACTCCATTGATTTTCCCACCCGAAGTGTGTAAAACTGTGTGTATTCCATTTGCACACATTCGGTAAAACACTTGTACATGCATATAAACTCCCCTTTGTATTTTTTTCTTCTTAAACTTTCACATTTGGCGACTTTCTCACCGGGCTTACACATTTGTGAGTCCCTTCACATGGAGGTGATGCATAACTCATGTCTTTTGTCTCATGTCAAGCGGCACTCAGCCCATGCCAATGCCTGTGCTTTTTATACATGTTGTTGTTGTGTGTACACATCCAATGCGCAACCAGGCACCAATTCCCACGATAAACCCAGCCGTATTCCACTGTGCTTTTCCCATCTTCGCTCTTCTCTGGTGGAGTCTGTCTGTACATGAGTGTGATAATTGCAGCCTTTGTGGACTAGGCTGGCACTTGAGTGAGTGGGGGCAATGGTCGATAACTTGTAGCTTTTCTTAATTTTTTCGCGGGCAGCGGTGCAGTTATGACGGAATTGCTTTGGGTGTTCAGCCTCTCGGATTTACGTAATACACTCTTTTTTACAGCTTGCAGAGACCGCTTCGTTGGAGTCCCAGCATCGGCGTTTGTCGCACCAGCTTACACATGTGTGTACCTGCCTGCTCCTCCACGAGTGAGTGGATACAGAATGTTCCACAGGTCCCATTGTCATGTAGCAAGGAAAAAATAATATAAAGGCTTGGGTTTGTCCTCTTTTTTCTTCTCTATTCAATTTGCGTGTGTGTGTAATGTGTTTATTTGTGTGTACACACACACTGCTTCAATGCCCTTATCCTCTTGGGATGATGCAGACTTTAGGGTTTCCGCGCAATTGGGACAAGCACTTTTGGACTGCATGATGCCGCGCAGATACACGCATGTAGCTCGTGTAGACATGAAAAGCGTTTTCAGGGTCAGTTTACAGCAGGGCCGAGTCATGTCAAATGCTGCTGATTCACAGCCATACAACCCTGAGTGGTTCTTGGATTTGTAGATACACACTTTACACATTGAAGATCAGCCATCACTTGTGTGTACACATAAGGTGGGCAGGTTTCTGTTAGATTTGTGTGAAAGTAAATGTAATGACGTTGATTTGAATTGTTTTCAGGCAAAAATTCCGGCCATTAAATCAAGTCTAGTACCCATACCCAGGCATATGCACTTTTACAACCTTCCATAAATGTACCGGAAACTAATTATATTCGGCTCTTCAAGATGCATATTGTAGCTGAATCTTATCATTGCTTGATATCACACTTTGAAGGCAAACTCACCATCTTTTCCTGAGCGCCGTTGTCAAGCTTTCCCATCACCATGTGTTCAAAAACCGGACCTGCTGGTATTTTCCTTTGTTATAATTAGCCAATGCATTGCCCATCGATGAGTCCATTTATCACGCTGAAGCTTTTTACGCACAAACACGACAGAAACAGTGGACAATGAGCCAGCCCATGTGTTTTATTATTACGCGAAAAGGCACAAAACTTGCTAACCTCGTACAGTAACCACGTATGAGTTACGTACCTTGACCATTTGCTAACCAAATACGTACAAACTTGCCTAAAGGCTGTTATGGACTTGAAGCAACACGCCTCGCATACACTGTGTACACACTTGGGAAAAAAACGACTAGGGTACGAACCCAGTACCGAGTGGAACTGTGTGTAATCGTCACGATTAGAGAAGAAAGTGAGGGAAGAAATAACCCGTGGAGTTTGAAATGTATTTTTTTTTTTTTCTATTTTGTTCTTGCTGGATTCTGTTGATTGCAGAGCGAGGGTTGTTTTTAGTGGAGCTTGATCAAAAATATCACGATGGTTCAGGTGGAACTATACAATCAATTCACAAGACGCGTGTTCTCGCGCACGCGCAAGCGCGACATGTGTATTGGCAATTAATTGTTCAGACGTCAAATGCTTTTTATAGAATTGTCAGGCTTCAGGTTTTCCTTTCAAGTCTTCTGAGCTAGGCAAAATGTAGGCATGCCAATTGAGCGAGATGGCTTTGAATGTACAGTGTCGGAAATACAAACGCTTCCTCATTTCGTCGTTGGGACGCTGTTGGGAGTGTGGGATTTCATTGAAGGGGGCTCTGGATGTGCATTGAAGGCTGATATCGTATGGGTTTGATTATAAAAAATTTTTTTTTTGGTGACAACACCATAAAAATTGAAATCTGAAGGCGTTGCATGATAATACCTCTCGTCAGCAAATCGTGCCTTCAATTGCAAGAGGAACCATCAATTGTTTCGTGATGCGGTTTTGGCCACTCAGCTACTTGCCCAGGGCTCATTGAATATTTTTTTTTCCAAGTGTGTACTTTGGACAAAAGTCTTACAATCGTTGGGAGATAAGGATTTTCAAATGCGGAAAATCCGGGTTGCGTCATACAGTGTGTAGAAAAGAGAGGTTAAATTCAACATTAGTCCTAGTCTGGGCAAGAAAGTATGTACAAACTGTAATGTAAGTACACGCGTGTACATACGTATACAGAAGCTCATCGTGGCTTCAAGCTGTTGACATGTGTGCGCTGTATCTTTCTGCGCTAAGCTTAAAGCTGTACCTTATTGTAATTATGCCTTGAATTGCAGGAAAACTTTTGTGTTTACCCTCTGAATTTGTTTCATTGGTATGGAGAATTCTAATATAAATTAGTCTGAATATATTTATAGCTGAAAAATGCCATCAATATTGCTTGAATGCATTTGCATTTATAAATATAGACAAGCGGGGATACTGTACATATTGAACAAACTAAATGATATTCGTTTTACATGCCATGGCCAGACGTCTGAAGACTATGAAAAGCCAAAGATACAGTTCCCCATATACACACAATTAAATTCCCTTGTATCTATTTCGGTAATGGATACTGTAAATTCATACTATACAATCTTCCCATAGTGTACCTTAAAAAACCCTTGTGTCCAAAGGTCGGATTAACCGCTGTTTAGGCACTAATCAAAACATCTTTCGTCGGCACATAACACTATCCTTCCTGATTCATTGCGATGACCAGAACCCAGAGTCTGAATGCTACATTCTGATTTGACAAAAGTCTGTACAAACACCCACAATTGCGCGCTTTGAGTGTAGAGTGCCCAACTATTAGTTTTGTAAAATAGACTCTTTGTGTGTTAACAGTTAACCATAAAAAAAACAAGGAATGACATGTGTGTATGCTTCAACAGTTTTGCCACTTGAAAAGGTCATCGCGATAAACTATAACTTTTATATATTCCTCCGCACAATCCAAGAGTGCGATTTGCGCGGGATGTGTGTAGAAGAGGATGATTTATGTTTAGCCTGATGAACGGTCTATGACCCGTAGAGCTAGTCGGCATTGAGCCTAGGGCCCGGGTATTTGCCAAGAAGCGTGTCTGTACACAATTGTGAGTACAACTGCAAAAAGCATACACTTATATGTATTAAATCATCATGACGATACAGTGCTACAGCTGCATATGCGCAGTGCCGCTGATATTAAATACAAATTTTATCAGCTTTGCAAATGTACTGAAATTTGTACAAGCATGTGTAGCGAAAGGAGAAAAAAATCATCAGGTCTTTGATGCTTCAGTACCGTTACTACTGTAGGGCGTAGCTGTAATACATACACAAGCTACACAAGAACTAACCAGCAAGTAGTCATTTTAGACACGCCCGATATCCAGGCCGAGACCATAAGTTTCCTTCTACAAGATGATACGAGCTGGTATCAAATTCAGACACCACTTTACTCTACAGACGCAAACTACAACAACCAAAGATAAATATAGCTGTACAGTGATACAAAAACAAAATGATCGTCAGTAGATCTGAACCAGAGGCCGATTTATATTCTTGTCAACGCAGTTGCTTTGGTTCTTGTTTTTTCTTTGCTGATCAAATTCCACTGCTAACAAAATCCTGTATCTCTGTGTAGACAATTGTAAAAATCGGTGTTGTGTATTTCAGGTTTGTTTAGCGAGTATTTTTCGTTTTCTCATTGTTGCTAGTGGTTTGGGGAAAGGCGATTTTGAAAACCAAAGCCGTAGATTTTATGTAGCCAAGTTCGACTACCACTGCATTTTACATCATAGTACACATTGTAAAATTATAGTAACAAGTGGTGCTGTAAGGCATTTAAAGATATAGAAATTGGAGTTTGTCGCTGTAAACCAGGTGAATTGAACCCGTACCAATTGAACATGTAGACTGAACACACGGGTGATAATTCTGGACAGTGTATTGACCGTGTAACTACATGATCCTAAATATCATAACTGCTCCATATGGATTTGATCTATTTCAATTCACAGCAATTTTTTTATCATTAGAAATAAAGGCAGAAACATTACGTTAAATTTGTCTTTAGTTTGTACAGTTGCCTGATTCAAAACAACAGGTCTAGACATTGTCAAGCAAAACCAATATCTTCGACTGTATGATGTGTTTTATTTGGACTTCAACATTCACGTAAGAAAACAATCCAAGACTACAGGCCACACTGATCGACCATGCCAGAAGCGGGAGCGGTGAACCAAAACCAGCAGATAGTACAAATGTACCAATTAATCAAGTACCAAACTAAAATTTGAAGAGTGCGATTACAGATTTTGTTAGCCATGTTTAGCCTAACTAACTTGGCCGCCAAAAAAAAAAATAAAAAAAATGTAGCAATCACACTATCCAAAGTCAATCGGTGCGGATGAACTGACATCAACACAAGCTCAACTTATAGCGGGTGTGTATTTGTAAATGTGTACGCCTGCTGTACTTGTTGTGGAATCAGTTCAAACTTATTCAATACCAAAACTACATTGTGTAACCACAGTCCTAGTAAGCGTGCAAATATTTCAGTAGAACGCACAATCAAGAAACCAATTGAGCCTTTGATAGTGTACACAGGTGTCATACGGTGTACACACAATTTGAGCTTGATTTTTATCAACTGTTTCACGCTCGTTTTTGCGTTGCCAGAGATCACCGACTGTCAACAATGCCGGATCGGTGATGATGATTTTAACAATAGCGCCAATGGCTGCTCCCGAAAACTCAATTCAAGGCAATCCCACTAGTCCAGTTACCCGCTTTAGTTAGGCATATTATAGTTTATATTTTGCCTCAAGTCTAATTTTTTACTACACTTTATCAATCAACATCTTTTGCAACCACAACACATTAGGATGTATACATGACTGCCAGGCGTACATACAAATCATCACTATTCTCTTTTCCAAATCAGAAATAGTCGAAATTCGATTCACAGTCTTACTTCAAAACATTTAGGATGTACAGGTTACAACATGTCTGTCTGCTAAACAGGGGGAAAAAAAGGGTTTGTGTGGTCTTGGGAGATAACATGCGCCCAAATGTTAGGCTACTCAAAACTGGCTGTTTTGACAGTTGCAAAAGCGGCATTGTGAAAACACGGAATAAACCAATTTGCGGTCTTGACTAAAATAAAAGATGTTTGTTTGGACAATCGCCCGCCACTGTACTTGTGTATACTTTGGCAACATGGTTGGTTTCTAGTTTGCATATAGAAATCTTTGCTCAGATCTCAAGTGTCAGAATAGTCTATAACACTGGTGTGAATTCAAGTAGAATCCATGTATTCATATAGAACATGTGTATCTGAGACAACTGCAAACATAAGGGCAGATTATCAGTGGGTCCAAATAAGGCAGTTTTTTTTAAATTCGCTTTACTTCTGCCAATGTTTGCTTTGAACAGAAGTTGTGTACAAATCTCATGCAATATCTATATTGTGAACAGGTTAAATCGTGTTTTTGAACAATTTGCACCAGAAAGAAATCACACATAAACAAAGCCATATCCAGTACATGTAGTTATTCTTTGTTATTTGATATTCACGGTTATACCATAATACTACAATAATGGTGGAAAATAGTGTACCATTGCCTAAACTGTGTGACTAGTTCAAATACATTTCAAACATAGAATCAGGGAACAAAGATTTCAAGTTAAGCATACAGTCCTTATTCTGTTTGCAAATGCTGTTTAGTTCTTTGTTTTATTTCCCTGAACTGGCGACAAATGTATAATGTCTTGTTTTTGATGTTCGGTACAATCAACTGTCTTTTTCTCAGGGTCTACAAAGAAATAGTACCACGGTTTTGGAGTATGTTGCTGTAGTGGCACCTGATAATGATTATGACTTGCAGTTCGTCTACAATCTTTTTTCTTGTTACTTGCTCACACTTCAGGATCCTCATAACTTTAAAAAAAACAGTTCGTAGTCTATCTTTTGCAAGTCGCGATTGTTTAAAATTGTAACTGCCAATGACTATTCTCTGAACATTCCCTGAATATTTTGCTTCTTTGGTAGTCTTCATCGTTTGCCTGGATGAAAGAAATAAAGACTGTCGAGCTTCGCGAGCAGCACTAATGCTATTTGACAAAAGAGCTAGACAATGTTTGCTTTAGGCTACTTTTTTTCACGTCAATTAAGCTACATGCGTAAATACAGGAAATGCACTTCACATATATTGGTATTAAGCCTTTAAAGATAAAATGTTAATGGTAAACTTGATATAGTGCCGAAAGCCATGTGTGCGTCTCTTTATTACACAGCAGCACAATTAATCTGATCGTCCATATTTTTTTACATCACCAGTCTCTACCTTTGTATTAATATTATAATGAAAGATAGCCCCAGATTTAGTAGATAATTGAAATTCTGTTGAAATCAGATCGTGACAGAACTTGATTTTATAATTGGGGCACATTGCTCTTGATGACTGTTTGAGTAAAATTATATGATCAAACGGATATTGTCTGAAAGTAAATGTGGCTTTTAAGCAATTGTTCGTCTGGAACAAGCGCAAGTACAATTCATTTGGGAATCAGCAACCAAATGATGCACTACAATATCCGATATTGATTGCTACAATTTACAAAGTATTTCAATCCACATCGCCATCTGGATTCATGAAAAAGCTTGCAATCATAATAATGCTTTAATGTAAGTATCTAAACCATCGTTATGGATGTGTCCTTGGACGGATATGGGAATACGTGAAACTGTGGGATGTATTCAATTGACGACCTTTTAAATTTATACAAAGAAAATACGGCTGTATTCAGAGACTGCGTTGTGTCTCATAGATTTGAGCTGAACTAATGGGCAATCTCTTAACGCCTGAACATTGAAAAGAATTCAACATGGCAATATTCAAAGCTTCATCTGGGGTCTTTCAATTCTGTATTTACCATGCAATGATCTTTGTACTCACAAGTCTGTTCTATGTTGCTATACAGTTTCTGGCTGTAAATTTGCTGAAGCCGAAAGTATAGACACAGTGGTACACACACATCTACACATCAAATTTGCAATCTTTTCTAGCCAGTTAAAGAAAGTAAGTTCCAAGTTCCAAGTCTGTAAGCACAGAAAATAATATAATTAAAACATAAGACGAATGTCATATTTTTAATTTGGGCCATAAACCGAGATATTTTTTTTCACACTCTGAAACGAATTTAATATCGACTGCTGAACTTCGCTTAACATCGATATTTTTCCTGATGGACCTGGTGGTGTCAGAGTGTGTACACATACACTATAGAATCTTGGGGAAACACATGTGCAATTCAGTTAAGTCTTCGATCTTGTCACATTGTGCTTCATCTGCACATATACCCACATACGGGATCACTGTAACTTCCTCGCGCAGCTGAGTGCGTGCAGTACTATCACCTGCTTAGATTGACACAGCCAACCCTACCACTAGCTTTTTTGAAGGCTGGACTGATGGATATTCAGATGGAATCAGGATCAGCCTTGTCTATTTTAAAACTCGATTCAATGGTGGATGTCCCACAGCTCATGAAACAGCATGTGTGTATATAAATATAAATGTACAGCCTTTTCTGCTCTTCGATTGTTGCAGGTCGGGTAGGCACTTAACGCTTATGCTAACGCAGAGATTTAGTACATACAGTTTTCAACCTGTTGAGCTAGTTAATGCAAACCCACCTCGTCTTCTTAGTTAGCCTCCGTTGGGATACACATGGTGCCCACCATACACTCGTAAAAACCAACACCTTACATGTGATGATATTGCTTGTGATGCATCAAATTCTCCACTGCGTGTGGGTTGTTGAAGTGTAGACTTGTTTTTAGAATCATCGATTTGATGTTTCAAGTTTAATCACAAATATAGTACATAGCATGTTGTTGCGTTTTCTCAGTCAGAATCTAATTACTCCACTTATAACTATCACACACTAGAAATACAAATCTTTATTGCAGATGTAGCTTACGCCGGCTTTCCGCCACTGCAAATTTCGACAGTTTCCACCACACACTAATGTACAGACATCTACAGGCCAACCACATTTTTTTCCTAATTGGGAAGATTCGGTCATCATATTCTTGACTTTCGAAAGGTAATATCACATAGTAGGATATATTCTTAAAACTTGATAAAGAGAGGTGTGAAATGAGGAAAAACAGAAATGTTTGACTGTAACTAATAACGTATATGAGGACACCCTTAACTTCAAAAACTATCATGATTTTGTGAAGCTTACCCTCAAGGTAGAGGGTTAGAAACTATTCATTTTTTAAATCCTATAACTCGTTTAAACCCACCTTTGGATCTTTGTCGGAATGCGTGCTTGAATATCATTGATACTAGTGTATGAACTGATATGTATTTTCATATGTGTTTCAACGGGATTAAATTTAAATTTGTAAGTAGTCAGTTCTAAACTGAACGTTTTCATTCCTTGAAAAATCCTGCTTTATAGACTTTTTAATTGATTAAAACTTTTGGTTGATGAGCTTCTTTCTGAAGTTAATGTACTTGACCTTGGAGATTGATTCATGATTTTTAGTAGCCAATACTAGAATTGATAAAACGTGTTTTATTTTTTGAAAAAAGATAGGATCTTACCTGCAGATTGATCACATTTAATGCCGTTTTAAACTCAATGGAACTTGTAGGAATGTATACAAACCGGGGTGTTGACAGACTGTATTTAGATACACAGCTCAGCAATAACTTGAAAGCTGGCTTCAAACAGTTACAGAAAAATAAGATGATAGATACTTTAACTCAAGCTCCAAGGGTAAGTTAGATGTAGTTGCTACAGCCAATAAAATTAAGAATAGACTTTTACATACACCACTGTAGTGTAAGAGAATAGAAATAGGCGTCTAGATACGCGGAAGATAGGGTTGTTCAAGCATGAGAACGGGTGACCGAGCAGGATCAATTATGCAGCTTATGTGTTAAAGGATCAAGTGTATTCTCGGCGAGGAACTATAATATAAAAGGATCGGGAAACTGAGCCTTATTTATAGACAGAAATATGTAATTAAACAACGACGTCGTGACCTTTCAGGTAACAGAGGGTAAGTGCTAGATGGCGCCAGAAAGCATGAATCTAGGCGACATCTTTGTCGTGATTACCACGACACCATCACATTAGCGTGATTCGAACTTTGTATAAAGGCTTCTAACATCCTAAATTTCACTTCCAAAAAGTGCTTTTATATCAAAAAAAATCTTGTATTATCATCAAGAGAGTGCTGAATGTCCAAATATTACGAGAGTTTAACAGTAGCTGGGTATGTGTATGTCGATTTTCAATATCAGTAAATGTAGCAATTAATCAGTGATTTAGGATATGGGGCTAGCATCTTTCTCACTGTTTTTTCAATGGAGCCTTTAAAAGCCATTCCGTTCTATTGTATAGTTTGACTGTAACTAGCGATTATAAAAAATTTACATTCTATGTGTTTAAATATGCTTAAAGTGCCTGATCCTAAACTTATATTCCGCTAATTCAAAAATCAACATGCCTGGATTTTTGATAAATATTAGACGTGCCGCTAACCCCTGAATTATAAATCAATGCATAAAATAAAAGACTGTAGTTCAAAAACGTCTTATAGGCCAAGAAATTTACTTGAATGAATTAGATATTTTTAGAATCTATGACAATGCTTGTTTTTTAATTAGTGGCTTATAGGTCCAAAAATCAGACACTTCTAAGCATATGTACATACAAAAAAGGCAAGTTCCAGATGAAATCCAGTCAGAAATTGAAATATTTATAAACGATACGAAACAAGTCTAAAAAGAGTAGATGAAAAAAGGAGTAAAAGAGATACCAACGCCATATCTTGAGTAATTGACTGATAAGATCGCTGCTGAAATTGATATTAAAATACAACAGGCGCATTTCTAGCTACTATTGAGCTCTCTCAATTCATAGCTATGAAGGATTATTTTGGCTTTTTTTTAAGAATATACCTTTCTTTACAAACACTCGTTGAAAGTACAGTGTATGGTGGTCTGGGTTTTGGTATTAAAGTTCAAATTGCGATGGAAGTGCTATTGTTTTTATCAACAAGACTCCTAATTTCATTTGAAATTTTTAAGGTGCTTTTGCTATACCTTTTGCCATATTACAATTCTTTGGTCTTTTAAACTTGATCTACAGAGTTGGTTTGCAATGAAAGTGTTTGTTAGTCAGTTTTTTTGACTTTCATTTGAAAAGCGCTTATTGCACCATGAAAATGCTCTCTCTTGGTCAAACCTTTTGCTCAAGATGATTGTACTAGAATATGTAAAGTCTGTATCAAGGTGTTCCTTTTTTATTTGATAATTTTCAAACGATTTTGATATGGTCTGTGCCATATTTCAAAACCATGGCGCTTTCTCAATCATACTATGCAGTTGATAAGTATAAAAATGACGGGTGAGTTGAATGGTTAGGACATTAAACGTATAGTTAAAATTGCACATTCTCGATCTTTTGCTTCCCAAAATTGTTTTGATCATGCGTTAAAACTTTTTTCATGTAACAGTTATCTTTTAAAAGTTAATAATATTAAAGTGACCGAGTTCTTCCAATTTAAAAAAATTTGTTGTAGCCCTCTGTACAATTAAAACAGACTACGCTTTCGCTTTTCGAAGCTATCCTAATTATCTTCTGAGAATATATTATTATCATGTGAAAATATTTCTCGAAAACGAAAGGCAGAATGATTGAGTTGGCCGGATTAATAAAAAAAATATGAATGACGTTGGAAGTTAGTACAGTCAGGTATCAAAAAAACTGACCTTTTTATCCAAAAATGGAAATATCATATTTTGGCTTAGATATTTTTTTATTATCCCCGGGCAAACAGTCTATTATTGAGCTCATATAATATGTATATCGAAAGAAAATCCAAGACAAGTACATTAGCGAAAAACATATCTAAATCCAAATATTTTACTTTTGATCAGAAATTGCTCTAAGTCATTTTAGCACATGGGTTTTACAAAAAACTGTTTGCTGGGGAGTAATGAAAAAATCGAAGCCAAAAAATCATTCTTCCATTTTGGAACAAGGTGGCCAGTCTTTTGACACCCCAGTGTACAATGAGGGTTACTCCCGCACCTTGTAAAGGTCAAATGAGAAAACCCATAAGATTCTGTGAGGTAAAAAACAGGATTTTGTATTTTTCAAAATTAATTGGTTTCACAGTTGACTTTCACAAGATACGATCTGCGTATGATCCATACTCTACGTTACCACAACTTATACCTAGTATCGTCGATGTACAGTGACGAGCACGTGAAACAAAATTAAATAGCTTCTTCCTTCCCAATCCCACGGACAATAAATTAGCTATACTTGTCACGTGCTAGGTATCACCGAAAAGTCTCAAGAATACACATGAGTGCAGAAAGCATTTAATATTTCACAGTAGATATAATGATGATGATAATCTGTTTATTGTCCCTATGTCTCGGGACTATACACAATATATCTTTAAATAAAATAACTATATATAAAACAGGCACAACAGAAGACATTTAATTCATTTGCTTATCTCATAGAAGATTGACGAAGTATACCTCAAATGAGTAGCACCTTCACCTAAACCTAGGTACAGTCGCGCTACATAAGATTGTATATACTTCCTAATTGAGACAATTAAGCCATTCAACTCTCACTTACAAATGATGATTTTACACGGAAACATACAGATTTCTGGTATCTGATGAGCATTTCAGATTTCTGGCTTTCCAAAATTATACTCATAATGCTGTAAGAGTATATTTTCCGTGTAAAATCGTCATTTGTAAGTAGAAGAGTTGAATGGCTTAATTGTCTCAATTAGGAAGTGTATACAATATTATGTAGCGCGACTGTACGTGACTGGACTATTTGCGAGCTTACTGTCTATAAATTCTAGAGAGAAATGAAAAAAGAAGTCAACCATAACCATATACTAGACCAATTTCACTTTGTATATTGACATAGGTATGTAGACTGGTCGAATCTAAATGGAAAAGTGAGGAATAAACTAAGTAATGGCGGCTCTGTACGCCATTTTTGAACAAAAATGCTCTATATAACCATAATAATATTATTTTAACAAACTACATGCGTATGGCTCGGCAACAGTGACGATCATTTGAGGTACACTTACTGCATACAATTAAATACTTTCGACGCCTATGTGTAGTACACCTGTATCTCGATATACACGCTGTTTATGAGCATTCTAAATGGATTATTAACTAACAGACCATAACAAAAGCTACTCAAACTTTGATTATTTATATGTTTCTAGACATTCAACCATTTATAGTTGATAAAACGGGTAATACCAAGATTCTTCACTTCTTCAGACAAATTCCAGATGCAATTTTTGCAATTATTAATGATACTTCAACAACGCTTTGGACTTTTTCTGTCTGTGTAAGCTATTTTGTTTGTTATGCTAGCGATTTTGTTCGCTACTTTTCTATCTAGCCTATACAATTCATTTACTACATAAGATAAGGATACTTCATCTCAGGTAAATTGAAGATTATGTATTTATAACAGTCATGCATTACGCATATTAGTTCAACATTTGTAAAGCCTTTTGAAAACTCAAAATGTTTTACGTGTTTACATGGCTCTGTAGATAATGAATTTTCAAGAGTTTGGCTAACTGTCTCGATTGTATCGTCTCTAGCACATTCATTTATTGACTTCTTAAAGGCTTGGTGTGCATCCTTTGGATTGCGAGGACAAATGTTTAAATGGAATCATTCACCAAACACTATAGTCTCGCTATATTGATTGACTCTCAACCACATATATTGAGCAAGCAATCTTGCCAAACATCAAAATATCAAACCACTGAGACTTCCAGTCAAAAAATAGCCAATTTAGTGCGGTTTAAGAAGGTGGTAAAAATAATATCTCATAACA
The DNA here is from genome assembly GCA_022457085.1 of Saccharomycotina sp. CBS 16003. Classification (NCBI taxonomy): domain Eukaryota; kingdom Fungi; phylum Ascomycota; species Saccharomycotina sp. CBS 16003. The sequence continues at coordinate 1,084,570 of JAJNCF010000023.1, forward strand.
TTGAAAGCACCAGAGTACACCAGCTTTCCAAATATTACACTAGCACTTGTTATATCTAATCCAAATAAGTTGTATAATTTTGAAATCTATTAGGCTGTGTCTTCGGTAGATTTCCTGTTAAGTCGCATAGATGAATCTATGTTGAGATAGTTTTTGTCAAAATTTGTACCCTTATTTTGCGGTATGCAAGCTTCGTGCGAGGTCATAATATGTTATTATCAATTTCATCAGTGTCTCAATATTGAAACCTTATTTGTTTCGTATTGTTTTTATTGTTTTTTCATAGTTTTTTTATAGTTTTTTTAGGAGCCACCGCATAGAATGCACCCATTTGTGTCCTTCTAAGCTTCTCCTCCCCCATTTTTGGTACATACTTTTTTTGGTCATTTTTGTCGTATATTGATCAACCCTCCTATGGCTACACCCATATATTTCAATCCCATTCAATTTTGAACTTTATTAATCACACCTATTTTTGATATTTCAACAGTACTTCCCTTTTTGTCTTGCAAAGATTAAGTGATGTCTTTCAGGATACAAGTATTATTACTTGGTAGTTCACAAAGAGACCTTTTATAATCCGTAATTTAATGATTTGCACTTGGAATTTAATAGTAATTGCAAAATATCACACTTGATAATAACTGATCTTCTATAATATAAATAATAAGGCATCCTCACTTACAAAATTTACGTCGGTTTATAGATTGTGGCTAGCACATAAAGAACCCCTAGCTCTTCTTCTGCGGATTTGGCGACGCAAGTTGATATTATGATGGCTTCGAGTAGAGGGTCTGCCTACGCCTGGAGTTCTAATTGAAGCCAAACATTCGGCGGATGTTGGAACCCGTAGCATATGAACCGAAGGAACACGCTCCAACTATGCTGCTCTTATCACAGAAGATTTGTAGACACTTGGAGCATAAATTTCGGTGATAGCAGTGAATCTGTCTTTGGTGTATTCAACGGGCATTTTATTTCCAGCAATAAGTTTAAGGTGGTATCAGGGAGAGTTAGAATCAAGGGAGATCAGTCTGAGAAAAGCAGAGTGTATGCTATCTTCTTTAATTTTAGATAAAGATGCTTCCATTTATAAGTTTTCAAATCATGGTACAATACGCCATAAATAGCATGGAATCAATTTGTAATTACTGAACCCCGACGATGTTTAATTACAGATTCAGATTCAGCTAAAGACAATGAAATCTACATGAAGTATTATCAAGCATAACAAGTATCACTATCAATCAAACATAAGTGAAAAGATCATGCGATTTCAATTCCAATAGATTTCAATTCCAATAGATTTCAATTCAAGAGACCAAAATGTAGAACAAACATAAATAACTTGGACAATATTGTAGCCTCATATCATGATACTTAGATGCCAACATTTCGTAATTTATCAACTATATATTACTCCTTTTCATGAGCTAGGCTCTTGGGGGTGAAATATAACTGAGCCAAAACGTGGGTGCGGTTTATTTACATATATAGGCTCGGTACGTGTAAGCGTTGTGACGCCTCAACGCGGACTTGCACTCAATTTACCATTGATCAATAAAATGAACATTTATTCCTCATAAATTGTTGTTAAATAAAAAGGCTTTATTCATTTGTATATGCTCCAAAGGCCCTAGATCTAGACATTGCTTTCTATCATGCGATCTCCCAAAGAGGCTGAAATACAGCGGGCTATCCGGATTCTTGAATCAGAGCCCGGTCATGGCGTTGAAAAGATTTGCAAGACCCTATCCATTCCCTCAAGCACCGTCAAAGACTGACGAGAAGGTATTCTTTCTCGCTCTGTCATTAACAAAACTTTCCAAGTGCTTTCACCTCAGTTAGAGGCTGCTTTAGAAGACCAGATTATAGAATCGTGCAAACACAGTGTTATCCCAAACAGTAAAGATGTGATGGCGTTTGCAGGCAATATGAGAAGGCTTTTTGATCCCCTTGCTAAGGACCCCTTCTATGCCTGGCTGAGGGGCTTTTTAAAGCGTGCACGTATTTGCGTTAGAGCCAAGAGAACTAAAATTGATGTACCTAGAATAAGAGAAGGCGGGGAGACAATTATTCGTCTGTTTTTTGATCGACTGCAGCTCTTTGAGGATATGCCTTTTTTGTACAATAATAATATATATTTACCATTGATATTATTTACTGCAGCGATCTTTTTTTTTTTGATTTCAAAAGGTACGGTTGATGTGTTTTTTCAAAGGTTGTAATTACCATGTGTATACCCTAAATCGTAATTTTCCAACGTTGAGGCATCACAACGCTTACACGTACCGAGCCTATAGGCCAAATGGTGTAAATAACAGAGAATTTCTAAATTGGGAGAGGAATAATGTTTGAAGTCTTAAATGGGGGTTCAGAAGTAAATATGTCCCTTTTTTTAAAGTTTTTTTAAAGTTTTTTTAAAGTTTTTTTTATAGTTTTTTTTATAGTTTTTTTATTGTTTTTTTAAAGTTTTTTTATTGTTTTTTTATTGTTTTTTTTATTGTTTTTTTATTGTTTTTTTTATTGTTTTTTATTGTTTTTTATTGTTTTTTTAATGTTTTTTTAATGTTTTTTTTAATGTTTTTTTTATTGTTTTTTTTATTGTTTTTTTTATTGTTTTTTTTATTGTTTTTTTTATTGTTTTTTTTATTGTTTTTTTTATTGTTTTTTTTATTGTTTTTTTTATTGTTTTTTTTATTGTTTTTTTCTTGTTGTTTTATTGTTTTTTGAAAAAGTATGTCTCGATTTATCACGAAATGAGTTTAGATACAAAAGCTTCCTTACTAACCACACCTAAAGATTTTGCTTGAGATGGCTTTTTAGGGCCTGAGGTACAGCACAGTTTAAAAGGGGGCAAATAGAGCACATTATGCAAGCCTAGGTAAAGACAACGGTAACTGTGATGATAGCAAGAATCAATTTTATGCTTACCGCAACAACAGTGACGATGATAACGGTACGTAGTTCCGAGAACCTAATATACAGTCCCATATCAAAAAGGATGGACAGGATGACCTCTTAAAACAGAAAATCAAAGAGCTGTCAAATCTTTTTGATATGGGACTGTACACCCTTCCTGTTAGACTCTGAACTGAACCACACAGTATAAGGACATGATATAAAAATTAATATATTATTAAGAAGTATACATTAATATTTGATTGTAAAGATAAGTGTTGCTCTATTATATAGAGTCGTTCATAAAAGTGATATTAGTTGTTCAAAAAATGTTGTATAAGAAGTTAGCAGTAGTGCTTGAAAGTAAAGTCGAAATGAAAAAAAATAAACAAAATAAGCAAAAAGGATAAATTCACAAAAGGAATTTAAGCGAGGAAGGCGAAAGCCAAAAGAGCGCCACCAATCAAAGCAAAGCTCTTGGAGTTAGAAGCAGCACCGTTGCCTTGAGCAAGGGTGGTGACAGCAGGAGAAGATGTGGGCACAACCACGGGGCCAACGACGGAAGGAGTGGTGGCAACAACCACGGGGCCAGCAGAAGAGACAGATTGAACTGGCTTGGACTCAACAGGCTTGGTAGGAGCAATGGGGACGATGACAGTGGTAGGTTGACCAGCAGAACCAGTGGTAGTAACAACCTCACAAGGAACAGTGACGGTAACGGGTTGACCGCCAATGGGAGTAGTAACAGTGGTCAAGGTGATAGTGCTCTTAGGAGCAACGGGAACAGTGACAACGGTAGCTTGACCAGAAGGACCAGTGGTAGGAACAACGACAGCAGGAACGGTAACAGTTGTGGGTTGACCGCCAGCAGGAGTGGTAACAGTGGTCAAGTACACAGTGGTTTGGGGAGGAGCAACGGGGACAGTGACGGTAGTGGGTTGACCAGAAGGACCAGTGGTAGGAACAACGACAACAGGAACGGTAACAGTTGTGGGTTGACCGCCAGCAGGAGTGGTAACAGTAGTCACAGTAATAGTAGACTTAGAGGGTGTAGGAACGGGCATAGGAACAATGATGGTTGTGGCTTGACCGTTGGAACCAGTGGTGGGGTAGACCTCACAAGGAACAGTGACGGTAACGGGTTGACCGCCAATGGGAGTGGTGACAGTGGTCAAGGTGATGGTGCTCTTGGACACACTAGGAGCGGGGCTGGGAAGAACGGGAACGGTGATGGTGATGGGTTGGCCAGAAGGACCAGTGGTGGGAATAACGACAGCAGGAACAGTGACGGTTGTGGGTTGACCGTTGGGAGCAGAGGTGACGGTGGTCATGTAAATGGTGGTCAAAGTGACAATGGTCTTAGGAGGAGCAACGGGAACAGTGACAGTGCTGACAACACCGTTAGGGCCGACAGTAGGGTAGACCACACAAGGAACAGTGACAGTGACGACCTTACCAGCAGAGTCAGTAGAGGTGACAGTGGCAGTGATGGTAGACTTGGGGACAACGGGAAGAGTGACAGTGACGACATTACCGTTGGCAATGGTGGTAGGGTAGACGAGACTAATCTCAGTGGCAGTGATGACAGCACCGTTGGCACCAGTAGTAGTGTAGACCCTGGTGATGGTAGAGGTAGAACCAGGAGCAGGAGTAGGAGCAGGAGCGTTGGAGATGGGGACGACGATGGTGGTGGTTCTACCGCCGTAGTAGACAGTGGTGGTGCCAGCAGGAACAGTGGTGATAGTGCAGGGCTCAGTGACAGTAACAACCTTACCGTTAGAATCAGTCTTAGTGACAGTTGTAACAGTAGTCAAAGTGGTAGGAGCACACTGGGTTTGAGTGCAGACAGTGATGGTCTCAGTTCTGGTGGGGTTGATGACAGTGGTGATAGTGGTGTATTGGACAGAGGCGGAACCAGTGGTAGGAGCAGGGGTAGGAACAGGGGTAGGAACAACGGAACCGGAGTCAGCAGAACCAGAACCAGTGGTAGGAACAGGGGTAGGGACAACGGAACCGGAGGCAGCAGGACCAGAAGCAGAGGTAGAAGCCGCAGAACCGGAGGCAGCAGAACCAGAAGCAGAACCAGAAGCAGCAGAACCGGAGGCAGCAGAACCAGAAGCAGAGGTAGAAGCAGCAGATCCAGAGGCAGATCCAGAGGCGGAGGCGGAGGCAGATCCAGAGGCGGAGGCGGAGGCGGATCCAGAGGCGGAGGCAGACTTAGAGGCAGATCCAGATGCGTTACCAGCGTTGGCTTGACCCTGGGCAACAGCAGTACCAACATCACTAGTCACTTTACTAATAGCTGATCTCATAGAGGCGACGGCAGCGGCAATCTGAGGGTTACTAGCGGCCAGAGTATCAAGACGCTTTTTGGCAAGAGCAATGGTGGAACCGACCTTAGTTTGGATACCAGCGTATGCCTTGGTCATGTCGAAGTACTGAGGCAGAGTTTCAATCTTCTTCAAGAACAGAGCATATTGACTAGAAGCAAGCCAGTTTTGGTAAGCAGGGTAGAACTTGGCGTAGAAACGGAGGAATTCGGCATCGGTAGAAGCAGAAGTGCCATCACGACGTAAGAGGAAACCGTATGCATAGAAGGCAACATCTTGAAATTCATTCAACAAATCTCCGAAAGCTCCAAAAATAATGTTCATAATATCGTTGAGCAAGGCAGCAGCCAATTCACGGGTAGCCGGGTAAGCACCATCCATAGCACCATCAACGACACCACTCTGGAACTGTTGAGTGATAGAGCCAGTAGGAGTGGGATTAGGAGTGAAAGTAGAGACAGTAGAAGAGCCGTTGTTGAAACCAACGTTTTGTCTGATGTGAAGACCAGCATCGGCAAATTGGAGTTGGGCGGTGGCCAGTTGGGAGAAAACCAACATGGATCCCGCAACGATAGAAGCGCAGAACTTCATTGCGAAAGTATATTATAAGGTTTGTAACGAACGAGAGAAAAGTAGTTTAATAGCTACCTAAGTAGAAACAGAACCAAAAGATGGACGATTGTTGAGAAGAGAAGTTGAGTTGGAATTGAGCTGAAAGAAGTAGGGGCAAACCAAGGATTTTATAGCCAAAAGGTCGAGCGCTGACGAGCGCAAATAAATGGCTTCTTTCATTGGGGACAGAACTTGAGAGGAGTAATAATTGCTATAGTTGCCACTCCAAATGGTATAATTGTGCGTACAAAATGTGCTATTATAATTTATCTCTGAGAACAACTACATTTCGAGGAATTTGATCTGTAGATTTTGCTCTTGTACATGAAGAATTTAGCCTCTAGAGCATTCATTACAAACAAGATAATTATACAGAGTCTTCCATAGTTGTCGTCGTTGTCTAAAATTTAAGTACGTTGTACACACTCCCTTAATGCTAGAATTGTCATTGTAGGGGTCTATTATCTGCATGGTATCGATATCAAAGTGGCAGAGTGGAAAGATGCAGTTGCCTATTTTGGGCTGCCTTGCTGAACGGGAATACAAGCGACCCTAGAAAGGAAATGAATCTAAAGATGCACTTAAACCTACCCGAAAACCTGTTAGCCCAGAAAGAACAACAGAAGCATTATCCAGTTATGTACACACCTAGATCTCCAGCTATTCAGCATAGGAAATGTCCTGCTCTTAGGACAGTGCTTATGGACCTGATTCGATATGTGATATGATGGTAGTTTTTTCAAGCATTCTCGATTTTCTAGTATTCAGATAATACCAATAGCAAGTTTGTATTTATCTGTACACCACTCTGTTTCTGATAGTGTCCAAATTAACACACCATCTTCATTACGATAAATAGCTTTTGTAGTGTAGTGTTACCAACATCTGGGATCTCACAGTTCGGGTCTGGATTTCATAGTGCGCCAAAAAACTATCTCCTTTTGGGCAAAATTCCTACTTCAGCATTGATTTATCTACATCGTGTAGCATTGAATCTGCTGTAAACTTTGCATCGTAGCACATTTTGTTTACTATGTAGATGGGACAAATTTACTTGACATTTATCAAAAGTTGATTCAATAGAACATTGGCAGATGCAAAGATCAATCTCAGACCAAGTTCTGCAAACAAACATTTTTAGTTCTTGCGTGTGTACACATACAGTTGGTTTTAGACTGAAAATAGTAAAGTTTATGTTCAACAGTTTTCCGCTAAAATTAAGGTTGGTAGACGTTAAACCATTGAAAGATTTTGAAATTCTGGTAATTAATCCAGTAGTTGATACCAGAAACTGCAACCTGCTTCCAAAGTGGCTTTTCAGCAGGTCGATGATTTCCAGACATACTTCACAACTAGGTAATTGCTTGACGAAACAGCTTCTACTTTGTGCTTAAAAAGGTACAGTCATATGGACAAATATCTGGAACCACCCTCTTTTCTCATATTCAATCCACGATTGTTCTGTAAATGGTCAAGTATCCCATACAAGTTGTTTCATGTGCATTTACAACCAGATTCAATTAGGGGCGGTGAGAGACCTGAATGATGAGGAGTCAAAAGCCTATACACTTGGCTCAGATATACGCACTTGTCACTACATAACAGTATGTACACACCTCTTCTATCTACATACAAATTCAGATCCTCTATGACTGTTGTGAAACTTGACACTATGTGTTGAATATGAGAAAAGAGGGTGGTTCCAGATATTTTTCCATATTATGACTGTATCGGTCCCCGCAGAAACTAAATAGACACAACTCCTTCAATTTCGTTCGCATTGCATTATGTTTTATTAAGCTAAGTAACGGTGCGGCAAAATTCGTATCGGCAATGTCCAAGTTTCTCTGAAGTTGCTGACTTGCAATAAATAAAAAATATCATAGTTCCTCCTCAGAACCAGTAGACTATTTACCAGATATATATACTCAAGACTTGTCATTTGTCATCTTCTGTTTACGCCATTACTTGTGAAATTGACTTTCGTGACACGTGTTGAGCTTACTCACCTGGCTTCCCCTGACAGGTTTCAACAGTTGCCTGGATTCACTTAACATGCAGTGCGCCTAGAAACTAAGGCAATCTCAAAAGATTTGTGCTTCAATACTGAATTGTCCACGCATAGCTACACTAAGGCGCACTGTATAATAAATATTGATTTGTTTATCATGTGATGTAGAAGTAATTGAGAACTTTTTAGTTAGTCTGTTTTGCGAAATCTTGGATTGCATGAGATAAAAGTTGGAATGGGAATTCCAATATCAAAAGAAAGTTCTAGCCTCAAAATAATAATAATCAAAAACACTAGCCGAATACTATTGCAAAAGCGCTATTACTGTTTGTTGAGGACTAACGAAAAAGACTCATGCTGAAATTTCAGTTTCTGGTAACTCCAATACTTTTATCAGGTGAAAGAATCGTACAATAAGAGGTGACCTGGGGTACTGGAATACGCAATTACCATCTCCAGAATAGAAATTGTCTATAGACTTCCTACACATTGACAAATATATCAAAAACGAACAAGGCGAATAGAAATCATTTGATTCTTGTGACATCCAGATCACTTATGTCGGAATTGGCATTGTGTTTAAATTGTGAGATGTCTTTAAAGACTTTCTTTGCTGCAGACGTTAGTAGTCAATTAAGCGCAACTTTTGCAATATCAAATCGTAGAGAGTTAGGAGTGCTGCCAAGTGGCGTATTTATTCAAGGAGTTCTCAATGAAATACAATCTCGAGAAATAGTTGGTTTTATATTTCAGAAATTCATTTTCATAGTTTATTGCTTGGATGGGACAAAAGATGCGGATCAAAATTGAAAAAGAAATGTTCACTTTTGTTTCATTTCAACAATGAACTAAATAAGGTTTGAAATAGAGTAATTTGCTTTCTCATGACGACAAATTTTCATTAAGCACTTCCTGGATGTAAATACGCCACTTGATGTAGCACTCCTAACTCTCTACGATTTGATATTGCAAAAGTTGCGCTTAATTGACTACTAACGTCTGCAGCAAAGAAAGTCTTTAAAGACATCTCACAATTTAAACACAATGCCAATTCCGACATAAGTGATCTGGATGTCACAAGAATCAAATGATTTCTATTCGCCTTGTTCGTTTTTGATATATTTGTCAATGTGTAGGAAGTCTATAGACAATTTCTATTCTGGAGATGGTGGAATCTGACTACTTCTCGTATTGATGCCATTTTTCTTCATTTTTTCGCTGCTGGTAATTTCGTTTAGAGTACAGTGTCAGATTTTTTTTTGATTTTATTGTTATAAATATTAAATCTTGACATTTATCATATTGTATTACAGATTCGTCTGAAGGGGTTGCTAGGCTCAAAATATTAGTTCATTGATATGGGGGTGTACTCAGTCCATGATTTTTCTTTGTACTTGGTTCGTAATGAGAATCCAAACGCTTGGCAAAATAATCAAATCAGTAAATTTTGTACGGAGTGTTGGCCATATTATAGAGGTATTATTATTTTTTGGCAATCTGGCAATCACCTTTAAGTACATACAAATCTTCATCTATTTGATAATTCCTATTGTAGGGCTCTGCTCATATTATGTATTCTGAGCATTTCATGTTTATCTCTGCCGTGTGACTCACTACTAATAATATGGAAACAATTTTGTATCCATATTTGATGCGGGAAAACAACTAAAGTCGGAGGATTTTCTCAAACGTATGATTTCTGTCAGGCGCAGTCTGAGGACTAGTCAAGATCAGGTGACTGACGCGGAATAACCTGGCGAATCAGAGGTTAGGATGGAGAATTTTAGTGTATAAATACCCAGGAAATAACTTCAAGCTAATAAGATATGGGAGATTTGCCAATCACGATTGCACCTACACTTTGAGGATATTGTCCCGCTACGTAACTGATTGTTAGTAAGCCTAAAAATTTCTATTTTGAATTAATTTACATTTACAATCATTATTTATTATCGTTTCCTTGTTATAATTGAATTATCACAGAGCGTAAGCAGTGTGTATACTAGATAGTAGTCTAGAACTGTCTAAAACATTACGTATCATGTATTGAAAGACATATGCGTAGCGTATCAGATCACGTCAGTTCAGCATTTATGTTTCCCATAACAGAGCTCAAATATAATAATATGATAAAGACCAGAAAAAATACGATCAAGACTATTGGAGAATGTCATTTATTTGGAAAAATGCAAATCCGGTTAACTTGAAATATTGTCGTAGTAAACACGACAAAAGCCGCAAGTGGTTTCAACCACTCTGCGTCTTTCCAGCTTTCCCTCCTGGAACGCGTCTGTTGTTATTAACTTGTTTTCTACTATTTTATGTTTTTATTTCTATTTTCTATATATACGGGATTCTCATCCCATTTACCTTTTATAAAGTTACCTTCAATTCAATTGATATTTTGTACACAAAGCTGACAATCTGATCCCCTACTGAATAACGCTGGTCACCGAATCCGTTCCCCCGCGAACACAACTCAATACAAACCTCCAACCTTTACCTTTCAACTAAACCCTTATTCCTCCTCATCTGCGTTCTAGCGAACGCCCATTTCTACCCCATTATACTACAATATACAACAATAAATACACCTGAATATTCCGCGATTGTAGAATTTTTGACCCTTGTGTCTTATCGAAATTAAACATACGAATTTTCAGTTCTTTGGATGTAGTGCTAATATTTGTTAATCATCTGTTGCAAAATCGCCTTATGTTTAGGTCGAAAAAATGCATAAATCTGCCGAATTGGATCGGTTCAACTGTATTTCACTCACTGACACAATCCGATTTTATACGAAAAAGACTATATTCATACAGCATCGTAAAATTAGTTTTACGAAATTGGAAATCCGGAGAACCCAATAGTGACTAGTATACAGTGTGTACATGTACAACTTTTGCTTCTGTAACTGTAGCAATTTTTCTAGACTTACTTGCGATGTGTATGATTGTAGAAACTCTTCATCTATTTCTCCTTATGTACATAACTTGTTTAAAATCTCGTCGATATTCTCTCTAGAATGAGTCTTCGGCGTTTTTATATCCAACTTCAACCCCATCTATGCTCATACGTGCATAATTGAATTCAGTTCTGGACTTTGAAATGATTCTCTTAAAATTGGAAATTCTTGATTTTTGAAAAAAAATTCGCTTAAGTTCTGAAGTATGAGGGCACTTTTGTAGGCCCAATCGAAATGAACCAAGTCAAATTCTACATTTTCATACAATGAAAGTTTGTTTATACGGGTATTTATATCCGCACGGGTACCCGTGCACACAAAGTACTTAACGTAAATGTTCCAGGGCAAGGAAATGGACCACTTACAGTCAGGTATCAAAAAAATGGCCATTTTATCCCAAAATGGAAGTTTAAAGTTTTGGCTTTGATTGTTTTCACTACACCCTGGCTAATAGTCGTTTGTTGAACCCATACGCTATAATGATTTATGGCGATCTCTAATCAAAAGTAATTTTTTTTGATTCAGACATGTCCATTGCTGAAGTGCTTGTCTTAGAAGTTTTTTAATGTATATTATAATATATTATGGGTTCAAAAAAAATCAAAGCCAAAACTTTAAACTTCCATTTTAGGATAAAATGGCCATTTTTTTTGATACCTGACTGTACAAAATTCTCTACTTGCAACAGATGAATATACTTAAAAAAAATTACAAGAGCGTCATGAAATTTTCAAAAGAAACAAGCAGGAATGCTTGAACATTTCATGAAAAATATATTATCATAAAATAGGTTTTCAGGTACATTATCATTTGTGGGAAGTAAAGGGTCATGGAGGTTTAAGCTTTGTTCAGATATAACAATGTCTTTTTTTCACTATCAAGTGTGACTATGGTGTATACTAATATTCATGTCGGCTTCTATAATACTGCTACAAACTTAGACTTGAGCAAAACAATTTCATCATAAACTATCATTTTTAGCGATACCCTTCTGTCTCCATGAAATAAACAGCTAGACTTGGCGATTCATTCTGGGTGCCTTCAGCGATGACACTTGCTCAACACAATGTATTGGGCTCTAAGATCGTGTATTCTCATCAGAAGAGACTATGTACGGTCAGCTATCAAAAATATTGGCCGCCTGAATTTTCCAAAACAGAAAATTGAGATTTTTGGTAGACATTTTTTCATTACTTCTCAGCAAACGATCTTTGTTAAACCCATAAACAAGAATTATATATAGCAACATCTGGTCAAAAGTAAGATGATTTTATCTAGATCAGCTTGTTGTTGATTTGTTTGTCTTGGGATTCATTTTAATATGTACATATGGATATGGATTCAACAAAAGACTTGTTGCCGGGGAGTAATGAAAATAATGCGTGACAAAATTGAAATTTTCTGTCTTAGGAAAGTTAGGCAGTTAATCCTTTTGATTGTTGACTGTAAAAAGAACCTTATCCTGGAACAGTTATGACATAAGTATACATGTATTAGTCATCACAATAGACGGCATCTCATCAAACAATGTTGAAGCAGCTGTACATGTAGGGTCAGGGCCCTTACACTATTCAACTTCCTCACCATTTTATCACTTGCAAACTGAATGGTATCAACAAGAAAACACATAAGAATTAAAATATACAGCATAAAATATATCAATAAAGTTTGAATATTTCCAAATAAAAAAGAAAAAATTTGAGACAAACTTGACATATTGTTCTATTGTCATTAAACGCAGAAAATTCTGGTTGAGAAAGAACATGTTTTTCGGTACAAGATTAATGCACTTCAAATGAAAGTTAAAAATTAATTGGTACACCAACACTCTAATTGTACGAACCAATTGTATACAGATCTAAGACAAAAGACCAAAAAATTGTACTAAGACACAAGACGAAACAAAAACATCTGAAGATTGCTGAATTAACTGGAAAATCGTGATGGTACATGTGCCATATTACAAGTACAAGCGGCGAAGAGGTTGAATGGCGAGGGGACCCAAAGCTTTTCTGGTTTGTTTTTGCGGGGGACCAATGTATTTTTTTAAGCACAATATGAAAGCTATTTTGTTGAGCCACTGCCAAACATTTCCTAGTTATGAATTATGCTTGGATATCATCGACCTGCTGAAAAGCCACTTTGAAAGCAGGGTGCAGTTTAAGGTATTAATTACAGGGTTGAAGCTGGATTAATTACACAAGGACTTCACTCTTTCGGTGGTCTAACGTCTCCCAACCTTAATCCCAGTGAAAATGTGTTAAACTTAAACTATACTCTTTTCGGCCTAAGGCTGTGTAACTGTACACAAAAAATCTTTGTTTGCACAACTTGGTCGGAAGTTAATTTTTCCATCTGCCAATGTTCCATTTAAACAATAGTTGATAAATATGAAGCATTTTATGGCTCACGAGTTGGTCCAACGGAATAGCATTTACAATTTGTGTTTAAAAAACACTGTATCTTAGCGAAAACTAAATGGGCATAACTTCAAATATAGCTTGGAATGTCAAGCCTGTACTTTCTAGATACTTGTATATATCATATACTATTCAAATAGAAGTTGATTTGTAAAAATCATCAGAATTGTGTTTTCAGCATAGTTGATTTTACATGCCGTAGATAAATCAATACTGACATGGAAACTTTGGCCAAAGCAAGATAGTCTCTTGGCACAATGTAAAATCCAAACCCGAATACTGACTTCCCAAATTTTGGTAACACGAGTAGAAACAATTTATCGTAGTGAGGATGGTATGTTAATTTAGATATTGTCAGAAACAAAGCTGTTATACAGATAAATCCAAACTTGATGTAAATCCCTTTTTCAAATACTTTTTTTTTTAAATTGGTCATGACCTTTATTAACACACGGTACACTAATTACCCTTTTTTCAGATACAAAAAAAAAAAAAAAAAAAAAAAAAAAACTACCAATATATCACATATCGAATCAGGTTCATAAACACTGTGATGAAAGTAAGATATCTCCTGTGCGTGAAGTTGGAGATCTATGTATAATCTTTCCAGACAACAGGTTTTTGAAAAGTTCTAGGTGTATCCTTAGACTTGTGACTTTCGTATAATCGTTGAATCCTGTTAGGCATGGTAACACAACGTAGGCAATTGCATCTTACCACGCTGCTGCCTCAATGTCGATATGATGCAGATAATACGCTAATACAACGAAGACTCTAGTATTAAGGGACTAACGTGAGTATGCGATTTCAATCAGACAACGACAACTACGAAAGGGTTTTGTGTAATCATCTCATCTGATGGCAGCTCCTGAGGGTAATGCTTTGTAAAAAAAAAGCAATTATACGGATGAAATTTCTCAAAACAGATCTTTATCAAAGAACTTTTGCGATAATTGAGATTTATATGCACGAGTTTACCTGTTGAATGTCGAACTATGGCCATCATCACTTCCTCTTTCACGTTTCGTCTCTCATTGATAATTACATCTATCTGTACTCTTCAGTGCTCGACCATTCGTCTATAAAATCCTTGGTTTGCCCCTACTTCTTTACAGCTCAACTCTCTTCTCTATAATTTTCCATCTTGTGGTTTAGTTTCTACATTGATTGTTACCAAGCTAATTTTCTCTCGTTCGTTACAAACCTTATAATATACTTTCGCAATGAAGTTCTGCACTTCTATCGTTGTGGGGTCCATGTTGGTTTTCTCCCAACTGGCTGCCGCCCAACTTGAATTCGCCGACGCTGGTCTTAAAGTCAAAAGAAACGTTGGTTCCAACAAACTTCACATCAGACAAAACGCCGGTTTCAACAACGGTTCTTCGACTGCCACGTCTTCCAGTCCTAGTCCCACTCCAACTTTGCCTCTCATTCAAGAGTTTCAGAGTGGTGTCGTTGATGGTGCTATGGACGGTGCTTACCCGGCTACCCGTGAATTGGCTGCTGCCTTGCTCAACGATATTATGAACATTATTTTTGGAACTTTCGGAGATTTGTTTAATGAATTTCAAGATGTTGCCTTCCTTGCATACGGCTTCTTCGTACGTCGTGATGGTACGGCTGCTCCCGATAGTGATGCCGAATTCCTCCGTTTCTACGCTAAGTTCTACCCCGCTTACCAAAACTGGCTTGCTTCTAGTCAATATGCTCTGTTCTTGAAGAAGATTGAAACTCTGCCTCAGTACTTCGACATGACCAAGGCATACGCTGGTATCCAATCTAGAGTTGGGGCTACCATTGCTCTTGCCCAAAAGCGTCTTGATGCTCTGGCCAGTAATAACCCTCAGGTTGCCGCTGCTGTCAACTCTATGAGATCAGCTATTAGTAAAGTGACTAGTGATGTTGGTAATGCTGTTGCCCAGGGTCAAGCCAACGCTGGTAATCCATCTGGATCTGCGTCTGGATCTGCAGTATCTGGATCGTCCACCTCTGGATCTGCTTCAGCCTCTGGTTCTGGTTCTGCTGTCTCTGGTTCTGCAACTGGTTCTGCTTCTGGTTCCGGTTCTGGCTCTGCCACTGGATCTGCTTCTGGTTCCGGTTCTGGCTCTGCCACTGGTTCTGCTTCTGGTTCCGGTTCTGCTTCTGCCACTGGTTCTGCTTCTGGTTCCGGTTCTGGTTCCGGTTCTGGCTCTGCCACTGGTTCTGGTTCCGGTTCTGGTTCTGCCACTGGTTCTGCTTCTGGTTCCGGTTCTGCCGCTGGTTCTGCTTCTGGTTCCGGTTCTAGCTCTGGTTCCGGTTCTGCTTCTGCCACTGGTTCTGCTTCTGGTTCCGGTTCTGCCACTGGCTCTGTCGCTGGTTCTGCTTCTGGTTCCGGTTCTAGCTCCGGTTCTGGTTCTGCCACTGGCTCTGCTTCTGGTTCTGCCACTGGCTCTGCCGCTGGTTCCGGTTCTGGTTCTGCTGCTGGTTCTGCCACTGGTTCTGCCACTGGTTCTGCTGCTGGTTCTGCTGCTGGTTCTGCCACTGGTTCTGCTGCTGGCTCTGCTGCTGGCTCTGCTGCTGGCTCTGCCACTGGTTCTGCCGCTGGTTCTGCCACTGGTTCTGCTGCTGGTTCTGCCACTGGTTCTGCCACTGGTTCTGCCACTGGTTCTGCTGCTGGTTCTGCCACTGGTTCTGCTGCTGGTTCTGCTGCTGGCTCTGCCACTGGTTCTGCCGCTGGTTCTGCCACTGGTTCTGCTGCTGGTTCTGCCACTGGTTCTGCTGCTGGTTCTGCCACTGGTTCTGCTGCTGGTTCTGCCACTGGTTCTGCTGCTGGTTCTGCCACTGGTTCTGCCACTGGTTCTGCCACTGGTTCTGCTGCTGGTTCTGCTGCTGGTTCTGCCACTGGTTCTGCTGCTGGCTCTGCCACTGGTTCTGCCGCTAATACTGGTTCTGCTGCTGGTTCTGCTGCTAATACTGGTTCTGCTGCTGGTTCTGCTGCTAATACTGGTTCTGCCGCTGGCTCTGCTGGCTCTGCCACTGGTTCTGCCACTGGTTCTGCTGCTGGTTCTGCTGCTAATACTGGTTCTGCCGCTGGCTCTGCTGCTGCCTCTGGTTCTGCCTCTGTCAAATACACCACCATCACTTCTGTCATCAACCCTACCAAAACCGAGATCATCACTGTCTGCACTCAAACCCAGTGTGCTCCTACCACTTTGACTACTCTTACCACCGTCACTAAGACTGACTCTAATGGTAACGTCGTCACTGTCACTGAGCCTTTGACTATCACTACTGTTCCTCCTGGTACCTCTACTGTCTATTATGGCGGTAAGACAACCACCATGACTGTCCCTGTCGATTCTCTTCCCACCTCCAACGGCCCTGCTCCTGGTCCTGGTTCTACCTCCACCATCACCAAGGTCTACACTACTACTGGTGCCAACGGTGCTGTTGTCACTGCCACTGAGCTTAGTGTCGTCTACCCTACCACACTCCCCAACGGTGATGTCGCCACTGTCACACTTCCTCTTGTCCCCAAGTCTACCATCACTGCCACTGTCACCTCTACTGACTCTGCTGGTAAGGTCGTCACTGTCACTGTTCCTTGTGAGGTCTACCCTACTGTCGGCCCTAACGGTGTTGTCAGCACTGTCACTGTTCCCGTTGCTCCTCCTAAGACCATTGTCACTTTGACCACTGTCTCTACTGGTTCCAACGGTGTTGTCACTATGACTGTTCCTGCCGAAGTTATCACTACTACCGGTCCTTCTGGTCAACCCACTACTATTACTGTTCCTGTTCCTCCCAAGAGCACTGTCTACATGACCACTGTCACCACTGATGCTAACGGTCAAGCCACCACCATCACTGTTCCTTGTGAGGTCATTCCTACCACTGGTCCTTCTGGTCAATCCACTACCATCACTGTTCCTGTCATCCCCACTCCTGCTCCTATTGTGTCCAAGAGCACCATCACCTTGACCACTGTCACTACTCCCATTGGCGGTCAACCCGTAACCGTCACTGTTCCTTGTGAGGTCTACCCCACCACTGGTGCTAACGGTCAACCCACAACCATCATTGTTCCTATGCCCGTTCCTACACCCTCTAAGTCTACTGTTACATTGACCACTGTTACTACTCCTGCTGGCGGTCAACCCACCACAGTAACCCTTCCTTTTGAGGCTGTTCCTACCACTGATGCTTCTGGTCAACCTACCACTGTCTTTGTACCCATTGCTCCTCCTAAGACCACTGTCTACATGACCACTGTCACCACTGATGCTAACGGTCAAGCCACCACCATCACTGTTCCTTGTGAGGTCATTCCCACTACTGGTCCCTCAGGTGAGCCCACTACTGTCACTGTTCCTATTCCTTCCAAGAGCATCATCACCTTGACCACTGTTACCACTCCCATTGGCGGTCAACCCACCACTGTCACTGTTCCTTGTGAGGTTATTACTACCACCGGTCCTGCTGGCCAACCTACCACTGTCATCGTCCCCATTGCTCCTACCAAACCTGTTGAGACCAAGCCCGTTGCCCCTGCTCCCTCTAAGAGTATCATCACTTTGACTACTGTTACCACCCCTGCTGGCGGCCAACCCATCACTGTCACTGCTCCTTATGAGGTTATTACTACCACTGGTTCCTCTGGTCAACCTACCACTGTCATTGTCCCCGTTGCTCCCTCTAAGAGCATTGTCACTTTGACTACTGTTACTACTCCTGCCGGCGGTCAACCCACCACTGTCGTTGCTCCTTACGAGGTTATTCCCACTACTGGTCCTTCTGGTGAGCCCGCCACTGTCATTGTCCCTGTTGCCCTTGCTGCCCCTGCTGCCCCTGCTCCCTCTAAGAGCATCGTCACTTTGACTACTGTTACCACTCCTGCTGGCGGTCAACCCACCACTGTTGTTGCTCCTTATGAGATCATTCCCACTACCGGTCCTTCTGGTGAGCCCGCCACTGTCATCGTTCCTGTTGCCCCTGCTCCCTCTAAGAGTATCATCACTTTGACTACTGTTACCACTCCTGCTGGCGGTCAACCCACTACTGTTGTTGCTCCTTATGAGGTTATTCCCACTACTGGTCCTTCTGGTGAGCCCGCCACTGCCATCGTTCCCGTTGCCCCTGCTGCCCCTGCTCCCTCTAAGAGCATCGTCACTTTGACTACTGTTACTACTCCTGCCGGCGGTCAACCCACCACTGTTGTTGCTCCTTATGAGATCATTCCCACTACTGGTCCTTCTGGTGAGCCCGCCACTGTCATGGTCCCTGTTGCCCCTGTTGCCCCTGCTGCCCCTGCTCCCTCTAAGAGCATCGTCACTTTGACTACTGTTACCACTCCTGCTGGCGGTCAACCCACCACTGTTGTTGCTCCTTATGAGATCATTCCCACTACCGGTCCTTCTGGTGAGCCCGCCACTGTCATCGTTCCCGTTGCCCCTGCTCCTTCTAAGACAACAATTCACTTGACTACTGTTAACACCCCTGCTGGCGGTCAACCCACTACTGTTGTTGCTCCTTATGAGGTCATTCCCACTACTGGTCCTTCTGGTGAGCCCACAGCTGTTACTGTTCCTATTACTCCTTCCAAGCCTGTTGAGCCCAAGCCTGTCGAATCCAAGCCTGTCGAGTCCAAGCCTGTTCAACCTGCTTCTTCCGCTGGTCCCGTGGCTGTTGCCACCACTCCCTCCGCCATTGGTTCCGTGGCTGTGCCCAGTTCCTCTCCTACTAGCAGCAACCTTCCCCAAGTCAACGGTGCTGCCTCTAACTCCAAGAGCTTCGCCTTGATTGGTGGTGCTCTTTTGGTTTTTGCCTTCCTCGCTTAAACTTCTTTATGATTTTGTTTGTTTTGTTTTTTGTTTTTTGTTTATTTTTTCATTTTGACTTTAATTTCAAGCATTACTGCTAATTCTTATACAACATTTTTTGAACTATTATCATTTTTATGAACAATTCTATATAATAGAGCTACAAATACAATTACCCATCAATATATTGACTTTTACATTACATATCGTGTTCCTAGACTGTGCGGTCTAGTTCAGAGTTTTACAGAAAGAATAAATCTTAGAGTCTCAGAGTTATAATCCGTTGTAGTCGTCGTCGCAACAAGGCCAGAATCGCTTCTTGTCATCACCACAATTACCGTTGTCTTTACCTACGCTTGCCTAACGCGTCTCATTTACCTTCTTAAACTGTGCTGTACCACTGGCCTTAAACAGCTATCTCAAGCGAAAGCTTTTGGTGCGATGAGTAAACACCTATCTATATTTCAAACTAATTTTATACTAGATCAAGACATGTGTACTCTTTTTCAAATACTTGCATAACGAATTTATACGTACTTGTGGTTCAAAATAGTGAGCAATCCGATAATACGTTAAAGCCCTGCAAGTTTTCTAAAAAATTATATCTGGCAACTGGAGATCTACACACAGAAAGTGTAGAATTTAGTTTGGCCAATTGACTGCAGTTTACTTGCATACCTAACCAGGGCTGTACAACATTTCAAATCATTCATTTATAGCAATCAGAATACATACAGCCGATGTTGATGTTCAAAATAAGAAATTATTCGTAGTAAAAGATGTATCGCTGTTAGGACATGGATGGAATTGACACTAAGCGATCTTGTACAAAACTTATAACAATAAAGTCAAGCAGAAGTTCGCCATTTCTGAGCCATATAATTGCATGTGTATTCATGGTAATATAAATATTTATAATATTATTACGTTTGTTTTTTTTTGTTCCTGTTTTTGCTTTTTGGTTTTATTAGTGGTTCAAAGATTTTCGGATAGTGCGTGTACAGTACGGTTCATTGAACAGACTTATGCTACATTTTCATGGAACATTATCGTAGTTAATGAAGCCCTGAGAATACGAGTGATTTAATTATTATTTTTTTTTGAAAGGAATGAAGAAACAAAAACATTAGGGGCTTACTAGAAATGTATCCAAACCCTTTTGGATCAACTGGGCATGAATTGGAAGTTCCATGAGACTCATCTTGTACTGAAGAGCACTATTGACCACTAGTCTTTCCACGTAAACTGCTCGTGTTTGTAATATGCTGACAATGTCGTAAAGCTGTTGTTTCCCAAAATGGAAGCGATATAAGAGAAGAGAACGTTGCCATGAACTTTCCAGACATTTAGTTTCTTTTGCGCACTTGCGTATCTGTATTTTTCGCAAGTGAAGCAAACCTTGGAAACTGGTGAGACCATGGTTTAAACAGTTGAACAAAGCGAAAGAGCGCAACGTAACGTAGGTGAGTATACACATCCTGGAACAGAGCTGAGTCTCAAGTACAACACTCTATTGATTAATCAGGTACTATAGAACAGTTGATTAATCAATATAACGGTGTTATAGGCCCCGTTTCGTTTAAAAGAGCATTGACCTACGTTGTATACTTTCAAAAAACACAATAGACAATATCCAATAAAAAAAGTATACTTTCAAAAGTAACATGTACTAACTATCAAAACAGAAGCGAGTGAAGTCAATTACAATGTTATGTATTAGGATGACCAATACAACAAGAGACGGATAAACGACCTAACGGACCGCTCTGAGCATTAGTTTGCTGTAGCTTGCTAAACCCATAGTTTCTTTAGTCAATCTGTATTTCACTAGTCTGTAATTGCGCTCATTTGGTGATTCACCTGTGTACACATGTACACGCACACAAATATGGGACTTCCTTTGTTCTTTATTTTCTTTATTTTCTTTCTTTTCTTTCTTTCTTTTCTTCATTTTCTTTCTTTTCTTTCTCCTTTCGTTAATGAGCCGTCATATGGGACATTACAATCTATCTTTTGTTACACTTGCTCATCGGCAGTCAGCCAATGCCATGTCTGTTCTTTCAATGCACAACAAGTACTGTATATAGTCCCCATCGGAACTGTACAGCGGCATCTCATCTCACTGTGTTTTCATTTTCTCTCTCCTTGTAAAGTCTTTCTGCAGCAATATCTACACATGAATAAAATGCCAAAATCAGCCCTTGTCGACTAAAGCTGTAGCACTAGAGGGAGTGGAGTGATGGTGGTGTAAACATAATTTCTCGGCAAGGATGCAGTATGAC
This sequence comes from Saccharomycotina sp. CBS 16003, assembly GCA_022457085.1. Classification (NCBI taxonomy): domain Eukaryota; kingdom Fungi; phylum Ascomycota; species Saccharomycotina sp. CBS 16003. The sequence goes on from JAJNCF010000023.1 coordinate 1,105,889, forward strand.
GGTCGAATTTAAATTGTTAGCCTCTTCAAGTTGAGTGTATACAATTCTTTCCAAATAACTGCTTCAATGGGGTCAGTACATCAAGGGTTGTCACACCAGATTGTGTGTGTATGTGACTGTCCCATGTGTTGGTAGGTACGTATTGTTCCAGAGTCTCATTGCCATGTGTATGTAAATATTATGGCAAAATATATTTGTATGTGTACTACTGTTTGAAAGGCTCTTATTCACATGTGCAGACTGTAGGGAATTGTGTGTAGTTATGACTTAAATCTTATATCATGCAAATGCACAGGCTAACTAGTGCACGCTTGATTACAGAATAATCATAGTTTTGTCAAGTAACTAACATAGTTAACTAATACACTATCTAGTAAATGCTTGTTATTCTCATTACCTGAAGGGTGGAAGACGCTGTACACACATATCATGAATACAAAATAATGTCAGAGCAGCATTTGTCCTAACCTGGTAGACTTACTCAGCCTGCCCTTCACTTTTAAGAAATGATTTTACATGGATATTTACAACTTTGGAAAGCTAGATGACAGGAGGAATCAACTGAGTAATACTTCAGTGATGTGTACATTTATGCATAACATTTCAGTAACTACAATGATGGTACATTGAACATGTATCCTCAAAATACGGTTTTATTAATTGTTTCTCCTATAAAATTTCCAAAACGGCTTCTATTATAATTTATAACTACTATCTACTATGCTTAACTTTAAAAAGGTCTACAAGTCAACTTTAATGCTTTTCAATTGAAATACTCGATTGCTTAACTTTCGATTTCAGAATGAGATTTTTTACAGGTTCGCATTTGTTTTAGCAAATTTAAACGCATGGTAACTCGTAACAGAAATAACAGAAATTGGACGTTTGGAAATAATATTATTATGTGTATTCAATTTTAGAGCAATTTGGAAATATACTTGTCTCAATTGTTATCATAATGAATTATATATCGACTCCAATTTGTAACATATATAAAACAGAGATTTGTAGTAAGCTCTAAAAACACTGGCAAATGTGTTAAAACGCCGGGTGCCCAAACAACCCTTAATTACTAAATACATATTGCAAAATTTAAAGATCTTTTAGATAGGCATTATCAGAATAATAATATTATAATAATATACATAGACTTAATAATGTAGTATTTGTAAATCACGAGCGATATCGATAAGAATCAACAGTGCTAGGAAGTTTAAGAAGACAAGGAAATGTTTTAAATAGTGAAATATTGACACGATGCAGAGCACTGTACGTTTCAATTTCATTTTTACTCAGAGTGAAAACATACAAATCAGTTTATTCGTTGTTGATTGTCGTTAGACTATTTATATGCAATCATCAAATTTGAATACATTTGGCTCAAAGTTTATTTTAAAAAAATCATTTATCACTATTAATAGTATACCGTACACACAGATGTCAAAAAAATCATTTGGAAAGTTTCAAAAAACTTTTAATTCTTCTGCTTTTTCACTGTTTTTGTAGCACCGTTAAAAGAGGCTTTCTTCTGTTGTTTGGTGATTTCGTCCTCTTGAAGATCCGGTTTACGTTTTATAGCCCTACTCATTTCATCTACCAAAAATGCAGCTTCGCTCACATCGTCATCTTCAGAAGACAATGCAGGATCAGTAAGGCCTGTAAAGAATCCTGAAGGTGAAGTCTTATTTATTGATTCAAGACCTTGGTCTGCCATCTTTGCTTTTTCTGCTATATATGCTGCTTTCTTTTGCTTGTAGACCTCAAGTTCGCGTTCATACTTTTCTGTCCATCTTTGCTTTTCTTCAGACTTCATCTTTTTCCATGACTCAGATACAAGCGTAGTCAAATCCCCGTTGGATACAGACCAATTCCCGAATTTCTCCCGCTCCATCCGAATTTTAGGACGTTGGTGGGCAGAGTAGGCGAAAAATGATGACAACGGCTTTTTTGGAGCGTTCGGGTCCTTGCGTTTACAAGACCGTTTTCTTTTTTTGCTGTCTAAGGTAATTAGTCCTGTATGAAGTTGTCCTATGGCTCCGTTGAGTCCTGAAGCCATTTGTTGGACTTTTTCACTAATATCAGGATGGCCCACCGCTTCGCTAAATTGCTGCGTAGCAATAATTGTATCGCGTGCCGCCTTGTTTAGGGTGTAGAAACAGCTGATAAGCCGAATAACTGATTGTTAGTATTTCTCTCTTCTGATCATCTTAGATCAGACTCTTATTTACAAGTTGCATTCCCCAGATTTGTATCACAACGTCACAAATTGTTAAAACATACCACATCCTTTAGCATTTGAACGTCTGTTTGGTCCGTGTTACTCTTGCGAGGTCTTGTCATATTGACTTTGCTATTTTGTTTCAATGGTTTTGTAATATTACTATTTTAGTGCTATGATTTTATCACTTGATATTTTTGTGAATAGATTGCAGTTGTAAATTGGTGACCATCTACTGTAAAATTGGTACAAACCTGTGGTAAATGTATACCCACGAATTAGTGAGTAATACAAGAGGAGAATGCTTATTTGGTAAAGAAAATGGCCGAGAAATGAACGATTTAAAAGAGAATTAGCTGCTAAGATAGCCCAATTTTAGTGCGTAATTTTCAGAACAAGTTACGATCTACACATGTGTGTACATGTACTATCCCGTTAGAGATCAGCTGATGCTTGAAAAAAGCTGATAAGATTCTTGTAAACTCAGTGTGCCAGTGTCTGACCTACAAAGGAACCAGCAGCACTCCACTGCTTCTACGTCAAAGAGGAAACTACTATTTTTCAGCAGACTCTGAAAATTATTCTCAATCAATATTTCAGTGTTGAAATTCACATATGACTGTGTAATAGCGAAACCGAACAGCCCAGGTACATATCTCAGTGCATTTATATTTCAAGTTATATAATAATATTATTATCATTTTGTGCATAATTCCGAGACACAAGGACAATAAACAAATTACCATCATCATCATATTTCAGTGCATTCTATAGTGTGTATTCTCAACAGTACGAGATTGCCATTATTGGTACAGACAGCGCTCGTCAGTTGTTGATAACAACATTTGAAGATCTTTGTGTATAAGCCTTTTTCCTGCAAAATCTCGTCTAGTGATTTATAAAGTACGTAGCTCTAAACTAGGCCTTACCAAAGTAAAGAATTTGCTTGCTTTTAAAACTTTGAATGCAAGCAACAATGATTGTCAAACCCGTACATGCATTTGTGCTCAAGAAATAGAATATGATATTCATCAACATGAGAACAATGTCAAACAAGCGGAATATACAGTATAAATTGAGCCGTCATGCAAAGCGCTATACCAACAATTCAATCATTTATTATGACTGAATGAAATTTAACGCTATTAGTTTAAAATGAAAGTATATTCATATGTTTGCGATTCTGTGATTTCTCAAAACTTGTAACAAAACATTTGCCAGAATATCAATATTTATATGTTACTGTACTTAACAATTCATTATAAAAACGGTTACATACATATTAATAGCTTTGCAATATAGTTAATAATATTATCATAGTGCAAAGTAAGTTGTATACTGACAAGTTGTTTGTTATCGGTTCATAAATTTAAGAGAACATAAAACAGGAGAAACACTGTCAAAGACCGAAATGCCAAAGCGAATCATAGATGACGCACATGAATAATGTACATTTAAAATGGCTGATTTAAGGATTTTAGCAGTTACAAAGCACATTAAATGGTAAGATAGAATATTTTATCTACCAAACTTGCTGTCTACAAGGACTAATTGTAATATGGCTTCACCAAAAACGCCGGCGCTCATAATTGAGTCAGTACCTTTCAATATATTTCTAGAGTTTACTTGTGAAATAGGTTTTGGGCATTGAGGAGTAAATCAATACGTACTTTGGACTTGATTTATATTTTATCTGATGATCTACTTGAAATTAGCACTACTAGTGGCTTTTAAGTGCGTCTGTTTAAAAACAATATCTTGATATTATGTGAACATAACACCTTGAATATCAATGCGTCATGTTGTCTTGTAAAAACTTGAGATAAATTTGTAAAAAGCGACATTTGTTACACTTTACAGTTTTCATTTTGAGATCTAAAGTAAAGTCTTTTTTGATACGTCACATTACCAATAAAAATTGTTGTTTACTTGGCTCAAAGGGAATTCTGTAGCCGGTAACTGGTACTGTCTTGACATATTAGGTCAAAACTAATCAAATTGCAGAATATACGTACATTGTCTCCAGAAGAAATTTAATGATTATAGATCTTAACTGCAAGATTCTTTGTGATGAAGTTAAACCTAGTTTTGGCAAACTTGGGTGTGATTCATTATGCACTCAAATAGAAGGTTGCAGAAAATATTGAACGACTAAACATCATTGCTCTATCGTTTATATTCTAATCTACAACTAAAAACAAAATATTGGATACGCCCACCTCATTCTTCAATTTGAGTCCGAAAATGTTACAGTATTAAATTATATTCTAGAGTACAGTTATTATTTTTGTTGTGGTTTCCAGGAATACGAAAAACTAAATATAGAACAGCTTGTATTAAAAAGTAAAATATATTGGCCCATATGTACCTCTATATTAGATCTTTGGCGTGCTTGATATTCAGTACATATATTCATAGTAGAATTCAAGCATCTTGCAATTGAATATTCAAAGATCCGAATTCAGCAGCGCTGGCATTTTTAAGAATCAATTATACATCAACAGACTGATTACAGCCTCACAAAAGCCAATTTAGTACTATAGGCTATTAAACTCAAGCCGCTTGTGTCAGGTGAGCTGTAATTTATTATGTTTACCAACTTCTTAAAACAATGTTTGAAAATACCATATTATTGTAGTCACAGCTCAGTGAATCTTTCAATATTATGCTAGAATTAAACTTTCACAAGAGTGTAACCAAATGCATGAAAGGTACCCTGGTATTTTTTAGAAGATCTCACAGCCGCGTGTTCTGGTAGGTTCTCTGCAAGATGTCTGAACGGCTGTTCAATACAACGCGCAGATTGCGTAAGTCTTGGTTCCCGCCGAGATCTGGTTTTATCCAGAAACCGTTAAGCATTAAAAGTTTGAAAAATCAACGTGTGATTCAAGTGTTTTTGTTTTTGTAAGAATTTAGGCAATAATACGGATTTCGCTGATAGCCGATTTGGGTAGAACATTTTCTACAGGCTGTTGTTTTAATAATCAGACACGGGAAAATTGTATGTTGCAGTGGAGTTTAAGCAGAGACTGATGAGATGAAATGCTTAAAGATTCTAAAATCAGAAGCAACACAGGTATGGTTTTGAGTTCATACTGTTTTACAGTATGCAATCGAGATTGCATACTTTACACCTGATAATTTGACAAATCTCTTTTAAAACGGTTGCTGGTTTGTGATGGCGATAGAATGCTAAACCACTTACAGGAAGTTAACACCGTATGATGATAGTATAGAGCCATATGCTCTTATTTGGTGTTTGGTTGATGGCGTAGAAAATTTACAGTCGACAGAGACAAAGTGACGGCCATTTCACCAGTGAAACTTTATCAAATATGAGAAACACATTTTGGTTGCCCTCAAATGTGTTTGTTAATTTGCATATTTGAAAAGTGTTTCAATCCCTTTCCTGATAATTTTTGACGCAAATTACGTTAAGCGAAAGCGTATCGTGTTTGGTGTTAGGCATATTGACCGACCCTGTCCTCAGTCGGCTCAGCTTTTTCTTTCGTAAGCTCTTCCAAGATAGACAAATCCCCTATCAACATTGAACTTCATGTGCTATCAGAGATATTTAAATAGCGAAACCATAACAAATAACATGCTTCAATCAAGAATACGAATTGGGTACTTATGTGTATGCAATGTACTTCTGTCTAACTGTTATACTTGAGAAAAAAAATCAAATGGCATTAAATAAATTCATTAAAAGTTTAGACATTTTTATAAAGGCAAGTCAGATATAAAACAAATAAAAAAAAAGTAAGATAGTAGTAATAAAATCGGGTGGTGCTCATAATAATGTGCGTTTCAGCACCATGTTTGTTAGTCGCGATAATCTCATTAATCAATAACTTTGCTTGAGTTGGGGATTTCGTTTCCGTCGCTGTCTTTGGCACCAAGAGGTATCGAATCAGTATCGTGCGTAGCGTCGTCTCTTCGGTCTCTTTCTCTATTGAGTCCAAGACCGAAGTTACGCAAAACTTTGATGGAGTAGAAAATTGTCAAAATCAAAAACACCAAAGTGATACATGCAAAGACCGTAAGTGTTTTACGCGCACGCATAAACCGATTCTTTTTAAGTATATTATCAACCGTGTATAGTCGAATCAGTTTGAAAAGAAAGTACGCCATAGCCGGAAAGCACAAAAAGATGAATGCGTAAAGTCCAAGTTTGAACTCGCGCTTTGCCGAGTAGATGGCGCCAAACAAAATCAAAATAGTCAATGGAATAACCGCAATAGTCAAACCAAACTCGACATCCTTGGATTGCAGAACAACAATAACAAATTGTAAAGTAAACCCGACAAAGAAAAAGATATCGAAAATGATGATAGACTCAAAAAATAAATAATCGCGGAGCGCTCGTTTAAGTCGCAGAGAAGCGCCAATCCTCTTGAAAATGTCCCAGTTGAAGTTTTCGTATAGTTTCCAGGTCAAAAACATTTGCAACAAGAACTGACATCCAATAATACATGGAACCGAAATCAAAAAGTTGAGTACTTTACGATCGGAAAGAAAGGCTCCAGAGGTATACATGATGCCAATGTACCCCATGATTTGGTCGTACTGGATACCCGAGTATACCAGCATGGCTAGCGAGAAAATCATCAGAAACCCCAGCTGGATGGTGTTTCTATAACTCAGAGCCCATAACGACACAAGCACTTGATATACACCTGCGAACAGGAAAAGAGCAAGATATAACGGCATTGTTTGGCCCATCACTTGGGTGTCCGAACAATCTACTTGGTCGGCAGAACACTTTTCCACTGAGTCGGAGGCCTGCTGAAACCATGCAAAAATCACAGCTTCTACCGCGATGGTTGCCGAATTAAATAAAATGGCACTCGCGATGTAGAGTCGTGCCCATATCGTCTTAGGAAAACTGAATTTTGCAGCTGGTCTTTCGACTTCGTAGTCCATTCTGGCAGGAGATACAGCGTAAGCCGGCGAGTGATGATAACTTGTTGTGTCAGACAGTTTGTACGCGGTGGGTTTTGATTCTGTAAAAATAGGAGATTGTGTGGGAATCCTAATGTGTATATAGGTAGGACTCCTGGTTGATGCTTTTGCTTTTGGATCTTGGAAAGAGAAGATTATTTATCATATGGGACAAAAATGTAATAGGGAAAGAGGCATATTAAATACACACTCGGTTTCCCATACATCTGGGATCTAAGCCAAGCAAAAAGGCTTTACAAAAAAAATGAGCATTTTGGCTTTTGCCCTAATCCACCGAAAGATGTCTCCTACTCCAGGGTACGGGCTGCTTCAGCATGACTGTGCCTGTCACGGTCCATTGATTATAACTGTATGACTGGACGTACATGTGTGTATGTATCATATGAGCATTATTTACGGGCTGAGCATCTACATGGCGGCAGTAGATGACGGTAGATTACTCGTCGTCAACATCGCGTTGAATGAACTCCTCGACGATTTCGACAAACTCATTGGGCTTTTGGGATATAAGCCAGTGTCCAGCCTCGACGTCTCGTACCATGAACTTGGGGAAAAACTGTCCCATGACTGGGAACGCTTCGTCGGAAACACTAATAAGAAAAAAAAAAAAAAAAAGGGCTGTTAGTATAAGCCTGCTTGCACAAAGCCATTTCTCGGCCATTCAGCCATTCCCAACCCACCATTCCAAAGCCACGCCTGGAACTGTATGTGTGTATATACTTACTAGTGCGACTCTGTGCCTCTGATAAACAAAGTGGGGCCAAGGTACCGGGCCTCTTCTGGAGAAAACGGAAAATCTGCAAGATAGTCGAGATTTTTGCTGATGATGTCAATGGGAATTCGGAATTTGTAGCTTCCGTGCTCGTTGCGGGCCAAGTTCGACAAAAGGAACTGTTGAATATTGACGTTTTCTTCCACCTCTGCCATTACTTTGTAAGCGTCTTTGTTGCTTTTGAAGTTACTGGCGTCAATACGTTTCATGGCACGAGCATAGCGAGGGAACGAAGAGCTGAGCTGAGCATCGATCGGTGCGTTGTCTACTGGGATTAGTGCGCTGACCAACTCAGGTCGTCGCAACGCAACCGCCATAGCGGTTTTGGCACCCATTGAATGGCCGATCAAAACCGGTGATCCCAATTCGTTTTTTTCAATAAAGTTCTCAACGTCTGCCGCTAAAGACGCGTAGTCATGGCGCTCAATATGAGGACTGGTTCCGTGATTTCTGAGATCAACACAGTACACGTCACGACCAAGGTCTTTAGCGAGTGTTTTGCTAACGGTTCGGTTGTTAGAGCGTGAGCCAAACAGTCCGTGCAGGAATACAATAGGCTCATGCTTGGTGGAGGCGCTTGATTCGTGCTTGTCGAAAGCCAAATCAACTGTTTTTATATTTTTGTCGTACGAGGTCGAAATTGCTCGTGCAAAAGGCAGAACTCGTTGTAGGCCTAATGGTTTGAAAATACGCTTTCCGATTAATGCGACACTCATGATTACTTACCGTTGGATACTTCAATGCAAAAATATAATATGCATGTGTAGAGAGATACTCTTAGGAGCCTACAAAAAAAGTGCGAAATAAAAACAAAAAAAAACACAAACGGGCTTTCTATTCCCAAAAATACTAACTCCACATATTTATCTTCTTTCCGCTTCATCTGTGTATATATGGAAACCCCCCAAAATGAGCGAATGTGAGTACGTTTTGTTTAGTAACCCCTAGAATATTGAAACTAACGAAATCAGTAATGGAGATTTTGGAAAAGATTTCGGAAACAGGAGAATTTTCAGACAGTTTGATGCCTTGGAGCGAACTTTCAGACCTTATAAAAACCGAAATAGACAAGGTATTTGTGTTCATCTAACGCGTGACGATGTCTCAATGCTAACGAGAATAGATCATTGATGAGAAGTTTAGGATCCCGAGTTCCGATTACAAGTTTAACGATCCCTTGACACAAGAATCGTTCACGATCCCAGCTCTAGCCGACAATGTCAAAAAGAGCCTCGCAAGGTTCGCGGACTCTCCTCCGTACACAATACAACGACTAGCAGAGCTGATACTCAATCCGACTCAGCAGTACTCAGCCGACCAACCCCAAAAGTTTTTACTGGCTCTGGAACGCGTGCTGACTGTCAATTCGACACTGATGGACTATCCCAAACTTGATACCGACGCGCTAATTAGAGAATCCAACAAATCAGCAGATGGTGATAGTATGGACTCGAGTCTCAACGGTAATGTAGGATTTTCAGTTGGGCTTAATACTGTCGTTCTAATGTCTCCTATTCCGTGGGCCACATCTCCAGAGACTGAAGATGATACCGTGTTGAACGGCGATGTGCTGGAGACTTTTGAATTGCCAAATGACGAAGCTGCTAAACCTTCTGAGCAACATGAAAAAGAAACCGATGAGAGTACAGACGAACCAATGAATGTTGATATGGAGGAAGCAGAGGATACGAACCCCAACACAGATAACGCGTCAAATACTGAGCCCCACGAGCCCTCGAGCCCTGACAGCAAGCCTGCGAAAAGCGCGGCTCTGAATGAGAGTGCAGAAAGCGTTGCGTCCATGTCGCTAGGTAGCAGTGATCCTATAGATCCTCCAACTTCACCAACCCCTACGCCAGCATCGAGCGCTGAAACTGGCGGCACCAAATTCGAGGCCAGTGATAAAGACACAAGTACAGAATCTGTAAACTCTAGTTCCGACGCACCAGAAGACTCAAAATTGGAATCATCTAATTCAGAAACTGAAGCTCCAATTCATTCTCAAACGTCTGCTAATCCCCAACCATCGACTGAATCTCTAGTGCCACAACCCCCCGGAACCACTGTCGCAGATCCAGCTCCAGATTCAGTGTCAGCCAGTTCCCCTATGGATATCGATTCCTCCGACAAGTCTGAATCTGACCCTCCTGTTCCTGCCGACCCTCATTTGCCTGAATCGCAGTCTGCTAACCCGACCGATCCTGCCGCTTATTCTCTGGACTCTCGTGCCAAACCACTTGATGGTGCGTCTTCACCCATCTCCGCATCCTCACCTATCTCGATGTCATCCCCAATCGATGCTCCTGTTTCTGAGTCAACTTCCGGTCTTTCTCTTACTACAGCTCCGTCTCCCTCCAGCAACGAAAAACGCCAGTCCTCTAAATCGCCCTCGCCTCCCCCATCGCGGTCGTCGACTTCTTCACAAGATGTTCAAGCCATCGGTGAGAACGGTGAGAAACGTCGTAAACTTTCAGTCTCTGAATCAGAATCATAAACAAACTATCACTCCGTATATTGAAATGAAAAATAAAAAGTATTACAAGTATAAATTAATGAAATCGTTTTGATTATTTAGGGCATTGATTGTTAGATACACCATTGAGCACGCTTAGTGAATGCAAAAAATGATTCGACCCAGGATCGAACTGGGGACGTTCTGCGTGTTAAGCAGATGCCATAACCGACTAGACCATCGAACCTTAATTAAAATTTAATTTTAGGTCACAATTAAGACCTAGATGATTCGTAGCAAGTAACTGAAACACAATCATTACGAGTGTAAATAATTTGCGATGTTGACAATAGCGAATAACGAATAAAACTGGTACAAAGCTTTCAGTTCCCAAGCCATTGACGCAATGTTGAAATAATACTTTAAGGATTTCATCACGCTATAATTGAAACAGTTAAACAATCATTTCTACAATGCATGTTAGAAGGAACTTTCGAGGACTGACTTTATCTACTTATGTACACATGATGATGATGATAATCTCTTCTTATTCTCGCTTACATAGCATATATGCATACATCGAACAATATGAATTACATAGTCACCTACTTCCTCCCTATTCCCAGTCTGCGGGCCACGTATAAGAGCTAGATCTGAGTTGCTCAACGTCCCTCTTCGTACCACCCCGTGTCAAGTTTTATACAGCTTTACCTGTATCGATCGATGGCCGCTACTGTATCGCGCAAGGGGGCATCCCCCTAAGTCGACTATACGAGGACTTACTCTCAGACCCAAACCCACAATGGTGGATTCACTGTTGCCTTCGTTATGCCAGTGTTATAACGTATTTTCGCTGTTAGATCGTCGGGATGTCCTGTATAAGGCCCTCTACCCTACCCTTCGCATTGATCTGTGGTTTCGGATTAAAACACCAATGAGGTCTAATCCGGGACAAACATGGTCGCTTCGTGGCTGCTCTGGGATGACTAAGGCAGCCACGAAGAGTGGTTCCTACTTCCGTCTTACGACCTGCGCTGAGGCTACCGATTGCCCCTACTTATGTACACATAACGGAGTGAGCTACTGAAGATAGATATTTCGATTGGTTGCAAGTAGAAGGGATAATAAAGGACTTTTGAAAAGGGGCTTTTGTGCTTGTAATGGATGATGCTTGATGAAATGTGCTTTATTACGATCTTTCTTCAACTTGAAAAGCTTGTAGTTGCAATTGCCTTTCTCGCCACCAATTCTGAGTGGCAGAAGTAATATGCTTTCAATAAAACATCTATAGTTGTTTCGGGTGCGAGATATGAACACTGTGACAACGCAAATACTAAAGGGAAAGAAGAAAAAGCTGCAAAATCGATAAATTATTACTAGAATAAACTCTGATTTATAAAAAAAATAAAACAAAAAAAAACTTGGTGTGAAGCCTATGATCCCGGCGACGACAGGGGGTTAAAGGTAGTCAATTTTAGAAATTACCCGAATACCAAGGGTAAGATTGTCAATCACACACTCATTGACAGAGCATAACCCTGCGTCTGGAAAGATCTACAAGGAGAAGAGCCTGCATGGTTGATAACACGCAGGCTCGGAGGTCACATGTCACGCACGGAGACAGAGGTATCTGTTCATAAAGAACGGGTCAATTTTTGTCCATCTGATATGGACGATTCAAACAGAGTTCACAAGGAACTGGTTGGTCGGTCAGTGTCCATCTAAAATGGACGTGTCAAATACTTGTTCGCAGGGAACTTGGTCGGTCTTGTCCGTTACGGACTGGTCTAGAGTAATCCATCCAAGGATACTCGTTCTTATATTCATTCTTAATATTCTTCGGCAGAGGAGAGAACCCGGGGAGCGAGGCGGACTCCCCCAAGGGAAAAAAAAGAAGAAAAGGTTAAAAGAATAGGAAGCAATGCCGGTTTTTATAGTTGTGGATGTAGTTTACGTTTAGGGTTGGGTCGAGCCGGATTGGGAAAGTGTCTTAATTGGGTAGTGACCAGAAAGTAATTTCACAAGATTACGCCAAATACACAATGTGACGGGAAGCGGACAAGCATTGGGCTAGGACGATTATGCGGATAGAGTGAAACTGTTAAATGAATTGATTTCGAAGATTGGAACAATTTGACATGGTATGGAGTGAGATTCAGAGTTTTTGAACATGGTGGAGAGGTATGTCTGTTGGCTGGGAACACAATTAGAAACCATACAACACCAATTATCAATTGTTTCTAGGTACACACATAATGATTACACCACATCAGAATTGAGTTGACATCAAGTTCATACACACAATATATGAGTCAAATGGCAAGACTGCGAATTTAAGCAGTATGAAAGTTCAATTCCCAACCTTTGATGATTTAGGAATCTAAAAATCCGGTTACGACACTGAACAACATCGATGAAAACGTTTATTGGAGCAAACGGCCTCCGTGGAGGCTGCCAGAATACGACAAAATCATGGAAGCGAAAACAACAACGATACTGATCAAATACGCCTTGCTAGATAAGGCAAAGGCTATATGGCAAAAAGACTACGAAATAGAAGGTGAGCTCCGGCAGTACTACTCTTGCACAAGAAGAGAATTGTATGGAGATCGATACCGTAACCCAATGAAGGTCTTAATGGCCAAGAAACCCAGACATACTGTTAGTAACCTGTTCCAATTGCGAACAGGTCACGGTCGTATTGGTAAATACTTCCAGACAATCAAAAACACTGAAAGAAGTTACAACTGTCAATGTGGTCAACTGGAAACGGTGGAACACATTCTGAAGGAATGCACTCTGTACACAGCAGAGCGCAGAATACTGAAGAAAACGACAAGCGAGCTCGATATCCGGATCCTACTTGATCCCAAGGAAGGTCTGGAAGCGGTGATCGAGTTCATGAAAGCGCTACCGCATTTACTTTTATGATGGTTCGCTAACCATTAGCAGCCTGCAAAGGTTTTGCTGTGCATCAAAGGTTGGTTCTGATCATCAGCCTTCTGACTCCCAGATTTCCCTTTGCACATAGTTACGACTATGAAGAATTTGGCGCCATCGAACACTGAAAATCTAAAACGCTTCCTCCGGAATGTTACTTCGTTGATCTTCTATGAGATAAGCAAATGAATTAAATGTCTTCTGTTATGTCTGTTTTATATATAGTTATTTTATTTAAAGGTATATTGTGTATAATCCCGAGACATAGTGACAATAAACAGATTATCATCATCATAGTCTCGAAACGTGGGGACAAGAAATAAATCATCATCATCAGTATCTTGTGTATAGTCCCGAGATATAGAGACACTAAACAAAACATTGATATTGAAAAGCCATTCTCAAACAGCATCTTAAACGCACAGCATTTTGCAAAAGGCGCTCACATTTTTACATCAATTTCTCAACTACAGTAGAGACACACAATGTACAGTAGCCAAACGTCTTCACAAGGACTCACCAACCGTCTTTTTGAAGAGATTTTCTCTACCAACGCTACAGGAACAAATCTACATCTTAGCCCCATGTTGCAGTAAGAAATATGAGACGATGAAAAAATGTAACTACAATATGTTGAACAAGTGTTCAAGATGAACAAGCCTCATGTAATGCTGCGAGTTCAGATGATGTATCAAAACATAGCAAACAGAGATGCACGGAAAAGTGCCGAATTTTGAGAGGTGGCAATATCTTTAGTTGTTGAATGGATTCGAATGAAATACGGCTTCAAGGTGTTCAAAACTGGTGACATAATTTTTGAAAGAACTAAACTGACACGAGAGCGTGTGTGTATGCTAATCTATTTACTGAGTTTTCTAGGATAAACTTCCTCAAATGATGATTCAAAATAAACTGGCATATCTGGCAATTGATACAATCCTTTAGACAAATAGTTTGGTGCGCGCCACAATTATAGTGCAATAGAAGCACTGGCAACACCAGTGAATTACGTTCAATCCAAGATAAAAAGGGCAAAACAATGTTGACCTTGGCCATTGACATAGAAGTACGATTGACAATGTACCTAAAAGAGCTTCCATCAAAAGAATGGTTATGTCTAAACTATCCAGCACCTCCGTGTGTTGTGTATACACGACTTTTTTACTGAAATAATATTGATTCAATCAATTTCTAAATAAAAGATAATTCCAAACAGACTATTAATGTACCTGGTCCTGATGCTTACGCTCCGTACTTTCCGGCTTTTCTTTTATATCTGTCAAAGCTCCAGAAGAACCTAGGGCCTCATAGTAAATACAATGTTCCAGATCAAAATTGAAAAACTTATTTTAAAAGATACTAGAATTAAGAAATTCAATAAAGTAATGGTAATTTTTGAAAAAAATAATATAATAATAAACAAGATGTTTTTAGAAATTATGTTTATTATTGTAGTGAAAGAAAGGAGTGCGACAATGTTGTGAATAGACCCAACCACCGCTTCAATGTCTATAATTGTGTCGAGCAAGACGTTAAGGCCGAGTTCGGGAGATCTAGATGCTAGAATTTGGCGCTCTAACTGGGTATTAGGGGCATTCGGTCAATACATGTGAACCTATTTCTACTGCTCCACAACTGAAATTTACCTTTTTTTTTTTCTTTCTTGATGGTTTGTAAATACTCTGTCATAGTGTGTATCAATAACAACATGCTCAGTTCTGGACTACTAGTGGTATGTATCAAAGCAGTTTTTGAAGATTTCAATCAAGTGTATTTTTATATCATGATTTGTTATAATATCTATAGTATACCGATTAGCAAAAAGCGGACAGGCTTGCTTACAGATGGAGAGAAGGTCTGAGAGTAGAAGACTACACTCAATGCATTTTTCATTGACCATTAATATCAGCTGTACATTCCTTTTCAGTTTATAGTATTTCTCTTTGTGATATGTTCATAGAATCAACCGCTCAACTTATTGACCTTTTGCCGGTGATATTATATTTCTCACTAGTACACCTAAAAATATCGACAAAGTCACAGTGAAACTGGGTGGTAAAATCACTGGAACTTCTGTCGTAACTGAGCAACGGACCGCCGTACGGACTTTTTCTATAGCAACAAACTGGAATGTACTCCAATCACGGAAAAAATCAAAGATAAAATTAGAAATGTCTGTAGAGAAGAACTCAAACGGCGTCATGTTGTTCAGAACCTATGGCTTTTGGAGCATGACTAGAAATATCAGACAAAAACAAAAACACGCTAAGAAGTCAGTCATTGATTGTAATTGATTGGTTCTAGAGTAACTAATAGACCAAGAAAAGCAATCACAGGTGTTTTGTATCAAACAGTGAGACAAGAATAATGTACTGAAGTACGTAAACTTTTTATCTGGTGTGTACATACCCAAATCACCATAAAACTAGAGCAAAGCAACAACAAATCTCAAAACACCGCGCTCTGCAAAGATACACATCGTGAAGCAGGCATTTTGTCTAACAGGGATATAATGCAGAATAAAGTCGGAAACATCTCTGTAGTGAAATTCTCGAGAGAGTTTGACCGGAAAAGTGGCCAAGCGTGCTCCAGGTACAAATCAGATTAACTCTTTGATTTGTATACGTTTTGATAGATTTCAGGAACAAGTACGTGAAAAATTTTCAAGTAAAGAAACATCAACCTACGAGTGCGAAACTATAACATGGCTACAATTACACAATTGAAGTGTTCATCTTTTTGAGCCCAAAGTAAATATGGATACAGTCACAAAACCGGAAACTTTTTATTGACCAAAGCTAAAATACAATGAACGATATCAAACGCCAATATCTATTGGTGCTAGCCATCACCATGAAAGTCACCGAAATAAGAATTGAAATCATGTAGATGCAAATCCAGGAACCAAAACCAAGCTAAGGCACATCTTGTTGACATTGACCAAAGATACACATTGAGCAAAACAACCCCCTGTGAGCTTCAACATTACACCACTCCTGCACAAGAAAGAATGATGTAGCCTAGAACCCAAATATCGTAACCCAATGATCGCCTCCAATCAGACTCCAGAAAAATCCTGTTATCATCTAGATCGTAGCCAGATTCTTATATCGGTAAGCACACTTTCCAGACCACTGCTCATGTGGCCAACTCGTAAAACAGTAGATTACATTTTTTCCCTCAAGGAATGCGTGTGTGTAAGTGTACTCTACACATCCAGTTGAGCACAAGATCTTGTGTGTACACACAGTCCAACTCCAGTGTTTTGGGAGTCTTGATGCACACCAAGAAAAGGGTTCACGAAACAAGGTGTACATCTGAGATCTTAAGCTCAGTGTACAAATCCCCACTACAAGTGTACTCTCATGATGGGTTCATTGTAAAACTTAGCAGCTTACACAACGCTATCTTCTGGGCACATACTCTCGAGACATGTACATGTAAACCATAATATTATCCAGATCATCAGGATACGGTGCACACGATTGCCGATTGGTGTGTGTACAACCCCACACACACCTTTCTTTCTTGTTTCCGAGGAGGGAAACCCACGATCATGCACAGCGAGATGTGTGCTGTTTACAATCTTTCTTTTCATTCGACTGATTTGTACACACAAAAGCAAGAACCTGTACGTACTCTGGTACCGATTAAAACCTTTATTTATCAAGAAAGCCTCTTCCATCTTGGCTCTTTTTCCAATCAATATTTGTATGTACATTGCTGTACATCCATCTGAAAAAACTTTTTCCAAAATGCAGTGCCCTTTTTTTTCTTCAGAAAAGGGAGGCGTCTCGACTCGGTCCATTCCTGACTCTCTCCATCTCCAGAAAGCAATCTACACATAATAATATCATCATTTACAAACAGCTTTCTAGACGTTGACCGCCTTGCTCGACTGGCGTGTGTCTCCTAGCACCTGTACAACAACTCTAGTCCAAGTCCATGGTTACAAAGGACCGTGTGACCTTTCAACCGCATTCACTCCCCTTCCCTCCCCCTCCAAAAACCTTGCGCGCGCGCAGATGTGTATCGCTTGTCTTGGGGGTTGTTTGGGTGGTCATGAACCAAGAAGGGGAGGATTCCTATCACCGCAACTTAACACTCCCCTCTCTCTCTCCATCTCTTGAAAACTTTTTATTTATTTTTATTTATTTTTTTTCATGAGAAAAGGAGGAGCAACAACTGGCGGGCCAGATTCTATTCAAAAACAAAAAACAAAAAACAGAATAGATTGGATCTGTACTGATGTGCTACACACATCATCCGAGTCCCTGCGCTCATGTGTAGCACATTCGGACTTTGTTGCAACCAGGAAAAGAAGAGAAACAGATTCCAAGGCGTCCACAGTCCTTGACCAAGACCCTCGACGACAAAAAAGCAAGGGGGTTTACATGTGGAGTAAAGACCCTATCTACACTACACACACATTGGAAAAAAAAAAAGTCATCCAGCCGCACGCGCGCCGTGGCCTTGTTCCCCCCAAGACACTTGCAAACTGGCGTTCACGCTTGTCTTTCTTGTCAGGACTTATGTCACAAGTATTTATTCATGAAAAAAAAAAAAAAAAAAAAAAAAAAAATAAAACGATGTGGTTTTTAGGTCTTGGAGAAATAGGGGCTTCGGGCCCAGACTAATGCTCATGCTTTGTATACACATGGCAAAGAAACATAAAGATATTTGAAAAAGTACACTGTGAATACGAATTCATTTTGAAGAAATGCGAGACCATGAAGATGAATAAACTATGAGTCTCAATAAAGACCCTTTATTTCCCAATTACGCAATCATCAAGATGTCTAATCTCCATAATGTCTATGTTTAGACCACACAAAAAGATGACGAGATGCTTCTAAAACAAGGTACAAGCCGGTTCCTTCCCCTTTGTAAAAGACAATGACGCAAATGTAGTCAACCTTGCTGATCCATACATCTACACTCCATACTTTTGTTTCAGTAGAAGAAGAAAGAAACGCCTTGGAGATCCAGCAGGCTGTGTGTACACCTTCTGAGTCCAAGACCCCAAACACCGGAGAGAGAGACAGTCAAAGGGGGTTTTCGAAACCGCGATCACCACATGAAACAGACAAGCGAAAAACTATGCTGTCACGTGTGTGTACATTTCCAGCACCTGTATGTACAATGAACACACACAGGAGAGTCTTTTACGGGATTGGCAAGGAGAAAAGAAAAGGCGTTCGGGGAACGACACACTGCGTTGATCTTTTTACAAACACTGTTGTGTGATGGAGTCGTGTATTGTAGAGATCAATGTATGAAACGATACTGAAAGCAATTCGGTATGTAGGATCTTGCGTAGTCTAGAATGTGTACGTATTTTGTGTACCATGAAGAGAGGATCTTGGTCACTTTCTGCGTTCTTTCCAAAATGCCCTGATGACTGCTCGTCTAGTCATCCAAAGTTACAAATTTACTATTCTATTAAACTTGTAAACAACAGAATTAACAATTTTACTTGACTTGAACAAAATCGTCTCTAATTTTCTCATTGTACTACACGTAATAAAAAATATAATAATATACACACACTTCAGTCTATGCGCAAAATGTCTAAGCGTCCAAAGACGCGGACTCTTCTTCTTGGGTCTTTGCCTTCTTAGCCAGGGGCTCAACGGCCTCATCTGAAGCAGCGGCAGGCTTGAGCATGGGAGTAGTGACCTCATTGTGGTACGCTCTGATGATGGAGTCGACATCGTCAATGTTGAGCGAGCGCACGTCGCCGAGCTGCTTGATCTTGGCCGTGACCTCCTTGACCTGGTCGTCTGTCAAGTGCAGATCGAGCTGGTCGACCCGCGACTTGATCGCGTTCCAGCCGGTAAGCCGGTTGGCGAAATGGATATACCGCGTGAGACCGAAGTCCGAGGGGTTGAGGATCTCGTAGGTCGAGGGGTTGGCCAGAATGGCCTTGGCATGGATACCGGCCTTGTGGGTGAACGCGCAGAAACCGGTGATGGGGTTGTTGAAAGGGACGTTGACTTGGACGGCCTCTGCTATCAGGTTCTCGAGGTCACGCAGTTTGTGCAGCTTGTACTTGGACAGGACGTAGTCGCGGTCGGCGACAATCATGCGGGCCATCAGACCGCCAAGAGGAGTGATTCCGTTACGCTCGCCGATTCCGAGAACAGACACGTCAATGAGACGAGCACCGCCCTCGAGAGCAGTGTATGCGTTGGCAATGGCGCACCCGGTATCGTCGTGGAAATGGCACTCAATGTCACAGGAGACAACGGACCGCAGGGTCTTGACGAGCTCGAACACCTGTCTGGGGTTGGCGCAGCCGACGGTGTCGGCAATACCCACACGGTTGACACCGATCTTGTCGACGGTTCTGTAGATGTTGAGCAGGTCGACAATGTCGGATCTGAACGAGTCTTCTGAGGAGAATCTGATCTCAATGCCGTGGCTCTTGACAAACTCAATGACCTCGATGGCAGACTTGGCAATGTAGTTCATGTCCTTGCCGTGCGAGTACTTTCTCAGGAACTGCGAGGTGCCAATGACCACGTCGACGCCGTCGACACCGGTGGCCACGGCCAACCGCGCGTCGTCCATGTGGCACCGGATATGCGTCAGGATCTTGGCCTTCAAGCCCAGCTTGCAGATCGCCTCGCAGTCCAACCGCGACTGCTCGGACGCCGCCGGCGAGGTCAGCTCAATGTAGTCCACTCCAAAGTCGTCCAGCGCCTTAGCAATCTCAATCTTCTTGGCAGTGTCGAAAAACGCGTTTGCAAACTGCTCGCCTTCTCTCAGAGTAGACTCGATCAGCTGGAAATTGGACACATTCGACAAGTAGTCGCCCGGGTGTGGCGCATAAGGGTTTCTGGCGTGGATCGCGGGCTTTTCCTGTTGTTGTTGTTGCTGTTGTGTAGAATCGGTCATTGTTTATCGGTAGTGTAAAGTGATGAATGGGTTGTAGAAGGAGAAGCAGAAGAAAACAGGTCCAGATCAAATGTTTATATACTCAGGTATGACTATTTTTTTTCATTTTTTTTTTTTCATCCAGGTCTTGCTCATATTTTTTTTTCAATGCACAAACTTTATATTCATACCGAATCAAACATTTGAAAATTTTTTTACATCTCGCTTGGATATCCGGGAAACCGACAGAAAACATGCCATCATTTTTTCTCCTTCTTCTTTCCGTGTCTGCCAAATACCAGTGTGTGTCAATTGTTTGCATCAATTCAGTCATACTTTTCTTAATCATCATCATCACCATTCACGATCTAGTCTGCCAGAAAAAAAAATAAAAAAATCTCCGGTTCGCTCGGTGACTCGCCGAAGCCGGCGAAGCTCCTCTACACAGATTATGATGGACAACAAGGCCCATGATTGTGTCTGATTATGCCCGATTACACAACTTTTTTTTTTTTTTCTTTCATCTTTCCCACCCAGGGTCAAGGGTTGCTATTTTTCCCTGCCAAGTTTCTCCGACCCTTTCGGAGCACTCGGCCTGTACATGTTGAGAAAAAAAAGGGCTCGGCTGATGTATGGCATACATAAAAATTAGTCATATTATTATTGCTATGGATGACTCTGGGTACAGTGGAGGACATCTAGGGTACGGGTCTTGGTCGGATCGTGGCTAGTGCACGGCTGAACTAGCGACAGTGTTGCTGCTTACATAAACCAGTGTGGTGTGTTGTCAAGTGTGTGTGTGTATGACTGAGCTGTATTTTGTGACTTGGGTCTTGGTTATATTCAATAAGACATGCACAAGTCATAAAAATATCTTGGTAAATACTTGAGTCTTGAGCAATCTATATATGACTTGGAACATGAATTAACTAGCGATAGAATCAAGATGCAAACCCCGAAAGGACACGCTGTGTGTAGTACACAGCAATCCTAACGCAAGACAGCCACACGTCTGCCTCTGTACCCCCAAGCCTTGGCTAGACTGTTGATAACCCTTACTCAACCACTATACAGGTGATATGTATGAATCCGTATCGCCGGTGGGCATAATCTATCAATATTATTATAAATTTGGATGGGCAAAAGCTTTATAATCTTTCTAAGCGGAGAGTGACGGTTGATTTATAATGGGTTAAAGTGTGTATTGAGTTGGGACGGGATAAGGGAATTGGGGCTAGACCATACTGGATAGTGCTATCTGAGATAGCCGATTAGTAAAATAGCACCGCCTTCGATCGGACTGGTGGGTCGTCGTCAGCTGACTAATCACTATACTATTTTCTACTTTTCTCACAGTATTCTTTTGTACTATGATTACTAATTCTCTTAGCTTTTAGATCAATCAACAGTATTTTCTTTCAATATTTCATACATTATTTCACTAGAATTTAGAGCCTCTATCATACGCTTACATGTGCAACACGATCTTGAATCAAAGCTATATTTTGAGAGATATATGGAGTGGCTCAAACAGATACTATTTTGTATAAAAATAAATAAAAGTGTAGCTCTTAGCCTGGATCTTGGCCCAGTCTTCTATGACATTCCTTTAAAGCTAAGAATCCACACCTAGCCATAATGTTTTGAAACGTTCGTGTGTGAATATGAAATGCATGAAATAGAAAGAAACGAAAATGATTTACCAGGAGGTTCAAAGAATTTAAAGGTTTGATAAGAACAAATACAATGAGGGCAGGAATTACAATCTAGTGTGATTAGTCAGCTGACGAAGACCCACCAGTCCGATCGAAGGCGGTGCTACATTATCTTTAGACTGAGCAGAAATAATGAGAGTGATTTAAGTAAGCTACGTCAAGTAATGGTGGTCTTTAAGCAAGTACATATTTGTTGTCCTTGCCATGATGCTTGTCTAGAAGCCAAATACTATTGACAACTCCAGCCCAAAATGCTCATACTCTTCAGTGGCTTTGAGAAGTGTACTGTCCATCTCGTGAAACTAGCCTATGGATCGCGGAATCTATGACCATGATTCTAGACAAAGATGTGCCTGACGCCATGCTAGTTTGGCCAAAATGCTTGACACCATTTGAGCATCAAGCATGAAAAAGTGTGTATTCGATAGACACTGAGACAAAGAGATTCCCGAGAAGATGAATGTGTGAGTGAGTATGTACAGCCTTACGAGACTTTTCCAAATCTTGTTTCTGAGTTTTGATGAATACACATGTATGTGTACCTGAGATTGTATACATTTGGGCTCTGCACGGGGTCCAGGGCCACGTCAACGACGACAACGAAGATGATGGCGATCGAGAAAGAGATCGGTGTGTATCTGTGTGTGTACACTCATTCACACACTTTTGGGATATGTGACGTCACGAACCGAGGCCCGCGGCCAGTTTGTGTACACATTTCACACTCTTTCCACCTGCCAATGCTCTTGTTCGGGAAACTCCATCGGTTTTGTCCCAGCACTCAGCCACTCCAGTCTGGACAACACATCGTTCAGTCCATTCTTCTCCCCGTCCGTCCATCTCGCACGGAAGCCCAACCCGCTCTGCCCACCCTCATCATCCGTCCTATTCGATGCGTGTGGTCCAGTGCATACACACCAAAACAACAACGACAAACACCACTTTTGAAGGCTTTTTGAGCGTGTGTAAAAGACGCACAAGAAGCGATCCGCAAAAGAAGACCAAGCATGTACACATATTGTACACTCAACGCCCTCTTCCGCTGTCTAGGGCAGCACATCGGGTCTTCTTCCTCATCGTCGCCGCCGTGCAGCCCTTAAAAACGCCCTTTTTTAGAATGTCAGTGTGTATTTTGGGACATTTTCGGTGTCTTTTCGGTGGTTTTCCCTGATTCAATTTGTTTTATTCCTCCCAATGTAACTTGTACGCTGCTGCTACAGCATAGTGTATTTCTGAAAAAGTTAAAGGGCGACCTAAAGGTCATCCTAAGAATCGCAGACTAGACTGGGAATTATCGATATTACATGTAGATGGGATGCTTCTTTTCCTGCCCAACACTGTACCAGAAAACAACCAGACTGCCTTTTCCTTTAAACACCAGCGCAGAACCCGATGCCTTTTTTCTGAAATCGCTCTTGTGATTCTTGAGTGTAGATGCACATTTCAATGTGTAATAGAAAACTTTTACACATGTAATTCCAAAGGCGTATAAGGTCTCTGGGGACCTGAACAAAAGCGTTGTACGGTGGTTTGAGTGGAAACCTTTTTTTTTTTTTTTTTTTTTTTTTTCAATGGATACGTTTACCAATATTTCAAAGATTGTACCAGTATTTGCAAGATTACCACTTTTTGTCTTTCTTTCAAAACAGTGAAAATGTGTACTCATTGTATTATTATTTTTAATATTCATTGTGTACACACAACGTTTAATAACATCCAAACAAAGAAGAAGAGCAGCAGCAGCCAAGTCACCCAAATGATTTCTGTATTCATCAGATGGTTGGTGTGTACTCACCTTGTCTTGTCCTAATAGAAAGAAAGAAAGAAAAGCAACCTTCAACAAAGTACACCCATATTCCGTGATAAAATTACCCTGTCCTCTCTCCACCATGTAATGTGTACTTGAAAATAAAATTCTTGGTAATGCCATGTAGTGTGTATTATTAATATTATAACATTATAGTAATATATTTAGCACAGTTTAATATTAGAAAAATATATACATACATCTCGCTCTCTCTCCAAGAAAAGAAACAATTTTGATTACAAAAATATTCTTGTTTGAGCCAAGTCATGAATCCCGAAGATATTGAACTGTGCTAAATATATTTCTTTTTTCCCCTCATCATCGTTCATTCATTCAGAAACATCATCGTTGTTGTTGTCAGCATCATTCATCATGACATTGTTGTTGTCACCGCCACACTTGTCTTGTTCTCAACTTTTTATTTCCCGAAACAGAAACCGCCGCAACAAACAAACAAACAACAACAACACTTTGTGTGTTGTGTGTTGTGTATGAGTGAATTTTTTTGGGGAAAAAAAATGGCTGCTACTGCGTCGCTTTCTTTTCTTTTTATTATTTCATTACATTGCTTTTCTTGTTCCTCTTCCCATGATCACTTAATTTCTTTTTTTATTTCTTTATTAAAATAGCTTGGTATTTTGAGCATCTCTCTCTCTCTATGTATATAAGTATATGAGAATCTCTTTTTTTTTTTTTTTCATTTCGTTTTATATATTTCATTATTTTTACATTGCATTATACTACTTTTTTTTTAATATACAATTAATCAAACGACAACATCATCATCACCATCATTGACGAAACACACACACAACAATCACCATCTGCATAATACACACACACGATAAATACATACACACACACACAATGACATACACTACAGTTACAAGTTTACCCAAGTCGCTTGCGCAACTGGACCTGCCCACACCTCCCACCTCGCCTAGCGGCGCGCACGGTGGAGACCGGCTGTACCAGTTTGAGTACGCCAACAGCCGATACTACCTCGACAGCGCGCTGGAGCACCCGCACGACGCGTACTACTACGAGCAGGACGAAGAGGTGTACGACGAGATGGACGAGGACCTGTACGGGCTGATTCTCGACACGCCGGAGCTGGAGCAGAGCTATAGCAATCATTACCAGCATGAACATCAGCATCATGGAGAAGTGCCTAAACTGCAGCTTGATTCTGAAGAGTCCAGTTGGTCGTCCGACGAATGCGAAGAAGAAGAAGAAGAAGAAGAAGAAGAAGAAGAAGAAGAAAACGAGGTCGTTGAGGACAACGAGGACTCTGACCAGGAATCGCGCACACTGCTGAGGATGTCGCTGTTATCACTCGACATGTCGATCCCGCGGAAACAGCCGGCGAGCATGTTTTGGCAGCACCAGCACCAGCAGCACGGTGGACACAGCCATCCGGACCAGTCTCTGTTGATGAAACCACCAATGCTGCTGTCGAGCAAGCGAGCAGGAAGCAACAATGCCGCGACAGGCACGCACAGCGACGGCGCCGCCGAGCAGGAGGGGCTGTGGCAGCTGGATTTCGTTGATCCCATTCTGTTTAATCCTAGCCGCAACAGAAACACTGTCTTTTTTTGAAGGTGCCTTCATCAGCATCTCCTTTGTACATTATTCTCTGATCTCATATTATTATTATTATTTATTATTATTTTTTAATTTAATTTAATTTAATTTTTTTTTCTTGAACCATGAACCAGTGCACTGCTCAGCTCAGATTTAGAGTTTTTGTTTTGTGGTGTGTAATGAGATAGGATCGATCTATATCCATAGTCACACGCTTGAATTCGTTGCACCCTTATACAAAAGAGATAAAGGTGGAACAGCTTAGTTCTGGCACCCAAAGATTACAGAAAAGAAAGAGGGAATACACACATGCGGGAATACTGCTGGTGCATGATGATGATGAAGAAGAAGAATTGACGCAGGGCGTGATGTGTATTTGGGGGGAGGGACAGATGGTTGGGGGGAAGAAGACAAGACGGGGTTACTGTTTGTCCGGTTCATGTGTACATACCAGGTTATGGTGATGGCATGATTTGGGTGTGTGTGTGTGTGTGTGTGTAAACATCTCGTTTTTATTGTACAACCTTGCACTGGTTTTTGAAATGCCCTTGTGTGTAAGTGTGTGTACATGCCGTGATGTACAAGGATCAGGGTTTTCGTATAACGCTCTTTTTCTTTCGTTTTCTTTCTTTGGTTGTGCACTGATATTGTGTGTAGGAGCACTGATATTGTGTGTAGGAGCACTGATATTATGTGTAGGAGCACTGATATTATGTGTAGGAGCACTGGGTATTATACAGCACTGAATTTGATTGATTGGATGGACGAATGGTTTACGGGCCATGAAAAAAACATCTGGGCTTCTTTTATTCTTTATGATCTTGAAATGTGTGTATCGGATGTACAATAATATCATGTATAGCACAAGCGTATAGATTCATGAGGAGAGTATAATCACAAAGCTGTGTGCACAGGTGGTCTGGTCATGTAGTGTGTATGACCAGAAATCAATCGGCAACCATGTTGTCATTGTCATTTGTGTGTACATGAGGTAAATGTTATTGTGCAATGTGTGTACAGATGATGATGGTTTAAGGTGTGTACAGGGTTTTTGTGTACAGAAAGGAACTGAAATAGTGGGTTTTTGTGAATTTAGAGTTTTTTTTGTTTGTTTAAAAGCACAAGAGATGAGCTTTGTTCGGGGTTGACAGGCGGATTACATGGACAAGAAGGGTTTTGGATAAGAAGGGATTTGGATAAGGGTTTGTGTGCTGGTCTTTTGGTATACACGTAGTTTGGATTCTGTAATATGTACACAAAGCTTTTAATACACACAAAGCTTTAATAATACACAAAGCTTTGTTTCAGAGAAAAAGAGAGGAAAGTCAGAGTTGTTGCCAAAAAGACTCTGCTTTACGCTCTCAAGACAAAGAGAGCATTCAGATTTTTTGTTTTTTGGTCAAGCAGCTGCTACGAGACTTGTCCTGATCTGGAGAGCCAGAAAAGAGCAAATAAACTAGTGTTTATTCATTTTTGTTTGTGTAGCTGGTTATAGAGGTTCTAGAACAGCTCGTTTAGAGATTTAAAAATTATAAGGGGGATCTGGACAGAGAGAATCGTATACAGATCAACATAGACCTACTTAGAGACAGGAAGTTGTGTATGGTGGTTTGTGTGTGTGGAGGTTGATCATCAGCAGTCGGCCAATGGCAAAGCAGCTGTACATGAAGAGTAGGGAGATTACAGAATATTGGATACAGTGCGCTCGGATGATACATGTACACAAGAGTACAGAGATGTTTACAACACACAGACCATAACAGTTTTTTTTTTTTTTTTTTTTTTTTTTTTTTTTTTTTTTTTTTTTTTTTTTTTTTTTTTTCGGTTTCTTGTTCAGAGAATGTAAAAGGCCATTGCGTTTTGTGTGTATGTACAACAACAACAACAACAACAGGCGGGGTTTTCTCGTTGGCAAAGCTTTGTGTGTTTGCAGATGATGATGATATAAACAGAGGCTGGGCTTGTTTTTCTTTTCAGAAACAAACGGGCGTTGTTGTTGTTGTTATCGGAAAACTGTCAAACAAAACCATGAGTGTGTACATACACAAACCGCCAGTCTATTTTTATCTTGAATCAAACAACAAGAATACACACAAACAAGAAAAACGGACACCCGCCAAGTTCTTGTACACACACTCTTTTTCTCTTCTTGTTTCTCTCTGCATTCCGGAAAAGGTCAGTTGATGGCCGGATCCGGCCAGTGTGCACGGTTTTCGGGCTTAGCATCAAAAAGGAATTAACTAAAAAGAGAACGTTTTGTGCTCGAAACGAACACACAGATCGTTTTGGGGATGTACAGGTGTGTACAAACGCCTGCGAAAGAACACAAATGTACAAGAGCGGTTTCCAAAAACAACAAAAAATGATGATGACGATGATGAGATGAACATTGCTTTACACACTTCTCTATTTTTGGGAGGGGATTTGACGTACAAAGTATAATATGTGACGACTGACTTGCCCACCTTTCAAGAATATGATATGTGACACACAAATACACCTGTAAAATTCAATTTTCTAAAACACACAAGGCCCTCAAACTCCGAAACCGACTTTGACTGATGATGGCCATAGTCTTGGCCAATGTATGTACACATTATGTAATCTTTCTCTTTTTTCTCTGAGATCTCCAAGCAAAAACAAACAAAAGATCAAGATCTCTGGTGAGGCTTCTTTTTTGCACGCGAAATTAATAAAATGTGGGCTCACCTGCTTCACGCTAAACCTACACACTCTTTCCCTCTCCTCCCTCCCTCCCCCCAACCGTTTAGGTGCGTGTAGAGGGGCTCGCTTAGTCTGTGTAGTGATGCTTTGCCCTTTTTTGTGTGTGTACACAAACAAACAAGAACCCTTGCTGAGGCTCTTCGCAGTGACGATCCACTGGGGACCGGTATGTACACACACACAATTGAATAGAATGGAAGTGTGTAGTGTATGGAGGAATTGAATGGTGCATTAGACGCTGTGCCGCTCATCCTCGTCAGTTTTCTCGACGTATTCAAGAGCGCTAGTGTGTTTAATACATTCCGTGATGTAATGTAGTTACTCCGTGCCGCACCTGTGCTTGGAAACGACAAGAGTCGCCATGGGAAGTTGTTGAGTGACTTTGTGTATACTATGCAAAAAAAAAAAAAACACGCACAGAAAAAGGGCTTGTTTGTATACACATTCAAATTACTTGTATGGCCAAGGTTACACATGTGATGCCTGTATTCACTGAGATTCATGTATACGGCGTAGAATCGTCATTGTCTAACGCAAGAAAACGTTGTGTATTGATAACACAATGAAGGGGGAGGCTGAGGCCAGCTCAGGGAAGCGCATGTGTAAGCAAAACGAGAAATACACATGTGAGTTGGGAGTTGAGACATGGTACTTGTGTACAAAACTAGAAATGAGATGTACACAGCACCTCGAGACGACGGTCTAAGGCATAGGAGCCCCACTATGGTTTCCACTGGATGAGAGGCATCGCCAGTTGGACTCGTTAGCCCACTCTGATGATGACATCTTGCGCTTGTGTGTGTGTGTGTGTATTGTCTTTTGTACATTCAGCCCACTCTGTCTTGCTCTTTTTCAATCTCTTTGTGTGTAGAGATTTGTTTTATTTTGCTGGGCAATGAAGGTCTCTCTTTCTCTGTGTATGTTGCTGAGGACCCAGCCACCGTGTGAGTGAGTGTACACACAACTTTGTTTGAGAAGAAGGTTCTTGCTTTACGATTCTTTTGTGTGGTGTGTACATTCACAACCGTTACCGTTTTTGTTTTCTTGTTATTACTGTGTAAACCTCTCTTTTTTCATTGTCCCCCAACAGCAACAGCAGGTCTTGATACAATGTTATATTGAGAAAAGAAGTATACAGCTCAGCCACCTTTTTCCCTCCATTTATGAGGAAGGCGAGCTGAAGCTGTGTATGTACATATTGTTGTATATATAGCGTGATCAGAGGCCAGGTGTTGGGGGGAGAACAAGCGATGAGAAAGCTGGCGGGTTGTATGTGTATGTACTTTGTAGCTGGTGTGTATGACTGGTATGACTTGCATGGTATGTGTGTACGCTTGACTTTGGCGTAGCTGAAATGAAAGGCTGGTGTAGGCAGACAGGTGGAGAACGATAGTAAAGGGTCTTGTTTCTATACTGTAGATTTGCCTAGACTTGTTTCTTGACTTGTTTTTTGGAGTAGCCAAAGTGGAGGCTGGCATGTATAGTTGGACAACGATACGGTAAAGGGAACTTGTTGGGTTCTGTACTGTAGGCTTGTTGTACTTGACTTGATTTTGGGTAGGATCTGGGTGTATATTAGATCAAGAGAATGGGGTCATGTAGTATGTGGACCGTTCAAATGTGTGGATTAAGTTTTGGACTTGTGTGCACATGGCTCAGTTGCAAACGCAGATTTTCAATACACTGTAACTCTGGAAAGACTGTTTAGAAGTGAATGCGTTGTTTTTACAAGTTGGAGAGCTTGTATCTGCAAGCATTTTCATGTAAGTATTGTTGAAGTAATTTTTTTTTTTTGTTTCTGAGAATGTTTCAAGGGCTTTTTTTTTTTTGGAGTTGGACTTTGACGCCGACAAGTCTTTGAAATTTTACATATTATGGTTAAAATGTGTCTATGGAGGTGTACGTGAAACGGGGTATTGTGTAGTAAAACGACTTTAAGGCAACGCGAGTGTTTACCAGATTGAATTTTTTTCCCCCCTAACATTCTCCTTTTTTTTTATTTTATTTTCTATTTCTTTTATATTTTTTTTGTAGTTCTTTGTATTTTTTTGTATTTTTTTTATTTTATTTTATTTTTTTGTATTTTTTTTATTTTATTTTATTTATTTTATTTTTTTTATTATTCTTTTTTTAATCTTCCCGGAACCATGTCCTGGCTATGCTATAAATTTATAAATAAATCATCCGGAATGATCTCCTGCAACTAAAAAGTAGAGTGGCCAAGGCTGCCTCTGATAAAGTTATTCAATTCTGCTCGGAGGCTTTGTAAGACTTTTGGGTATACGTGATTGAGAGGCAAAATGGATAACTCAGCCACCTTGCGCAATTCAAGAGATGACGAGTTTACTCAAAGTATGTGTTGATGTACATTATTGTCAAAATGGGATTTGTAAAAAATGGAAGAGCAGGGAAAGGTTCAGGTGTAGCTGGCAGAGTGTGATTGACGATTCTTGACTTGGAATAAGTAAAAGAAAAATTCATCAGACATGTACTTGTCTAATAACAACTTTTATACATTTGTATTTCTTTTATAACTTTTTTTCTGGTTTCTTTGCTTGTGTGTTTAAACATAGCCTATAAAAAGATTGAATCGAGTGTGCTCCATATACACATGGTTCAATCGCGATCCCAGTCTGAACTTGTACTCAAAACCAGCTTTCAGAATAAACAACTTTTTTTTCTCGCCCAAGTAAAAGTTCTTGTGCAAGACCTCTTTGCAGCATAAACTCGTTTGACTTGTACAGACAAAGCAATTGGTATTCTAGCTCATACAGCTACAGCTTTTTATCAGTATAATAGATCCATGTTTTATTTGTTTATTTTTATTGATAATTTTCAAGAATCAGTAGTATGTAAATTCGTTTGAATTGACAGCGTTTGGGGTCCTGTTTTGAGCACAATTAACCGTGTAGACGGACATAAATGATGATTTATTTATTTTATTTATATTTTGGATTCAAACACAGATTATCTTTCAAATAAATTATCTACATATACCATACATACATAACAGAAGATAATTGACATGTTTTGATCATATTGCAAAAGACTGATAAATTAACTCTCCACTAAGAGCGCTTAAGGTGCTTTCACTGTTTGGCGACGCCCAAAGTTCTTTACAATTGAAACAATGTGTAACGGAAAACCCCAAGGACATCAGACTGGTAAATAGAGAGAGACCTTTATACCCTGTAATCTCTTTTGAGAGCTGCTAATAGCTACAACTGATCATCATAAAAGTAGGTGGCACTAGTGTACACAAAGTACTCAATCACATCTTTTTTAGATTCTTTCTTAGTATCAGTATTATAAATATCAAATTCGCTTGTAACGTTTTTGCAAGATCTTGCGCTCCATTGTATATGCAGAAAGCATTCTTTTCAAAGACAAGTACACTGCTTCCAGTTGATCACATGGACAGTCATGTAGTTTACTTTCAGAGTTGTCTTCAATTGTCTGGAGAGCAGAAACTACATCTCAATTCAGTGTACCAGTGTACAATGCACGTTTGACCAATCTTCTAAT
Source organism: Saccharomycotina sp. CBS 16003 (assembly GCA_022457085.1). Lineage (NCBI taxonomy): Eukaryota > Fungi > Ascomycota > Saccharomycotina sp. CBS 16003. The sequence goes on from JAJNCF010000023.1 coordinate 1,137,470, forward strand.
CAGATTTTCTCGAGCATACGATTCTGATCCGTAAATATGTTTCCAACTCCATTCATTCTCGTGTCTACATTACAGCCAGAACATTTGCGCCACAATACATGGTGATAACTTTGCGTAACTCGGCATGTTGACACTCTTTGTGTTGATTTCATTCTTTGATGATTCGATCACACCAGAAGCAACTTGCATAGTCTAGTAGATTGGACTCGTACTAGTGACATGTATAGTATAGTGTCTCATTGTTTGACACGGTATACCTTTGATCATTCTTTGTAGTTTTTAAATTTTACCAACCACTTAGTTACGATTAGCGAATGTTTCTTTGCAAGTTCGCATCTTGGTCTTATATCTACACCTAAATGTTTTAGACTTGCGGTCTTTCGAGTCCTTCAACATGTATCAGTAGCTTTCTCTTTTTCTCGCCGTTTTTCAGTCGAGAATTTATGAGACAATCTTTTAGTAGGATCCGGCTAGACGCTTAAGTTTTGTAAAAAATTAAAAAAACTAGGGATCTGAAAAGTCATGGGAAAAAGGAAATGATAAGTTTTCATATCCCTACGTTAGGGGTATACCGGACTTACTGAAGTTAAGCACAGACACATGTACTTTACTAACTACAATTGAAAATTTCCGGCTTTGTAAAGTTGTCTTGATAGCGCTGTGGGCATATATTTTATCATGTAAAATCACATCTCGGATGTGAAAATTAGAGTGTTTGAGTTGTTCCAATTTCGTAAATTATACAATCGAATTTTACAAAAAACAGTGTATATAATATATTCAAACTGACACCTTGAACAACACTCTATATACGCAAATCCCACCATCAGATCAGCCAGTGCGTGCCTTTCCATTGCTCTCACAAACCAGTGTGAACTTTTCCACTTTTTTCTCAACGAGTTCCAGAGTGCTTTGCCACTCACGTAGATCGCGACGCACAGTGTCCAGAACCGAGTCCATCTCTCGCAGGGTCGTGACGGCGCTGGCGGCGTCGGAGTGCACGAGCGAAAGAGTCTGGAGCCGCGATAGGAGCCGTGGAATTGTGGATTCGTAATGCTGCAGTTGAACAAGCTGGTCAGCGGTAGCTGAGGAGTCGGGTGCGGTGCTGGGAGTTGTAGTAGAACTGGTCTTGGTATTGGTATTGGAGGGAGAAGTATACTGATCAGACCCGCGCGAGGTGGCCACCACTGTCCGCGTAGACAGCAAGTTGATCCGGTTCTTGAGGTCAAGCAGAATCGGGATCAGCGGTTCGTTCATTGATTGCGACTCAGGCACGCCCAAATGACGCTCAATTTCGGCCAGCCTGGACTCGAAATCCGCTATTCTGGTCCATTCACTTTCCGTCCTTGTACTCTTCTTTTCCTCGGTGCTGGTATCGTTCTTGGCACAAATGGTGGGTTCGCTCACTTTGAGATCTTTGTACAATTCCACTCCACCACCACCACCAGCGGCACTCCGGACCCCTGCCAGTTTATCCAGCACCTTTCTCATTTCCTCAATCTCCGCGTCTTCCCCACCGTCTCCTTGAGCTGCTGCTGCCGCCTGCCTTACCTCCTCAACCTCTCTTCGCAAACGCCGGATCCGGGCGCGCACAGACTCCTCCTCAGCACCGCTGCTGCCCATGAACACCGACACGTCCGGACGTGGAAGATTCGATTCGTCTATAGAAGGCCGCCGAGTCTTGCGTTCAGGCGGCACTACTGAGTTGACATTCGAGATCTGGAAGTAAATAATAGTAAAACCCGCGTTAGCAATTCTCTCTTATTTGAAACAGGACTCTTGATCAACATACTTCGGGATCTACTGATTCGTAAACTTCAACTGGGTTGGGATCCTATACCACATTTCAAAAGAGAAAAGACTTCGGTTAGCGTTAATTAGACTCTTCTTTGTTTATCAGCCATAAATAACAAACTCACAATGTCCGGTAGCGACGCGTATTTCGACATTTTTTGTGTGCTTGAGTCTAAAGTGTTGTAGAAAACAAAAATCACACACACACAATTCTAATCAACTTTTTTCAAAAACAAAAAAGACTTGTGATCATCAACAAATAAATCACTATTCATTTTCTTTAATACACACAACTATACAAAAAAACAAAACAAAAACTCTTTTTTTACTTAAATCCACAATTACCAAACACTCTTTTTCTTGGCCTCTTCGTTTTCTCTAATCAAACCCGTCACTCTGTCCAATTGAACACCTAGTTGATCAATGATCTTGTTCCGGTTCCATTCGTTTCTGCTCATCCACAGCAGATCAATCAATGAGGAGTTAACTTGCTCAAGCCGTTCAATAGACAGGCCGGCGGTTTTAGCAATCAGCCTATCTTGGAATTCGCCAAGTTTCGAATCATCCAAAATCAATTCGGGATCGGGCTCTGCGACAACCAGCGGCTCTGGTACTGCCTGCTCAACTGGTTCTGAATTTGACTCTTGAATCGGCTCCTGAACCGACTCAGCAACTGGCTGCAGTTCCAGTTCATCAAATCCAGCTGACCCTGCAAGCTCCATCTTATCCTGTCCGTTTGCTTCCTCCGCCTTTGAATTTTCTTCAATCTCTGAAAAATCAACCGGCTTTACAGCCGACCCATTCGGCACTTCCACAATTATACTTTCTTGAACCGGCAACAATCCATCTGGGGACTCTGCCATATCGACATCCCCATTACCTGCTGCATGTCCGTTAGCCGTTCCGTTCATGCTCAGTTTTGCAACATCAGCTACCTCCTCAGCTAATTTCTGCAGCCTTTCCTGTTCCTGGATCTCCCGCTTGTGAACGCCCTTGCATTCCTCCGTGAACTGCGTATCGAGACTGATCTCGTCAATATAAACCTGTGCATTTGTCACCATTTCTGACGACCGCACAATCCGTTCTCTGTCACCGCTCGTCACAGAGTCGTGGTGAATCATTTTGATATCCGCCAAAAACTGTTTAGGCTCACAGTAATATCCATTCCACAACCGCTCTTCAACCACATCCAGATCCATATTATAATATCGTCGCCCTGTAGCCACCTCCAAAATCATATCGTCTTCTGTCTTCTTGTACGGTACAGTGAGCGCAATATCTGGCGTCGGGTATAGAATATGATAAAGCGCTGTTAAATCGATAATCGGCTTCTTGAATTTCTTGTATCGATTCTTGATTGGATCCATTATAGCGCTCAATTTGATCTTTAGTTTGTTTTTAGTCTGAGTGTCTTTCCGTTTCTGTTGTTTAGAGTCAACAGGTTCTTTTTCCGGCTCAGGTGGAGCTAATGGCAGCACTTCAAGCGTTTTCTTTTTCCGATTCTCAGGATCGGCAAAATCGCTTGGTTTGCTCTTGATGTAATTGATTAGCAACTCGAAAAACTTGCCTCTTTCTGGTTCACCGGGCCCGGGAATTTCGTAGATGTTTTCCCCAGAGTACCCAAAAAGCTCGCTGATTTCAAAATTGGCCGACAAGTCAGTGGTTTCCATCAACGCCAAAACCAATATCGAGTCGGTTGGTTTTAAATCTCTCAGAAATCCAAAAAAGGTTGCCTTAGCTGTAGGGCTAATAGCATCGAGCCATCGATTGATATTAGGAATAAATATCACACTGGGCGTATGGCGCTTCACTTCTACCAAAAGCTGGATAATCATGGCTTCCGGTGTTCGCGTAGAATCTCCCAGCAAGGTACCCAGATCAAAAGACTGTATATGATATCCTTCTAAATGATGAAGCATTCCTGCTCCCAAATACTGCTGGCCCATACCATAATCACCGTATACCAACAGTCTTGGTCTGAAAATCCGCGATGTTTGAAACTCTCGAGACGCCTCTAATCTGGCAAATCCACCGTCTACATCATCATAATCTTCTAGTAAAGCCTCTTCTAATGCTGTGATCTTCTTTTTGCGTGGAATGTAATTATCAATCTTAGCTTTGAGCTCATCCAGAACAGAATCCAAAAGAGGTTGAATATGTGTAGGAAGTGGATTTGCATTGGAAGAAACTGACCGCGCGGAAGAAGGAACAATCTTCTCAACAGATCTCATGAAATCACTCGCTGCTACATGAATCGTTGATGGATCAATGAGTAGCTTTTGTTGCGACTGATAAATCTGTGGGTATCTTCTTTGGATTGCAGAAAGCGCGGCTTCAGTACAAAGTGCACGCAGATCGGCACCACCATATCCTTTGGTCATTCGCGCAATGTGGTCCATGAAGTGTTCTTGTAACGGCGGATCCCATTTACGCGTATGAATAGAAATGATTTTCTTTCTGGCTTCCAAATCTGGCAATGGGAAGTAAAACTCTCGATCAAACCTTCCAGGCCGTCTCAATGCAGAATCAACAGAGTCCGGTCGGTTGGTAGCACCAATAACAATAACCTGTCCACGATTGTCCATACCATCCATCAATGCCAACAGCGTGGAAACAATAGAAGCATGGATCTGTTCTTGCTTGCTAGATCTAACAGGCGCCAAACCATCAATTTCGTCAAAGAAAATGATACTGGGCTGCTGGTTTTTAGCTTCTTCAAACAATAATCTTAACTGGCGCTCTGCCTCACCAACCCATTTCGATAAACAGTCAGCACCTTTGCGCATGAAAAAAGTTACTTTGCGTCCGCCTGTAGAACAACTGGCAGCAAGCGCTCTGGCCATCAACGTTTTACCTGTACCGGGTGGTCCATGGAACAAAACGCCTCTAGGCGGAGTGACACCAAATCTTTGATACACTTCAGGGTACTGCAAAGGAAGCGAGACCATTTCTTTCAACTGATCAATATAATTGTCCAATCCACCCACTACCGAAAAGTCAATATTCGTGTCTATTCCTAGCGGGTCAGAATCGGCTGTTTTGCTTTTCTGCTTGATTGGGGGTGCACCAATTGCATTGGACCCGGGCCTAGGCTTCGCATCATCATCTGAAGAATCAGAATCCTCAACGCCACCAGCAGCTTTCAGTCCCGATGGAGCAGGTTTTCCAAATATGGTGTTGATCTGGTTACCTCCAAATGGTCCCGACGTCTTGAACAATTGTCTAAAAGGTATTTGTGCCTTTCGTTTTGAAACCTCAAACGAAGCGTCAATGGGCTCATCCAATGGGGGTGGAGGCAAGATTTGATAGTTTATTTCTTTTCTCTGTCTTAAATGCTTTCTTCTAGACCCCGAATCTTCGTCTGAGCTGTAGTGTCGAAGTTTAGAAGCACGGGAGCGGCGTGGTCGTGGTTGCAAATCATCCGACTCTGATCCCGAGAAATTGTGTCCCAGATCACCTTCCGACTCTTCTAATTCTTCCGATTCGCTTTCTTCAGTTGGCTCTTGATACTCTTCTTCGTCATCGACTTCGTCTTTTCGCGAACGAGTACGTGTGACTCTTACAGGTTTGTCCAGTGGGATGGACTTTCTGGAATTTCTGCCAGTGTTGTTGTCGTCGTCTTCGATGCCGTTGTTGTTGTCATGATATTCCGCGTCCCCATTTGATTCTAAACTTTGTTAATACATCACTATGCTCTGTTGCAGATAAACAAAACTTACTCGACTCTTCCTGAACATCATCCTCGTCTTTAATTGCGTTGGACTCATCACTAGTCTGTAGTCTTTCCGCAATGGACTTTGCAATGCTCGTTCCAATTTTCAAAGTAACAGGAAACGTACCAATTTGATTTTCATTCATTTCGTTTTGCAATCCTGCGCCTGCATCTGCTACGTCGTCATCGGTTTTTGTCGTGTCGCTCAGCTCTGAATTGGGCTCCGCGTAATTTGTGCGCTGTGACTTACGATTCCTCAACGAGTGTCGAACTGGCCCACTATCCTCATCATCATCGTCATTGTAGCTGGCCACGTGTCTCGTACGCTTCAGACTGGACACCATCGCGGTATATAGGGCTGATCAAATTATGTCAAAAGGGTCTTGAGAGAGGGGGAAAGTGTTTGTATGCTATTGTGCTTCCAGGCTTTACTTGAGCTTCTGTTTCTTCGAATTTTAGGTGGGTCATCTGTAATCTACCTGACTCAGCAATGATGTCAGATTGATCTCGTGACTTTATGCTCTCTTTCAAAAGTTCCTTGCCCTGTGTATCTTTCGAGGCGCAAAATTTGTGAACCTCGAGGTTTCAAAGAATTTGACGCAGAAGTCAGAAAGCAACTTGTATTGGTAACAAAGGATCTTAATGTAAATTAGTTTGCCAATGTGTCGCATTGAGGACTGTGAGCTTGAACTTTTGAGTACAAATAACTGATATAAATGCAATTACTAAATGATAAGCTAATGCTGATATAATCAAATATTGTGGCATTTTGGCTAGTAGAAACGATAAGACTTAGGCATTATTCTAATAATAGAAAATAAGACTTATACCTTTATCTTCAAGCACCCAAGCCAATGTTCTTTATCCGCTGACTCAGCTATCCAGTCTCAGTTCAAATGTTTACACGGAGGCACTTTTTTCTCGTTCCAGGTCCAAACCTCTTTTTCCTTCCAGTCCTTTCCTCCCCTTTCACCCACTGCTCTACACGCAATTCTCCACTTTTCCAGTCTCTTATCGCAATGAACCCCGAGTAGTAAGTATATTTTGAATCGCCATATTTTTGCCGTTGGATGTGGCCTCTAAGAAGGTGTGTGGACTTCCAGATCGCGATTGAATGCCACTGCTATGTGGCAAATAGTATCCCACAGATACCCACATCATTTTTTTCCCTGCCTCCTTACTGTACATCTTGTCGATACGTTGGTAATGTCAGTAAATCATCCATGATAATGTCAAGCAACTATGTGATTTCACGTTTCGGCTTGTTTGGGGGTTGTTATCAGTTATTGCAAATCTTTGACATGGTTTGATTTTGACAGCCGCTATGCTCGTGCATCAATTATTGATATGGCCAAATCAATGCTATCATTTTTTCTTCGACTTTGAATAAAAGTAATGAAGCTGCACCTATCAACTCAACCCTCGAAAATCTTCAGCAGAACGACAAGTCGCACTAGATTTTAGGAGGCACCATTTCATGTAATTCTACTGTTTATCTTAACATGGCCACCTATCCTTTGGTATTTTTGTGATTTTTGGGGAAACTCAACATACTGACCGTTTTTTCAACAGAGTGTCTTGGTTTTTTTGTTTCTGATCTTGTTTCTCGCTTAATCACAGACTAACATTACAGATACGACTACTTGTTTAAACTTCTCCTTATCGGAGATTCAGGTGTGGGAAAGTCATGCTTGTTGCTTAGATTCGCCGAAGATGCCTACACAGAATCATACATTTCTACTATTGGTGTCGATTTTGTAAGTGAATTTAAATCATGACCAACAAAATGATATGTGCTAACACAACAAATCAGAAAATCCGTACTGTCGAGTTAGAAGGAAAGACTGTTAAGCTGCAAATTGTAAGTATCTTGTTTCAAGACCAGTACTCGATAAGTTCTAACAATCAAGTATAGTGGGATACTGCTGGTCAAGAGAGATTCCGTACAATCACATCATCCTACTACCGTGGTGCTCATGGTATCATTGTTGTTTACGACGTTACTGATCAAGAGAGTTTCAACAATGTCAAGCAATGGTTCCAAGAAATTGACAGATATGCTACTGAGGGCGTGAACAAGCTATTAGTGGGAAACAAGAGCGATATGGCTGATAAGAGAGTTGTTGAGTACGCTGTTGCAAAAGAGTTTGCTGATTCCATGGGCATTTCCTTTATCGAGACTTCCGCTAAGCAGTCCACTAATGTTCAAGATGCCTTCCTTACTATGGCCAGCCAAATCAAGAAGCGCATTGGTAGTAATGTTGCCACCTCTACTCAAGACAAGTCTGGCGTTAACTTGAGAGGACAAAACTTATCTCAAGGCTCGTCCAGCGGATGCTGTTAGAACATTTGCTGAAACCAGTTGATTCTTATTACATTTTTTATATTCTTTAAGTTTAATCTTTTTTATTTTTACTTTCGTTTTGGATATTAATCAACGATGCTATTAAAAGTAGTGAATGAAGATGAAATTTGGTGCTGTATAGTCATTTACAGAACAAACAAGTTTGAAGAGGGGGGAGGAGGAAGGGGTTTTTTTATTATTTTTTTTTGATAACAATTCGATTGTAGAACAGCCATAACATTTTGAGACAGGCATTGTATTCAAAGTAAATTTATGGTATTTGAATTGATTGCTGCAACTCTAATTGAGCTTTATTGTAGAGATGATGATATTATCATGGTAAAGTCACAATTGTGGACCAGATTGTGTTATCGGTGCGAAATAAAATTGGATCACGGGTGTTTCAAATACCAGAGATAAAGTTGATCTATCAGTTTCCGTGAGCCGTAAATTATAAAATTACAATGGTGCGGCTCGTAATGAAATTTAAGAGCAAGTGTATGTGCAAACTTCTATACATAGGATAAACCTCGTAGTTTCCATGAAGACATAACGTTTCAATTCGCAGCGCTCAGCGCACAATAAAAATAGCCTTTTGCTCTAGCGTATTAGTACAAGATTCAGGGATCTTGAACATGAATACCGGCTTCAGTAAAATGTTTTAAGGATAAAGCCAAATTCAATTAATGTCCATACTTGCTTAAAAAGCTAAAGAAGAATAGAAGAGTTGTTATAATAAATAGCTAGATATTGGGCAACTTTGGTAGATGATTGTTTACTGTTTTTGCCCCAGAATATCACGGCTTTGTGATTCAGTGTTGGATATACAGCTTTTGAATGCAGCATGTCTAGAAAAATGTACAGTCTAAAGTATTTTGAAAATATAATAGAGTCAAAATAAAATATTAATAATATAATATGAAGTAGCATTTCAAAGTTGTTTAGTTTAAATTGGCATTTGAGCATCAGTATGTACTGCTTTCAAAATCTCTGCAAAACTTCAAGCTGTACAAAAATCATCAAGAAACCTGAAAGATAGAATCATTCCGTATTGATAAGGATAGTTTACAAGAAAACTGTTTTCGAAATAGATGGAACTAAGCAGTTACCTTGATCAGGATATTTTCATGATTAAAAGTGTGAAGCTTTCTAAGATATACTCAGAATACCAAGCATTTAAACGTTTAAAAGTTTTATGGTATTATCAAATTCAAGCGCACTAGGGCTGAATAACTAGAAACAAAATTTTGGTAGACTTGTGAGTCTGTTTCTGTCCAGTGGTTTTTGTATTTGCAACCATCTTTTGAGGTCGACAAACGAAAAACATATTCACTTCCAAGAAAGAGCCACATGTACACCGGTTTTTAACCAAACTGATTTTTCTGTAAGACCAAATACTTATAAATGACTGGAAAGGTAAAAAAAAATTGTTCCGAAATCATAGTTAGATTCATCAACTGTAGCAGTTGAGGATAAATACTGAAGTCTACATACATCATTGTGTGATTATTCAGAATCCTTGTGGGCCATACGCATGTGGATTATTTAAGCACCACGACTTTCCCCCGATTGATTTGCATAATATCACTAGACTTTAGTCGCCTTGAACAAGTTGGAGATGTGTAGTCAAATATATTTCCGATTCAAATTTTTTTCTTTGTATTTGGCGTAATATACATCCGCTTTAGCTCTTGCATGGATGGATATATGCTTGCAAATACCGCAAAAGATGATCCTATTTCTGCATGAAAATTATCAAAAAATTCAACAGTTTTTCGAGCGATGATTTGTAGAACGGTATCAAGACTACTACTTGTTCTGTCAAAATAATTTTGGGTGGAAATATTCTAGACCATGTATGTCAATTCAGTAACAAAACTTCAAGCAAATTGGGAAGTTGCTCAAAATTGAAGGGGACAATACATTTCCAGCTTTCGGCAGTCATTTTTAGACACTGCCATTAGTTGAACTACAATATGGCTGTATGTGATATGCAAGTAATTGGTCTAAAGACTTTAACGGCTACAAAAAGTATTGATTTTGAACCAGCGTTGATATTGATTATTAACACAAAATTGTCGATGAGCTATGCGTACCTCAGATTGTCATTTCCAAGAGGTAATGACTTCATTGCAAATAAAAAATACTTTAAAATACTTAAGAACCTTTTTGAATAATATTTTTTTGAAACTGTTATAACGTATAACTTTTCTATTTCAAGTTGTCGGATGGATTTATTTTCTTGTATGTACAACGTTCTGCAAGAGCTTTGCTGAAATAATTCAGTTAGACATGAATATGTATCCACCGTTTATCGATATTAGGCAAATTTCAGTTTAAATACGATACGGTAGTTGGTTATTCAGTTGTATTCAGTTACATTCAGATTACTCACCCATAATCTTCAACTGATAGTCAGAATTGTGGAGAATTGGCCAAAATAGTAATATTACTTGCACATAATGACTTACACAATCTACTCTACTGAGAAGCAGTGAGGTGTATGCCGTGTTTTATAGCGGCCCACTTTTACGGTACTTAAATCGGGAGCATTGGTGGAACGAACGATATGTCAAATCGTGATTTCTATCAATTTTTTTTTTAGTTTGAACAGGATGAAAGCCCGGAAATATACATAACATGTATAGCTTATAACAATGCCCATTATGAGATGAAATATTACTCCAAATTCCAAGGTTTGTAGTCAGTTTTTCCTCACTTCAACAATATAGCAACAAAGGCGTTTGTTACAGAAAATTAAACAATGCACATCGTTTTCCTCAACTTCATTGGTAAATCTCAATACACTTTTGTGCATCGACTCGAAATTGTTGGTGATCTATCAACTTAAAATCATTGACAATGTACGAGAATTCGAATAGGTAAAAAAACCTTATGGTCCACAAATAAACTCCAGTTACGAAAGCCTATGAACATGTAAATGGTCTAGACTTTTGATACTTGAGAAGTTGACAGGACTCCATACACTTACCTACTGTTCTAGAATAGAGTTTCGGTAAATCTCCACGGGAAACAAATGATAAGTTCAAAAACGGATGTTTCAGATCAACACATACATACAAATCCACTATTTATTCCGGCGATCCACATAAAAGACTATGCCGTGTCCTCGCTTAAGAAAAGTTAGTGTGTTAATAGCCCCTTTCGAGATATGCCTATACTAATGCAGCTCGTGATTGAATCACCAATGTTACATTAAGAATAGTTACTAAAAGACTTGTAAACCGATCTTGTTATTTAATAAATGACTTTAAGACAAGACATTGAATGACTGTCGATTTTACTTTAAATGATATTGAATTTAATGCTAATGATTTTGTAAGTCTGTAGATTTTGGTTGTAAACATCAAACCTTAACTATTGAACGAATGCTAGCAAAATAAAAGTTCTAGACAAGTGAATGCATTGCAACTACAGCTTGCTACAAGATCCATAATCGCTTTGATGCGCTTGATCGTGTCCTCATCAAAGATACATTGTTCACTGTGACATGCCCCATAAGTTACGTTCTAGCTAAAGCAATAACGGCAATCTGAGTTGTACGTAAAATATTAATATGTTCTTTGATGAATGATTTGTACACAGATCAATATGCATTAAAACTCTGGTCTTGTAAATTTTAGGGGGTCTGTGAGCTGATTCGAATCATGTAAATTTCTGAAGATTAGAAGATAGAACTAATTGTGGACTACTTATTCTGTCAATTGTACCATAGTTAATTTTCTATGCTAGCTACTTCTAGCAGTGGTCTAAACCAAGAATGGCGTTTTGAGTTGTTGATATTTACATTTATGAACAATGAAATGTGCCGATAGAATTGTGGACTTGTGATCAAAACAGGCAGTGTTTTCAACGTACTAACATCAACAAAACGCTTTAAGATCTATATATCCCATCTATCCAGTAAGCCGATTGACACTAACAAGGTTTGTACATCTACATTTTCATTTGCCATTCGGTTCAATGTATGAACGTGTAGTGCATTCTTTTTTATTAAATTTGTCTAAATTATGTATTATAGATAAGCTTCTATAATACTGCTATAAACTTGGACTTGAACTAAACAATTTCATTACAAACAAACATTTCCAACCATACTCTTCTGTCTCCATGAGGTAAAGAGCTAGACCCGGCAATTCATTCTAGGCGTCTTAAGCGATGATACTTGCTTGACACACTTTGGGCTCTAATCTCAAAACAGAAAAACACAGAAGCAGAAAAGCAAGAACAGGAATAGGAGATTATAGGGGGTTCAGGGCAAAGACTGATTCGATAAACAAGACAGGGGCTGCCAAACCTCTATCAGCGCTCAACAGAACCTGTGAATTAAGGTGGGTCCAGAGCAGCCTTAACAACTGCCTCGTGCCCTCGGTATTAGGGCGCCTCAATAATCAATGTCTCGCGTTCTCAGCGACACCGCAGGAGCAAATATGTAACTCTTCTTACCAACTTTAATCTCTGCGAAATAGACATAAAAATTGCTTATATCCGTGCGGAGTTGAGTGCCCTTGCTCATGTTTGCCTTGGGTATTCCAGAAGACAATCGGTAGATGAACAGCTGTCGGATGCGGCCCGTAGGCAATATTCCTTCGTGTAGTGCATTTTTGTCATTAGAAGTATTGTTCAAACTCGTTTTCGTAGCTTAAATCTTGCAACTGTTATGTAATTTTTTTCGTCTATGGTTGAGTTTAGATTGAAAGGCTAATTTCTATTTAATTTACATGACGAACAAAGCTAGCGATGCTATAAAATCCATGGCCTGATTGCATAATACAAGATCATTTGAAGCTTCGAATCTGTACTTGTGCCATTTGTCACTGCCAGCTGGTATTGTTTATTACCAGGCCCGATCTATCCCATTGTTGTATTCCATAATCTATTTTCCAGATTTCAGGCTTTGTTTATAGACAACAATTGTTTCATTTCGAGACTAGATCTAGCCTTTATGGTTCATCTCATCTCAGTGCACGAGTACATACACGTGTACAATACTCTCAAATACCCGGCAAATGACCACAAGTAGGATGCGTTTTGCGTTTTGAGAAAGACCGGTCAAAGCTCTAACCTTGAATAGCGATGAGCCAATTTGAGTACGACTCTGTGCAATAAGAAAAATAGCTCAGATCCTGGATACAGCTTGCCGGTGCCTTCTGAATTTTTCTTTGTACAGTTCTTGTCTTTCTTCAGCAGCTGAGTTGTGTAATGCATACGGAATATAGCTCACGATGAACCTGCCAGACACATATGCGCACAGATGCGTATGAACTTGTATACCTGTAAGTACACAATACATGTTTTTATTGCGTGGAGTTTAAATTTGTATGCCTCTGAACAAAAACGTCACAGATCCACCGGCATCTGTAACACAAATAACCAAAAAGGCGAACATGTATCCCAAAATGCTTTAGGAAATGAATCTGATGCAACGCTGGGGTCAAGGCTCAAGATGTCTGAAATCTTATTGTGTGTACATTCATGCCATGACTTGTATTGCCAACACGCATGTATGCCTTTTGTCCGTTCCGATCAATATCAACAGTTTGCACGTAATGCAAGTACTATATTCACAAATGACCTCAGTAGTCGTATCATGACGCCCAGTTGTCCTGCCATCCTTGCGCATTCTGCACTAGGACACTATTTCATTTTACTAACAAAAGAGCTGCAAAGCTGTATATTTTGTAATTTCTGTTTGTTTGTAGTCTTGGTAAATTTAACTGATCACTACTACCAACCTCTCAAACAAAGAGTCTTAATTCTTAAAGGCTGGATTACACAGAGTTGTTGAATTTTAATGACTGGCCACCGTATTAAAGTGTATGCACTGGTTCTTGTACACTTTACCTAGCCTTTATTAGCGCAATGGACAACGTGAAACGGCACGGGGTATGCAAGATACGTTACCATTTAAGCACTCAAGGCTTACGTAAACAAATACACATTGCACAGCTTAAATTGAGCCGTACCTAGTCCTTTCCAAGAGCTACATTAAATTTACTTTTGTGCTTTGTCCGCTTAATATACATGTTTAAACAATACACAAAGATCTCAAAATTCTGCAACCCACCAATAATCTACTAGTGTACTATTTGAGACGAGACATTCGGTAAGTATGTACTCTGAGATGATGTAGATTCAAGACAAGTTGTGCAACGTTGAACCAAGCAACTGGCAACGATGGATAGTATTTCAATTGAGACTCGACAACAGTTTCTTCAAAACTAATGATTATACAATAACGCAAAGCAATAATGCGAAAATTCGTTTTTTCTTTTATGTATCTATTGTAGCAGTACAATGACCAACCTCATCCTTTATCATCACATTCAAACAAGCGACTTTACAATTGCTATGAATCTTTGTTACAAAACTAACGTGTTTCCTCATTTCGCGAACGAGAATAATAATATGGTTTGAACGCCCTTCTGAGTACAATAACAAAGGAGCTTGAATGCTTGTGTAGCGCTTATTTTTTATGTTTTCCAGGCGGAACACGAGTCACAATTTTAGGCTGAAAAGGGAATGTGCATAGAGATTAAAGTTGGCGCTATCCATGATAGAGAGCCTGAATGCTATTCACTGCACCAGTTTTAACACTGTGTAATTCTTTGGCTCTGGGCACAACTTTTTGGTACGAAAAACGCAAAACCTTTTTGAGTGTATTGAATGACCACTAACGGATTGACTCAATCTTAAAATCAGCATATCACAATTGCACTTCGAGTAAATTCAGGATTGAAGAACCTCTTTAATTCAATAGAATTGAAAATGACTTACTGGGATACCGAAAATGCAACTCATACACACAAATTGCACTTGCCTGTAACACAACAATCGCTCCTTGAATTGTATTGTGCTCTTGATATGGCAGGTTTTGGTTGACTGTCACAAATCTATTGCAAAACATACGATGGGATTGCCAATATGACACTTGTTAACTCAACATTCGTTTCTTATTGAAACATGAATGTTATCTAAGAAAAGAAGCCAAATATTATGAAAATTGCTCGACGCAAAAATGAAGAAAGACTTGGTGATACTGAATTGCTTCGGGCAGTAGATGTAAACTGTATGCAGGACAACGCCGAGAACCACTTCAGTGAATACGATCATGATCTAGAACACACATATATGATTTGCAAAGCTACACCATTTATGTATTGGTCTATAGATCTATTGTGCCAAATTTCTAGAAAAATGACAACTTTTAGTATTCAGAGTTTCGGCGCATTGCCATAAACGTCCATTCATTTGTGGTTTTGGCGCATAGCCATAAACGTCCATTCATTAGTGGTTTTGCCGGATCAATATCAATATTTCGTGTTAAATGATATACTAATTAGTATAGGGGGGAAGCTCCACAATTTTCTACTGCCATGAATCTACGTAAAAGTTGCTGACAACACAATGCCTTATTCTTTGATTTCTCTTAGAATCTCTACACTGTGGGCTTTGTTGAAGCAAAGCGTCACCATACTATACAACATGTATTCTAACTTTCGATGAGTTCATGCAGGACCTACTGATTATTTGAAAACTGTAGGTTTTTACACAACATCACAGTTCGTATTGGAGTGGACCTTCAAAATCAGACAAATCACAATTGCATTTGTGATTGTTAAATACATGTCAGGCTGTATAAAGCGCATAAAGTATATCAGTTGTTTTTATCCCAAATACCATTTGCGTATATTAAATGCTCGTTACCATTACGGTATACAATAAATCATATCACACTTACATGTAGGCATACTGCTCCTGGCTCATGACAAAGACTTTTGGAGATCCGTCGAATGTATTGGAACCCCATAAAAAAGCCAGGAGCTTTAGTCGTTGTTGCCAAATAATATCTAAAATATTATTAACGTGTTGTTACATTTTGTATACCATACAACTTAAAAAAATGTTTGTAACAGTTTGATAAACATGATGTACTCAAAGATTTTGATTGTCGGATAGACACAGTGATGAACATCTGTCTGTATTAGCAAATGGATTTGAGATTTGTTGCTTTGATTAACCACATGTTGATGGAGCCTAGCCATCTGTTGATGCTATCTAACGGCAATGTGGAGGTGGGATCTAGACTGTCATGTAAACGTGCCGGCGCTAAGCAGAGATGTACAAATGTAATGAAAAAAAAAGAAAATTATCAAGATCCTCTGTTATGCGTATAAGCTTTTTAAGATAAAAATTTGACCCAAAACAGCATCTACTAATCCAATATGGGAGCCGGCTAGCCTCTGAGTTAATCTGAGAACTGGGACAAAGGCCGCTCCAAAAGCAAATACACTATAGAAGCAAAAACTAGATTTGAACAGCGAAAAATCAAGTTAGAATCAGGGATTTTTTGGTTATTCTCAGATGATTTACGATTGTACTTTGAAGCGAACTTATAATTGAAAGCTGTGTGAATCATTCTCAAAGCTCACTAGGAATATTCAGAACTCATGTATATTTGTTGATGTACACATATCCATTGACTACAGTGAACCCGCAATATACGAACTAATTTTTCTCATAATGCAAGCAACAGGTGCATAGACAGACAACCAAACAAACAAGCAGATGATGTATTGCCCAGAAATCAACAACTCTACCAACTCGATAGCATCATCAAAATGTCAGTTCCACAACTGACAGACCAATAAAAAATATTACTTATAGCAGTGACCACTCGATTGACAAAGAAAAGCCCGCCCATTTGACCCAGCACGTCTTTGGACGACTTTGAAATCATACTGACGACATTTATCGTCGCCAGTGTCATGGGTCAGTTAACTACTTGAGTGGCTTTTTTTGTTGAGATCTGTAGGTGAACAAGTCTGTAGACTTCTTGTATTTGTACAAAGAAACAAATTTTTCGTAATTACTCTTTTCTTTTAATATCTGTTTGTTGATGCGGTAAACGAGACGTTTAGTTGGATTCACACCAGAAAATAGAGTTTGATATTTGTATCTTTTAGCTTCCGAAAAAAGAAAGATACAAAAGAAAAGTGTCTTCCAAGATGTTATGTCCCGTCAAAAACAAACATTATGACTTCTCCTTGATCGTATCAGAAACGGTAGTCAAGAAAAAACACCCATACACCGACAAGTCCAGAACTTCAAACAAAACCGCTATTACATAGAATGGGCCTTCAATATAATCACAACAGAGTCCGCAACTAATATAAATATCATCGCTTTTCCTATCCTTCGATTTGTTTCTACCAACACCTTTTCTCTTACGATATTTGTCTAGCCTGCGAACAGCCTTCCCTATTGCTTTATTCAGCAATTATAGCCATTCTCTTTATTTCTTCTAGCTGATTAAACTGCTATACCGTTTTCGTCTTTCCTTTATTCTCAAACAACATTTTGTATACCGGTACCTGTTTGACTATATCCAACCAGCCTTGTCAAGCAAGCTTAGTATATCAAATTATTCAAACACCTACTTGTCTCAACAGTATAATAACCTGCAATATCCTGTTATTTTTCAATAAACAGACCCCACTCATTCACAAATCTGTTTGACCCACACTCACTCTTTATCAAAAATTTGCAATTAGCTTATTTGCGGTGTGAACTATAGCCTGGAATCAATAAAAGATCTATTATAGCACACAACGTTATAACACACAAAAATGAAATTTTCTCAATCTGTTCTCCTACTGGGAGCTATGGCTTTAGCCAAAGCCGATGAAGTCTGCAATCCTACAGCTACAGTGACAGTATACGCTAATAGCCCGGAAGCCAAGCCCCAAACAACTTCTATCATTACACAGGCTCCCGCCCCAGCAAATGACTATCGCAGAGTAACAACTACTGGAAGTGACGGAATAGTCACTGTCCTTGTTGAGTACACAACAACTCGATTCACTACTGTTACTCACACACAAACACTGCCTCCCGTGACAACTACAATTGTCCCGAGTCCTAACCCAACCAAGGCCTCTGATGATACCATCGTTAAGCCCGTCCACAAAACAGTATATGTGGATCAATTTGGTAACTTAATTACTGACTACATCCCTGTACCTGAGCCAACTTCAGGATCTAAACCTGGCTCAAATGGTAACAGTGGTAACAATGGTAACAATGGTAACAACAACAATGGTAGCTCCAATGGCAGTGGAAACTCTAATGGAGGTGGTTCCAGCTCCAATTCCAATGGAAACACCCCGGCTGGTAGCAACTCCAATGGTAGCAACTCTAGTGGCAGCAATTCTAATGGTGGCAGCTCCAACAATGGCAGCTCCAGTGGTAATAGCAGCAACAACAATGGTGGCAATTCCAATGGTAACAATGGTGGTAATAACAGTCCCTCTAACGGCGGCAACTCCAACAACAGCGGTAACAGTAATAATGGCAACGGTAGTACTAATGGTGGTAGTTCCAACAACGGTGGCAACTCCAACAATGGTAATTCTGGACTTGGACCTCAACCTAACGGGCCTAATGTGAGCTATGGAAATAACACCTTCTCCGTTGCTTCCCCCTCCACTTTTGCTTTTACTTCTAGCTCTGTCAACCAAACACTCACTGTCTCAAATTCTCAAACTCAGAGTAGTAAGACTGGTTCTAGCGCTCAGCCTTCCGTCACTGTTTCTAGTAGCAGTGCTGTTGATTCCACTTCTAATGCTTTCAGTCTGCCCCCGTCTTTCTCAACTATGTTCACTTCTACTTCTACTAAATCTGGCTTGCCGTCTATCAGTTCCTTCTCTAGCTCAACGGATACTGGTTTGATATCTTCCTCTTCATCCGGATCTACTGGCTCCTCTGCTTCGTTTATTTCTGGGTCTAACTCTGATTCTGCCTCAGCAGTGACTTCATCTACCACTGCGCCCACATCTTCCGGCTTTACATCTGCTTCCTCTACTGTATCCAAATCTAGCTCAGGTTCTGTTTCTTCTACTGGATCTTCTTTTTCGACCACTTTCAGTTCTGCTTCGTCTAGTGATTCCATCTCTAGTTCCTCCTCCTCCTTTAGTTCGTTATCTACTGGTTCTACTTCCGGCCTTTCATCTGATTCTTCTTCAACCACTGCCTCTATTTCTACCTCTGCCATCACATCATCGGCATCTACTGAATTGTCGTCGAAATCGCCTTCTGCAGGTCCTACATCAAGTTCGTCTTCTGCAGGTCCTACATCAAGTTCGTCTTCTTTGAGCACCTCTTCCACCCAATCCACTTCTAGTAGTTCTTCTACTATCATTTCTTCTAACACTCCCAGTGCTGATGCAAGTCTAAGTGCCTCTTCAACTGATTTTGTTTCAAGTACCACTTCGACTAGCCCTATCTCCACTTCAACTTCTCTTGGAAGTTCCACTGCATCCACTTCAAGTGCCATCTCTACAAACACTACACCCGCTACTTCAACTGTTTCTTCAGAAAGTTCCACTGCACCCATCACAAGCTCATCTTCGACTGTTTCTTCCAGCTCCTCAGCTGTTGCAGCACCCTCTCAATCCTCATCGGCTCCTGGACTTTCCTCATTTGCTCAAGAAATTGTTTCTCGGCACAATGAGTTGAGAGCTAGACATGGCTCTCCTCCTCTGACATGGAGTGATACCATGGCAAAATATGCCGAAGATTATTTAGTCGAAACCAACTGTGTGTTCAAACATAGTAGCAATAATCCCTATGGTGAAAACATTGCAATTGGCTATCCTACTACTGTTGATACAGTCAACGCTTGGTACAATGAAATTTCCTTGTATGATTTCGGCAATCCCGGATACTCCAGCAGTGTTGGTCACTTTACTCAGGTTGTCTGGAAAGAGACTACTCAAATTGGATGCGCTCAAGTCACTTGTCCTGGCAATTGGGGTGGCCCTTACGTGGTGTGTGAATATAACCCCAGAGGAAATGTCATTGGATATTTCGATAAACAGGTACCTCCTTTACTCAACTCTAACCAGTGAAGTTGAGGGGATCATTCGATAACAATCGTATAAGTTAGTATAGAGTTTTGTGTTTTTGTATTTTTGTATTTCTGTATTTTTAAGTTTTGATAAAAATGATGTTTAAAAGATGATGCAAGATTGATTCATTTCTGGTGGGAGTTGTAAATAAAGTTTAATGGACGCACTGTACACATTCATCTATCATTTCAGCGGAAGCAGATCCGGCGCAAACAGACTGGTGTAAAATTTACTACAGTTAAGCACAGCAACCTTTGAATGCGTAACAATGCGGTGTCAACGATAAGTAGCCGTAGACGGGGCCAAGATAAAGATTTGTAAGAGAAAATAATACAAAACATTGGCATTAACAAAAGAAAATGCCTAGATACATTGCCAGTTTCTTTTTCAATCTCGTCGGTGAGTTTTAAATGATTGTAGATGCAATGCAGAATAGAGAAAAAAACTATATTTCTCTCGATGTTTGTATAACCAGTTTACTAGCCGATTAAGTGCTAGTAATGTATATTATCATAATATTCAGAATATCGACGTATGCTATATACTTACCCCCTGGTTTCATCTTAACTAGTGTTTGACGACTTCAGTCTAATGATGCTTTTGTAGTCGAAACAAGATATTACAAATGACTCCAAAAACACAACTAGTTCCCTATACTACTTTTGATTCAAATTAAGTTTTGTTTTAGCTCATGCTCATTTACACGTATTGATATCCATTTTGATAAAAACTTGGCCATCAATGAAAACTGATAAAAGGCTGGATATACCAATACGCAAACTATTCAGGAAATCAACCATCGACGTAAAAAAATATTAAAGATTCACAATATGCAAAAGCCATATGTTTAGGCCATAAAGCTGAAAACTTTGCATTGACTGGATACCTTGACAAATGAAAGGGATTGCTATCCGAAAATTTGGACAATACAATCAACCATTCTGGAAACACATAGCTATAATATTATTATGTGAGACTATGTAAAGACCCATACAATACATCAGAAAACCATGTAAATACAAAAAATTGCTAAAAAGTAAACTTAACACTACGGAAAAATAAACAAATATTACAATGCAAAGCTAGAATTGTCTAATTGCATATGATTGTTAATAAAAAAAAAATAAAAAAAATTGCAGTCACGACCATGTAGTGAATTCAAAAACGTTAAAAGTGCATACAGTCATAGCGTAATTGGAGTTTTGAAAAACTTAATACAAAATATCGGTGTTTTTCAATAAGCATAACATCATTCGCGACAACGACGCATGACTGAAAAAGCGAGAATTGTGTACACCTGTGTTGTATTTTTGATACCCTTGACGACCCAGAGCCAGCTTTTAATACTTTTCTTGATAATACATTAGGACTCAAGAGGGTACATAAAAAATTGTTTTAGCGTAACTGAAATTATTGAAAATTCGCTTCAAAAATTTGTAAAAAACGTTGCATGCAATTTTAGTTGAAAAAAGAAGCCCTACGGGGGGCTCGAACCCCCAACCTTGTGATGACTTTAATAGATACTTAAGAGTCACACGCTCTACCGATTGAGCTAGCAAGGCATTTTTTGAGCGTATAATTTTAATGATTTATAACATCTACCTATATATAATAGTGCATAGTTTGTACTGTGTCAAGTACATGAAAAATTAACCCTAATACCAGCTGTTTTTACTAGAACGATGGGCACAGTGTTTGATTCTACACCCACTTCTTGCATTTTCCCTAATATCCTTTTCTTCATTTTTGATCAACAATAGCACAACTCCCAATTTTCACGGAGCGTCAACAGAAATAATGTCCTCTGATGTTCGAGATGTACTAGATCTTCCTGAAAGAAGTGGGGCGCTTCAGCCCCAAGCCAAAAGACCACGATTGGGCGATTCTGCTCGTAAACCCGGTTAGTTTTCCTATAATCAATCTGTTTGACAAACATTTGTAAAACTAACTGTCATTCTTCATTTTGTCTAGATAGTATGCAGCGTGAACTTTTCAACCTTTTAGGTGAGAATACACCGCCAATAGCTGTTTTTGATGGACCAAAGCTGAAAGATAAACCAAGCTGGAAACAAAAGGCGTCGCCTTGGTCATGGGCAGAGTTTAAGAACTCAGCGCGGTCAGATGGATTGGTCTTGCACCATTGGATAAAAGGAAAGTTTGATGTTGATCCCGAGGAGGACTACGCATTTGCCAAATATAACAAAAAGCTTTCTATTCCTCGATTCACCAAAGAGGATTATGACTTGGTTTTAAAAGACGATGATTGGAGCTATGAAGAGACAAAGTATTTGTTTTACTTATGCGATATATATGAACTGCGATGGGTAGTTGTCCACGACAGATATCACTATCCAAGAGAACTGCCAAAGAAAGCAGATAGTGTCAAAACTGAAGATGGACAAAAAGAAGCTGATAAAGCTGAAACTTCAAAATCGCCAGAGAGGACAATAGAAGATTTAAAAGCACGATTTTACAACATTGGCCAGCGTTTAATCAAGCTCAAGCAGCAGCGCGGGGAACATATTGGTGCTGCAGAAGAGGATTTGTATAAACAAATGAAATTCAACAAGGAAAACGAAATTAAACGAAAGCAGCACTTGGAACGATTACTTTCTAGAAATCCAGCAGAGATAGCGGAAGAAGAGGCACTGGTATTAGAGTCAAGAAAATTAGAAGCTGCAGCCGAGTTGATGCTTAAAGAGCGTGCTGAAATTCTTCGCCTCTTGGATGCACCTAATTGCAATAACAGCAAAATCGCACAGTATCAGACATCTCAAGGACTTGCGCAGCTCACAAATACGTTATTACTCTCAGACAAGAATAAGAAACGAAAAGAAACACCTAACACACCAGTGTCTGGATCGCCGCCACCACAACCAGAGACACAGAAAGCGAACCAGGATAAGGCTTCTGTCAAGGGACAAACAACAAAGCGTAATTCTACTGCTAATGCTACTGTAGTTTCGACTCCTACCTCAGGAACGGCCACACCTGCAGAAGCTTCCAAGTCTGTCTCCAAAACCAAGAAAAAAGATAAAGCAGCTACTAAGAAGGGTGCAAGCGCTGGGGCAGCTGCCGTAGCAACGGCTATTCAGCGAAAGCTCTCACCACAAGAAGAACAAGCTTACGGTATTACATATCATGATAAAGTTTCTTCCGGAGTGTATTTGCGGTCGAGCAAAATTGCCACTTACAAACAAGCTTTACAGGTTAAAATGGATCAGGTTTTGGCCGAACTGGGAATACCTCCTAGGCCCGTGATGCCCACTGCAAAAGTGTGTTCAAAATTTGACTCTTTACAGCATTCGATTAGTGTCTTATTAGAAGCAAAGAAACAGGCTGATAAACTTGAGACTGAGCTTCAAATTATAAAGTCGCAAAAAAACCAGGGAATATCATTAAAAGGTGGATCCAAAACTGTGCAGCATGAGTCGGCACCATTGAATGAATAAATTATTGCTTACCTATGTAATTTATTTTTCTTTCATGTAATTTCTCAGACAATACATTATAAGTGTAACCTTTCTGAATATTGTTGCATCGAGATGAACCTGTTTTTCAGATTTGAAACAGCCTTACTCACTTGTAGGTCATTTTCAATTCTTTCTGTTCAGTTCTCTTATGAGTATTGTATAAGTTCCTCAATTCTAGCTGACTCTTAGTAAAATTTTTGACTTTTCTCTATTTTTGTCAATCGCAGTCTGAACTCTCTCGCTGACCCCAGAGCTCTGTCGTGGACTGGGATATGTTTTTCTTACAAGAAACTTCTTTTTGTTGATTCACTGTCTTCCTATTGTTTCGCGCTGTCAACTTTGTCTACAACTTACAATTTTTTTTCTCTTTCATTTCATCGGCCACTACTAATTGTTTTACCGACTTGGACTCACATCTGTTACCATTTTATAATATTTCTCATTTTCTCATATAATTGTCATTTAAATTTTGTAACACACTCTTTTCTCAATGTCAGATTTGGGCACTCGGTACAACTACGAGCCCGCAATTTATCAACCATGCCAAAAATTCTGATTCTTGCAGTACACATAATAATAATATAGTATAAAAAAAGGCAAAGTAGATTTCCCAGAGATACGCATACACAAATGAAACGTTCAGTGATGATGTGAACTTGTAATGCCAAAATCTTGAGCACAGATTGGCTAATAAATTTAACCAAAAATTTAAAGGTACTTGAGTATATGCCCATCAAGTCAACGATACAAGGGTTTTCACAAGATTGTGATTAAATAATGCATTTCTAATACTTTGGTGTTTTTTTTTAATTTTTTATGATATCTATTAGACTTGACGTTGATGTTATATTCTATACAATTTTGGGTCGCTTCACAATATTTTACATGTAAAGCTCTGACTGGATGCTAAGATAATGTATATACGAATCTGTTTACTACAGATCTGACAAACAAACAAAGTGGGGGTTTTGTAGGAACAGCTGGGGTAGTAGTTGAAGTGCTACTGGTAGTAGATTGTACCGAGGGTGTAGTTACTATCGTGATATTGGAAGAAGATGAAGAGGAAACAATGGAGGGCAGGCTAGACACATAATTAGATGACGACGGATCAGAAGAAGAATCCAAACCAGAGACGCTTGACGAATAGTCCGAAGAGACTGAGCCTGATGAAGACGCACTTGATGGAGAGTCCGAAGAGACCAAGCCTGATGAAGACGCACTAAACGAAGAGTCTGAAAAAGCCGAGTGTGATGACACACTTAATGAAGACTCTGAAGAAGCTGAGCTTAATGAAGACTCTGAAGAAGCTGAGCTTAATGAAGACTCTGAAGAAGCTGAGCTTAATGAAGACTCTGAAGAAGCTGAGCTTAATGAAGACTCTGAAGAAGCTGAGCTTAATGAAGACTCTGAAGAAGCTGAGCTTGATGAAGACTCTGAAGAAGTCGAGCTTGACAAAAGCGAAGTTGAAGAAATAGAACTTGATGAAGAGTCTGAGAAAGCATGGCTTAGTGAAGACGAAGTTGATGTAATTGAGCTCGATGAAGAGCCAGAAGAAGCTAAGCTTGGCAAAGACAAATCTGAAGAAGCTGAGCTTGATGGCACGCTTGACGAAAATTCTGAAAAGACTGAATTAGACGAAGACGAGCTTGACAAAGAACTTGAAGAAGAACTTGAAGAAGAACTTGAAGAAGAACTTGAAGAAGAATTTGAAGAAGAACTTGAAGAAGAACTTGAAGAAGAACTTGAAGAAGAACTTGAAGAAGTTGAACTCGAGGATACACTCAACGAAGGGTCTGAAGTTGAACTCAATGACACACTCAATGAAGAGTTTGAAGAAGCTGAACTTGAAGACGCACTAGGCGAAGAATCTGAAGAAGTTGAGCTTGAAGACGCACTAGATGAAGGATCTGAAGAAGCTGAACTTGAAGGCGCACTAGATGAAGGATCTGAAGTTGAACTCAATGAAGAGTCTGAAGAAGCTGAGCTTGAAGACGCACTAGGCGAGGAATCTGAAGAAGTTGAACTCAATGACGCATTCAACAAAGAGTCTGAAGCCGAGCTTGAAGACGCGCTAGATGAAAAATCTAAAGAAGTTGAGCTTGACAAAGACGAGGCAAAGAAAGTTGAGCTTGTTAAAGACGCACTAGATGACGATTCGGAAGAAACCGAGCTTGGTAAAGATGGACTGGGAAATGACGTGCTTGATAAAGATTCTGAAGAAACAGAACTTGACAAAGACGAAGACGAAGACAAGACCGAAGAAGCAGAGCTAGATGAATACAAATCCGATGATGACGATTCCAATAAAGACAAAGTCAATGAAACGAAACTAGAAGAAGACACACTAGATGAAATCAAACTTGAAAAAGAGGCACTCAATGAAGTGTCAGAAGCAGTCGAGCTGAATGAGGAAAAGATATTCGATGAAGTGTCGGATGCAGCCGAGCTGAATGAGGAAGAAACACTTGATGAAATTTCTAAAGCAGCGGAGCTGACTAAAGATAGAGTTGAAGAAGATGCGGTTGAAGAAAAAATGTCTAAAGCAGTCGAGCTTGATGAAGATGAGCCTGAAGAATAGGTGCTTGATGAAACGTCCGAAAAGATTGAGCTAGATGGAGACAAAGTCAAAGATGCACTGGAAAAAAGGTCAAAAGAAGAAGAGCTGGATGTAGGCAAGCTTGAAGAGAATTCACTGAACGAAAACAAGCTTGAAATGGATGCGCTGAAAAGGGACAAACTTGATGAGGGTACGTGTAATGAAGGCAAACCCAATGAAGGCAAACTGAATGAAGAGCGAGTAGAAGAATCAACAGAGTAAGTAGTTGCAATTGTTGAGCTTGATGAAAAGAGGCTGAAAGAAGTACTAGAAGTGTTACTTGGTAAATCATTCAAGGCAGAAACAGCCGATGAAACTTTTGAGGCAAATGTAATAGATGCATCATCTGAAGCAAAGGATGCAGAGTTTGATGAGCCGCGATCAGAAGATTCAATAGTTGAATACAAAGTTCCGGTGGTGCTTCGCGATGAGGACAAAACTGGACTGATTTTAGAAGAAAAATCCAAGGAAGATATCAAAGAACTAGAAGAAAAATACGAGCTTGACCCTGTAATAGGAATGTTTGATGAAAACTCAGCGGCAGAACTGGATAAGAAGTCAATGTATGTTTGAATTGAGGATGTACCTTTATTGACTGAAATCGATTTGCTTTCGGGTGAAAATGAGTCTGAATTAGATTTGGTTGACAATACATCAAAACTTGTTACAGCAGGCGAAGAAATTGCGTTATACTTGCTAGATGATTTTGTGAAGTCTAAGGGAGTAGATACATTTCCGAATTTAGTAGAAAATGCTACAGATGATAGCACAATAATGGGCCCCGTGGGTGATGCGACCGTATCTTTTGAAGAGACATCAGTGGCTGATCCAAAAAATGATTTGGAAGATGTGCTAATAAAGGTAGATGCGCTGGTAAAGTAGTCATCTCGCGAAGACAAACTTTTCATGGAATCTGTAGGCGACCAGCCCGGACTGGCTTTACCAGTAATCGAAGCACTTGCAATTGTTTCAATAGATGTAGTTATACCCGACGATGATTTTGTGAAATACGTATTCACATCAGCAGTGAGATACCAGCTGGGGTTAGATGCTGTAGGCAACAAAAATACTGAACTAGCTTTACTAGACTGCGAACTAGAACTTGAATCATGAAAGGGTAGACTAGCAAGACCAGAGGCAGGCGAACTATTGATTACAATAGACGTCGATTTGGGTGTAGAGACATAGGAGGGAATCAAATTGCCATTTGGATCCACGTATATTGTAGTAGTCTTCGGTAGCGTAGCTGCAGTATCAGGATGATCTATGGCGCTAGAAGCAGAATCAGCAGCGACTGTTGTAGTGATAGGTGGGGGAGTTATTACGTTTGTAACCGTGGCATAGTATGCCGTAGTGTATTGTATGATAACAGTTACGATACCATCAGGGCCCGTTACTGTTTTCCTTGGACCAGTTTCGGTAGATTTGGGAGTGTGAGTAATGGCAGGGTATTCAGTTTTGGTTAGTGTTGATGTTTGTACTCCCGGAAAATCAGTGAACACTGTGACTGTAGCTGTAGGCACACATGAATTATCGGCCACAGCAACAGCCAAAGTTTCCAGGAAAAAGAGTAATTTTGAGTGTTTCATTTATTGATAAGCGGAATCTATGCGGCAATATAATGAAGTGATAGCTGTATAGGTTTATGCTATTTTTTACCAAGTGATCTGAAATTTTTGTATAGTATGAACCCCAGATTTAGTACCCCACGTATGAATTGGCAAATGCAATAATTCGAGTAAAAAATAATGTTGATTTACCAAGCAATTCAACATGTCCAAAAGACGGCACATTTCAAGGGTTATATAGAAAACAATCCTTGCTCAAAAGATTCAATATCGATGGCTACTTTGGGGTTTGAAGCACATTTGTAAACATCACTAGTCAACAAATGTGTAAATCAGCAATCTGAAGGTTAGTCAATTTTTGGATACGCGAGTATCAAAGGCACAAGTTTCTGGCGACATTGTTGCGTAATGAACAATAAATGTAGTACACAAATTGCATTACATGTACACACCTGTTTAGCCACTTTGGAAATATTAAAGAAGCCATTTGTTTACAATTCAATCTAGCTTAGGATTTCGCGGTGTATCCCTCAGAACCCAGAATGCGAGCAGCGATCTTCTGAACCTTCTCGCCCCACTTCAGCTTTGTTCGGCGCCTGAAATCCTTTTTTGTCTTTGCGCCGGCTTTGCTTTCATCGTCTGTACTTCTGAAGGATCAGCTGCGAGTCATTTCACAAAAGTCATCCTAATACTTCGACTTATTGTACACATTGTGAAAGACATGAGATCCAGTCAAAGAAGGTCAAGTACTTGTTACATTTCCACTATGCTGAGTTTAGAAGATAACTAACTGGTCTCAAAGAAAGGCGATGCTGGCTTTAAAAGCTGATCTCAGACCGACTGTAAGCTCACATCTGGGAGCTGAGTGCTCTAAGTTTTAGTCACTGCGAGTATCCCGTTCTGTTACTGTACAGTAATGGACATCTCAATTCTAACTAAACTTACTTGGGTCCACATAGAGTCTAGCTATAACTGAAACGCCCACCACTGTATTATAAAATCTCTAAAGCAATCTTTGAACAGAAGTCCAACCAGGCAAGTACACATTCATTGCAGGCCTTTTTTATTTTATCTTTATTTTCTTGATATTTCTTGGTTTTATTTACCATAATAATGCATGCTGTCGGGCATTGCCAATATATACGCATTATGGAGAATGTGTACAATGGTGGTTGTGCTGCTTTCAAAGTGAAAACTAGTCCAAGCTCTTTTCAAGAGATGTACACACTATAAGCTTCTACGATGTATCCATAGCTGAGGGATCACGCGTAAAACAGCATATTTAGCATAAGGATCAAAAAGGTTTGGAATGCTCATACAGTTTTTGCACACAAATGGACTATGCAAGCTCTGCTGCGCTGATTGTGAAGTGAAATTCCCGAAATCAGATACCTCGATCAGCCATGAAAGCCATTGGAATAGAGATGCTAAAAAAGCAATGTTGCCTCGTATTACATTTGGGGCCTCATTTGCTATTGAACCATGCTTATGCTGAAATCTGTGGGAGTTGTAAATGTACAGTCTCAACTGATATGGCCTTTTACTATTTTACTCATTTGGGCTCTCTCAATTATGTACTCAAAGCAGAGGGCTGCTGATACACAACTCGCAAAAAATATTCAAGCAAATCAATAGTCATATTGCCAAACCAATAAAAATTTTGTTTAAAGTGATACTTTATCATGACCAGTTAAACATTCCCCTTTTTAGAGATAGGTTGAGAGTGAGAGCCCTTCAAACCGAAGCATACATGACCACCTTTTTTTGTCAGCCAAGCTGGTAATTTTGAAGCTCACTTGAGCGGTACAAGAGCAAAATTACAGTCTAGTGCCTCTGATTTGACTTGCTCAAAATCCACAAGGATTAGTAGCAATTTTTGTTAAAAAGAATAGTGAACAGTTCACTCCAAAGACCAAATACTTCAACCTGTATACCAGCAAATACTGCGAACGGAGTTTTCTAATATAGTTCATACAGCACAAGCATACTTACACATCAACAATTCTTTTTCTGTATACACTTGATTCCACGCATTTTTTGAATGTGTTTTTGAGTATCCTGATTATATGTTTGGCCGCTCTTAAGGATTTGTCAAATTTCGTCTGGCTATGCTTGTTTTGTAAAAACTTATTTCTGACATGACGATTTGCAGATATTTCTTTCATTGCACTTACCATTTCTTTAAAGTAACTTGTTACAGCGCGTAAGCTTCTACTACTCAAATGTTAGCTGAGGATGTTCTCGTGTAAATCTTGCTGAAAATTAATAGACGTAAAGTGATATGTTGCAAGAGACTCTCTCAATTCACAGTTAAAAACTTTCTGCATTGTAAGTTTCATTTCTATCAGCCCACATGACATTGGAATATGTGTATTTCATGATCTGTCACACAAACAAGATGTGAAGCTCACATTTCTCGACTCGATCGACAACGTTTCCAAAATGCAAATTGCGCACCAGTTTAATATCAAAAGAAAAGCTAAATAAAACCAAAATATTGAATCAAACATGGCAGTGTAATAATAATATGCAAAAAAATAGCAATTGCATACCATAAACATATTATTTGATATTTCAACAAGTTCGTGGAAAAAAAAGTTGTAATAGTGTGCGTGTATAGTTCTTTCGGAAATTTTTAATAAAAATAGCCTTGCTAGCTCAATCGGTAGAGCGTGTGACTCTTAAATATCTATTAAAGTCATCACAAGGTTGGGGGTTCGAGCCCCCCGTAGGGCTAACTTTTTGTCTGGCACAAGTCGCATCTTTTTACATAGCATCATTGGTACTCTTACTTAAGTTAGTTGCCAACATCTTTACATAGAAATGTACAAAAAGCGTCTATAAGCGATGATTTAGACACGAATTAATGACGAAAGCAATACGCTCATTTTCTTGCTATACGAAATGTGATTTTGTGTTCACGTTTTGATGTATCCACAATCAAAATTAATATATTCGTATAACAAGGGTTAAATTACAACTAAGATATACATCCAAAAATCTCAAGACATCTTAAAATAATTCATGTGTTTATTGAAGATCTTCAGAGTTCACATTGTCACGCTTTGTTTTAATTTTGCTTTCAATAATGAACATTGTACTCAACAAAAACTCAAGAACATCTATGAAAACCTCATAACGAGCACTTCGTTTGGTAACAAAGCAAGACCTGGATAATCTGCTCGAGGACAAAATACGCCTAATGAATGATAGAGCTAGAGTGTATTACTGTGGCAAACAAACGCAATTACAGCCTCTAGGTACCTCTGTTAAGCAAGAGGTTGAAGGCTGTGATAATTCTAGTAGGGTTTGACTATATCAACTCTATCTATTTTTTTCACGTAATTTTCGCAATTCATCACATTACAATCTGCAAAATTATCATCTGCTCTCCAATACTTGTTTCCTGTCTTATATTTCATTTCTATTCTGATTTCATAAGTTTCATCACATTTGGCATGTCATGATTACTCACTATCAGTAGTTTCACTAAACTTTTGATATTTGTAGGGAATCGGACTCGATTTCCTACTTTAGACTTCAGACTTCTGAATAGTTCTGAGTTCTCATCAATAGATGAATTGTTTCATCTATTCTTAGATCCGTTGCTTCTACTTACTTGCTTTTTAGGCAAGTTCATCATTAGGTCTTGTTGATAGCTCTTAGGGCTTCACATTACCCTGTCTCCTAGATATCTATATAAGACCCTGATTTCACCCGTAAACTTGAGAAGCATCAAGCATGAAGATCAAGCATCTTCTATTCATGTTGAAGTTCACTTTGTGTTCTCTTCCTCTGAGTTGCTAAAGCTATTTCTCATTCTGTCTCTTAGTAAATATTGTCTATCTAGTATTGTACTAGATAGGCCGGACAAGACTTGAGCTCCCGCAAGGGAGCTGACGTCCGTTAGGACTCCACCTATGTCTTATATCATCAAAGACGGCTCGAATCCTTACAATATTATACTGTTGGGAGTTTGGCCGAGTGGTCTAAGGCGCCAGATTTAGGTTAAGCCCTAAAGTTAAACTTGAAAACCTCTGGTATCTTCGGATGCGCGAGTTCGAATCTCGCAGCTCTCATTTTTATTATTGATGATGTATCTTTCGATTGAACAATGGAATCTAATCGAAATTCTGGACTGCTGCCAACAGATATTCACTTTTTTCGGTGTACCTTGAGAACTATCCATACACAACTTGGAAACGTTTTGTTTGCCTTGAAGGTGTACATAACCGATATCTGTTTCACGTGTTGAGGTTCTAGAAATCACATATTATACTAAAAACCTTTTCAGGTTTTTGTCAAGATTAACTTTCGGTTTTTCCGAAGTATTTTGTAAAAGGAAGTGGGCTCTGTAATATTATGCCAAAGGATGCTTCGTTTATTTATTATAATATTGTTCTTTGATACTCGATTGTAATTATGATCTTTTTTATTGTTCATGATATCTATACTCTATAAAAATTAAATGATTTTCTGTGCTAAAAATGTTTTGGAAGGAGGTAAATGATTTGTTTCTGTTTACAAGACAAACTTTTGAGTCTCAGATGCTTTCTCAACATTGGCATCAAAGTTTTCAGTCTTGGAAGCTTCCTCGACACTGGCGTCAAACTCTTCAGTCTCGGGAGTTTCCTCGACATTGGCGTCGAACTTGGCCTCAGCAGCGAGTTCTTCTTCTTCTTCCAATTCAATCTTGTTCAAAGGGCGGTACGAGGGAGTCCACATTTGCGCCTTGACCCACGCCAGTCTCTCAGAGTAACGAGTGGGAACAACAACGTTCTTATCAGTACCGGGCTGCTTCTCGTTCTCAACAGTGGCAACACCGTCCTCGACGGCTTGTCTGACAACAGCAGCAGCAACATGAGCAGAGATTTCACGAATGTTGCGAATATCGGGAAGAAGACCACCTTGAGGATCAGTTAGAATGGGAGATTGCGACGAAAGAGACTCGACACAAGCAGCAATCATGTTCTTAGTAATGTGTGTGGACCGCGAAAGCACAGCTCCCAAACCAATACCGGGGAAGGTGAAACAATTATTGTTTTCGGAAATGGTGCGGCCATGGACAGGTGCAAATGGGGAACCGGTGGCACACAAAACGGTACCGTTAGTCCAGTCAATCAAATCGGCGGGAGTAGCCTCGTGCAGACGAGTAGGGTTACTGAGAGGGAAGATAATAGGGCGAGCAACATGCTTGTTCATTTCTTGGACAATCTCCTTGGTGAAGGCACCAGGCTGGGTAGAGCATCCAATCATGATGTGAGGCTTAAAGTTCTTAACAATCTCAAAGAGACTGGACTTATCAAAGTGACTGACTTTTTCGGCGGGAACAGCGTAGAGTTGTTGGACAGGCGAGGCTCTTGTATTTTCGGAAGTGATAAGACCTTGACGATCAATGACCCAGATGTTTTCACGAGCGGCTTCAGGAGTAACACCCTTGGTGATCAAGTGGTCAGTGATTTGCTCAGCAATACCCATACCGGCACTTCCAGCACCAAAGATCAATACTCTTCTGTCGGTAATAGACTCTCTTAGAGTCTTGAGAGCAGCTGTGATGGCACTGAGAGAAACAGCACCAGTACCTTGGATATCATCATTGAAACAGGCCAATTGGTCTTGGTACTTATCAAGGATTCTTCTGGCGTTCAGCACACCGAAATCCTCAAAGTGCAGCACAGCCTTGGGGAATTGCTTCTTGACACTTTGAACAAAGTTGTCAACAAAGGTATCGTAAGCCTCACCTCTGACACGATTGAACTTGTTACCCAAGTAAAGAGGGTCGTTCAGAAGAGATTCTCTGTTGGTACCGGTATCGAGAACGATAGGAATAACACGGTCGGGATGAATACCGGCGCAGAGAGTCATGAGAGCCAGTTTGGCAATGGAAATACCAATACCACCAGTTCCTTGGTCACCAATTCCCAGAATAGACTCACTGTCAGAGACGACAATGTAGTCGATATCTTCGGCGTCACCAAAGGCAGCCAAACGCCTTGTGATTTCTTCCTTGCTGGGCTTGGTAATATCGAGGAAACAACCTTCTGGTCTTCTGAACAGGTGGGAGTAACGCTCGATCGCGTCACCCTGAGTAGGAGTGTAGATGATGGAAAACATTTCCTTGATGTGAGTGAGAATCATTCTGTAGTAAAGACATTGATTTTGATCTTTCATACTCTGACAGAAAGAGTTTTTCTCCAGATCAGTAGCGCATTTTTTGAATTGAGCATAAGCACGCTCAACTTGATCGTCTATTGAAAGTAGGGGTTAGTACAGATGACGCAAAAAAAATGAAAATGTGGTATTTTTTAGGCAGTTTGGGAGTAGTGGAACATACCGAGAGAGTTGATTTGAACGGGGAGTAAACCAGTGATGCCAAAGGTTTCGCGTTCTTCATGTGTAAAAGCAGTACCCTTGTTTAACGAAGGGTTGTTGAGCAGCTCGCGGCCGGTAAGAGCTGTGTCGACAGGGCCTTCAGTAGACAAACGAGTTTTTCTGATTCTTCTGGGAGCAGCACCAGATGCAATCTTGGACAAATATGGTAACACTCTGGATGAACGCATGATTGTGTATGTTAAAGCAAGAGTTAAGTGGTAATGAACAACGAAGAAAAAAAAAAGAGAAAGAAGAAAGAGAACAATCGATAAAATCAAGCTGGTCTAAAGGTATTTATAATTGATTGGAGTTACATTCAAAGTGATCGGTACACATGTAAAATTATATACGAATATGTATGCTACCAGATTGTGTTTTTTTTGGGTGTTATATCGAAGATAAATTTCTACACTCATAGTCATAGTGCTATTGTTGTTGTCATTGTCCATAGTGTTAGGTGGTTCTCGTACGGCTGAGCTAGCAAAAGGGAAGCTTCGGAACGCCGGCGACCAAATAGAAAGGAGAAAAAAACATGGCGAGAAAGTAAAAACATACAGTATATGACTGAATGTTGTATTTGCAGCGGGAGCGGTGAGTTGATATTAATGGGCGGATTGCGATATAATCTCCTGATGATGGTAATGATGGGTTGCGCGTAGAGCTGCGGCTGTTGCGAGATTAAGAAGGGTGTGCCGGGAACAGCGCTTTTGGGATTGTGCCATGTTTAGGATGGGAATTTCGATGAAATCAATGTTTGTTTCTGGTTAAGAGAGACGGAGATGAAGATCGTGGAGGAAGAGAATTGTCGTTGCAGACAAAATTGTTTGCAGTGGAAGTTTGCGAGATTTGGGCATTTCTGATCAAGGAAAATTCAGTTTGGGTTCAGACAACCTGATATTAGAGCCCCGATCGCGCTGAAGGAGCCGAAAAAGAGAATCAATGCTTTTCTGTGCATCTATAGTTTCACAAGACACTCACTCGCCGCAAACACGATAACGATAACGAGACTCGAGTCAGAGTTGCTGGAATAAAGATGGTGACACACTCGCAGCCAAGCACTGTTTGAATTGTAACGAAGCGTGTTTGATGGTTGGCCATGGTATAGTTCGTAAGGGTATTGCATGGACAAGCCTTTTCAACGGTCTCTGTTGAGTGCGGATGTTGGATCCCTATTAAATCCTTATTGGGCCACCATTGGGCTGAATGGGCTGACGGTCAGTGACAGCGACAGCGGCGACAAAGTGGACGAACTCAATAATATGTGTACACTTGCTTCAGGTCTTTGGATCTCTATTTCCACAGAGCATGACCAAGTAGAACAGCGAGATCTGTATCCCATCTTGAACAACTACGGCTACAATCACAATCATCACTACCTGTCCTTCTTCTCAATGTGTACTTCGCCAGACTAACTCAATGATCTCATTATAAATTTTGTATAATATACTATGGCAAGAAATGTGTTTTTCTATTTGCAACCCTTCTTGCATCATAGAAAACTGATTCGAGTCAACTGGAATAAAAAGAAGAAATGTTTTAATTTTTTCCGATACAATGCAGTTGTTGCATGTATTTCGATTTGCAACTGAGCGACCGTTGTGTCACAACCCAAATGTTTAGGTCCACACAATCACAACACTCATAGTGTCGGAAAAACTTTAAGAATAGGTCTACACAGCATTGACTTTGTCAGCCTTTACCTGTTAATTTTGAGATATGCTTATTCATTTCTGGTTCAAAAACCAGGTTCAAGTACATGCTCGAACAACGTCGTTGATATTTTTATGTTGGTTTTTGCTCAAAATTGTCAAAAAGGGGTTTGAGCTCAAAAAAGCACTGAGAGGCTTTTTTTTTTTTTTTTTTTTTTTTTTTTTTTCATGAGTTCCGAAAATTTACGAGGGTTCTTCGCGAATTCTCGGGAAAGCATAGCAGGTACCTGTTCATTAGATACATGAGCAAATGTTGCGAATCGCTCTTCTTTATAGGCTATTCGAAAAAGCCTGTTATTTTCTTGTCGCCGTCATCGCTGGTCATGATGTAAATCGAATACATCTTTGTCGTCGAGAGCCGCGGGACTTTTCGACTGAAAAGGGATCATGGATGTCGATGCACAAATGCTCGAAGATGCTGTGCACGTTTGTGGGTCTTTAGGTAGTTGCCCAGTGCCAATTTTTTTTATATCTTGTGGTTCCTAAATCAGTGTAGGTTCTATCAGATACTGAAGTATCTTGTTTAATTTTGGTTCTTTTTTGATACTGGAGGGGTTTCGAGTCATTGTGAATAAAAACTACTTAAAGAACTGATCAATTGACTTTGGCAGTTTTGTGTAGCAAGATGCAAGCGCTTGACAGTCCGTTGATTGATATTGTACTACAGCCATCAGGTTTGGCACCTGAAGCTTTTCACATGATTGCAATTTTTTAGACTTAACAATTAAGACATGATATTTAGGCAGCTAAATATATTCTCAAACAAAAGATTTATAGCTTGACACTTATACATTTGCTTTGATCATTACATAATCTGTTTATACACCAAACATACACGCATCTTAATCACCAATACACTTGCAGCAACTGCTGCAATAGCAACTTGAGCAAGTGCGATTTCATTTGCGCTTTTAGGTTCATCTTCTTGCCAAAGGTTTTTTCTTTCGAACAAACGTTTCAGAATCAATCCTTCCAGATCACAGTTTGTGCTTACGAACTCTAGTCCATGTCCAGACTTCAGTGCTAATAGAATTTCCACACTCATTTCATACTTTTCCACATTGTAAACCTCCATCTATTTCTGTCAGAAAAACTCCACATAAACAATTTGTGTTTTTTTCTTTCTCTTCTTCCATTTCTCTTTATCTCTCTTTTTCCTCCCCTCCAATATACATTCCGCTTTTCACTACTTGCCCCCATCACTTGTCTCTGAAACATAATCCAGAAACATCGTTTCCTTTTTATACACAATCTTTGCAAAGGAAGAAAGAAAAATAGAAAAAAAAATGTCAGCAGACGCCAAAAGTCAGCCTTCCGCGACAGAAAACAAACCACAACCACTGCCATGCCAATACAAAACAGTAAGTCAAAATCTTTCATCCACTACTTAAAATTCATCTGTACTTGATACGTGCCAAACTCAATTAAGTCTGATGATCCCCGATCTCCACCTTTTCTGACATACATCCACAACTAACACTTCTCATAGGGTCGAACTTTGGGCCGCGGTACCTACTCGGTTGTCAAAGAAGCAGTTCATATTCCCACCGGCAAACAATATGCTACCAAAGTCATTAGCAAACGTCTCATGAAGGGCAGAGAGCATATGGTCAAAAACGAGATTGTTGTATTGAAAAGGGTCTCGCAAGGCCACAAAAACATTCTCACTCTCGTCGACTACTTTGAAACCCCCAACAACCTCTACCTTGTGACCGACCTGGCCCGCGGAAACGAGCTTTTTGATAGAATCTACCACAAGGGCTCTTTCTACGAATCGGATGCCGCCAACATTATCAAATCCATCACCTCCGGCGTCGCGTACCTGCACAGCCACGGCATTGTGCACAGAGATCTCAAGCCAGAAAACCTGCTGTTCCAAACCCCAGACGATGACTCTGACCTGCTAATTGCCGATTTTGGGCTGTCTAGGATAATTGACGAGGAAAAGTTCCGCATGCTCACAACCACCTGTGGCACTCCTGCCTACATGGCACCGGAGATCTTCAAGCGGAGCGGCCACGGCAAGCCCGTTGATGTTTGGGCTATCGGTGTCATTACCTACTTTTTACTATGCGGGTACACTCCTTTTGATCGCGACACGAGTGCTGAGGAAATGCAAGCCATTCTGAACTGCGACTATGCGTTCGAACCCAAAGAGTACTGGGAAGACGTTTCTGAAAACGCCAAAAACTTCATTACCAGATGTCTGGAAATTGATATCGACAAGCGCATCACGGCTGCTGAGTGTTTGGAACACCCGTTCCTGGTGGATATTCAAGAGACAAAGAAGCAACCTGATCCCGCTGCTACAGAAAGCTCTAAGGAGGAGTCCGCATCCGCAGCTTCTACCGCCCCTACCACCAGCTCAAACCAGACGCCAACCGATACAAACGAAAACTCTCAAAAAGGTGTTTCCGAATCCAAGCCATCATCTACTGTCGCCACCGAGTCTGGTTCCAGTTCTGTAGAACCCGCAGCAGCAGCGCCTGACACCGCTGCCGACCCTGAATCCAGCAAACCCAAAAAGCGCGAAACCGATCTCCTGCCCACCGTCAAATCCAACCTCGATCTGCGCGGCCGGATGACGCCCAACGGCAGCATGGACAACAAAGTCATGCCCATGACTCCCGCCACCTCCGCATCAACTCCAGCACTAAGCACACTCACGCCAGCCACAAGGGAGACCACTATGGAAGGCGCGTTCAGTCAAAGCCCGGATACGGCCAGACCTGCGCTCACTGCGTTGACTCCGTTGAAGAAAAAGGAGTAAAGAACAGCAATGGAGTTAGACAGTTGTGGGTGTTATAGGGTTCGAAAATCATGCTATAGAAGGGTTTATTCTTTCAATACACTATCATTTTTTTAAAGACAGATTTTGTTCATGATCAAACATGCAAGATTTTTACACCATTCGTTTCATATGCGTCGATACAAGGTAGTTATATATTATACAAATTGAAAACATAAAAATAAAAACATATGTCATTATAATCCTTACATTCGATCAACAATAAATAAAATTTAAGAAAAAAATATCAGCTAGTGTATACACATGAATAATATTATAATAATAATAATATAGAAAACGAAACTCGATAAAAATACACACATGTATTACTCGACACTTTGAGCAGTGTGTTTTTAAGCAGAGCCAACGCCGACGCCTCTGCACAGCGGACACGAGTTGCGACCGCATCGGAGCCACTCGTCGATACAGTCTTTATGAAACGAGTGGCCGCACTTGGCTAGTTTCCGACACACATCGCCGCCGGCGTAGTTTGTAAGACAAATCAGGCACCGTTCTGTTTTCAGGGCACTACCTTCTCCATCATCATCATCTTCTTCTTCTCCTTCTTCTTGAGCCTTAGTACTGCTATGGCCTACAGTCCAAATACCACCAGCTTGATTGATCTCGTCTTCGCTGGCCACAGGCAACTTGACCTGACCTCCCATGAACGATTCCAGAACCAACATGTCTTCATAAGTCGGGTTTTCCGTAAACAGCGAGGGGGCCAGAATCAACGGGTGATCCACAGGGTACGTACCGCCAAACACAATCACGACCCAGGATTGAGCTGGAGGATCTGTGGAATTTGCGGATGTCACTGTTGCTGCTGCTGCTGCGGTGGCAGCTGGAGATGAAGACGAGGAATCTGGCGATGGTTGCTGTTGGCGCCAGCCTCGTCTCCAGTCTCTCCATCGCCGCGTCCCGCTGCGCGTCTCCGCCGGCTCTTCTTCATCACCGGACACCGATGAGTCTCCAAATACATTAATATCAAACGAATTTCGTCTTGTGTAAGCCACATGCTCCTGTTCCTGATCAGAGTCTTGTTGCGGTGGTGGCGCATGCTGCTGTGCCTGATGCGAATCAGGGTCGTTGTTAAATGGTCGGACTCCCACCATCAGCACTGGCACTTGATGAGGGTCCGCGCGTGACGGCATGAACCTAAACATGCGGAAAAAGTTCATTCCCATTTGTCTCGTTTGATCTTCTTCAGGGTCACGCCGCTGTCTTTGCCCATCCCCCAAGATACCAGCCAGATCTGAAGTCAGCAAACCTTCCCTGAACCCTGCCAGGAAACTTCCAAATGATTCTGCGCCGCCGCTGGTATTATCATTAGAGGTATTGGTAGTCGCGGAGCTTGAGGCAGTCCATGGGGCAGGATGCTCGCCTGGTGGAGTGTAAGACGGGAAGTCGTAGATGCCTCCAGTCCATCCGTCTGAACCTACCCGAGGTCTGTGCAGCCGCGTACTGTCAACAAGAGTGATGGCTGTGGCCGTAGCTGCAACCGCCAGCAATTGGGCCAGGATTGTAGCTTGATCCTCAATCAAAACGGACTGTGGACTATCGGAGTTGCCGGTAAGGCGCCTTGGCAGCGACCCTGGAGTAGCCGAAGACGCAGTGGTGGGAGTCGTAGTTGACGGATTAGATGATGCCGAGAATTGTGAATTGCGGAGGGGAACATGCTCAGAGATCGTAGATGCAGTGGATGATCGGGCCAGCGAGTGTCGCTGGGTCTGGCGCTGAAGGCTGTTAGTGTCAGATAGACTAAAAGAGACCCCAGACGACGGCGATGTTGAAGGCGATAGGTTTGGCGCTTCCCAGGTTTGTAGAAAGCTGTTTCTGTCTTGGATGAAGGAAGGGGTAGGCGAGCCCGGTCCAGATTCAGGTCGGGCTGCGGGTGACAGTGCGGTGGTTTCTGTACTAGGAGTTGCGACAGCATTAGCAGGGATTGTGTCAGAGACAGTTGTGTGTTGATTGGATTGTGTGCGATTGGATTGCGTACGGTTTGGCCAGACGGAGGACAGCATGGACGATCCAAGTTGAGAAAGTCTGGATCTCAAAGAAAACCGCGAGCGTTTCGATATCGTCGGCTGAGAAGAAGAAGATGCAGGTTGTGACAGCGCTGATTGTGATGTGGATTGAGACGCAAAGCGCTGATGAGGTTTGGGACGGCCATTGCTTTGAAGGGTTCCAGGAAACGGGCTAGTGAGATGTTGGGATGTATGCGGATGATGCTGGCTGTAAATGCTGTGATGCTGATGAGAGTTCGTCGATCTTGAAAACGTCCGGCTTCTGAGATTGTCAAAAAACGACCGCGATCTTCTATGATGTTGGTTCAGCTCTTGTTGATTGTTTGAGCTGTTCATTTCTTATGGGGGAAGAGCGGCGCTAGGTTTTGAAACAAGCTTATTAATAGAAATCGGGGTGTTGCGGTGAGTATTAGTTGATAGTACAAAGTGGCAAGAGTGACAGTCTGCATATAAGCGCTTTGGCTAGGGCATGAATTCTGCGAAGGAGGTGGTTTTGCAAGGGTGAGAGAGAACACAGAAGATGCTTGTAGATATGCTGTTTGTGAGCAATTGAACGAACGATCTCTCGTGAGCAATGAGCCGAGGTAGGGTGTATGGTATCGATGGTGGCGTCACTAGATAAAGCAGAGCAGAAAGCGATTAGAAACACTACCGGATTAGACGCAAAGACGTGTAAGGGCCAGCGTTGGTGACAGACAGAGTAATGTGAGCAAGATCGAAAAAGGAGGAGAGATGGAGAAGGAGGAGAAGAGAGGGCAAAAACAAAAAAAAAAAGAGTAAAGGAATATAATATAGTTCCAGAACCAGACAGGTCGTTTGAGACGAGAGACAAATGGCGCTGCTGGGACAGGCGATTCACTGAACAAGAAGAACTTTAATTTTTTGGGGAAACGCGTCTGTGCGTGCGTATTCGTGTGAACTCACAAACGTCCAGAAATAGACGGGTTGGCCGTTGGGTTCATGTTGAGCATTCGAGGATAGAAAGTCGGCTTTTTTTGGAACTGGCGACGCAGCAAAGGATGAGATTGACTGGTGTATGAGTGTGGCTGTTTGTAAATGCATGATGGACCAGAGAGGTTCAGTTTCTGCGACAAACAGGTCAGTTTTGGTTTAATGGTCTCTCGAAGGTTTCGATGATCAACGACAACCATATGCAATGTCTCGAGACTGGCTGGAACTGGACACCGACTTTGAGACTCTGAATCTTTGGCTTAGATAAAGTCGGACACCTCAAGTGTCGGTACTTGTTAAATTGGCCACCTCTCCTTTGATATCATTTTATAGTGTCAGCAGTCCAGCAAGGAGGAGGTTCAAAAAACACAAATAATATGGATCTGTACAAACACAAAGCCTTTTTTGAGTAATTTACAAGTTCCAGTAACCGCTCAAAAAATTCAAGTCTGAAAACAACATGTTTTTTAAATTTTTTTGTTTCGATTTAAAAAATAACAGACTGAACATGAAAACGAAGCACTATAGGAATAACATTTCCCAAACCAGCTCGTGAACCCTCCACGAAGGCTCTACTGTCGTTGTCGTCGCTATTGTCATTGTCGACTCACCCTAGAATTACTATTATCAAGCACTTTTGCAAAGTACATAAATTTCACCAGAGTTTTATCATGTTTCTCTTTCAATTGCTCTTTTTTTTTTTGCTTCATCTCCGTTTATGTAGGCCAATCAGCGTGTTATGATACAAGGCCATATTGAAAGAAAACAAGCTTAACTGTGCACACTTTGCACCTCCTGTTCGCAGCAAACTTAGAAAACACACCACTGCTAGCAGCTTTATCCTTGTCAACAGAAGGAGTATAATTAGATTTTCGACAATGACAATGAAGAACAATTTATGCAAACGCCAAATCTGATTGCTTTGATCTGTTGATAGCTTCATATTGTGGCCCCGAGGAAACAAAAATATTGCCTGTTTTGGGCATTAACTACACTCGCCCATAGGCGAATATGGGGAAAATTCAGAAAAGATACTTATAGTATTTGCAAATACTAATCAATCGGCCTGACCAGCTCCAGATCCAGCAGCTCCTCGTACTAATATATATATTCAGAAGCATTTTCCCTTCTCGCTTTTCTCTCACATTCGCCCTTCATCTGTACTCTTTCTCACAATTCTATCTCTAAATTTTTCATAATGTTGTCCTCGCAATACACGTTTGACTCCATCACCTACCCAAAGCCACTTTCCAGGACCTCGCGTGCGTGCGAGGCCTGTCGCTGCAAAAAGACAAAATGCTCCGGTGAGTCCACATGCCTGGACTGCTCCAAACTCAACTTTGTCAGCAACTACCGTACGCACTACAGAGCCAACAATGGAAGGTACACCATCAGATTGGTTACAGCGGAAAAAATGAGTAGCAGAGAACAGGATAAGATGTTGAAAAAGAAAAAGGTGCGCAGAAACTCGAGTATAAATGGTAGCAAATTGGCGAAAACAGACAAAAAAAGAAGAGAGTCTACTGAATCGTTGTCTTCTATTTCCTCTGCATTGTCATACTCATTGTCTTTGTCAAATTACACCGTCGCTTCATGAACCTAGGAAATATACAATGACAGCCCGCCGAAAGAGTCACAAAATTGCGTACTTTCAGGAATCGGCGAGCTCTTGAACCACCCCACATTCGATTCACAAACAGCACTTTCGACCTTCAAACTCCCAGCCCTCGCCTCTTCAGCTCCATCTCTATTGTCTATACCAAAATCCGTCCTATCGATAGTCACACAGGCCTTGCCCTCTTCTATATTCAAATCCGTCTCATCAAGCTCCTCAACTGCCCTTTTTGAACCTCTTCCAGAGCACATCAATCTCAGCGAACAAAACGCTCAATCATGTATCAACTAATACTTCCTCGTCCATCGCCAATATTTTCCCGTCTTCAACTACAATAGCATTCTACCCAGCCTCCGCCTCCTCTACGCTTCCTTTATATCCACCCTAGAA
The DNA here is from genome assembly GCA_022457085.1 of Saccharomycotina sp. CBS 16003. Lineage (NCBI taxonomy): Eukaryota > Fungi > Ascomycota > Saccharomycotina sp. CBS 16003. The sequence continues at coordinate 1,180,739 of JAJNCF010000023.1, forward strand.
CAAAACAAACAAGACAATGTCATTCTATACGCATTAATAGCTTTGGGCTCGCAGACTTTCTCCGCCAACTCATTCCTCGGTCCCTACATATCGCGGCAATGGTCTTTACTGTACTTTGCGCGCTGCACTTCGCTTCTTCGAAACTCTGCTGCTACATCTGGTATTTCTCAAATACCTGTGCTCGCTCTATCAGTCGACTCAATCGCCTCCAGCTACAGCTGCATACTAAGGGCACATGGCCTACACCCGGGCTCTGGACCTACGACTCGATTCCGCCGCAACTCTCAAACTGTCTAGCACCAACCTCGAATACACCGCTCACCGCACCTAGGTCTTTGTATACCTCTGGAGCCAGTTTCTAAACTTTGTAACCGCCAGCCCTTCCTCCTACTTCACTACCGCCGTTTCTACCCCAATCCCTTACGAACCAGCTTACAACTCCATCGGCTACGTTGACTTCGACTTTCTGCATAATCGTATTAAACTGTTTGACCTCATCCTCAGTCCTTCTTCTTCCGTCGTAGCCTCCGCATCCGACCACCTATTTCATGACGCTTTTGGGACGAACTCACAGTACCTCTCGGCCTACTCTATACCCCACAATCCTCGCGCCAAGTCACTCCTAAGTCTTTCCTCTCTTCTCGCAGAGATGATCATTCACACCACCGATTCCGCATCCTTTTTGACATCCTTCACAACCCATCCGGCGCAAAGCCTGTTTGATACCTGCCTCATCGCTCTATCACGCCCTGATACCACTCCACTCGATACCTGAATCGCGGTCTCGTTTCTCGAATCCTGCCTGCTACAGGCATACTCCCTAGGCCAACCAGGCCAGATCTGGTTGCTCAAATGTATGACATATTGCAAGTTGAACTCGTGTCTCCCCTGCGAGAACAAAATGACTTATTGAACGTCTCTGTATGATGAAAATAAAATCAATATTGTAAATGACTCTATTTGATACATATTATTGTTTTTATGACAATTCTACAGCTCCATCCCTGAAAAAGAATAATAGATGAATAATTGTAGAATACTACCGCTTTGACTATACTAAACGCTTGAATCATGCATCCGCTGTACATTGTTGCCAGTTTCTTTGCGAAACTATAATATTATGCAATTTGATTCATGCATCTTGAAATATTATTATAGCGTTACGGTTATCTCACAACATGATACTGGTGACAAGATTGATATTATGTACTGCAATGCATTTATCGTCAACATTTACATCTATCGGCAACTCATATGGCCAAAATTTATCAACTTTTTATCCATAACTGTACCTTGTTTTTATTGCTATGGGCATATCCCGGACTCTCGATTTATTCTTATACCCTGCCATCTATCTTGTTTTTTGCAGCCCAATATTTTACCACTTATCAACACCTTACTAGATATTTCGATCTTTACAACTCAAAAGCAAAAAGATAATGGTATAAAAATTACTATTACTGATATAAGTTTACAATCTCAAATATACAAATCAAACTTATTACTATTTATATAATCTATCATTTTTGTCTGGAGTGTTTTTCCTCTGTTCTGTTTTTTCCCCTGTCCTCCATCTTTTCAAAATAAAAATGATAATGAAAAAAAGCAATAATGATGCATCTTACACAACTCAGTTGTATAGAATAAATATCATCAGTATCAAAAGGGGTTTTCCAATCGCCGACTTCTTATTCTATTATCTCAATAATATGGTATCTTCATCTTCTATAATTGTTACTGTCGATGTTATCGTACTGTATGTTGAACCAGCCAAAAACTTTCTACACATAATCCCCTTATATTCGGCTTCAAAAAAAGTGGAAACATGTAAAAAAAAAAATTTCAAATGAAGAAAATGAAATCAAAGGTGAAATAATACTAATAAAAATGTGAATGGAAAGAAAGAAAAAAAATCATGTCTAACGTTTCTCATAATATTGCTGGGAAGAAATCATTCCTGGTCCAGGCGATTTTCGTGTATGTTGGTCATAAAACTGTTGCTGTTGATGAGTTTGTTGTTGATTATGATGTACTTGTTGCTGATCAATATGTGGAAGATGCTGCGCCTGAACATGAGGAGACCAATTGTTCTGCATTACGCTTTGCTGCATATACTGAGGTTGCTGCATTTGCGGAGCTTGATACTGATCCATATATTTTGGTGGTGAAACCCTTCCAAGAGACATCATTTCCATTTGTTGCTGAATATTAGGATCAACCATATTCTGCGGGTAGTATTGCTGTTCATATCCTAGCTTGGAATATGTGTTGGGATTGAGTCCAGAGGTATTGTTGTATCCACCTCCACGCTTGTTGTTATTGTTCATATAGGCTCCTTGGTTGCGAACATAGTTTTTGTTAGGTTGTGTAGGCATCATACCTAGAGGAAGATCAATAGAGGCATGGCTATTAGGATAATATGATGAACCATGTCCTCCAGTAGATCTCGACCGCTGAGGAGACATTTGAGATCTCATAGGAGACTGCTGCTGATACATTCTAGTATTGGTGCTGTTGTTTCTTCCAAGAGAAGTGTGTGACAATGCGTTGACTGCCTGAATATTAGCGTTTCTCGTAGCCAGTCCGACTTCATCCATAAGTCGTTTGTAGCCTTGATTGGGAAGCGCCTTGATGGCAATCAACACAGCTCTAATTTTGTTGACAGCATTTTGACGCTCTGAGCCTTCCAAAAACGGAGCAGAGATCACCTTGTAGATGAACGTAGGGCCATAAGTATTGTTCAAAATCATCTCCAAGGCGTGCGTAGGATGCTCTTCATTAGGATTAAATAATGCGTTAAAAATTTCTCCTCTAGCCGCAGGTTCCGCCTTGTAGTTGATAACCTTTAAAACAGTCAAACTGGCGAGTTTGTGTGTACAGAGCTGAATGAGATTGGGAATCAGTTTAGGTGCCAAAATGCTATGACGATTGGCAGCAGTGTATGTATCCAAAAACCATGTCAAAAGAAGAGCACCATTAGCATTAGTTGCTAATTGTACTGCATGCATAGTGATGGCTGCTGCAAGCATTCTCTGCTGCTCTTTAGAAACATGATGGCTTTCAAGACAAGCACGCATAGCCCGGGCACCGTATCGACCATACGCGATTTGCCAAAACTTTGAAATCATTGTCTCAAAGATGAAATTCTTTTGACGATTCTCAAAAGGCAAGCAGCGCTGAATGGCGTAGTTACCAAATTGATCCAAAAACAGGTGAACAGTGTAAGGATGCAGAGCTCTAGCAATCATGTCGACTTGTCTTGTGGTACCAGCAACACCAATGATCTTTTGTGCGGCCCATGTACCATTTTTGTGAATGCTTATTTGAGCCAAATAAGGAGCGATTTGCTTTAGCATCATGTCTTTGATACATTCTGAACAGGAGTCAAACAGTTTCTGTACAACAGTGTTGCCCACATAGTCGCTTGACAGTTCAGCAATTTCGTCAAGGATATCAAGCGCAATTTCTTCGATGTCCTCTTGAGTGCACAGTCCACTATCAATCTTTTTTCTGACTTCACGAAGAGTAGGAGCATCATAGACTCTGTCAGGTCTGGGTTCAGGTACGGGGGAAATATCCTCCTTGAAATTTTTGAAAGTCAAAGCACGGTTGATTGCTGCAACAATGTAGTCTCTCTCAGCTTCGTCAGCGCCCAAAGCTGTGACAACAGAGGCCATATCAGGAGCAATCTCTTCCAAAGATTTCGTGAAATCAATGTTAGGTACATCACCAATGACGTCCTTGTCAGTGACAGAGTATTCGATTGACGGAGCGGGTACAGAATCTGATACAGGATTTTGATCTTGTGTGAAGTCGGCAATCACAGGTTCTTCAACGGGTCTAGCGTCAAGAGCCTCGGCTTCAGTTGATTCAATAACCTTGGCAAATCCAACAACACATGAACCATTTCCGGGAAAAACTTCTTTGCCGTTGAGAACATTTCGCGCCTGAATAGCACTTTCAATGCTTAAGAAGTTGACAAATCCGCAATTTTTGTGTGGAAGCACTCTTGCAGACTCTACTGTACCGTATGAGCTAAAAATAGCAGTCAGTGCGTAGGAAGTAGTCGACGCGGGAATATTGCCCAGCCACAGAGATCTAGTAGGACCAACAGTAGAATCGTCTAGCGAGTTAACAATAATGTTGTGTGACATTGGATCCTTTGCATAATAATTGACTGAAGGGAACTGGGAACTGTTGTTTTGACCAATAGCGCTTCTCAAAGACGAAGTGCTACCCATGGGAAATGGAGGCTCAAAAGAGCCCACAGTGGTTTGCGCTCTTGGTCGACTTCCCTGCAACATTAAGTTTGATCTTAATTGAGAAGACTCCATTTGGTTCTGTTGTTGTTGCTGCTGCTGCTGCTGTTGCTGTTGTTGTTGTTGTTGTTGCTGCTGCTGCTGCTGCTGTTGTTGTTGTTGTTGTTGTTGTTGTTGTTGCTGTTGTTGCTGCTGCTGTTGTTGTTGATGATGATGATGATGCTGTTGTTGTTGTTGTTGCTGTTGTTGCTGTTGTTGACGATGCTGAAGTTGGGAAATATGCTGATCTGTCAATGATTCTTCGGGTGTAGAATCATATGTATGAATGCCATAGGGTAAATTATTAACTGTGTAAGATCTCATTCTGCTAGGATCGGTCCTCAAAGACAATTCCTTGTAAAAAGGCTGAAGTGGATCAATGGTGTGTCCTTCTTGTTCAGGCTCCGATTCTTGATCGTGCGACAAAGTCTCGTCAAATGCAAGTAACGAAGTTTGAGATGTTCTCTTGGAATCTGTAGAAGGAGTTTGTAAATGAGAACTCCGTTGAGTAGACCATATTGATGAAGCAAAAGGTGAAGGATATACTGGAGGCCGGGAACTGTCAGAAAGAATATTCAAAGAGCCCGACCTCAATCTAGAGGCTGAGGCAGAACTAGCTGCGGCCAACTGTTGGTGCTGGGGTTGAGACTGAGGTTGGGAATGAGGTGGCTGCGACGGGGTTATAAAAGGGATTTCATTTCTATAGGGATCAAAATGCTGAGAAGATTGGTTGGATACATTGGGCAAAGAAGACGTGGAGGAGCTAGCTTGGGTATGGATCCCCAGTCTTTGTTGCTGAAATTGCTGCGATAAATTGGCATTCGAACTGGATGAGGACAAAGGAGCAGAGCTTTGCATCGAAGAATTCAAGCGAGCAGTCGAAGAAGAAGAAGGGGATGTTTTAGGAACTCCAGACGGATATACGTGGGATGGTATCGAAGGAGAGCTTGGCGACAGTAGGGCCAGGGATCCTAATGGGTAGTTGTTCTGTGATTGATTTGATGCAGTACCAATTGGAAGACCTGGGGGAAGTCTGGAAGGCAATGTTCCAGCTCTAGCACGAGATCTGGCTGCAGCCTGGTTGGAAGGCGTTGATTGCTGATTCATGGAGTTGAATAGAGCCGAATTGGAAGAAGAATCGGGAACAGAGTGTTGCTGGGCGTAAGTGGCAGATGGCGAGTTATTTTGCATGTAAAGTGATTGATTTGAGGGTACACGGTCATTCCAAATCAATGAGCTTTGGTGATCATCGGCAAGTTCTCTCAATCTAGTTGAAATGTTAATATGTGTCAATGCTAAGACCAAAAACTAATTCAAAGAAAGAGAAGATAATGTAAAAAGAAGAAAGCAGAATAAACAAGAGAAAAGTTTTAGAAATGAAAAGGCCAAACCCAAACGTGGTATTTAGAAAGGCACATATCACATAATAAATCCCATAATCCCCCCAGAGCGAAATTTAAAGTTGCACCATTAAACGCAGGCAGTGGATTACGAGGATATGGTGTTCTTGAGTGAGAAACACGGAAATGAAACATGGCACAAGAAGAAGGAGAAAAAGCAGGGCGACGTGGCCATGGAGTAGTGAATAGGAAGAGAGATGAAAATAGCAGAAATTAAACTTACCTAGCAGAAGAAGAGGGCGTGGAGGACGTAGAAGCCAGTCCTAGGGTCTGATTGGTTCTTACGTCAAATGGAGAACCAGCTCCAAGGACGGGATCAGTCATTGCGGTGAAAAATATAGAGTTGGCGGTGGGGAGACACGACTAGCGAGATCTAAAGCAGGGTTGCGGAGGGAAAACTAAAGCGATTGAATCAAACGAGTCAATTGGTAAGGATTCTGGGGGAGTTGCGCCTGATCAGAAGGTACTGGATGGTGATGAAGATAATTGTGGGTGTGTTCACGAGGAAGTGACGATACGAGTGTGGAGAAGGTAATGGTGGTCAGGAGCAAAGACAGCGGTAGAAGCAGTGTTGATGTGTAGGGAGGAATACAAATCAAGCAGTGATTCAAGTAGAAGAGGAGATGGATATAGTAGTTCTGACGAAAGAGTTGAAGCAATACTAGGTATGAATGAAGGTGGTGGTGGTGGTGATAATCAGAAGGATTAGAGCCGATGGGTGGGTCGAAGAAAAAAATAGGCCAGGCAGAAAAAGCGAGAAGTGCGCGGTATAAAAAGAAAGCAGAGCAGAAACTGACCACGAAAAAAAAAAAAAAAATGTAATTTTTCAGATCAATTGAGCAAAATGGTACGTGTTGTACACAGCCGAAGATTACAAGAGAACAAGGGCTGAAACGAGGCGAAGAAGCTGCTGTCAAAGACAATGGCAATGTTTACGAATGCTTTAAACGAAGGTTTGTATGAAGATGCTGCAGTTGTTGCTACTGGAAAATGGACTTTGGCATTGAAGGATGAAGTGTTTGCTCAAGACAGTGGAAAAAGCAGAAGTTTCTGATGTTTGCGCAGTGTCAAAACCCGCAAATCATTTCTGAAGGATCTCTGAAGCGGATCAAAGCATTGCCATCAGAATCTAGATTATCACTAGCTTGGACATCACCAGTTCAATTACTACCATCACTATCATAATCATTACCATCACCAGGCATCGGGGTATGTAACAATTATGGAACTGCGTATTTTAGAATCTGCAATGCGCATACTTCAGACCGGCCTGATTACGCGCTTCCAACCAATCACAACCTTTTTGAGGGCTTTGCTGTCACTTCCTTCTTCTTCCTTCCCTCATGTACACAAACATCCACAGCATGGCGCGTCGAACGCGAAGATGTCACTGAGTGGCACCTTGATCCGCTCCCGTAGCAATGGCCATGTCTCAGGCAATGCCGACGCCTTCCGGTCCTCCACCAGCTTTGCTAGACATATTGAAACCTTTCTGTGTACACATTTCCGTACATGCACATTTACGCAACCCTGCTTCAAAAAGCCTGTCTCGGCCCCTTTGTTCCACTGCTCAACTCAATTCTACACTAGGTTTTCAAGTGCTGTTGTGTATCAAACGTAGAATGTTTGACTGTTTCACGAGAATAGCTCTGAAAATAAGGTCTGTTATTGATGTAGGGTTTTGAAGTACGTAGACATGGATCAATCCGGCACCAGCAGTAACAGTCTTTCGCTGATTCAAAGATCTTTCAGACTCAAATTGAACACAGGCTAGTAGTAAGTCCTGTGTCTGTTCTGATTAGACCTCTGATTTTGCAAAGGCAATTGTCATAATAGCCTTTGGTGATGATCGTACAGTACCCAGTATCAAAGCAACACTCAGCGAGCGCTCATGTAATCCAGAGCATTCACAAACGTGTACTCCATGCTCCAACGAAAGCCTTTCCGTACATCCTCCCGCTTTGAATATCACCATCTTTAGTGATCCAGCAGCTCGCTGCGTCTCTTTAAATAAACGATACAACTATTTGCATCACTGCCACATCGATCCAAGGCTTTGCCTATCGTCACTCCTTCTAATCAATGTACTGACCAGTCTTGCAGATTGAAAACCAAAAAATAACCTAGATCAATTTCCAACAGATCTTGTTTTTTCTGTACCTTCTGTAACTATCCCACGGAAGATCTTTTGATCACCACTTCCGCGACATGCATAAACCTGCTAAATTGATTTTTTACATATCCAAGTTACGCATTGTACTCCATACATTCAAAGCATGAGTCTAAACTAATGAACAACCTGGTTATCAATGGATAAATCGCTGCCTTGAAGAGAGCAGGTCGCAAAAAGCCGATCACAGGAACAAAACACCGTGAAAACATCAACAATGAATTTGATTATAAAATAAAACTCAAAGTCTGATGTAAATCGTCGCTATACTTTAATCTCGACTACCTGTCTTCCAACAGCATCGACGAGCTTTAAAGCTCGGTCATACACTTCTCATAATCTGCAAAGGCATTTACCAAAGTATCAGCGAAATCCTCATAGGCAAACGTGCCATCTGATTCCCCGGTATCTACAACAGTCACAGCACTCATTATGCTAACCCCTATGCCAAAACTCACTGTTCAAAACGCATCCCAGTCAATTACTACTGCAGCAACTAAGAAAGTCACAGATACTATTTGAAATAATTTCATAAATCTGTATAAAGAAGATGAAATAATAGACACACTGCACATCCGCAATACCTGTTTTGCATATAAATCAACGATGCAACAGCAATGGCCTCGCGCAAACTCGAGTGCATCTACAAAAACGAGCTTTTGGATCAAGCCATGTAAAATAGTCACTATTGTCAAATCCACAAAGCTGATGGCACGAAACACCTGTACACTACGAGCAATTCCTGTGCCTATTTGTCAACCTGTTTTTGGACTCTTAAACAATATTTTTCAGTGTGCAGAGCTTTAAATTTTACATTTTCACTATATTGGTACAAGATTCAGGGCCCAAGTCTGATCGAGCGGTATTGTTTGGTTTGACGACCGGTTATTTGGATTAAATGTCATGTGTAGTATCAATATAACATCAGTGACTTTGATCATAATACTCTAGACAACTGAAACGGCAGACGTCGCGGTAAGCAATTTCACAAATCGTATTTCGTCATTGATGAGTGTTTTCTATGCCGCTCAAATTGTCAACCAGATCGAAATTTGTAGATACAATCATTGTACAAGATACCAATTGATTTTTCCTAGATTTTGTGATTCAGTAGTGGACAAGGTAATACAACTCATTAATACCATTTTCGACTTTCTTAAATACATCTACTTATTCTCATATTCTACCCTTCTCGACCGTCTCTAACGACAATACCCACTGCTCATATACCTAGGTGTCCGAACACTGAAAACCTAGAACGCTTCCTGCGGGATGTTACTTCGTCAATCTTCTATGAGATAAGCAAATGAATTAAATGTCTTCTGTTATGTCTGTTTTATATATAGTTATTTTATTTAAAGGTATATTGTGTATAATCCCGAGACATAGGGACAAAAACAGATTATCATCATATACCTAGGTGTCGTCGTCGAGATGCAACTGTTTGGGCGAGACGCCGTATTGCGGCAATTCCTATGTCATTGCCACGCGACGCGTCTTAAGCTATGTTAAAAAAAACCATGATATTTGGGTTTATGAAATGTAATGTGAGAAAGCTCAAAAGACATTTAGATCAGGTTCCGAAAAGCGTTGACCAAGTTTGTAATTTAGCGCTCATTTGCAGCCGAATGTTTGGCAGGCTTAGTCTTGGAGGCTGGGGAAAAATGAATTCAACATGCACAGCCGTGTCTCGGTAACGAGCCGGCCCCGTCCTAAACGTTTTGTTGACGGAATGTGTGTGAATACACATGGGCAGGGAGGGTTTAGCCACATGTGTAGGTCTGCTCTGTACATGCAGCAAGCTGGCCCAGGCCCCAAGCCCCAGACCCATAATAGTATGGGCCAACTTGCGAAACCCGACTTTTTCGACTCAATGCCCATCAATCGTCGTCCCATGTGGTTCAGGAGCCCTGCGATGCTTCTGTCTACCCGCTGATTGAACTGCGGCAGCTAAGGCATCTACACTACATTCAAGACTGACCTCCACGTGATGACGGGCCCTCTTTTCGCCAGCGCAAGATGATCTAACTTTTAGTATTTATAGGATGTCTTGGGAATCCCGCATTTTCTCTCTCGAGTCGTGTTTGTCCCTGCTTGCATTCACTTAGATCATATTTTCATTTTCTTCATTTACATCAATCATCAAACTTGTTGACAGATTGTATATTTACTCATAAACAAGCATAAGCATATTCAACAAAAGCGCATTCACAATTATGGCATCCTTGACGATATCTGCAGAAGACACAGAGCAGTGCCAGCTGCTGGGACCACTGGCTCTATTTATTCAAGCCATGATGGGCGTGTCGGCAGTCCTTTCGCTCCTATACAAGCGCCAGAAAGAGTTCCCACGGCGGCCTTGGAAGATCTGGACTTACGATGTTTCGAAACAGCTACTCGGCTCGCTATCTCTGCATTTCATCAACCTGGCGCTGAGCAGCTATCATGATATATCCAAAAAACCAGATCCCAACGATAACCCATGCACCTGGTATTTCATCAATTTACTTCTAGACACCACAATAGGCGTCTTTTTCCTCTGGGTGTTTCTCTACATGATACACATGACGGCGTTTCGAATTGGAATCACCGGGATCATTTCTGGCCAGTATGGGTCGCCACCCAGGTTTTCCAATTTTGTAAAACAATCGCTCTTGTACCTGTTGGGACTATGCTGTATGAAGAGTGTGTTGTATTCGATTTCGGAAATGGGAGAGAAATGGTGGGTTAGAATTGGGGGACTGTTATTGGCTTGGGCCAACTGGAGCACGAATCTCAAGGTCGTGTTTGTGATATTCATTTTCCCATTTATCATGAACACTTTGCAATACTATCTTATTGACACAATCATTCAGTCGCCAGAGTATCACTCTTACGAAGAGATTACTGCAGAGTCGTCGGAGTCTGATGAGCCCAATGAGATTCTTGATCCAGAACAAGGTCTCGACTATTCAAGAGAGACATGTCTCTTGTGTCAAAATCACACACACTTGCATGATGGTTACGATTATCTAGGTCAACGCGAATCCGCCGCCATCTCCAAGCTTAAATCCAGTCCCATGTTGTACTCTTATGGTTCAAAGTAAGACGATTTTTGACTTGAAATACCGATTTTCATATATACATATAACTATTTTCTACTAATGTTAAACTAATATATCTATCCTTTTGAACATGGTATTGTTGCGACGTGCTGAGTATCTGAGCATTTAGATAGGGTTTTAGAAAACGTTGGTAGTATATTTGTTGGTAGATTAAAGTAAACTCAATCCATAAAAAATGATGCCCATATCAGAGATCAAACAATGACAAACTGAGGCACTTGTTTCAAGCAATGGAGCAAAAGACATCAAAATAATTTGTTTTAAAGATTCTTAAGGCATTACAATGGTACCACAGATATAACTCTTTGAAGTTGAATGATTTGAATAAAAGTGGGTATTAGAACAATGATCACAGACTCTCGTTTCCATAACTTTTTCAGGCCTTTCCATATTGCTTAGTTGATCAAATAAGTGCCCATAGCGCATTTCGTTTACTTGACACTCGTGGATCCTTCATCAGTAGCTACAGTGCCACGATTTTTATTTTCTTGTAACCATTATTGAAATCAGTTCAGCAATATGGTTTGGCTTTCTAGTCCAAGCTCGGATATTTTAGCAATTGTTGGGTAGATTAAACGATCAAATTCCCAAACTTTATTTCGTCCATACCTTCACCGCGAATAATTAAACGTTTTTTAATTAGCAGATCTCCAAAACCGACGAGAGGCAAATGCTGCTGAAGCTTTTTTAACCCATGGCAATTTCTTGTTTTTCAAAAAAATTTGTATTCGTAAATCGTGCAAGCTCCTAAATCTAGATATTTATACATGTTTATATGATACGTGTCAGCTAAGGTGTGTTTAAAAGGTGAAAATTTGGTCTTCGGCTTTTGACACAGGTCTAGCCTTTTCGTATCCCAAATCGACAGCAGCCTTCTTGATAGCGCTGACCATAGGAGGAGGACCACAAAGCAACAACTTAACATCGGAAGAAGCAGGAGTGGTTTGTGCCTTGATAATATCGGGAGTAACAAAACCAGTGCTTCCAGTCCAGCCCTCGGGGGCATTGTTAAGAACGTAGTGGACCTTGATATTGGGATGGGTAGCAGCCAAGTTGTCAAGCTCCTTTCGCAACAGAATGTCTTCCTCGTTAACATTGGCGTAGATCAAGTTGACTTGAGTAGTGTCAGAAGGGTCGCGAGCAATGGCGTGGATGATTTGGTACATCGGAGTAATACCAGTTCCACCGGCAATCATGTTGAAAGTCTTGACCATGTTAGGAGCGTATTGAAAAGCACCCTTGGGTCCACGGACACGAATGGTAGATCCAATAGTTAAGTTCGCGACGTGCTTGGAGATATTTCCAGTAGGGTATGCCTTGATCAAAAGATCAAAGTATCCCTTATCAACATCCGAAGAAGTAGGGGTGTAAGAACGCACAACCTCCTTACCACCAATCTCGGCGGCAATAGAAACGTGTTGGCCAATAGGCAGGCCTAAGCAGTCACCAGGACGAGGAAGACCGAATCTGTAGATGGCAGTATTATGTGAAATAATAGTCTTTTGAATAAGAGGAAACTCGTTAAAGTTGACTGGATGAAGAACAGGCTTACTTCCCTTGGACGAGATGTAAAAGTAAGCAGCAGCCAATGAAATGGCTGTGACCAAGCCAACTGCAACCACTGGGAAATTTGACATTGTCGCGGACTGTATTATGATTTGACGCTAGACTGTCGAACAAAACTAGAGAACCAATATCAAGAATGATATTCAACTTTGACGTGAAAGAACCAAAGAATGGGAGAAAAGGGAGAGTTTTATACAATTACCTGGAACCATTAATTTTCTTGGGCAGTTCGTTTAACTACTGGACCTTTTATCCCAAGCGGGTAATGAGATCCTGCCAGGCCTTTTATTTTTCAGGCCCTTATTTTTCCATCACTTGTTGCTTGACTGTTTACAGTTCTCAATTGAACAGAGCAATCCGCTCTTGGGCCTCTTGATATCTCCCCAGAGCATCTAGAAATGCGGGGGAAATCACGGCTGGTTCGCGGGTCACAACTGTTGCATTGGACAGAGCTTCTGGTCCTGGCTTTTGATTGCAATCAAATTGCTCTCAAAACAGAACTTGGTTGTCTTCATAGACAAGTGTAGCAATATCCATTGGTAGTCTTGCTTGGTTCAAAGCTTTTTTCAATCTGAACTGATCGTTGAATTGTTCTTCTGTTTTACCTTTGTTGCCAGGCGAGAATTAGCGCGTCAAATTGCTAATATTCCTCATGCAAATCCACTCCCCAGACACTAAACTGCAACCTTCACTTACACGGTGTAGTCGTACAGTTTGACTTCAAAAACCGCGCGCCTGACGATTATCACTATGCTAATTCATGTCCCAGACTTTGCAATTCAGCAAGAATAACAAAGTGGCATATAAATAAATTTGTATTTTTCTTAGCAAAAGTGCGCTTTGAAATCGGGATTCAAGTCTGGTTGATACATGAGCTTTAATCACGTTACAAGGTGATCAAATGAATTACACCAGACTTCTAAAGCACATCGAACAATATCAAATTCAATACCCCAAATCGTCATCGTTCTTTCGGATTTGTTTAAAAGAAAGGCAACAGTTCGTCGTCTCAATCTATTTGACATAATATACACTAAGTTTACACAACAAATGAAAATATTCACAACATCGAATATCAAGAAGAAAAAAGACGTAGGGGGTGTTTCAAAAATTATGCTTCCAGCAACTCTTCAATTACTTTTGTGATTCGCGTTTTGCAAATACGTCGACTAAAATCAAAGTGTAAGCAGAACCACAATCATAATGCAGGTCATGCCTGGTAACAGCACTCAAAACACATTTACAGAGTTAGTAATTGGGCAACAGTGAAATCTGTTTCGGTTCCCACCACTCTCCACTCATTCGCTTGTTCAAGTTTCATACTGAACTTCTGCGACATGTATTGCGATACCTTGCTGTGGTTGAACTTGTCATCGTAGACTGCCCCCGGAATGAAGAATCCTGGCTTCTCATCCATGACTATTGGCACTAGCCCTTCAAGCGCAAAAAAGTCCTGCAGGTAAGTAACAACCAGGTAGTTCACCATAGCTCGGATAACTGGGGTAAAATAGCTGCCTTTCAAAATGCCATGTTTTTTTGAAATGATTTCTCCATCAGGTAACATGATAGATGTTTCAATAAAGTATGACCATAGCCATAAAAACAGTTCTTCATTGGAATGCTTCAGATCCTTACCGCCATGATACACGAACTTGTCGTGAAAAATGTAGGACATATCAAACATCTCAAAGAGCATGTTGAATACTTTATCGAGTAGTGATTCAGGAATACAGGAGTCAAAATTTTCCCAGTAAACAAGGTACTGTGTTGTGTTTTCTAAACTCAGATCCGTCTGTTTCTGCAAAAAATGCGATAGTCTATCGTTTGTAACTTCTTTGCCGTATGAAATCGGCGATAGCGTTTGTTCAAGATGCTCATTTAAAGGAACACCGAATTTGGCTTCTAGGATGGAAATTTCGCACGAGGGGATCCAGGTTGGCGAAAGGTTGCCAGTGTTGTAACAATTGGAAGCTAGCATAAATGGAGGCTCGTACACAGCTTCAGCGTCCATCAGCTCAGCTTGAATAGCGGCGGCCTCGGCTTGTGCTGTATCAATAATGTCTCTTCTCTGTACTGGCTTGTTCCCTGTATCTTTGTTGTTGTAGCTATATCCAGCATGACAGTCCAGGTCCATGGTCAGACTGGCCTCATTACTAGAGTATGGAATCAATTTTCGTTGCTCGTCAGAAAAGAAGTACTTTTTTGTTTTGATTGAAGCTTCTTCAAGAATTTCAGTCTCATTATCATTAAATGTGGAAAATCCATCTATGCAAGGTTGACCGTATAGCGATAGGTTTTCCAGTGCCGATTCGTAAGGAATTTCTGTCACCACCGCGTACAGGTTAGGATCAAGTAACGCAACAGGATCGGTACCGATTTCTGCAAGCTGGAACGGATACTCATATCCGCATTCTTCGCTTTCAAGTATTTGAAGACAGCTTTCGTTGGATATGGCTTCTTTGAATGTTTCCGCGTCCATAGTGAGTGTTGCAACAACGAAAAAAAATAACAAAAAATGAATGTGTAAATGGCGATATATTGGTGGGAAAGAAGAAGGGGGATGTCCCAAAACTTCAAAATGCCACTGTGTAAGATTCCTTCAACCCTCAACATCGATTTGTGATTCCTGAAACCTATGAACAGAGAGATATTCTTGAGGAAATTTGCTAAACTGAGCTACAGAACAAGCTCCACCTAGTCGATATTGGCAATTTTAGACATCATAGTTGAATGTGGATACTCTGGAGCAGACGCAATTCAACACTATGAGATAATTTATGACTTCACTATAGCACCTAAATAAATACTGTGGGATATACGCTCGTTTCTACTCCCATCTAAAGTTTCATTGACTGCAAATAGCAACATATTGTCATAGCAATGTCCGCACTTCTCGTTATTGATATTCAAGAAGATTTTCTCCCGCCTGTTAGTGAATTTGTTTTTACGTGATGTATAGAATGATGCTAACACTTTATGGTAGCATGGACCTTTGACTGTTCCTAACGGCCGCTCGATTATTCCGTTGATCAATGAAATTTCGGCTTCTAAGAAGTGGAGGACTGTCATTGCATCTAAGGACTGGCATCCTCAAGATCATACATCTTTTGCATCAAATCATCCAGGAAAAAGTCCCTTTGAGCAAGTCGAATTTCAGAATCCTAGTGGCCCTACTGAGCCTTCTAGAACTGAAACTGTATGGCCGGATCACTGTATCCAAAACACCAAGGGAGCTGAGTTTGCTCCTGAGCTAGACACTTCAAATTTCAGCATGGTAATCAAGAAAGGAAGCTCATCTGATAGAGAATATTATTCAGCTTTTGGTGATGTCTGGGGAAAACAAAGAACAGAGTTGGAGCAAGAGCTGAAAGAGAAAGACATTGAGAAAGTCGTGATTATTGGGATTGCTCTGGATTTCTGCGTTATGCACACTGCTCTAGACTCTGCTAAAGCTGGGTTCGATACCTACGTTGTCAAAGAAGCGACACTACCAGTTAACGAACAAGTATGGCCGGATGTTGAAGCCAAATTTAAAGAAAGTGGTGTCAAGATGATTAGTGTTGACGATCTATGAAGAACAAAATAAACTTGGAGATTTAATATCTACTATATTATCGGTATACAGAAAGAATGCCATTTCATAATATATGTTTTTGAACATATCACAGCCTCTTTTCAAAGAACAAGACACTATTGTTTTTTAATTGGTTTTTTCTCTCGTTCCTTTTCTTTTTTCTCAAAGTATTTTGCAATGTCTCTGTTCACAATCCAGCCCCATATGGGAGACACCAGTGCAAGAATAATGCTCACAAGAGTCAACAGGAAACCGCCAGTACGGGGACCCGATCCCACAACAAGGCCATTGAGAATCCATCCAATAAAGTCAGTATGAACCATCTCTTGGCCAGAATCGAGTTTTCTCAAAACCATGCTAGCGCAGTCTTCAGGACTCAGTGCCGGTGACGATCCCTCTATGTCTTTAGTGATTTGGGGCTTCCTCCTGTTTTCTTCATCGTAGCCCTCGGTGCGAATGTTGCCTGGATATACGCATTCAATTTTGATGTTGTATGGAATGCATTCCTGACGAAGAATATCAGAATATGAGCGCAAAGCAGCTTTAAGAGGAGCGTAAGAAGCGTAGCCAACAAAGCCATAGAATGCAACAACAGAAGAAAAGAAAGTGATATGTCTCGCTTCCTTAGTCTTGGGCGCTTCTGCCATCACTTTCAAAGCGGCATGTGACAAGTGTATAGCAGATGCATAGTTGCATTTGATACTTTCTTCTAGATCTTTGGGATCAGTATCCACCAGTAAACCAGGCCTTGCAACACCAGCACAGCACATTAAAATATCAGGAGAGCGCTTGATCTGTGTAAAAATGTTTGCACATTCTTCTGGGCTGGAGAGATCGGCCGAGACATATGATATATACTGTTCAGGAGTTTGACGAGACTTTTCAAGGGACTCCACAGTAGCCTTGAGCTTGGAAACAGTACGAGCGACAATTACAACATCACCACCATTTTGCACAACATTCTCAGCCAGAGCAGCACCGAGACCTTGCGAGCCGCCAGAAATAACGACGAGCTTGTTTTTGACAGAGTAGTATCCAGAAAAGAAGCCCATTTTGGTTGATTGCAGGAGACCGCGATTAAAGCAAAAGTGAGGAACAAGAGTTAAATAAAGATCCAAGTTAAAGTCTGGAAATGAAATATCCCAATTAATTTATTTTTTTCGTCAAATTTCGGGATAAAATATGAGCAGCCTCAAGGATGTGAATTGTTCCTGCCAATTATCCAGGAAGTACATTGCAATACATATAGAGGCTGATATCATCAAATAACTTTGATTCAATAATAAACAGTTTTTGGCTTATCTTGTTAGGCGCTTCTGTCGGCACAACGCTGGAGTTTGGTGATTTGGCAACAGGAGGAGGGCACCGCACGGCTGATCATGTCGTACACATTAGCGCAGATTGTCATGGCATCTAAAGGCGACGCGTAGCAAAAAGTTTAGAATAAACGACTTGCTTCTTTTATCAGAACGCGTGTGTATGTACAGAAAGCCTCGATGTATTGAGAGGTTCAAGTTAGCGAATTGTGGGTATTGATGGTGCACTTTTCTGGTTTGTTAACACATTTCTCTTAGCGTTAATCACGCTTTGTCATGTAAACAGACCCGGGTTTTAGGTTTTTAAACAACGCTCCTTTTTCTGTCAACCCCAACCCTGAACAGGAGACAAGTGATTCATCAGAGATTCTAATCCATCTCATAGGAGAGGAACCCTAAGCTACAAGCACAACCCACAGCATTGTTTCATCCCTATAGCCAAAGATCTTGTCAGCACTCTATCTAGGATCTTCTCATGGTGACCAGTTATGTATATTGTTGGCCTCGTCAGCCATTAATCGTCGAATTTTTCATTTCCAGTCTTCATCTTTTAAGATATCTCAAGCGTAAACATTCTCAATAGTCAACTGTGATATCACACTTGTACACAAAAATAAAACCTGGCATGTACACTCATAATTTTCAAAACTCTTTCACTTCCTGACTTATACACCACCAAACCAACAAACGCCATAACAATGATTAGACAGAAACAATTTATAATTGTGGCTCTTTTCGCACTCTTATACCATGCTGCACAGGTGCTAGCTGTTAAAGAGTATTTGTTCAAAAAGTGCGATCAAAATTCGTTCTGTAAGCGAAACAGGGCTTACGCCGCAAACATCAAAGCGTCAAACGCAGTTTCCCCATATTCAATCGATTTGTCGCAAATTATTGGCACCTCCGATGGCATTTTAGAAGGAACTATTTTGAAACATGTTAATGACAAAACTATCCAATTGCCATTGAAACTGTCTTTCCTGGAGAATGGCGATACTGTTCGAGTCACAGTCGACGAGAAGGTTGATGACAGCATCTCTTACGAAAACAAAGAATTGACCAAAAGACGATACAATGAACTTGAAGAATGGGTCATTGATGGCCAGCTGAAGTACAACAAGGATATTCAAGTAAGCAAAGACGAAAACGAGCTTGCAGTCACATATGGCAATGCCAACAAGCTTGTCCTTAGTAGCAATCCTTTCAAAGTGGTTTTTTACAGAAATGGTGAAGAACAGGTTGTTCTCAATGAGCAGGGCCTGATGAACTACGAGCATAGAAGACATAAGCCAGCTGAGAACGAAACTACCGCTGACCTTGGTCCATTCGAGCTTGACGAAGGACTCTGGGAGGATTCTTTTGATTCTAAAACTGATAAAAAGGTCCGAGGTCCTGAGTCAGTTGCTATGGATGTCAGCTTTGTTGGTTACAGTCATGTGTATGGTATTCCTGAGCATGCAGATAGTTTGTCTTTGCGTGATACCAAGGATAAAGAACCTTATAGACTTTTCAACGTTGATATTTTTGAATACGAGACCAATAGTCCTATGCCCATGTATGGATCGATCCCCCTGATGACCGCTCAAAAGAAGTCCGGAGCAGCTGGTGTTTTCTGGATGAACGCCGCGGATACTTACATTGATATTGACAAGTCTGGAGCATCTCAAGATGGAAATGTATTGAATTCGCAAAAGACAACCAAAACCCATTGGATTTCAGAGACCGGTCTTATCGACGTATTTGTATTCTTAGGTGATACTCCGGAACAAATCAACAAATTGTATAGTGATGTCACTGGTTACGTTCAATTGCCTCAATCTTTTGCTATTGGATA